>JAPYKT020000008.1:5200000-6410000 GCA_028749325.2 Caryopteris x clandonensis
TGTATAGACATGCTTAATTTCATAAACTAGTTCTTTTTTTTTTTTTCATAAATAAATTTGGTTATGTCCGCCCAAAAGGCAAGAGTATCCAAGTATAGGCACAACTATAAATTGAATTGGTGCTAGGAGTATAGATTCATCCAGTATATTTCCCTTGTTTTACTAATGTTTGGTGGATTTAACAATTTTGTTAACAAACATGCCTGTGAAACTCGTGTTAAAGTTCCTGCATCCATGTTAACATTTACACTTGGTGCAGTCACATATTCGAACCTTCAGTGGCAGAGTGATGGAAACAATTCTGAGCCTACGATTCTTCGTTTTCCAGTATGGTATTGTTTACAAGTTACAGGTGCAAGGATCCAATACATCTCTATCGGTACAACATTGATCTTAACCTTTTCCTTCATTATTTGCTTTCGTATATATGGTCTTGACAAGTGAAGTTTTAAGATCTTGTTTCTTATTGTTTGAGGATTTATAACTAAACTAATAAGTTATAAGTTCAACACAAGCACATACGATATATGTGTGTGTGTCTTCGCATGCATTTTCTTAGTTCTAGCTAACACGAGGCTGTAAATTTGCTAAAGTTTGTTGAGCCTAAGGAAGAATTCTGAGGGCAATCATTTAACTTTTTAGGTTAATAAGATTGAGCTATGCCAAGCTCCTCCACAAGATAAATTATTAGGTCAAATTACAGTAAGTCTCACCTATTGAAATTGAACTTTATGGGAATGCCAAATGTAGGTAATAATAATCAGACATTGACAACTCTGATATGGTAAATTATTTATGTTTAAGTAAAGAACTTGCTCTGCCCTGTGAACTGCATTGAATGGATCACCTCACATACATGATGATCCTTTTCCTCGTGTAATATTTTTTTTTCTTTTTTTCTTTTTTTTTTTTCTTGTACAAAGCCGCTTGTTGGATTAGTAAGGACAGACTTTTATTTGCTGTGATATTGTTTTCTTCAGGTTTATGGGTTTTCGTGGATAGTGTTTGCAGTCCTTATTATACTTTTCAAGGTATGGTTCCGAATACTAACTATAATTTGTCAGCTTTCATAAGTTAAGCCTGCCCGATCAAACTCAAATCTAAATTTCTTTTTTTGCGACACCACACAGGTATTCACCTTTAGTCAGAAGATATCCGTGAACTTTCAGTTGATATTGCGGTTTATCCAAGGACTTGCCTTTTTATTGGCACTGGCTGGTGTGATTGTTGCGGTTGCAATGACTGACCTCTCCATCACTGATATATTTGCTTCTATCTTGGCTTTTCTTCCTACTGGATGGGGAATTCTTTCTGTAAGTTTCTCTCTCATCACTGATAAATGCATTTAATAACTTTGGTTTGAGCATCATGCGAGAGAAGGCAGGCAAGGGATCACATCCATTTCATATGAGTATAAGTTCACTTAACTTGCTTGCTATTGGCATTCCATCATAGGAAATACAATCTTTTTTCCAAAAATTGAATTTTGTTTCTAATTATTTTGTCCCCAAAAAGTAAAAAGAGTATTATTTCTAAAGTTAATTTTTTATTGAATCTGTAATGCTCTTATAACAAAGCCCAATCAAGTTAGATATGGTTGAATAAGTCAAACCAACAAATATTTTGGGTGTTTTAAGCAAGAACTAATTGCTTATAAAATGGTGTTACTTTCATTGACCAAAATTGATCAGTTGTACCTTCATGAACGATATTTTTGATCATGTGTGCAGATCGCTTGTGCTTGGAAACCTGTGATGAAGAAAGTAGGATTGTGGAAGTCAATTCGATCGATCGGTCGGTTATATGACGCTGCAATGGGGATGGTCGTTTTCATCCCAATTGCTTTATCTTCATGGTTCCCATTTGTTTCCACATTCCAAACAAGGCTAATGTTCAACCAAGCATTCAGTCGTGGACTGGAAATCTCGCTTATCCTTGCTGGAAACAACCCTAATTCTGGCATTTGATCTAAATCACAGAGCTCATTTTTTTGACTTTCTGTAGAATATAGAGCACCTACCTTTTTATTTGGGTTATATGTATCTTCTATTAAATGAAGCTACAGAATTATGTTCTCTACGGTTGTACCAACCAAAATAGGATACCAATCCAATGTTATTATTATGCATGTAGCATAATTGTATGGCTAGATGTATTTTAATTTATATAAAGATGGAAACGTTTTTTTTTTATTTGTGTGTGTGTGTGTGTGTGTGGGGCTAAGTGGGATATATATTTTGCCACGTGAAAGTACATATTAAAAGACGATCATGCAGCAAAATCTCTAGGATTAAGACTCCCTCGGAACTCTTTTTAAGTTTTTTTTTTTTTCCTTTCATGTAAATATTATTGTAGTTAAATGCTATTTTTAATTTTAGTAACTTATTAAAATATCAAACGAACTATATGCCTACTTAATGATTTAATAGGAATGTATTTTTCTTTCCTCGAAAATATTAATTATTAATTTATCCTATTAGCCTAAGTTGGAACTACAAAAGCTATTATTCCCTTTGTTTTAAAATTAGAGTCATCATTTTATTAGTGAAGATTAAATAAATTTAAATATTAATTTTATGAATAAGTTATTATAATTAAATAAATCAAACTGATAATAAATAAAATATTATAAGTGAGATTTTATGATTTTAAAAAATAATACATCATTTTATTGACAAAAAATACAAATGTTTGTTTATTTGTGTAACGTAACTCATAATGGAGGGAGCACTATACCCAGTGTGGGAGATAGGTAATCATTTTCATATTAATTCTAGGATGAAATCTTTGTGAGGGTGACCAATATTTCTTTCACATATTGAATAGGCTTTTTTGTGTTTTTGTACCAAGTCCCTCCAAATTTAACCGAACTATTGAAGTAATTCATGGGAACCAAGAACCCTGATCAAGAGAGTTATTTTTTTTTTAATTTTTTTTTTCTGGATGCGTCAGGATTGGTGAATTTCGTGCGATAACAATACTTGATATAAATAATAATATAACAAGCAGAATGTAACCTGGCATTTCTGAAGTTCGACCTAAAAATGGATTTAAATTGTGGTATCTTGATCCAGGCTAATTAATGGATTAATTTAAGAGTAGTTAATACAAAAATAAGTGTAGGTGAATTGCCTTTGAGCCATTGATAAAAAAATCGGACTAGCAAAATAGTTTTTTTTTTTTTTTAATTTTCATATATATTTATATTTTTTAAAATAATTATATTTGGTCTAATTTTCATTCATGATATTTGATATGACTCAAATTTTATTTTAATCAACTATTCGTTAATGTAATTGAGAATATAATTCTTTTTATATTTAGTATTTTCTCCATCTCAAAAAAAAAGAAAAAAATCATGTTGAGATTATCTATTTTGATCTATTAGTACCTCGTATTGTTTAATCATATTAGTCTTCTTCTTCAAATCTATTAATATTATGTCTTTTCACTAAATTGAAAAAATAAAAATTCTTACCCACAAAATTTTTGTTTGTATAATATATAAATATAATAACTAATTCAAACATATTTACTACATATGAAATAAAAAGCAAGTTCAAAAATATTTAATTTTCGTAAAAAATGATGCCCCATAAACTTCAGTGGTTCTCATTTAATTATTGCAACATTACTATGATGTTTTCTACTATCGATAAGGCTACTATCTATTTGTAGATATTATTATTATTATTATTATTATTATTATTTTATGAAAATTAACACTTTGTTCTATAAATAATATTTCCTACAAAATTATGTCAAATTATCAAGTTACTACATATTATACGGTTGAGAATATTTATATTAAAAAAAAATTATCCGTCTAATCAGTACTTAGGCTGTCTTAACGATAGGCGGTCAGCTAGCGCCCGACTACCAATTTTCGAATTCTGCACCATTAAAAATCCTGCCACCAAAACTAAGGAGTATAAAAATGTACTAGCAACCAATTGTCCACAGATAATGCAATATAAGTTTGGGGCCATAATTTAGGGGCATGCAAAAGATTCTGTGTTATTAAAAAATAAAAAAAATAATAATGAATCTTGGAAAAAAAGAGGGTGAGAAACAGACGAATTACATTTATGAAAATTTATGAAGAAGTTGAGTCTTGCACAATTCATACGTTTTTACTGTGTGTTCATGGTTAGGCTATGTGGTAAATCTATTCATGAAAATTTTAGTTTATGCAAAATTTAAAGAATTGTATAAATTTTGTATTAGTTTTTAAAATGAATAATGATTGCAAAATGTGCAATCAATTTGAAAAGTTATAAAAAATTGTTGAAAAGTTGTGTAAAGATGGATGATTGGGTCATAATTAATATAGTTATTGAATTTTGTAAAATTGTTGAAAGAGAGACAGAGATTGTAGTAGATCTTAGTTATTTAAAAAAAAAAATTTGTTTTGTTGGAGTTACAATTCAAACACAGAATTGTATCGAACTGGCCAAATCTACAAACAAATATATAGGTCCCACATTTTTTGGACCCTCAATAGTTTTTCAATGTAAGAAGTACATTGTAACTGAAATTTAAAGAAGTGAGTATTCAGTCTCATTGTCAACTGCAGGGACCTTTTCATATAATACCAATACTCTCCGCAATCTTTTTGGAAGAATGCTACTTCCCCCATGCCTCTGTTGGATAAGCACAACCACTGCTAACCCTATAATCCCACAACAAATCATGATATCCCAAGCCAAGGAGTAAAAATCTGCATCTGGATATGCATAGTAGTATGTTTCCTTAACATCAAACATTGGATAATTATGCACCCTATACTGATTATATGCATGTGGAGCCAGTCGAACTCCGGTTATTCCCATATAGAACGAACTAGACAACGCTTTCTGGGTTGAACCTGCCAAAATATTGATCAAAATTTGTGGAAGAAGAAAGCCATCAAGAACCAAACCGGTATAAGACTTCATATCATCCCATATAGAAATCCTTCTCCCCGATAGTAAAATGACTATAACACCCAAAATGTACATCGGCACTAGAACAAAAGCCAGCTTCTTCTCTCCAAGCCACGACTTCTTCCTAGCCCAAACCAGTTGGGTTAGCCGTATTTGCAACACGAATGCTACCACATTTGTCACTCTAACCGTCATTTCATATTCTTCAAGCCTTCCACCATCACTGAGCAATAGCATTTCTCTGTTTGATACCAGTGGAATCATGTTCCCCACAGATAGTACTATGAGCATGAGTGATGAAACGAACGAAGATGCCTCAAGATTTTGTTTGATGTGCAAGATTTGCAGTCCGATAAAGATGCATGAGAGCGTGTTAGATATCAAAACCATGATGATCTCAAAGTCCATCCTCCTTATCGATCTTTCAGCCACTTCTGGATAATAAGCAGACGACAAAAAGCCCAAATCCTCGAAAAAAAGAGGATCTGTCTTTGCTCGTGTGCTTTTGATCGTTCCCTTGATGAACCCGCCTCTTACTTCATCCAACGGTGCAAATTCAAACTTTACAAGGATCTCACAATCCAATGGTGCAAACGCCACCTTTCTACACCCCACCATGCAGAGGTGTCCTGTTTCAGATTCATAAACTCCTTCTGCAGTGATCTCTACTTGACGATGAAGATTCATACCTGGAAACAAACAAGAAGTATTCGAAGGATTGATTCTTATTTTGTAGCTGATATTTAAAGGGCTGTTGTTTGATCTGATCTTTTGATCTGACCTTATGATCACTTCAGAGATCGTATTTGCAACAGAAATGGGCTTGGCATAACCCCATCCACATCCGCCGCCTCTTGAATCATTCACTGTCATGTCGAATCTCATAGCATAGGAATACCCATCTGGATATGCTTTCCTACCCCCTTTCTTCTTCACAGCCTCTCTCACATGACTTTCTCACTCTGCCCATCTCTGTGTACTCATATCTCAGCCCCACAAAAGCCAACACACCAATCTGATTAGAGCCACTAAGATCAATCTTTCTGAAGTAGCCAGAATTGTCAACACTTTTAGTGCTCCAAATTTGTCCAACAATTTCTGAATCATTTGTAATAGTCCAGATTGAAGGAAACCTTAAACTCAACCTTATTGTACAATCTCTTACAACATTCCCAAAATAATCAGTCGGATTAGAGATTCGACAAGCAGCACCAAACAAATGATAAGTCCTATCATCCCACAATGCCTCTACAACCAATATTGAATCAAATCGAAAACTTGAATCAGGATAATTGGTTTCTTGAAATTTTGCAATGTACCTTATCTTTCTCTCTCCTTCAGAACACTGAATTGGATCCAAGGATAGAAAAGGAGGCAAGATTGTTCTAGTACCTTCGCTAGCACCAATAGGCGAACAATACTGATTTCCCTTGCACTCCATCTCGTACTCCATATCCAAAAACATCGGCCTTTCTGTTAGCAACTCGCAGAAATTGGTTAAATTTAGAGAATCACTTTTGGGAACATTAAAATCATTCAAAAACATCCCATTAGGCTCTTTCGAAACTAGAGAGTAGTTATAGTTTCGAAAAACAGGAAAACTGAAAATAAGAAATGGATCAAAATAGCCCAGATCATTTGCAGAAGCAGCACTCTCCAAAGCCCCACTAACAAAACTTGTATGTATAGTAGGGTTACTCTCATTTGCGTACTTCAACTTAAGAACAGCATTAAGAAGAATGATACTTCCATTGCTGGCCTCAAAATATGTGGATCCGACCATACAAAGCATTCTTGAATTCTCTGACCAGAAACCTTCTAACAAGAATTTGAGTGATTCTTGATCTTTCCTCTTTTGGTTAGAAGATCCGCTGTGATTGTAGTTACTTCGGCTTCTAAGAGAGTGTCGGTATGCAGACTGAACGTACAGTATTGCTTCGATTTTGTAGACTCCATTGGTGACAGTTTCATAGGATTTTGGTATAATTTCAAGATTAAGAGATGTGCCTACATAGTTTTGGTTTCCTGCTTTATTGCCTAAAAGCCTGTCTCCTCCAATGATGTAAGGTGGTGTAAGGTAAGGTATAGACTCTTTGTGTGTGCGAAAAGTGGGGTTCGATTGAGGGACTATGGTAGAACAGTGATCAGTGTATGAAACAGGAGAAGAAGAAGAAAGTGATGAAGAAGATGACGACGAAGAAGAGGCAGTGCATATAGATTGTATGGAGATAGAGGTGATAAGAAAGAAGCACAGGGAGATGTAAATCCATGAACAAGGCATTGTACGATGTGAGAGAAAGTTCGAAAACTGGAAATCAAGAAAATGAAGATTTTGTAGCTGCATATATAATTTTTATATGATGTGTTACATTTTTTAACTCCTTACAAAAGGTGATTGAAATAAACTATTTGATAATTTATTACATTATACATTTTTAATCCGTTTTTATTGGTGTTTGGCGTTTACTATGAGAATTGTTGATCTCTAGGAAGACTTTGACAAACAATAAGTTACTTTCTGGTTGTCAGAGAGAGAGAGAGAGAGAGATTCCCCTGGCTTGCTTAGTAAAACAAAAACAGAGCGAGAAACAGAGGAAAAACATGCAGAAGACTGTGAGAGAGAGAGAGAGAACATGCAAGAAACTGAGATCCCATTGACATTATTCTGCAAGTATATATTCTCAACAGCTCTCCAAAGTACCAAGTTACATAACATACAAACAAAAACAAACTTTTCCCTTTTTCCTGGATCATTCGGCAGAAGGGTGCGACTTTTAACACTCCCGATATGAAAAGGAAAAGAAAAGGAAACATAACATTCTGCTAATCCTCATTCATTATCAACTGTAGGCACCTTTTCATACATTTCCAACATTCCCCTGAACCTCTGAGGAAGCACACAACGTCCACCATGCATCTGCTGCACGAAAATGATCACAGCGAACAAAACCACCCCACAAGGAATAATAATATCCCAAGCAGTCGAGTAAAAATCCGCAGTTGGATTTGCATAATAATACGTAGCATTTAGATCATACTTGGGATAACTATGCATCCTATACTGATTATACGCATGTGGAACCAATCGAACTGCGCTAGTCCCGATGTAGAAATAACGACACAAAGCTTTCTCTGCTGAACCATTGAAAATATTGAGCAGAATTTGTGGAAGAAGAAAACCATCAAGAATCAAGCCAGCATAAGACCTTAAATCGCCCCATATCGAATATTTTCGATAAGAACTAAGATGAACATATCTGTTTCTTGACCAGTTCAATACTAAAGTAAGCAATCCACCTATAACGTACAACGCCAGTGAAAAAAACCCAGCTTTTTTTTCGTTGTTATTGCTTGTTTTTGCAGTCCAAACTAATTGGAGAAGGCGTACTTGCAACAAGAATGCCACCATAGTAATCACTCTGACTGTTACTTCATTTGCTTCTATCTTTCCACCATTGCTAAGTACCAAAGTTTGCTTATTATGGTTTTCCAAGAAAACAGCCTCAAAGTTAAGTACAAGTGGAAGCATGTGCCCTAGAGATGGTATTGCAAGCATGACAAGCGAAACGAAAGAGGGTACCTCCGGATTCCTTTTTACGTGCAAGATTTGCAGCCCGATGAAAATGCAGGCGAGCGTGTTGGATATCAAGACCAATGTGATCTCAAAGTCCATTCTCCATAGAGATTGCTCGACCTCTTCGCGGTAATAAGCAAAAGACTGTGTGATCAACTCATCGAAATGAAGAGGATCCGTTTTTGCTCGTGTGCTTTTGATGGTTCCCCTGATAAGCTCACCTCTTGCATTGAAAGGAGGAAATTGGAAGTTCACTAGAATCTCACAGTCCATTGAAGTAGTTGGGTTCTGGACTATCCTTCTGCACCCCACCATGCATAAATCTCCTGTATCACCATTATAGACTCCTTCTGCAATGATCTGCACTTGATGGAGGAGATTCATTGACCAGTTGAAGGACTGAAAAGGGTTGATGCTGATTTTGTAGCTGAAGTTTACAGGGGAAGTGTCGACTATGTTTACGGGTTCAGAAATAGACTCCATTACAATGGCGGATTTTGGTGCCATAGAGTCTACTTCAAGAAGGATACTGTTTCCTCTGTATGATGCATTCCCAATAAAAACAGGTGTGGCAGAACCCCATGCAACATATTCACCTTTGTTATTGTGGACAGAAATGTCAAATCTCATGTTATAAGAATGCCCATCTGGATATTTATCCCCCTTCTTCTTCACAGCCTTTCTCTCACATGACTTTCTCACTCTTCCCATCTCTGTGTACTCATACCTTGCCCCTGGGGAAGGCACCACGTCATTCTCATCAAAACTTGCAAGACCAATCTTTCTGAAGTAGCCAGAATCTTTAACAGCTTTCAAGCTCCAAATTTGGCCTACAATACCGGCATCATTTCTGATAGTCAAGATTGAAGGGTACCTCAAATTGAGCTTCATTGTACAATCCCCTACTGCAGCCCCAAAATGACTCAACGGGTTCATGAGTCGGCAGGCGACCCCGACAAGGTTATTTCTCTTATCATCCCACAAAGCCTCTCCAATCACAGATGAATCAGGATTGAAAGTTTGATCATCATAAGTTAAATTCTGGAATGTTGCTAAGTACCTCAGCTTTCTCTCATTCTCAGAACAGTCAAGTGGATTCAAGTAAAGAATTGAAGGCAGTGATGATCCAACTGGAGAGCAATGTTGATGTTTTTCCCTGCATTCTTCTGCATACTCCATTTCCAGAAACATCGACCTCCATCGTAGCACAGAGCAAAACTTGTTTGGTTCCATACTGAGTGATTGACTTCTAGAATCTTGGAATTCGCTCGAAAATGCTTCTTTTGAAAGGAATGAGTAGTTATTGCTAAGGAGAACAGGAAAGCTGAAAATCAAAATCGGATCAAAGTGTGCTAAATCATTTGCAGAATTTGTGCTCTCCATACTCCCACTTATAACACCAGTATATAAATTAGGATTATTCTCACTTCCAAAGTTCAGCTTCAGAACACCATCAAGATTGACGGTTTTGCCCCAGGCATCATCGTACAAGGAAGATCCCACCATACAGAGCTTCCTTGAACTCTCCGACCAGAACCCAGACAACGAAAATCTGATTGACCTACGTGTTCTATTTCTACGGTGGTAATCTCCGCCATAGCTATAGTTTCCTCGAGTGCCATCGCCGTATTTGTACGGAAATCGGATTATCACGAAGCCTTCAACCTTGTAGGTGCCGGCGGCGATGGTTTCGTAGTATTCTGGTGCAAGTCGCAGCCTGAACGACTTTCTGAAGTATGCATGGGTCTTGTTCACTTCCCGGCCAAGAAGGCCGTCTCCGCCGGCGAAGTAGGCGGTGTAAAGGTGAGGTAGAGTTATTTGGGTAGAACGAGCGGTGGTGCTGGATTCAGGGACTACTGAAGAACAGTGTTCACTATATGAAACAGATGAAAACGACGAAGACCAAGAAGAAGAGGCAGGATATATGGAGGATATGAAGAGAGAAGCGAGGAGCGAGAAGAAAAGCCATGAAAAAGGCATTGTTGCAGAAGGGTTCAAAGTGACAGCAAACTGATGACACTGAATCACCAACAACAAGAAGAAGAAGAAAAGGAGATGATATTATACTTACTTATGAAGCAGAAGTCAAAGTCTTCCACTTCTGTCAAACAATATATTGGCTTGGCCTGATCCATTGGTTGATCTTCATAGAATTTGGAATTTAATTTTCCACCAGAAGTTGCTGCCGCCCAAAATGGGGTTTATGGTTATGCTATATCCAGTGTTTTTTTTTTTGTTTTAATCTCATTTATTCTTGACACTCCAAGTTATATTTGTTATATATAAATAAATTTATTTAAAAATTAGATTGATGGTATCTAAAATTTAAATATTATGATTAAATACAATATTTTAATATAATAGTAGTAAGTAGCTGTGCAATTTGAAAATTATTATAGCACATTTGATGAATTATTATTGATACAATTTTTATTTTTAATATTATGGTTGAATATAATATTATGTATTCAATATAATATTTTATTAAAATACTATGTAATTATAAAAAATTATTTAATGATTGATATTTGTAATTGATTACATTATGTTATACTAATGATAGATACTAATTTTAAATAATTTAAGATATAATTATTGATTTAAGGAATTTAAAAAGAAGAAAGAAAAAAACTTTAAGAATTCGGACTCGGTGGGTCCCATGGCGTTTACTTAAACGTTAATTTCTCCGAAGACTTCAGGGACTTCGGACTTGGAATCTTCTACCCCCAGCCCCAGTCTCAAGTCATAATAACAATAATAAAATATTATGAAAATATAAATATCTCAAAGTGGTGCAAACACATTTATAAAAGTTATTACTCAAATGTTTTGGACAAATAATTAATCATGGTTTTTGTTTTTTAGTATATTTGGTCGAAGATAAAAATAATTGGGATATTTTTATAATTTATTGATCTCTTAATTAATTAAAAATATACATTCTTCATTTATTTAAATTCTTGAAAATTAAGTTTCTCAATTTAATAACAGAATTTATATTCTTTTGTTTAAAAAATAAAAAAAAATTAAAATTAAAAACATTTGAATCAATTATGTGAGCAATGTATAAGCCCGTGGCCCGTGGGACACTTTCAACGATGAGTGAGAAATTATAATTTTTTGTTTTAATTATAATAATAAATTAATATTTAAGTTGTTTGGATGATCATTTTGCAATTGACTAAAAGAAGTTTAAAAATAATGTTTACAGAGAATATTTTGTCCCAAAAAACATCTTATCCAACTCTCCTCATATAAAATTTCTCAGTCGAATACATAAAACATAGCATAAAGAATTTCAAAATTTTTAGAATTTTTAAATTGTTTTGGAAAAAGGAATTTGAAATTAAAGAATTTGAAAATGGAAAGAAAATGATTTTTAATTTACCTAAATTATGGTGAATCTGAAATTTACTTTAATGTTCTTATAAATGCAACTTTTATTTAAGAAGTAACGATCGACTTTTATTTTAACAAATAAGTTGGTAAGATATTTAAATATAAGATTAAGAAATCCTCGCTCTTTTTTTGTTAAAGCTAATTTGGGCTCCCAAATTTCATATTTAATAATTTGTTATTTAATTAATTTTATTTTTTAATATAAAAACATATATTATTTCATTTTCTTCTTCTATTTTTTTCCCCTTTTTTGGCAAGTATTTTGGAATCTGTTTTAAAAGATTATAAACTTACTGCAAAACTGAGATCTAAATTGGAATTCCAAGGCCATCATTACGTACTACATATAGTATGTTGTTGTTTAGACAAAAATAAAACAATGCATTACGACCCGCAATATATATATATATATATATAGAGAGAGAGAGAGAGAGAGAGAGAGAAAGAGAGGAAAGATTGGCCCTGTGCATCTAAATGTATAAAATATTAAAACTTTAATTTAGAAAAGTCACACATGTAAAACTGAACAAAACTAAGAAAGTTACCAAAATTACAGTAATACCTTAACAAAATACTTCTATATTTTAAATTCTGGAAAATCATTATACATAAATAGATCCACAAAATATTTTATAACAGTAAATAAGAAAAGCATACATACTTTCGACAAGATCATGAAGAAAGAAATATATTAATGTGTGTGTGTGTGTGTGAGAGAGAGAGAGAGAGAGAGAGAGAGATGTAACATCAATGTACCACCCCCCCCCCCCCAAAACAAAAAAATGCAAACATAAAATATCCAAATATATACATTTTATTGCCGAGTGTCATCAATAGACATTGATTTTTGATACCATAATAACTATGCTCTATACTTTCTTCCGAAAACAACCAAATTTTGCAGTCAAGAAGCATCTAATATCCAAAACGAGCAAATGCATGTATTAACATGCAAAATATTCAAGTCACAAAACTGATTTTAAATATAACTTATTTATACAAGCTAAGGCCCACAGGAGCAGGCGGTCCGGTTCCCTTTTTAGCCAAGGTAAGGAACTCCTCGCAGTCCTTAGCTCCAATCTCCGAAAACATATTTACCAGAGGAGTGATGAAGGCAGCCAAATTGTTCCTGAATTGCTGTGAGCAGCTCTTGTCGCCCTCGTCAACATCCTGGACCCCACCTCTTACAAGACACCCCACCTGCGCTCCATCCAAATAGGCTTTACATGATACAAGGATATCGCGAGCGTGCTTGCAGAAATGCCCGTACACAAAGTCATCGAAATGCTACAAGGAAAAGGATTTCAGAATATTTTGATTTCAAAATAAACTACTTTAATGTCCGTAGATAAAGTCCTAGATATTCTATCTTACCTTTGGAGGCCTTCTCATGCTGTACACCATTGTTCGCAAGGAATACAAAAAAGTTCTCTCATTATATTCAAAGGATTTCCTTTCTCCGTCTGCAGTTCCACTCATATGATCATATCCAGGCTCATTGAAGTAGGGTTTTGCATTTAATATAAGCCCTTGTATAGAGACCAAAACCTGGAGAGTAGTCGAGACCCCAGGGATCCACTTTTCTTTTCCAGTACCACTCCATGTATTAAGAAGGCTCAGGCATACTTTACCACAATTGTACAAGTTGGGATTGATTCGAAGGCCACCTGAATAGTAATAAACATGCTGCCAATAACACAAAGCAAGTGATGAAAACTTGAACTCGGTGAAGATAACTGACATACATTATTAGAAATCAGAATCATACAGGTGGGACTTTGGGATAAGCGCTGGGAAAGCAAATATCAAAGAAAAAGAGACCATCATGGTATGGAGTTCCTTCCGCCCCTATAATCACTGCTCTTAAAAGATCCATTCTTGATTCATAGACCCTTACAAATATTGTATCTGTGGGATGAACAACAAAAAGGTATGTAATCAGGCTAAAATTTTATCCTCCAGTTCAGAAATGTCAGGAGAAATTGTTTATACAAGAGGAGATATTTAGAACTTACCAGGCAAATCACTTTCAAGAATCTTCCATTCTTCTTGTATTCTCTTTGCCCAATTCTTTGGTGGCTGTAAAACACATTGATGATGAGAATTTTAGAACAGAAATAAAGTTGCACATCAGATACGGCAAAATTATAACACAGTTTCTGAGATGTGCTCACCTGTCCTGCAGAAGGATTTTTGGAATAGTAGTGATCTGAATGATCTTCAACGGTGTCAAATTTCTTGAAATTGTTAAAATTTTCCAGAACTTCATCCACATTTATCTTCCCTGCCTTGGTTGGCAGTGAAGTCCCCATTGCACATGCACTATTTACATTATTCGCAAGATTTTGATCCCAGCTGGAAAATGAACTTCCATTCATATGCCCAGAAGGATCCCACGTATTCATGGGCAAATCCTGCCAAAAAGGCATAGAGTGTCCTGCTCCAAGTGGATTTGGTGGCATGCCAGGGTTAGGATAGTTACTCGTATACAATGGACCAGAAGGAAATTGGTTGTATGGAAGCACAAACATAGAAGGGGGCAGACTAGGCTTTTTCGGACTCTTTCCAGAAGGGTGCCAAGATTCCTTCCCATACTTGTGTGTCATAGAAGCAATTGAGGGATGTAAACCCAAATTGGCAGTACTCTTTGAAGTGGATGATCTCTTTTTCCCCTTTGCATCTTGATTGCTTATCTTGATACCTGTCATTGAACTGCTCCAAGAAGCTGTCAGATCCTTTAGTATAGAACTTTCCGGTGATGAGCTCATGGCAGACAAGAATTCGATGCCCTCTGACTGAAGTGAACCGCTAGCTGTTGGTGTTGGCACCTTTGTATCGTTTCTAGGAGAACTTGGCAACCAGGGGAATGAAGCCTCGACTCCAGGTGGAATATCCATGTGATCAAAATGTGACTCCAAAGTTGGTTGGTCATCAAAAGTAATATCATCATAATATGATTCTATCCAATCATCCTCCCCATAGTATAGATCAGCACCAAAATCGTCTATATTAGTTGAGAGATTTGCAGCAGCACAATTACTTGATGTCAGTATGTCATTCCCAGATTTCTCATTTGCCAAACTACTAGCATCAACTGAAGAACTGGATAAGACTTTCTGTCAGCAGATAAAATTATTTCATTAAATTGGTCAATATAGTGAACATCGATGTAGAAAACAAAAAAGAATATCAAAGACCATATGGATAGCAGAGAAATCTGACATACCTTGCCTTTGCCACTTCTGTCATTTTTACAATCAGTCAAAGAATTATCATCAGTGTCTTCCTCCATGTCAACATCTATTATTTCACGATAAATAACCTTCAAGAAATTTGGAATTTGGGAGGTTAAATGCTTCTAAAGTTAACTTTCAGAAACCCAGTACATGCGCAAACATAGATTAAAAATAAAAATAAAAATTAAAATAAAGTAAAGAGGAAAAGAAAGTTGATATGTGCAAAGAAAACTACAAGATTCCATAACAGTATGTCATGTATGTCCTATATACACACAGTTTTTTATGAATCGGATTTTTTGAGAAACGTATCAAGGGGGAGAAAAGATGTATAAAGACAGCTACGCAAACATGCAAATAAGAGAAGATATGGTTGAGAACATTCTCAACCCTAGGGAGACTACAGGTCATGGACTTCAAAAGAAGCAGGTGACATAATAGAAGGTGAAGATGAAGCTAATTCAAAAGAACCATATGAACCCGCCATCTCGTACGGCACGAATGACATACTGAGTGTCACAGCATCACAGCATCACAACATTAAACACACCATACAGAATGGGGTGGAGAAGCAAGGTTCTTTTCTGTGTAAACCTTAACAAAAAGTAACGGACATCTACCCCCTGCCTATTCTTCATTGAAATCAATATGAATCTACTCCCTGTATATTTTCCTTTTCCCAGATCATCAAAGAGTGGACAGAGGGTGCATTCAAAATGATACAACTTTTCGGCACTTCAAATTAAAACACCTGATTCTGGACTGAGGAATACAGTAAAAACATCCCAAGTTTCAGGTGTTGAATAGAAATTAGTTTGGGAAAAAATGCTAAAGCATGTAATATGTGCCAAGGTTAGCAAGGCTCACTCAGTAATCTCAATCTCCAATCAAACCATGAGTCATGTTCATTTGAGTACTGGCCACAATTTGTACTATTGCAAAATTCAGCACCAGTAACAATATGTAACAAAAATTTAGATGTTTTTCATATTAACAAGAGTTGCAGCATATATAACATCACAATTCGATATTTCTTACTTCTATGTTTGTTAAAACATGAAAAGGCATTAAAAAGTCTATGCTAATAGCTCCCATGCATATTGGTAGTAAAGCAATTTGGTTATAGAGGATCATGCCATCATACCCAACCACACTTAAGAGAACTGCCACGCCAGTCTAGTCAGACTACAACAAACATATTTGGAAAAAGAGAAAAAAAACATATTTGGGTCCCTCTACTGTCAATTCTTTTAATTGAGTCCCGGCTCTAGTGCTCTTACATTTGTGAGAATACTGGATCCCTGTAAACTTTCAAACTTTTCTTAGTGGCAAGTTTTTTAATTGAGTCATTGTAATTCATTGTAAAATTGAGTCCTTAAAATTTATTGAATTAATATTGGGTCATAGATCAATTGGCATTGCGCTTACAAGGTCCAAGTCTTCATTTTCTTGCAAATAAAAGTATGAAGGCTAAATTTTTGCAAATGAGAGTACAGACTATAGAAAGATATCTCAAAATATGGAACCAAATATACATTTTCCAATTTATTTTCCAAAAATGCTCTACATATGTAAATAAGCTATTTAGCACTATCCCAAGCTCACTCATTCATTAAGCAGTATATAATAGAAAAAAGCTGCAGCACACAAGCTCAATGCTTAAGATGCTATAGTGATCAATAATTTCAATAAGTAAAATGCAAGGACGGCACAGGAAACAAGAAAAGAACCATATAGCGTCAGGAAGTCTCTTTGGATTAGATAAAGCTACTATCATAAACCTGGAAATCTCACCACTTTTAGTAAAGCTGGTGTAAAACTATGTTTTGCTATATTCAGAAACATATAGCAGAGATGAAACAGTAAAACTTAAATCCGGATACAAAATTTAACCCACATTTTATTCAAAAACCATTTTAGTCTCCAATACCATTCGTTTGATAACGAACCATCGCCCTCCCACCATTCCCACCCACCCCCACCCCCTCCGAGTTGAAGAAAACTCCCTTAAGTCAAATCAATTCATCGTAACAAGCCCCGGACGACCATAATAAAGATTACAACAACAAATGAAGGAGCATTTTCAGTCTACCCGAATATACGAATCGAAAAGCAAACTGCACAGCAACGCATGAAAGAGGAAGAGAGAGAAAAAATTAATAAAAGAAGACCAAATCATTCACCTCTTTTTGTTTGGAAGGTTTGGGTTTAGGTGAGCGACCAGCCGCCGCCGGCGAAATTTCCAACACCTCCACCTCTTTACACCCCGATGATGAACTTCCAGACACAAACACCCTTTTCCTGAGCAATCAAAAACACGATTCAACTCCGAATCATGCATGTACAACTTTCCCAAATTAACGAAACAATGAGGAAATAAAAAATAAAATAAAATAACAATTACTTCGAATTCTGAGGGATGTATCGGGAACACGCAGTGGGTGAGTCCATGAGATCGGAATGAAGCTTAAGAATAAAAAATTTAGGGCTGGACTTTGGGATTGTATGTGAGTCTGTTTCCTTGTCAGAGACGGCTCATCCCCCTTTTTTAGGGGAAATTATCATTATCGAATTACGGCTCGAGGGTTCCGCTTGCTTCGTACTGGATTCCTTTAAATATATGGAATGGAAAATTAAATATAAAAACACATACATACAAAGATTCACAATAGAATTCTCCTTCTGCAATTTTGATTTATAGAGAGAGAAAATTAGGGGCGAGAGAGACAGAGAGAGTGTTGGAGTGTGTTGTTGGGTTCGCGCCCAGCTAGTGCTACACTTCGGATCGTCGTTCGCAGGTTACAACGCGACCAGCTTCAGTTAAAAAATAGCCCTTGAATTTAGAGATATTACGGATCTGCCATTGTGAGTAACGAATAGTCACTCGGATAGGCGAGAGTTCGAATGTCGGTCCCACTTTCGGAATGTGGGCCCACGTACGAGACCATTTAAATTCATGAATGAATGCTTCATTCTAGAATTTAGTTAATAATAACAAATTAAATAAAAAAAGTATTATTGGCTGCACAAAGTGTGTGTGTAATGTGTGAATCACCCAACGTTCGTAAGGGATCATTTACCATATTTGATTTGGTCAATAAAAAAATAATTTAAAATTTGCTCTAAAGTTGAGCATTTCTTTGGACTCTTGTTAAGCGGCTGGGGTAGGTTTTCTTTTAGGCAAACTTTTGATTTCCCAATCAAATACTTATCATGTCACTACTTAGTGAGAGAAAATTATTTTCTCATAGAATTTTGAGTTGTTTAAGTCCATTAATATATAAAAGATAGAATTTTTATAGTAGTGATCCGACTAGAATGGTAATGGAAGGGCATGTGATGAATATTTAGCTTCACAGTTGTACGAATTGGACGGATTCAATTATAATGGTAATGGGATGGAGGTGGTGAATCTTTGATTTCTTTGTTGTCCAAATTAGACTGATCCAACTAGAATATTAATGGGAGATCGGACGATAAATATTTAATTTCACCTTTATACGAATTGGACTGATCTAACTAGAAATAGTTATGACAAAGCCGACGATGAATCTTAATTTCATAGTTATACAAATTAGATTGATCCAACTAGATTGGTAATGGGAGAGCGGATGATGACTATTTTCTTTTACTGTTGTACGGCTTGAACTGATCGAATTAGAATATTAATGAAAGGGCGGGTGATAATTTTAATTTAACAGTTATACGAATTGGACTGATCCAACTAAAATAGTAATGGGAGGGTAGGCGGTGAATCTTTGATTTCATTGTTGTACGAATTTGACTGATCCAACTAGAATATTAATGAGAGGGCGGACGATAAATATTTAATTTAACAGTTATACGAATTGGATTGATCCAACCAAAATATTAATGGAAGTGCGGACAATAAATATTTAATTTAATGGTTATACAAATTGGACCGGTCCAACTAAAATAGTAATGGGAGGGAGGGCAGTGAATATATGATTTCACTGTTGTACGAATTGGACTGATCCAACTAGAATATTAATGAGAGAGCGGACGATAAATATTTAATTTAACAGTTATACGAATTGGATTGATCCAACCAGAATATTAACGAGAGTGCGGACGATAAATATTTAATTTAACAGTTATACGAATTGGACCGGTGCAACTAAAATAGTAATGGGAGGGCAGGCGGTGAATCTTTGATTTCACTATTGTATGAATTGGACTGATCCAACTAGAATATTAATGAGAGACCGGATGATAAATATTTAATTTAATAGTTATACGAATTGGACTGATCCAACCAGAATATTAATGGGAGTGCGGACAATAAATATTTAATTTAACAGTTATAGGAATTGGACTAATCCAACTAAAAACGATAATGTGATAAATCTTTACTTTTACAGTTATACAAATGGATTGATCCAACTAGAAACGATAACAAGAGGATGGACAACACAACACGTATTTAAAAATTCAGGTTCGCCCTAGTCACGAAATGAGGTGGGAAATTTCAATTTGAATTGAAGTTTTAGTATTGCAATATTTTTTAATTTAATATAAAATTAATATTTTAAATAAAAATGAATAAGTAACTAATATTATATATATTCACATTTTGAATTTTTAATATGGATTCTTAATTACAATATAATATTTTATTATATATTATATTTTAACAATATAAGGTGGTTTAAAAAAATATGTTGATGTTGAACCATTGATACTTATGTTATACAGACTAAATTTAAAAAATTACATTCTATATGATATTTATATATACATATATATATTTAAAATACAATAATATGGAATGGATCACAACAAATAGGGTTGGGTGGAAATAAAGAGATATCCAAGCAGACTTGTCCTGTATGTTATTCTTAGATCCCTCATTGCAACAAAATTCATGAAAAAGCTCACCAGCAAACACTAGATTAATAAATTTCCCCTTCACCATATCAAAGTTAAATAAAATAAATCCGCATATTTTTATTCAAAGTTTTCTTTGTTTATTTTTTCATTTTTTTCCCGAATTGTTTCCAGATTCTTTCAATTTTGTAAAGGTTTTTTTTCCTCGCGTGAAATGATCGCACACAAGCAATAATAATCTTATAAATGCAAAATATCAAGGTATCAATCAATTATTATAATATTATTAAATATAAATTGATTAAACCATATTCTAAATGAAATAAATCAAAGTTCATTTTCGAAAGCTGCAAAGATGTGCTTCAAATCAATTAAAAGTGATTATAGAATTTTTTGTGAATAAATTACTAAAAAATTGATTATTTAGTAAACACCCAGATTCTCCAATATTTTAAATTTTTTGGGTGGGAAAGTGATAATTTTACACAAACAATTTTCTGAAAATTTGATCAAAATTATTTATTTATATAAAAACTCTATTTTATTTTAAATTTTCGTACAAAAATTAATTTAAATTATTTTGTAAAAGCACGATCAAAAACACTTTCGTACTATAATCGCATGCACATCACTTATTCATAAAAGTAACTAATATGGAAGCAATGTGCAAATTGTGTGATATTAGTGAATTATTATATTATGGATAATATATATATACACTATTAAGTAAACTTGAATTGTAGACTATAAAGATGACCTCCATCAAGTATATATGATGCGATTATGAGCTTCTTTTTTTACTAAATATATTTTTACACATTTATTTATTCAAGAGTTCTAGACGAGAAAACTTGACTTTCGAATAAAATAAAGGAGATTCTGACGTATTTATTTGTGACATGTTCAAGATCTAATTTAATTTTAATTTTTCTGTTCATCCATTTTATTATATAAAATAAAGATTAAAAATTAATATGGGAGCCATAATTTTGTGTATGACAATGATCTAATGGTTCAAATATCAAGGATATAAATGGCGATTCATAGACATTATTAAAAATGTTAACTATTTCACGACGTAAAGGGTGAGTGTGCCAATTTTATTAAAAACACATAGGGATTTAATATAAATAAAAAACACATAAGTATTTTATGTATAATTTTCAAATTACACGGAAGTTACAAATAATTTTTTCATTTATTATAATTGGATGATTATTTACCTCACTAGTATTTTCTATCAATTTGTAATATAATTATTTTGTAATAAATTTATTTTTTACTAAAATACCAATGTGATGATGTGGCGAATAAAATTACATTTTGATGTGTAATTGATGTTGTTGAGTTGACTGAACTTTCTGTAACCTAAAATTCTTACCAATCGGCGCTCAATTGGTACCAAAAGAGTATATTTTGGCTCATAAGCTTTAAGCTCGTTGTGGGAGTTTTGAGAGAGAATGGATGGAAGTTACTGCATTGTAATTGCTTTAGTGTGGGTATGCTAGAAATTCATCATCCACTTTTTTTTTTTTATTCACATTTCCTAAACAATATTATTATAGAAGATGCTAGGTGAACCCGAGCTAGAGCCTAAATATTAGAGGTGGTAAAATTGGCTCGGTTTGATGGGTTAATAATCCGCAGGTCATGAGCTGACCCAATAAATTTAGTGTATTTTAAAAATATTAAGCTAAATTGAGCTCAAAATTTAATAGCCCAATTGAATTTTAGGTTGATCCAATTTGATCTGAACTTTATTATTGGTCCACGGGTTTAGATCGAGCCGGGCCAAATGGTTCGAATTGCCACCTCTACAATATATTAGAGCGTAGACGGTTGAGATGGGGCATGAGATACTACTATTGACATGCATATACACATTATGGTAATATGCTTAAAATATGATTTCAAAGTATTTCAACAATACTATTCCAGTAGTAATAACACAATATTCACATAAATATGAAGAGACAGAAAATTGGAATTGGTTTGGCTTTTTTAAAGAAGACACTGTAGAGTTAAATATTCTAATTTGAAAGTAAGTTATAATATAAATATAAAATTAAAAGTGATACAATCACATCTATAGATAATAGAACTTGAGTCTTCTTTTTTTTTTTTTTTTTTAATTAGGATTAGATGTATTAAGATTTTATTTAATTTATAGTTAAAAAATTTGCATGATAAATAAGTAAAGAATAAGGATAAATTGTAATTTTATTAAATTCAACTAAACTTACAATTCCATTCAGTTCAATTCCATTCAGTTCAGTACTAATGAATTCGAGATTAAGCTAAAAAGCTACTCAAGTAGCTTGAGTTTGAGTCCGGCTCAATTAAATTTAAGTTAAATTCAATTTATTTTCAAGTTGATTTCAAATATAGCTTATTCCGAGCCATTTTAACCACGATGCATAGTCGCTAGTATCATCTCGCTTTCAACTATCCTATGATGACTTGAGCTAAGTTTTTAGTGGAACCGAGTATATTAACCACGATTAGATGGCTGCCCGTGCAATGCACGGAACATATATATGTTTTTATATTAACAATATATAATAAAATTATATCATTATTATTTATAAAAATCTACATAATAACTATTTATGTCAATTATATTTATATAATTATTATGTGATTTTTATTTTTTTTGGTGGAACTGAATATCTTGAAACTGAAAATAAATCAACCGATTTCTTGTTTCGATTTTGATTTAATACCGAGTCAATGGTTAAATCGAGCTGTTGATCCATAATTTGAATGTCTGTTTTAAATCAACAAATACTTTACAATAAATTAATATACTGAAAATATAAATTTATATTTTACAACTTCTTTCAATTTTATTATTTTAACCCCACCCCCTCATTTATATTTTATTATCCTACTAATTATGTATATATATAAAAATTATATTCTATCATTTTAAATATAATTATTTATTTTAATATATATAATATTGGTGTCAAATTAAAAATTACAAAAAGAAAAATAATTTGATATATCGTATTTTAAAAAAGAACTTATAACGAAAAAATTATTTGAATTTTTTTATTTTAAGAAAAAAATAAAATAGAAGAAAGAGAAAGCGCCAGTTAAAATAAAAAAAATATATTTTAAAAATAAAGAAAAAAATTTCAATGCACCATGAAGAAAAATATTAAAAATTATTATTAAAATGACATATGACAAAAACTACTTCTCAGATTTTCTTATTTTATATGGAGAAGGATGTGCCAATAGTCGCTGAATTGGTAACGAACTTTCAACTGTGGCTGAAGAAAACGTGTGCCTTCCTCTATTCCGACTTGTGAACGAAGCAAAAAGGCTAGAACATCAAACTAGAGAGAAGATTGAAGAAAAATTAATTTCTTCATATAGTATTTCATTACAACAATAACAATTTCAGTGATCGTATCTCCGTTAGAGAAGCTAAAAGATGGCAGGGCGTTCGCCGGCGATGATCGTGACGAATACCCCAGCGAAAGATCTCGCGTACACGAATTTCGCCTACTGCTCTCCCTCCGATCTCCGGAATTTCCTTGTCCCTGGATCCAGACTCGCCTACGCTTTAATCGGCGATGTCTTCGTTCTTTCTATTGCATATCCTTTTAAATCGAGCTCACTTTTCTCTACCTATGCCGCTTGTATATGCATTTCCCCCCTTCTCTACGTTGACGTTGTTTTTTGATGCGGAGTATATTTGGTCGGGATTGATGATTATTTTAAGATTGTGTGTGCGAGAATGTTATGGAATTCTGTTTCAGTGATAGTGTGTGTAGGTTTTAGCATTGGAAATTTGGAGGGGAAATCTCCATTGATTAAACTGATTTCATTTTGATTTTGATTTGTGTTTCAGAGCTTCATTTTTATGTTTGTTTATGGAAAAGAGTTGGTTAGGGTTTCTGATTTGGATAAAGTTGTATTGCCTGGATGGTCATATTTGCTAATTGTGTGGTGAGCACCATTATATTGTCCGTGACGTATGCAGATCTTATTGCTTCAGTTTGTTGTTTCATTGATTATGTTTTCGTTTTTTGAGTTACTGATTACATATTAATGGCCAATATTAGTTGGTGATTAGCTTAATTTTGACTAGAACGGTATTGCCTGGTTTTAACTGAGATCACTGAACATTTTGGATATTTTCAAAAGTACATATATAAATGACAATTCTTTTTTTTTTCTATGACCAACTCTTCTGTGGTGAATTGCAAATATATTATACGTCCATTTAATGACTTTGCTGCCAACCACTGCTAATACATATTCTTTTTGCTGTTGTTATCGTGTGATAACTCTTTATATGAGTTATTAGGGGATGTCAGATATTTCCTAAATACAAAATCTGTTGCCTTAACTTTGATATACTGGACACGATAGCATTCTTGGTGGCCATATTGCTCTCAATGCCATTCAAAGACGCCATGCTAAAGTCTCTACTGGGGACACAGTATCTGTTAGCCGGTATAATGGGTTTAGTTTCTATAATGATGATCATTTATATTTCAACTTTTTTCTTGACTTTTTGTTATAAATTTATTAGATTTACTCCTCCTGAAAATTTCAACCTTGCATTGCTAACCCTCGAGTTGGAGTTTGTGAAGAAAGGGGCAAAAGATGAACAGGTTTATCTCTTCTTCCATGCCACTCTAGTTTTCTCTATTTCTGTTGTGGTGCTTACTGCTCCACTTCTCTGCTATGAGATTTTCTCATTCTGCTATTTGCTTTTTCATCATATGGTTGCTCTAGCATAAAGTGGAAACAGTTGTATTGCCTCATCAAAATCTGATGTTTGGAGTATCCAATTAATAGAATTGTGTTACCTTGCAGGTGGATGCTGTACTTTTGTCCCAGCAGATCCGCAAGAGATTTTTGAACCAGGTAAGGACCATTTCTTTTGCCTTATACTATTATATTTTTTGAGATTTTTCTATTAGCTGGGTAACTTTTATGCTAGTTTGTCAATGAAATACATTCATTGTAGTTCCACTAACCTTAAACGTACAAATACACGTGTCAACGTGTATATGCACAGATGGATGGTGAATGTTGCACCTTCACAAGTTATAGCATCCAAAAGACCACTTTATGCATTTGGAGTTTACTGCTTTAGCAAATTGATGCCTTTACTATTCTAACTTTCTTGAACTTGCAAGTTTCATTCTTCTATCAGTATTTTGTCCTCTTGTCAACCTCCCGCTCAGTTAACCTCGATAAATGGAAAAAAATAAGAGAAACAAGCCCAAGTATGGAGCGTAGAATTTAGGGAATTACTAATTTCATTAAAAAGGGAAGGGGAAGACCTCGAAATCTATTAAAAGAACATTTTATACTTAAATATAAATGAGAAATTGTGTTTTGCGGAGGTATGATCCATATATCTGAGTCAACATAGCTCGATAAAAGCTCTGTTGTTGTTTTTATTATTTCCTCCCCTTTCAAATGGAACTTTTTGGCTGTACCTTGCTAGCAAGCAATCCTTAGATCCCATTCTGTATTATATCTCATCTTTGATTAATCCACAATTTTTAACACTTCCGTTTTCTTCCCTCGGATTATGAAATCTTGTAGCTCCACATTGCTTAGTAGCAATACAAAATGTGGTGTAATAAGTAGCATTTAGCATTTATAATAAAATAGTTATAAAAAATTGCCTCTTATTGTATTCGAATGAACACTTTCTTTTCATCTATATATAGAAATGGTTTAATAAAAAATGTATAGAGGAAGATCTGCTTTCAGCATTTTGTTTATTTGGTTTTTGTTTTTATTTTTATTTTTTATTTTTGGGAGACCCCTGGTTCAGATTTTGTTGTGCATCATTTGATACCTCAGAAAATATTAATAGCGCAACTAATTATGGATAAGGAAATACATTTGTTATTGATGAATATCTTCCTATTAATTGACATCTGTATTGAACTCACCCGTACATTTGTGCGGGCATACTAAAAACTTTAAAAGTGAATTTGATATTGTTGTCAGTGAATAAAGGAAAGGAGAGTTAACAATATATTTTAAGAGATGCTTGCTTATATGGTTGTTATGATGTGCTTGATTATTGTTTAAACTAATTTTTGTATGCAGGTCATGACAACTGGGCAAAGGGTAACATTTGAATATCATGGCAATGGATATGTCTTCACTGTTAATCAAGCCACCGTAGAGGGGCAAGAAAAATCTAGTGGTAGTGAGAGAGGGATGATATCAGCTGATACATACATTATTTATGAAGCATCAAATTCAAGTGGAATAAAGGTTTCATTTTGACCTTTTAGAAAATTTAGGGTGATGTGTTGTGACAATTTTTTTATAAAGTTCAAAAGAGTTATTTATGTTTTCATGGAGTTAATGCAGATTGTCAACCAGAGAGAAGCCGCTAGCAGCAACATCTTCAGGCACAAAGAGTTCAATCTTCAAGCATTTGGTATAGGTGGTTTGAGTGCAGAGTTTGCTGATATATTCCGAAGAGCTTTTGCCTCAAGGGTTTTCCCTGCACATGTGACCTCTAAGTAATGCTTATATCCTCAATTATATATTACTTTTTAATTTTGAGTGATATGAAAAGCTGAACTTTTGGTTGTCATTTACCTTCTTACGTGGCTTCTAATATTGGGGTGTCCTTCATTGTAGACTTGGTATCAAGCATGTTAAAGGAATGCTGCTTTATGGACCGCCTGGTACTGGGAAGACTCTAATGGCTCGTCAGATTGGAAAAATGTTGAATGGGAAGGAACCAAAGGTATAAACATGATAATTCCATCATTTGTTCTGATAGTTGTGATTCTTGCTAATTGTTGTCATGCAGATAAAAGAACCTTTGTTTTTCTTTATTCTAATATTATTTAGAAGACTCAAAAAACAAAAGGGATTTTCTTTATTGTTGTGTTTGCATTTAGATCACATATGTGTTTAACTGAATATGCAAGAAATTATAATGAGTGATGAGATTGGTGAGAGAACGACAAATACTCTTAATTTCGTACAATGGAGCACCTGGATGCCGAAGTTTCCAGCATAATTGCAAATATTTAAATTTTTTTGTTTTAATTTATTATTATTATTATTAATTTTTTTTTTGTTTTTTGTTTTTTTGTTTTAGTATTCAATTGTTCTAACTTGAGGATTTTGTACTATCATTGGTTCCTGTTTGGTTTATATATATTGTACTGTTTGGACAGGATGGTCTGCTCCATTTATAATATTATGTGTTTTTGAAGCCGATCACACTTCTTGAATTAGAACATTTAATTTTGCACACTAATGCTATGCTCTACCCGCAAGCCATTCTACTACTAACCTTGTGGATTTGGTTAAATCAATAAATCAGATTGTGAATGGACCTGAAGTGTTAAGCAAGTTTGTTGGTGAAACTGAGAAGAATGTACGAGATCTATTTGCTGATGCTGAGAATGACCAAAGAACCAAAGGTATGTGAACTTTTGAGAGCAAAAGTCCATGAATTCTCATGTTTCTTGGCTAATTGTCTCTCTGCATTTCTCAGGTGATCAAAGTGAATTGCATATCATCATTTTTGATGAAATTGATGCAATTTGTAAGGTAGGAGATTAAGAGAACACATATAGATATAGGTTCCCTTTCAATGTGGTCAGATAAGTGCTAATTTTGGTGCTGCATTAACTTTGGAAACTTGATGTTTAATTTCTCAGTCTAGAGGTTCAACTAGAGATGGGACTGGAGTTCATGATAGTATTGTGAACCAACTCCTTACTAAGGTACTTATGTTTTTAGTCCAGGTTATTTGGGCATTTTAACTTTACTTGCAGCTGGTATTTTTCGTTGACTAACTCTTAATTACTTCCTTTTTAGATAGATGGCGTGGAATCTCTAAATAATGTCTTGCTCATTGGAATGACAAACAGGAAAGATTTGCTTGATGAAGCTCTTTTGAGGTAACTGTAGTTTCATTCGCTTGGTTTCTGCTGTACCCAAGTTAACTCTGATACCTCTGTTAAAAACTTCACGTCCTTGACTAAGTGATCCAATACAATAATATCATTTTCTAGGTTTCAAGATGTGACAGCTATATTGTATTCCTTGGTTTCAGGCCTGGGCGTCTTGAAGTCCAAGTGGAAATCAGCCTTCCTGATGAAAATGGTCGTTTACAGATTCTTCAGATTCATACTAGCAAGATGAAAGAAAGTTCTTTTATTGCCCCAGATGTGAACTTGGAAGAGCTTGGTATGTAGTCGGCTTGCTATGCTATTTGTTGACTTCTTGTTGCTAGTTCTTGCTTCTCTTTTGACTTAGAAAGCAACACATTCCCATTAATTCTGACAATTGAGAGCATGCATGTACACCATATTTCTTAAAAGTGGCTTGTTGTTGCCATTTCAATATTCAGTACGCTAATAAAGTTGAAACTACTATTTTTGGTATATCAAGTAATTTTTCTTGCCTAGATCCAACAACAAAGTGTTCTGTTGGAAAGTCACTATCTCTTTTCTTCTTGAGTCGTCAAACGCTGAAGAGAATGACTATGCATGGACTTTTTTTTGTGGGAGTGAATTGCTTACAACCATCCACGAGAAACAATAGAACAATAGTCTATTTTAAGATGACAAGGCATGCAGAACTACTTCTGATAACTGCAGGGAGAAACAAACAATTTTCCATATTGTGTAATGTATGATTTCTTTGATCTGGATGATTCAAATGAATGTAACCTTTTTGGAATTTTGGTCTGAAGGTTGCCGGTCTTACATAAAAATGACCTTCAACAATATAATTGTTAAATACCTGTAGATTTCATGTTCTGCTTAGTGTTTGGGAGCTACGCTAGTGCAATATGATTTAATAAAATATTGCTTAATCTTAAACAAGCTAAAACGTTTGTTTTTGAATTTTTTATGTTGCTTTGTATTTATATGAGCATTAAATGCATTAGATTTATTTTAGTGTTTCCTATTGCCGAACTATCTTTTATGCCACTGTATCGGTTGGGAATATATATAATATCTACATATATATATATATATTTGTTTTGGGGTGTATATGTTAAATCTCTCTCTGTCTCTCTATTCTTTTTATTTATTTATTTATTTTCTCTGTACTTCTGGTGCTTACACTGGCATACCAGAGTCTTTTCGAAGTGCTATATGGGACCTTGCTTTCTATGCATTTAAAGTTTTTTGTTCTTTCACGTTGCCAGCTGTACTTTATCATACATCTATATCCATTGTGTGATGGTTTTACATTATGATGGTATAAGGTCTAAAAGCCCTAGTGAGAGTCTAAGATGATTATTGAACTCCCATTTGCTTAATCAAAGATGATCTGAAGTATCGGATCTCAGTGGTTGCATGACTCTAAACCTTTTTGAAGTTCTGATATGGTTTGTTTAATTATTATGGAATATGTTATCATTAATGCTCTTTCTGGATGCAGCTGCTCGGACAAAAAATTATAGTGGAGCAGAGCTGGAAGGTGTTGTAAAAAGTGCGGTGTCATATGCACTAAATAGGCAACTAAGTATGGATGATCTTACCAAGCCAGTGGATGAGGAGAATATAAAAGTTACTATGGATGATTTTCTGAATGCCCTTAGAGAAGTGATTCCAGCATTTGGAGCTTCCACAGATGACCTTGAACGCTGCAGGTATGACCATATGCCTAGAGAAAGAAGTTCTTTTATGATTGGATATACTATGAACTCAAAAGGATCTTGAATTTATCGTACTATGGAAGCTCATGCTTTCTTTGGGATGTTGGGACTTAGAGAAATGCTTATTTGAGTTGTAGGTAGCTCTAAGTTCAGTGACAACTTTTGATCGGTAAATCTCGGAGGAGGTACAGTTCATTTATAGTATGTATAATGAAGATCCAAACATGATTCTTGCTAAATTTGGTAAAGTGGCTGATAAAGCTACTATTTCTGCTTTTTATTCTGTTCAAAACCACGTGCTTATGGTCAGGCTGCCGTCATGTCTTTGATAAGTGCAAAGTCATATTGCTTTTCAGTCTTCTCATGTTGGGAAAGTTGATGGCCTTTCTTTTAAGGGCAAAGATTCAAGAATTATTCTATTGTCATTCAGCTAGAGGATTAATAGTCAGGGTTGTCGGAAGTTTCTAGTTGTGACGGTGTGTTAGTGGAGTTTAGAATTCTGATTAAAAAAATTCCAAACAGCAATTTGAAACTGTGAGATATGTGTGTATATATTCTACTATGAGCCAATCTAGGAAGTGCGCCGCAAAATTATTATACCTTTTTCATATCTTTTATTTATTATTATTATTATTTTTTAATAAATTATAAATAGAGAAAATGGGATTGTAAGTATAATGAATTTTTTGTCCTGGCTAAAGGAGAAGAAATACTTATGTTGAAGGGGAGAAAATGATTTTATTTATTTTTTAACGAAAATACCTCTCATGTGATGTAGGATATGGTAATAAGTGGAAAAAGGTTATCAAATAGCTTGTATTTGAGTTTCTCCATCCTCAAAAGAGGAGAAATTCAAAGTCTGTTCCTTGCGTAAATAATTTGTTTTTATTTTTTCCCTTTGCATCATTCTCCGCTAAAAAAGTTGCATGGTGCTTTCCCCTCATGTTCCTACCCTTCCATTTTCCCACCATATAGCATCCCTCTCTCTCTATGTGGATACTGGTATGATATCCTTAGTATGTGCTTGAGTTAATTATAAATTGATGCAGCAGGCGGAACAAGAGGCTAACCTAATTCTTTAATTATATGTTTTATGGTACATTCATGTCCTTATAGATGTGTTGTTTGTTATGTAGCTCTCTCAGTTTGTGATTCACCTGAAAGGTGATTTTGTGTTCACTAACATGTGTTGCAGTAACATAAGTATTTGTGGAAATGTCTGTAGCAGAAAGCTGATCGCTTGTGTTTTTTGCAGGCTTAATGGCATCATGGAATGTGGTCCAAGGCATGATCACATATACCGAAGAACTATGTTGTTATCAGAACAAGTTAAAGTTAGTGAAGGGAGCCCACTAGTTACTTGCCTTCTAGAAGGCCCAAGTGGCAGGTAATATGGGTTCTCCTTTGATTTAACGTGAAAATTTTATATTATTAAACCTATTTATTGTCTTTTGGACAGTGGTAAGACTGCAATGGCAGCATCGATTGGCATTGAAAGTGATTTCCCTTATGTCAAGATTGTAAGTAGTTCTATTTTTTGTGTTTGTGATATCTATATTTGTCATCAGTTAGTTTCTGATTTCTGTCTGTAACACTTCTCTATTTTCTGTTATTTGTTAGATATCTGCTGAAACAATGATTGGACTGAGTGAACCAACAAAATGTGCTCAGATCGTTAAGGTTCTATTCGACAACCTTCTTTGTGTTCTACCTTCACTGTACAATATGGTAGCTATATGCTAAGTGATAATAAATTGATTTTTTCCAGCTCATTCCCCATTCTTTGTTTTTGGTGTTTGGGGAGCACATGTTGCTTGCTTACTTACGAAAGCATTTCAAATATATCATCTTATCCATATATGCACAAACGCTTTTGTTACTTGTAAGATTGAGGAGCATTATGAGTGTTTCTCCTGATAGGTATTTGAAGATGCTTATAGGTCGCCTCTGAGCATAATTATCCTTGATGATATTGAAAGGTAAAAGTTTTAATGTTAGAGATGAAGGATATCTGATCATTCAGCCTTCTTCCTATATCCATATAATCTTTATTTGCTTTTGCAGGCTATTGGAGTATGTTGCTATTGGGCCTCGTTTTTCAAATTTGATTTCTCAGACATTGATGGTGCTCCTGAAACGGCTTCCTCCAAAGGTAACTTTTTGACAAACACTAATTAGGATTTAACTGAGGTTAGTTCCCGTCCTGCTAAAGTGCAATTCATTCATTGGTTATTAATCTAACTAAACACTCCTCTTTTTAGAAGGGATATGATCTGGGTTTTGTTCCTTTTGTTGGTTTATGGTTGTGTAATTTTCTATTTCTGCATGAGGCTGTTATACCATGACTGTCATGCATAATTTTAAATGCTGTAATGAGAGGAAAGAGCAAAAGATTTCTTGTTGCCAATCTCAAATATAGGGAGATGGTTTGGAGTTACACAAGTGGTTATAGGCCCATAAGATCTAAATCCCTTAATAAACCTGATATAAATGCACTGCATGTATTCTACTGCAAAAATAATACTATCTCCATTCCAACGGGAGGAAATACAGAAGAATGTGGGATGCGAATTCTTTCAAACTTTTCCTAGAAAATTGTAAGAGATGATCTTATTCTACTACTTATTTTCTCAGGGGAAAAAGGTTCTTGTTATTGGAACCACAAGTGAAGTCAATTTTCTGGATTCGGTTGGCATTCGAGATTCATTCTCAGTGACCTACCATGTTCCGACACTCAAGACTGAGGATGCCAAAAAGGTATTGTCAGTCAGTAGTATCCTCACTTTTTCACGTCTCAGAGAGTTTCCTCAATTTTTGTTAGTTTAGAGTTGGGCGGAAAGAATGAAATGATCAGAATATTAATATATTTTAGGCATAAATTTTGGTCAAAAGTATAGCTCTCACAATTTCTTCTTCTGACATCCAAGTTATTTTGTTGTGCCTCCGCTTTCCTCCCTCTCAGGTGTTACAGCAACTTAATGTTTTCTCGAGCGATGATATTGATTCTGCTGCTGAAGCATTGAATGATGTAAGTTGAAATCAGCAAACTTTGACTGGGTGCAATATAATTAGCAAGCTTTGCCAAGTAGAACTTAGGGATAATTACAACCCAACCCCCCCCCCCCCCCCGCCCCAAACATTTTCCGATTTAGTACTTTGCTTCCTGAACTTTATGGTTCATTACATTTGTCATCTCGGACTGCCCAAAATCTGGCATTGGGATGTGTCAAGAATGCCAAACATGTGTCCGCTGGAGTTATGTTCCAGAAACCTTCAATGGTCAAGTGTAATGAATCGTAAAGTTCATATGACAAAGTGCGAAGATTCAAAGTTGCTTGCTAAAATTCTATATCTTGAAAAGTATGGAGAGCAAAGCGTATTTATCCCAAAAATTTATGGTTATTTACAAATTGTCCTTCGCCATATAAACTCTAAATCATAGTACTTTGCCACCTGAACTTTACGACTCATTATACTGCCATATTGGAGCCGATAAGTGTGGAATGCCAGACACGTCTGGCAGTGATAGGTTCTGGGAAACTCCAGATAGCAAATTGTAATGAATCTTGTAAAGTTTGGTGACATTGTGACAAAGCTAAGATTCAAAGTTCATCTCACAAAGTTACTAAATCTCGAAAGTTGGGAGGACAAGAGTGTGATTATCCCTTGAAATCTTGGGAACATTAACATCTATCTGTTGTTTGTTGTGTTCCAGATGCCCCTGAAAAAGCTCTACATGGTGGTCGAAATGGCTGCTCAGGGTGAACACGGAGGAAGTGCTGAAGCCATTTATTCTGGTAAAGAAAAGATCAACATTTCACACTTCTACGACTGCCTTCAGGATATAGTGAGGTACTAGTGTCACATTGTTGTCTGCATCGAGGCTATGATTAACAGAGTGATAGTTCAGGTTTATTACGACAAAATTTCCGTCTTGTATGTTTTGTTTTGTTTGATCTCAATCAATATTTGTGTATGTTGTCATCTGATTATCTAGAGGGGCATTGGAAGACACTTGGTCACGGCTTTTGTAGTTATTGATTCAAGACAAGTTCAATACTATTTATGGTTATTCTTATAACCTTGAGTGCAATTTTGCCCTAAAATCTCCAAGTTGATGCTCTGGATTGTATTGAATCTATAATTTATGTACTTATATTGTTTGCTGAATGCTGTGAACAGTTGCACCTGCGCCATAATACGTGGCCTAGTATTTCAGCTACTGTAGGAGATTTCAAATTTTCTTCTTTGGTTTCTTGTCTATCTTCAATCAAATTGAATTGAAAAATTGGCTCATAATAATTAAAAACAAACAAACAAACAAATTGGTGGTAATAATTGTAATTTTGTTATTTTTGATTTTATTGAAGAGTAGTAGGAATTAAAAAAAAAAAGTTTTAGAAATTTAAAGATGTAAATAAAATTAATTTAGTTTATAGTTTGATAGTTCGTAACAAGTCGAATCTTTTCTTCTTTTCGAAACTTGTACTTGTCAGATACGATTTGAACTTGAATTGCAAATGTTTAGAGAATATATATATATATATATATATTTATATATGCCATAGTCTCATGAGATATATTATGGTTAAAATGTGCCAAACCCACCAAATGCTTGTGTGGTTTCATAATTTTGTGCAATATTTTCTTATAATTTTGAAATTATATGATTTTTTTTTTTGTGATTTTTATTAATTTTGCACGAAATTTTCATTCGTTAGTTTTGATGAAGTTGTGGTGCATATACGTTTGCTGCAAATTAATATGTTTTTTTTTTCAATATTTATCCCTTAAACTTACAATTTTACCTTTTACAAATATGATATTTTTTCTTTCTTTTCCTTTTTTGTTTTCTTTTGTTTCTTTTCCTTGTTTCCCCCCCCCTAAAATAGCCCTTCTCCTTTTCCTTTTCTTTTATTTTTATATTCTTTTTTCTTTTAACTATTTAATTTTCTCTTTTTCTTAGATCAAAGATTAATAATTTTGTAAAATAATTTTTTTCATAATTATTATTTAATTTTTTTTATATCATTCACATTATATATTAATTATAATATAGTAAATTACAAATAAAATTTACTTCTTTTTTTCCTTCATAGCAATATTGTCAATACAAATTTTGTAAACAATTAAAAAAAAAGCAAGCATATAATGGAAAAAGAAAAGTTTTTCAATTCTCAATAACAATATTTAAATAAATTTGTTATTTTTTTTTATTAAATAAAGAGCAAACATACACTAAAAACATAAAAAAGAAAAAAAGAAAAAAAAAAGGAAGGCGCTGGTGCTGCCTCTTCTTTATGCACCAGTTAGTTCTTCCTCTTTTTTCTCCACCAGTTTAGTCCTTCATTTTCGTTTTCAAGCTTTGATTTAAGTGGGTCTTCTTTTTTGATTTCTTCTTCTATCTTCTTAGTTAATTCAAAATATCTATGCCGTTTTAAATAATTTTGTAGAATTTTTGGAGCTCTTCTCCATGCGATGCTAGGTGTCGTTCTTCTCCTTCTTCTTGCAGTAGCCCTTATTAAGAAAACATTCCCTTTCTCCACCGCGACCTTGACCTCCTCCTTCTTTGGTCCAGACATAACTGCCTTAAATAAAAAATAATTATATGAACTCTTTTAGCATGATAATCATAGGGTTGTTGGGGGAGGGTTTACAAGCTAAAAAAACATAAATTTAATGGCAGGATGTGTGCAAATGAGAAAAGATAAAAAAACGTAGAAATCTAGAGAGAGAATTTGAGAAGAGGTAAAATTGAGAGAGAGAGAGGGGGCATATATAGGAAAACACTTAAAAATAACATCGTTAGATGTTTTGATTTTTTAAAAAAGGAAGCATGTTCAAGATTATTAAAATCACGAAGGAGTTTCATACAAGGTATGACATATTTTATCCCAACTGATATTTACTACTAGTGTGTATAATATTTTCCACATTCTAATGTAGCTGTTAACTAGCTTTAAATTTTCAACTTCAAATTTTTTGCCAATTAACATATACCACCTCTTAAGCTCTAATGTAGCTGTTAATTAACTTTAAATTTTCAACTTAAATATTTATGCCAAGATGAATATTTAAGGGGAAATAACTTATTGTACTAATTTTTAATATAAAAATATAAAATATTTATTTTTTACCTACATTTCAAAGAAAGGGGCAAAAATACGTTTCATCTTCCTCACCTCTTTCTCCCTCCCACAAATAAACCCAGTTCCAGTTCCTCCTCTCTTCCATATCGTGCAAGTCACTTTCCCTCTTCTCCCTCACTTTCCCCATCACCCCTTTCTCTTTCTCATGAAACCCTCATTCACCGTGCTTCTCTCTTTTTTTTCCTTGCCCACCATATCGTGTAATCCCATGTCATTTCAATTGTTTCATCCTCGAAATTTGTTTCTCTTAATAAAAATATTTTAAAAATTTTGCGTAAAAAATATCTTTTAAAATTTTTTAAGCGTAAAAGAGTTTGATTATAATAAGTGGGTATAGTTGAATTCGGTCCTATTTGTTGGGTATTGATGTCGAGACCTTTGCCCAACTTAGGTTTTGGTTTCTCTTGTTATTGATCCGTCATACGATATGTTTCAATCCCAACAGTGGTCGAACACAAAGTAAGAAATGGGATAATAGACCAAACAAAATAATATCGTTCTTCGTATATGGTATATGAATCACATATATAAGGGTATATGAGTTGACCTAGGCTTGCCATGGGTTTAAGTTGGCTTAGAAAAATATATTACCATCATAATAACCAGGTGAACAAATTAGACTTAATTATAAAAATGACGAACCGATTCACCCCTAAACCAAAGTCTATAGCCTTTTAGCTATCCACATACCTTAAGAAAACATATTTCTTATAAACACATTTATCCACGCAAAAGGTTTATGATTACTTACCTCGAATCAGCTCACCAAGAACCAAATCACCTGTTAGGAATCAACACATATATGCAAGCACGGGTATATACAATTATCACTAAGATAAAAATATCCAAATAAACACACGAATTCACACAAAATTCGAGTTCACACAGACAATTTTTATTTTTCACCCCTTGTTGATCCCACAAAAAATCAACAATAACCACAACAAATTCACACAAAATCCTATGGGTAACGGATAAACATGAAATATAACACAATAGTTACATAAAGACATTTAAGATAGTTTAATTAGAGACATATGAAATGTGTATCCAGAATTTATTATCAATTTATTTTGGTTAGAATGCACATAATTCATAGACTTTTTTCTCACACATATCAATCACCATAAAAACTTTACTAGAGTCATCTGAAACTATATTAGTTTTGTCATTATCCTATTTCTTGTTAGGTCTAGGACAACTTTTAGCAAAATGACCAATTTCATTACAATTTTAACACGTTTTTGCATTAGGCATTTTATTGTTATCCCTGCCCTTATCAAAACTTTTGTCTTGAGTTTGATTGTTGGAAGCACCCGTTTTCTTGTGCCTTCTTCAAACAAGCATCACCAGCTCATTCTCTGTACTCATATTGCCCTAGCATACTTAATAGCAGACTTAACGTCCCCATAAGTGTTAGGAATATCATTTAAAAGTACAATAGCCAAGTAATCATCAATGTTTTTATCCCCCGTTTGTTTGATATCTTGAATTAATTTCGTGAAATTATCCAAATTTTCATCCATATCCTTATTTAGGTCAAGTTTGAACCGAAAAAATTTCTCCAAGAGGAACAATTTACACGACAATGTCTTGTCGGTAAGTTCTTCTAGTTTTTTCCAAAGTTCTTTGCTGGAACTTAGATTTCCCCTTTCCTAATCACAGAATCAGATAAGTAAAAGATAATCGAAGAATATGCTAACTCATCCATATCAGATTTCTTCTCCTCCGTTTTGGTTCCAGAAAATGCGAGGGTAATGCTCTTATATACCTCTTGCTGTATAAGTACAGTCAAACAGAGCAAGACATAAAATGGATAAGGTAGCCATGTATTACAAACAAACAAGCACGAACATACAAACACGTAGAGGGTAAGTGTACTAACCTCGTAGCACTTGTTGCTATACGCAGCGAAAATAAAGTAGACCAATATCACATAAGATAAAATTTATTAGCAAATCAACAAGCACGCATTCCTATAAATTCTACTAACAACAAATACCAATCATATACTGAATCCCACGGTGTCTATTCTAAAATGTAAAAGAGTATCAACCTCTTTACTAGAGCGAGACCTTACGGTAAGGGTCTCAAAATACACCTGACGAGGTCCCGGGCTGGTTGCACCAAAGGGGGTTACGGGCTTGCACTTGCTACAAAATCTTCCTCGTCTACACGGAAGTAGGAGGGGTGCTAGCGGATTAACCACGTTCTGTCATGTGAATAGTAATTTGGATAACGTGAGAGCCTCGTCACGACACAACCGTGGCTCTGATACCACTCTTGGGTATTGATGTCGAGCCTTTTGCCCGGCTCAGGTTGTGGGTTCGCTCGTTATTAATCAGTGATACGATGTGGTACAATTCTAACCACACTCAAAACCCGGTAACTCACTATGACTCTCTTACACACACAAGTATATCCCAACTGGTCGAACACAAAGTAAAAAATGAGAGAATATAGGAGACAAGAGAATACCATGGTTTTTTGTATATCTATAGACTAGTGAATAATATTATTGGGCCACATTAAGTGGGCCATAAAAATAAAACTATTTTTATTATAAGATAGTATTTCATTTGATAATGCTGTGATTGAAGTATCTTATATATAATAGAATATCAATTTATTGAAAATTAAACAAGGATATGAATATGGCAAATGGAAAGGAAATGCGGTCAAGTTGGTGAAGTTGATGAAGACGTCCAATATTTAGTCGCCCTTTTTTCAGATAAAAAGACTTGAGAGAATAAATGCAAGGGTTGCTACTCTTTATTTGATGCTAAAATATCACTTGCGAAAAAGAAAAGAAAAAAAGATTAAATGCCTGCAGAAAAAGTAATAATTTCTCGATCCCAAGAAAAAAAAATTATGTTGCAAAAATATTTTATCTAAAAAAAAAGTCATGTTTTGAAGTTAAGGTCTCATTTCATTTTGTCAAAGTTAATAAATGAGGATTTTAGTTTACATATAAGTTACATTAATTGAATAAGTCGAATTAACGAATCAAAGTTGTACATGTACAAATTTATAATTTTTAGAAGGCTATATATTCATCTAATTAATAAAAAAATAATAATTGTACTATTCAGAAATAAAACTTTTTTTTTAAGACGGACTATGGAAGGAGATTATATTTGTTTTGGGACTCAGTTTTGAACAAGTCATATGGGTCGAGTTTGAATAACAATGTTTTTTCTCACTTTTTTTATTTTGCTAATTAATAGTATTTTTTATATTCTAATTTTAAGATTTAATTAAAGCAGTACATTAAATTATTATGTTTAATTAATCAAATTTAGAAAAAAAAACAATATCAAATTGAAAACTTGTTTGAATTTTCTACTATATGAACAAATGTAGGGGCCATTGGCATCTTGGAACCCTATCTTTTAAAATTGACTCCAACAAACTCCAATAACAAATATGAGAGAATATTGCACTTGTCAATTCATTTTTCAAATCATTAGATTCTCATTTCCCTCCAGATTAAAAAGAGAGAAAAAAAGAACAAAAGAAAAAGAGGTTACGTGTCGTAGTGTTTCTTCTAAATGAAAATAGTTTTCACCCAATAAAAAAAAAGTAGGTCTCCTGTGCATTGCGTGAATCGTGCACCTAATTTACAATATTATTTATTTAATTAAAAAATATTATTTATTTATTTGTAAGGTTTTACTATTTTTTTAAGGCAACAAATTAACAGTAATATTTTGCAAGTGAATAAGTAATATTTTTTAGTTAAACAAGTGTTGTGATTGAATCTAAGATAGTTCAATCGTGATCCAAGAAATTCAAATAAAAATAATGTGAACAAGAAATCAACACCAGATTTTATAGTGGTTCGATCAAAACCGATCTACATCCACTTTGTTGCTCTCTTTGTATTGATTATAGTGTATGTTTTACAACCACTCAATCTCTACCTTGAATCTGCTAATCTACACAAGATACAAGTGTTTCAAACTCTCTTTCTTTTCTGCACTCAAAGATGAAAGATGAATCAATCCTCTACCGGAAGAGATGAATTGGTATTTATAGATGCATACCAATTGCAACAACCTCTATTAACCAATAGATAACAACTTCTAACAACTTGAATAACAACCGCTAACAAATCCTCAACCGTTTTGCTAACTCCCGCTTCTATTAATTTGCTGTTATTATCACAAATCTCCACCTTAACAGCACAATTATATTGCCCAAAATTATTCTACATAGAATAATCAACACAGCTCCACCTAGAGCTGCCTTACTCCTCACTGCTCCACCTTGAACAGCTCCCCTTGTTGTCAAGTTTAACACAGTCCAATGCGGCTTAAACACAACTCCAACTTTGAAGTAGGTAAAGCCTTTGTGAGACTATCTGCAGGATTCTCAGCTGTATCAATCTTGGAGATTGAAACCATCTCATTCTCCACTAAGTCCCTCACAAAATAGAGTTTTACATCTATATGTTTTGTCCTTTCATGATACCCTTGGTGCCTTGACAAATGTATGGCACTTTGGTTATCACAGAATATGTTAACCTTCTCCTGTGTTACACCAAACTCCTCCAGTATTCCCTTAAGCCAAACTGCCTCTTTTACAGCTTCAGTAAGTGCAACATACTCTGCCTCAGTAGTAGAAAGAGCTACCACAGACTGATGAAAAGATTTCCAGCTGATAGCAGTGCCATACAGTGTAAACACATAACCTGTTAGAGACTTTCTTGTATCTATGTTTGCTGCAAAATCAGCATCAACATATCCTACCAATGCATCACCTTCAACTGTGTTTCTCTGAAACTTCAGCCCCTTCATCATAGTGCCCTTCACATACCTCATGGCCCACTTCACTGATTCCCAATGACTCTTTCCTGGATTACTTATGAATCTACTGATCATGCTCATAACATAGGCCATATCAGGCCTACAACATACCATCGTGTACATCAGACTCCCCACTGCACTGGCATATGGAATCCTATCCATAACAGCCTGTTCATCACTTGTGGAAGCCCCTTGATGTAGTGATAGTTTTAATCCCTGTTTGAATGGTGTAGTAACAGCTTTACACAGGTTCATATTGTATCTCTTTAGTACCTTATCAAGATAAGACTCCTGCCTGAGATACACAGCTTCAACATTTCTTTCTCTCTTGATCTCCATCCCAAGTATTACCTTGGCTTCACCAAGATCTTTCATGTCAAACTCTGCCTCCAAGATCTCTTTAACCTCTTGTATTCCCTCCATTATGCTACTGGCTATAAGCATATCATCTACATATAACAAAAGATAGGTAAGAGATGTACCTTCACTCCTGAAATACACACAACTGTCATGTTCACTTCTCCTGAATTTGCATGACTCCATATACTCATCAAATCTGAGGTACCATTGCCTTGGACTTTGCTTCAATCCATATAAAGATCTCTGTAGCAAACAAGCTTTGGTTTCAGAATTCTCCACAAACACACCCTCTGGTATCTTCATGTATATAGTCTCTTTTAATCTTCCATGTAGAAATGCTGTGGTTACATCCATTTGATGTAACTCCAAATTAAACTGAGCCACCAGTGACAAGAGTATTCTGATGGAACAATGTTTGACTACGGGTGAGAATATCTCATTGTAGTCTACTCCTTCCCTCTGTGAGTATCCCTTGGCCACCAACCTGGCCTTATACCTCACTCCAGTTGCTTTCACAGCTTCTAGTTTCTTCTTGAAGATCCACTTACACCCAACCAGCTTCTGTGACTTTGGCTTCTTCACAATCTTCCAGGTATCATTCTTGCTTAGTGACAACAACTCCTCCTCCATTGCTACAAGCCATTTATCAGCTTCCTTGCAACTTATATCATCAGTATAAGTTTTAGGTTCATAAGATTCTATCTCCTGTGCAGTATATAGAGCAAATGCCACCAAATCTTGTGTGTTTACTGAGTTTAGTTGCCCAGTAATAGTATTTCCAACCAGAAAATACAGCCCACTTCTCCTCATTCCTCTGATGACAATCTTATTTTCTTTGATTACATCTAGCTTTCCCCCTTCAGATTCAAACCTGTACCCCATTGCATCAAACACTCCCAGAAAGATCATATTTCTTCTCAAATCAGGAACATACCTGACATTCCTCAGTAATCTGACCACACCATCAAACATTTTGATGTGTAGTGCACCGATGCCTTTCACTTTACAGCTTTGATCATTGCCTAGCATCACTGTGCCACCATTGATTTGCTGTAACGTAGAGAACCAATCCTTGTTGGGTGTCATGTGAAAGCTACAAACCGAGTCCAACACCCACTCTGATTCAACTTCATCAGTTGTCACACACAGAGCTTCTGAAGATTCATAGCCAGCTTCTTCAGTGTTGTTTGTTGTCTGATTTGCCTGATGTTTGTGACTCCCACTTGATGTGTCAACTCCTTTTCCCTTCAATGCCTTCCACTTCTTGCAATTCTTCTTGAAATGCCCAGGATCATGGCAATGAAAGCATTTCCTTATCTCTGGATTATTGACAAAATCAGTTGGCTTTTGTTCTTGTTTCTTTTGAAATGGCCCCTTCTTCTGAGTTTTCTTGCCATTGTTGTACTGCTTCTTGATGTTTAAACCTTCTCTACTTGTTGATGTCATTGAAGTTTCAGTTGATTTCTGCAGTTCCTTTGCCTTCAGTGCAATTTGCACTTCTTCAAGATTGATTCATTCTTTGCTCCCAAAGAGCAAAGTATCTTTGAAGTTTTCAAACGACCTTGGTAAGGCAGATAACAGGATCAAGGCTTTGTCCTCTTCAGTCATCTTTACCTCCAAGTTTTCAAGATCATCCAAAATCTTATTGAACTCATCCATCTGTGTAAGAATGGATTTATCCTCCACCATCTTGAACGAGTATAACTTCTGTTTCATATAGAGCCTATTAGCAAGTGATTTTACCATATACAAGCTTTCAAGTTTATCCCAAACTCCCCTTGCAGTGGTTTTCTTCGACACTTCCCTAAGAGCTTTATCCCCCAATGACAGAATTATCATGCTATGGGCTTTCTCCAACATCTGAGCGTGTTCCTCAGATTTCTCCGCCTTCTCCTTTCCTGCAGAACTTGCACTCTCCTTCTTTAATGCATCACCCAGTCCTTGCTGTATAAGCAGAGCTCGCATCTTCACTTTCCATAACCCAAAGTCAGTTTTCTCAGTGAATTTCTCAACATCAAATCGCGTAGTACCCATCTTGAATCACCTTCTTCACGATTCTCACGGACGGCGCCAATTTGTTGTGATTGAATCTAAGATAGTTTAATCGTGATCCAAGAAATTCAAATAAAAATAATGTGAACAAGAAATCAACACCAGATTTTATAGTGGTTCGATCAAAACTGATCTACATCCACTTTGTTGCTCTCTTTGTATTGATTATAGTGTATGTTTTACAACCACTCAATCTCTACCTTGAATCTGCTAATCTACACAAGATACAAGTGTTTCAAACTCTCTTTCTTTTCTGCACTCAAAGATGAAAGATGAATCAATCCTCTACCGGAAGAGATGGATTGGTATTTATAGATGGATACCAATTGTAACAACCTCTATTAACCAATAGATAACAACTTCTAACAACTTGAATAACAACAGCTAACAAATCCTCAACCGTTTTGCTAACTCCCGCTTCTATTAATTTGCTGTTATTATCACAACAAGTGATATCGTAGATCAGGTTGTACGGAGCATTCGATGTATATAAGTTTTTGGAATAAAAAAATCAATTTTCTCACTTTTGAATGATTATTTTTTAGTAAATAGTTTTTTCTTTTTAATTTTGTGCTTTATTTTATCACGAATTGCCAAAATTATCACCACTAATATATAATATGACTTTTTTGAAAAAAGAATTCATTAAATTACATAATAAAAATGTAATAAAATCGAGAGAACATCTCAAATGCTCATAAGTAATTTGACTAATTTAGAACCCAAAAAAAAAAAAAAAAAAGAGTAGAAAACTACAATAAAGAATTTGAATGATTAAAATCAGGAAGAATTTGTTCCTCTTAGAAGTTGATTGGCATATGACTAACGTCCTTGTTCGCATCATCCCATCATTTTATTTCTTGAAAATTCTATACTATCCAACGGACACTACAAAATATTGTAAAACTAATTTCACATATTATTTGGAAAATATTTATTATTTTAATTTTTTTTATAATATATTACAGGACGCATATTCAGAGAATGTGGTTAATATGTATTTGATTTGGTTTCTAAAATAAAGATAAATTATTATGGAAAAATTAATAAATTGTCCTCTATGTTTTAAAGTCAGTTACTTTATTATTAGGATCAATTATTTCCTTAATTTTATATTTTAAGATTAATTACATTTTTATATACTAACATAACATCATTAAGTTTCTGTTAATAGTGATATGATGTGTAAGGAGCTTTATTGAAAAATAAATAACTCGCAATAAGAAGTAATTTGTTTCCTAATCTTTGCCCTAAACTGCAATTTTCGTTGTTATATTTTATTTTATTACTCCACACATTCATTCATTCAATCACTTATAACAGGGAATAAATGAAAATTATAAAATGGGATGTAATTGACTTAAATTATAAGTTTAAGGGTGTAAATGTCTAAAAGAAAAATTATAGAAACTAATTGACTTTTAAAAGAAACATTAGGTAACAACTTGCTACTTTTACATATTATTATTCCTCAATTGATTACTAAAATTATGTTTTTAGAAAATAAATAAATAAACACTAAATAAATGAAGATATATGGTGAATATTTCACATACCAATTTCTACAAAATATTAATATTAATTGTTGATATCGACCCTGATCCAATTATGTAAGTCGAGAAAAAAATATGAATTGATGAATTTGAAAATATAAGTTTTAATTTATGATAAAAACTTGTATAAAGTTTTTTCATGTAATGTATTTTTGTGAGATATAATATAAAAAAATGAAAACAGAAAAAATAAAAATAAATAAATTTAAACTACATTTTATGGAAAAGATAAAAAATAAAAAAAGGTTGACAAACAAGTTTTGGCCAAAAAGAAAAGAAGAATCAAAGGTGCCATATGACAGTTGAGGAGCATAAGAAGCCCGGCTCTCCCATTGTCAAGATTCCCATGGGACCTTTTTATCCCATGAGCGAGTGAACTTCACTCGCACCGTAGCTCCAACGCCTATAAATAGCAGCGCCTCCACAGAGGTGGAACATATAGCAGCAATCTTCACACACCACACACACTCAATTTCCAGTTTCTTCATCTGTAAACATGTCGGACAAGTGCGGCAACTGCGACTGTGCTGACACTACTCAGTGCATGTAAGTGACCGTTTCTTTGATTTATTGATTGCAAATTTCATATATCCTGTTTTATTTGAATGTTTCCTAGTTATGTTTGTGGGAACTTCAAGATTCCTGAAGCATCCTTCATCAGAAGAACATGCATGGCAGAAATTTCTTGTGCTTTTTTGTGTGTGTGTGTGTTCTTCGAAAGAACCAAAGAGAAGCTTTTTGTGCATGGCTTGAGAGGTTCAATCGTTATCAAATATTAAACATGCGTTCAAGCTGTTTGTTTTATGTCCTGACAAGACTGATTTAATATTGCGCCTTAAAAGCAATAATTTTTAATTATAATAAAAAGTTAAAGGGCAAAATTCCACCAATCAAGATGACAGACTCTTATCTTGTCAAGGATCAAGAAACATATATACGAAAAAATTAGAAATTCTAAGAGAGGCCCTCAATCCATTCGTGTTAATTGTTCTGGAATTCAATGGTTTAGCAATAGATCTCGAGTTGAGAGTATTCAGTAGTTTGGCTTTATTTTCCTCCGCAATTGATTAATGTTTGCTGAATCAATAATTGCAGGAAGAAGGGATACGCTGCAGACATCATCGAGACCGAAAAGAGGTACCCTTTTTGCACGTTTAGGATAAAGGATTATCAGCCATTAAGTTTCCCGAATCCCCATCTTCCAGTAGTATAATCGAAACAAGAAATGTTTTTAAAAATTGCAATATTCTTGTAATACTTCGTCTATTCTGAAAGAAAAAAATTTCTTATGTTACACGATTTTATTTTTATCAATTTGACAAAAATGCAATTTTCTAAAACTCATAAATTCATCCTTCTAGAGATAAATATTATTGATAAAATAAAATATAAGCAAATACTCTTTTAAATCATTCAAGAACCTCCAAAAGTTTTTAAAAAAAGATATGTTTTTCAAGAGTACAATTTTCTATTATCGATCACTTTGAAGGTACAATTTTTAAAAAATCTCATTTATTTAACTTTTTTTATTCATTCATTTGACATATTGAATCATTATAACTTGTTTATGAAATACTTTGATTAATAAAACAAAAAATATGACTTTTTTTTGAAATAAAAAGTGTTTTATCTTTTGGACGGAGGGAGTCGTATATACAATCATTAATCATTTATTAATAACTGGGGTTCTGTTTTAATTGCAGCTACACGGTGGTGATGGATGCTCCAGCTGCGGCGGAGCACGACGGAAAGTGCAAGTGTGGCTCCAGCTGCGCTTGCACTGACTGCACTTGCGGCCACTGAATGAATAATTATCACAAATAAAAGGGACACTATGCTCTGATGTAATCCTGCAGTAGTGAATAAGTTCGTGTGGTTTGAGGTTCTGTTGTCCTAAATCAAGTTATAGTGTCCCATTGTACTTTATCTCTTTTGTTTCTGTAATACAATGAATTATTATTATTATTATTATTAAGTCTTGCCCTTGTTCTTTTCTTTTTTATACAATATTGGGGCAAATTTGATTAAGAATTAACAATTATAAAATGGAAGATTGATTTTGTATATTCGAAGAAGCCAGAGAATCCTTTGTTGCTAAATGGTGAAAGTATAAGGTGCCAAAGTTTGGGCCGGACTATAATTTAATCAGATTGATTGGACCAAATTGAATCGATTCAATTTGAATAAAAAATTGAGGTTGATATTAACTTATGCATTACTTGATTTTAAAAATAAATAGATTATAGAACAAATACTTGGTTCGATTTTGAATTACAAAAAAAAAAAAAAAAAAAAAAAAAAACCACTAAAAGGAAACTGAACCCATAATATATATCATAGAGAGAAATGGTATTGTGAACACCTGAATACTTATAGATGCGGCAGATAGCATAAAAATTAAATATCATATAAGTAGTGCTCACCTATATATTGTTTTTATATATTTCTAGCAATTACTATAAGGGTTTTTTTTTTCAAAATAATGCAAAAAAAAAAAAAAATTTACGAAATAGGCATGTTTTGAAACAGTTTTTAAAAATAGGTAAAATGTCAGCGCTGGTGACGTTATTTCAAAAAAAGGTCACCGGAACATATAGACATACATCATATATATATATCATATACATGCATATATATATATATTATATATATATAGAGACTGCCGTATATATATACACATATATATATAACCTATATTATATATATATATATTTTAAATGTATATTCTTATTAATATATATATAATATTTAATTTATTCAGTAAATATATAAAAATAAATATTAAAATATAATTAATAAAATAAAAAAATTATAAATTTATTTAAGATAAAAGAAATATTTAAATTTATTTTTATAATATATATATTATATATATATGTATTTATAAAATTATTATTTATAAATAAGAATATATATTTTGAATATGTATATATATATATTTTTATTTATTAAGTAAATATATAAAAAAATTATATATATAGTAATAATAATATATGTAATAATAATAATAAATAAAAATATTTATTAAATTAAATAATAATTTTTTATTATTAATTAATATCTTTTAAATTAATTAAAAAATATAATAATAATAATATATAAATTTATATATATATTCGGATATTATATATATTATTATTTATAAATATATATTTTATAAATAAATATATATATATGTGTATATATAACCTATAATATATATAACTAAAAACGTCACCTTAGGTGACGTTTATTGTTTTTTTTTAATTTCGTATTATTATTATATGTATATAATTTATTTTGAATATATATATATTTTTATTTATTAAGTAAGAATATATATTAAATTATAAATTTTAAAAGTAAATTATTTATTAAGTAAAAATATATACTAAATCATAATTTCAATTAAGTTAACATTTTTTTAATTTTTTTATTATATATAGATATATATTTATAAAATATATATATATGTTCTAAATATATTTATTGAATATTTATATATATATATTTTATTTATTAAGTAAATAAAAATAATTGAATAAACGTTAGATTTTAAGAAAACGGCAAGATGACGTTTTTTTATTTGTTTTATATATTATATATAGATATATATAATTTTATTTATTAACTAAATATATAAAATATATATTAAGTAACATCATAATAATTTACTTTTGAAATTTATGATTTAAGGTGAAAAAATTATAATTTAAAATAAAATATAATTGAATTGTCGTTATTTCTTTATTTCAATCAATCACTTTTTTTTTTCAGTTTTCAGACTCTCGTCAATTGTCAGTTTTTACAGAGTCTCGTGAATTGAATTCAGTCTTTTAGCGTGCACGTCTTCTGAAATTATATTAAAATCTGTATTGCAGAGTCTCGTAATTGTGTCGATTACAAATTTCCAATAAAGATTTATTGTTTTGTTTGTTGTGTTTTTTTAGGATATATTTATTCGGTATAATAGTTTGTTGCTGTGTTATATATATGTTATATAATAATAATGAACTTTATTTATTAAATTATTTCATAATTTTTACAAACTTAAGATACCTATATATCACTCTATACAATAATTAATACAATAATACCATTACAATATTCATGAAAGTCCAACATTTGAAATAGCAATCATAGCTAAACCAATTCATTTTATTGCCTAGTTGAGGAAGATGGTCCACTGACGACATCATTATCTTCAAAATTGAAAAGCTTCTCAAGTTGGTCGAAGAATGACTCATCATCCATTAGGTATGCAATTGTATTTGTCATTTTGGGATCACGATCCTATAAATGTAAGAATAAGTAATAAAAGCGTGAAATATATATTTACAATGAAGAAAAAAAATGATTGCTTAAAGTATAGAGAAAATTACCCATAAACGCCAACAATAGTCTTTATGGTTTATATACCGTCTTTCACCAACCATACGAACTCCGGCCGTCATTATCATTTTTTTGAACGTGTAGTGACGCGATTGTAGCAAATCAACCCGCCTTTTCACATAAACGTAAGAGAAGTTACGCTCCTTGAATTGATTCTTCAACACATTTCTTACGTTCAACAAGCAATTGCTATTATGGTTACCGATTTCCCAATCACCTGTTTCGACGTCCTTCACAAGAGTATCCACAAGCACGGTCTCCATTTCCTTTGTCCAGTCGGTGTTTGAGTAGAACTGAGCTTCAAACATGTTATAGCATTTTGATTGTGGAGGAAGAGGAGAAAATTCTAGGGGATGGTCCATATTTGTAGGTAAGTAAAATCACTCAGCACACACATATTTATAATGGTTTCTTCCTGGGTCCCTTATGTTTTTTTTCTTTTTTTTTGCTTTTGGGCATAAAGTTACTAAAATTGTTGATGGGACGTTTGTATTCATTTCATATTAACATATAAAAAAAATGTAGAAAGCATACGTAAATGAAAGCAGGTAAATGATATTGACATATATATATATATTTGATACTTCAATAATATATATATATATATATATATATATATATATATTTGTTTCTTTTTAAGGTGACGTAAAAAAAAATTCGTTGTTCTATTACACATATATCAAACCATGAAACTCCACATATAACATGGTTTTTTCCCTTTAACATAATCACTTACATTACACAAATCTTCATAAGGTTTGTAGATGATATTAGAAATCTTCAGATGGTGAGCTTGCTTGTTGAGTTTCTTGTGTTTGCAATGTTTGAGAATGTCGAAGAAGTTGTTGACTGGTTCCTTCTCCTTGTTGACGAGCATGTCTTCTCCTAGCATGTTGTCTAGCTCGTGCTTGAGGCCAATCCATCTCATTCGGAATTCGCGACCTTCGATTTCTTCCTCGGCGATAAATATTTCTTAAAGTGGTGTCATGAAATAACTGAAAATCAGGCTCATCCCAATATTCCTCCCCTAAATAGGGTTGGAATGCAGCAGCATATGTTCGCTTGTAGTTTACCAAGCAATAATACGGTTGCACAAATGAAGTAGCATTAATCCGTAAATCAGCGCATACACTCATCACATGAGAACATGGAATACCATATAAGGTCCACTTGCCGCAAGAGCAGTCTCTAGTAGAAAGCCTAACAGCATGCATGTGGCCCCCTTTGCCTGGTCTTGGTTTCGTGACCACCATAGCAGATTGCTCATGGTAATCGATCTGGGTAACCACATGACCCACAGACATATGCGACCAATACTGATATTTTGAATGAGCAAAATCAGTATATGATTGTGCATTACTCTGCATTCTCCTCACAGCTTTTTTTCGTTCTCTAAAATATGCAACGCATCGCTTGAACGTGATCTCCACTATAGCTGTTAGAGGAAGACGTCGAGCACCCTTTAAGACACCGTTAAACGATTCAGACACATTAGTGGTCAAAATACCATGTCGCCAGCCACCATCATGCGCGAAAGCCCATTGTTCTTTATTGATTTCATTGAGATACAAGAACGCAGCTGGATTCAGATTTCTGATTTCATTCATAACACTGTTATGCTTAATGATTTGGTGTTCAGATCCAGCACGCCAACACAGATCTTTCAATTGCACATCTTTAAAATGCGAATTGAAATTTGAACAAACATGTCTCAAACAAAAACGACTCACTCCATGTGGGGCATTAAATGTTGGTATTGACTCGATTGCACTTAAAAGACCTGCATTTCTATCTGAAATAATGCACATCTGAGCCCTCCCACGTATGACGTACTTGCAAATCAAATCCAAAAACCACTTCCAAGATTCAAAATTCTCCTCGTCTACAATAGCAAATGCTAGGGGAAATATCTGTTTGTTTCCGTCCACCGCAACGGCTATCAGCATTTTATGTTTGTATTTTGTGTATAGATGTGTCCCATCAACACTGATAATCGGTGGACAGTACTTGAACCCAGTATAACAAGGCTCGAACGCCCAAAAAACATATTTGATAATCTTTTTATGTGGGACGTTGGTGTCATGGTGTTTCCACTCTACAATGGTGCCCGAGTTCCACTTTTGCAATGCACCCAAAAACTTAGGCAGCTTTCTTACGGAGCTCTCCCATGTCCCGTAAGTGTTCTCAATCGCCCGTCTAATACCATGCCATGCCTTCTGATATGAAATCGAGTATCCGGTTGCGTTTTTAACGTCTGCTTGTGCCTCAGACACGCTGATTGCAGGATTGACCCGAACATTTTCCTTAATCAAGAAAGCTACGAAATTTTTGTCCAGGTTGCGATGATCAGAAGATATATCATTCATATAACATCTATGATCTCCACCATATTTGGTTATTTTGAACATCCCCAGTTTTTGCTTAAATGATGCCCTAACATACCAAGGACACTCTTGAGAAGGAGTACTGTGTTGACATTTGAGAACTAAAAGGAGGGGTTTACTTTCGACAACTCGAAACTGACGTCTGGCATGTCGTATAGAGAAATCCTTAATCGCTGCAACGAAAGCGTTCTTATCCCTGAATAACATGTCCTTCTCAATTATCCCCCGGCTAGGATCGTAAAACTTTCCCCACGAAGACGTAGGATTATGCATGGAGTCAGCTGCAACTTCGGGTCCACTCATTGTGTAAAATGGAATGTTGGAGTCGCAGTCGATATTGATTGTTGGTTCGACACCGTCGGAATTTACATTAGCTGCAGTAACATCTTCTTCGTCTACTACTGCTTCATTGTCATCCAAATTTTCATCTGAATTTTCAACTTCCGTTTCAGATGAGGAAATTGGACCTAAGGAGTCCGCACAAGGGTCCGTGTCTTCTGTATTGGCCGTATTACTAGGACCAATTATATCTTCAGGTTCATTCCTAGTATTATTAGGACCAATACTGATATTTTGGACACTACATTCTTCCCTTAATAAAGTGTTTGTGAAAGCAAGGTTCTCCAATCCCTGTGTGATTTCGGGCACGTAATCACAAGGGTTAGTTAAATCTTGGAATGATGTCGTGGGCACATCCTGTTCGGACAGCAACGACATATAATATCCCCACTCTTGGCTCATAAGCATACCTTCATGTTCGCTAAGATTTTCACATGGTTCTTTCTCAACGAATATGTCCATAGTGTTTATTCCATCATTAGGATCTAGGAAGAACCTAAGATTATCGTCAGTCTCAATCTGAACTACAGACTCTATAATATTATTGTGACCGTATATTTCCCCCCATTTAGTGAAAAGTTTCACATGAAACTGGTCTTTAGCCACACCAACATATTGATAAATTAGATCTTTCAATGCAGATAATTCTGTATTTTGATCAATTCGTGTGTAACCAATGGGCGCAGAACTATACAATACTTTTCCGCTTTCCTGTATAATTTCACCTCCGCAATAAACTCTAATTGCAACTCTTCGTTGACTCGCTATTGATCGAAAGTGATATAACTATGTACTTTTTCACTGTGGAATATATTAATTCAAAAGAAAAATGAAGAACAAATAAAATAAATATTACATTATTTAAACAAACAAACAACATATGTATGAAAAGCATGTTAAATAATGCATTAAATTTCACAACCAATATACATTTACAAGGAATATACATCACTCTGTGAATGATCATTTTCGGGTACATTTTCTACAACATTATTATCATCCACAAATTCTTCTATATCAACATTTTCATTATCTACTGGACCCTGCCACATATTCAAGCCAGGGGTGACATCATCTATAAGATCTACTATGCGTGATCGTATCATATTCACGTGATTAAAGTTAGTCGTACTCTCTTGTTGGATAATATCATTTTGGTGTCTTTCGTTATCCAATTGAGCACGCAACTCATTCACCTTTTTCTTTCGCTTTAGGCGTGCGATAATGATTTTTGGGAATTATTTGAACATGAAGGGTCTGAGATCCACACACGCGTACTGGATTTGTTATTTCAAATGGGTCTCTACGGTGTGTATAGGTGCGGGAGGTTTTACCCGGACAACCACTTAATAACCGCTTTGGTGGAGAGGTGGCGGCCTGAAACCCATACATTTCACCTGCCTGTGGGTGAAGCAACTGTGACTTTAATGGATGTCGCCTTAATCTGGGGTTTGCCGATTGAAGGGGATCCGGTGCGTGGAGTTGATCCCACAATGTCTCCAAATGAGTGGGCTAATTACTGTCAGGCGATGTTAGGTTACACGCCAGACCTATCCCACATAAAAAGTGGAAAGATTAGAGCCAGCTCTTTAGCAGCTCATATGCAATCACATCCAGTGACGAATGATAGCACAATTGAACATGTCGAGCAATATGCACGGGCATGTGCTTTATTCTTGATATGCGGTGTGATGTGCCCTGATGCCAGTGGGAATTTGTTACCACTAGTATATTTACAATGTCTGGAAGACATAAAGAAAGTTATTGAATTCAGCTGGGGCAGTGCCGTACTATCTTCTCTATACCGTCACTTGTGCGATGGCGCCTTGGAGTATAAAGAAAACCTCGGTGGCCCAGTTCAACTGTTACAGGTACTTATAAATTTTTTATGATATATTAATGAATCTACCATACGTAACCTTTGTAATTACTCTATTTTTATGTTTTCATAATATTTGAATTTGGGCATGGTCGCGCATATCGTCCATTGTGCCTGTATATAAGAGGAGTAGATTAAATATGCAAGAAATTGAAAGACCTGATCATTTGGGTGGTGGTACACTCCCTGTCCCCCCTTTCGGTGCCCGGTAATATTTACAATGCAAGCCATGTTGTTTTGGTTATTTTATCGTTATTGGTAATATTTACAGTGCACACCCAAATGTAATGCATTTACTGATTAACTAGTAAAATATATGTAACAGGTGGAATATTGATAGCAGTTTCGTGCACACTGGTAGGCGCCAGGTCAAGGTTTTTCGAGAAATATTAGATAAATTGACACATGACCAGGTTCGATTTATTACTTCATTTTAATAATTCTTATATGTATTAATTAAAAACACATGTATGTTTTTTGGTTTTTGGTTGTTGTGTGTCATCAGTTTACATGGGATCCATATGATTGGTCGCAACCGGAAGTACTCCATTTACCTTCGCGGTGCTTCTCGGACAATGTACGAGCTATATGTCCACTGATTTTCTTCTCATTTGTGGAATTCCATCATCCAGAAAGAGTCTTACGTCAGTTCCGAATGTTGCAAGACATACCTAATCGGATCGACCCTCTTGATGACTGGAAGACGAATGTGCATCAGATTGATCGTAAAGGGCGAAAAAATGCCAACTGGATGGACATACACGCGAAGTATGTTCATCAGTGGAATCAAAGACATTAGTATCTCACGGGAACCCAATATGCAATGAACCCAACGACGACACCCGATTACTATGATTGGTATAACTCGATTACACGTCGTTTTATATCCCCTGTAGATACGCATGAAATAATGGGAATAAAAACTGGAGATGCTTCACTGATGCACTACATGGTACGCAACATATATGTAATTCTACAATTAATTTTATATCTATTCAACATGATTGGTGTTTTAATATGCATATTTTATCTTATTTGTAGATTGAACAGTTGGAACCCATGAAGAGAAATATAAAGAATAGAAATAGGTTTGACATTGACCAACTTAATACTTTGTTAGATGAACAGCTCTCATTGTATGAAAATATAGAGCGAACAATTGAGAGACTGTCCCCCGAGCCTCTGCAAATGACGTATACCCAGCCTGTACATCGACAACAGACGCAAAGTCAATCAGAAAATCAGATGAGAATTAGAAGGCGTCGTTCCCCTGAAGATCGGATGCCACCACCTGCGAACTTTGCATCAACATCTTCGCGGCCCGAATACCAAACTGAAGGACATATGTCGGATGTATATAGGTCTTCAATGAGTACACCACCGTATACTCCGACACCCTACCATCCATTAATGTCCACTCACTCGCCATTTCCTGGTATGAACGTTGACCTCGGAGCAGGAGACACGAGCAATATGCCAAACTACGACTATGTCCGTCCTACTCCGATTCAATTCCAGTATTCAGATGTGGCTACTTTCAGGGATGTACCAGACCACTCTACGTCATCCTCTAGCAGAATGACAATTCATTTGACACCAACCTCGGAGGAAGATGACGTCGAAGAAGACATACAGCCACAACCACCCGTTGTTCACACAAGAGGTAGACGAGGTGGAACTCGAAGGAGACAACAAGAAACATCAGGAAATGTCGGGCAAGGTGAAGGAAGAGGTCGCCGAACTAGAAGAAATCGAGGTTGTGGTACAGGAGGTCATTTGTAATAGGTGTGAATATAGATTATAACAAACAAACAATTATTTTTATTTACTAATCTGAAAAAAAAAAGTGATTTTATACCCATGACACATTCATTACAATGAAATTATAGTTACAATTTTCATAATTTTGCATCTAATTTTGATATTCTTTTTCATATTTGTTTTCAAGTGAATTTGAATTTTCTTTATTTATGTATTATTTTCTATGTTTACTTATAATTTATAGTATATACATAAAAAAAAGAAATTTTCCGCGAAGATGTATTTTTTTGAATTTCAATATTTTATTTTAGCATTTCATTTTCGCTCCAAATTAATTAAGTGCATAATTGTGACACATTCTATACAAGTCGTCCATTAATAAAACAGCACACCACAATTAATTTAAAATTCAAACTATTTATTATTTTGTATCATTTACATCTATTAACCAAATTTTTTAAAAAATTAAATAAATTTGCATAATGAACATTCCAACCTAAAGTTTTGTGCCAATTAATAATAATACATACATATATATATATGAAATTAAAAAAAATACAATAAACGTCACCTTTAAAAAACGTCATCTAAGGTTTTTAGTTATATATATATATATTATATATTATATATACACATATATATATATATATTTATTTATAAAATATATATTTATAAATAATAATATATATAAATTTATATATATTATTATTATATATATATTATTAATTTAAAAGATATGAATTAATAAAAAAAATTATTATTTAATTTAATAAATATTTCTGTATATTATTATTATATATATTATTATTATTATATATACTTTTTTATATATTCACTTAATAAATTTAAAAAAAAAATATATATATATATATACATATTTGAAATATATATATATATTACAGGTTATATATATGTGTATATATATATATGTCAGTGTCTATATATATAATATATATATGCATGTATATGATATATATATATGTCATGTATGTGTAATTAAAAGAAGACGTTATTTCATTTTAATTTAAAATCGTCAACTCCGATGACGTTTTTTTGAAATAATGTCACCGGCGGTGACGTTTTACCTATTTTTAAAAACTGTTCGGAAACATATCTATTTCGTAAATTTTTTTTTTTTTTTGCATTATTTTGAAAAAAAATCCTTACTATAAGTTAAATTATTTTTTAACTACATTATAAATTATACGGTAATATATCTCGATACTTAAAAATATTTAAATTTCGGCCACTATCAAATATGGTAGACTTGAAATATTACAAAATATCAAAATATTTTATATGTTTAGAACATCTAGTCTTTCTCCCGTTGACATTTTCTTATAATAAACTATTTTATTTTTTAAAATAAGATATTATATAAATTACATAATTAAATTTAATAATTTATTTTTTCTTTTTGAAATTTTTTATTTATTAACATTAAATTCATATTTTAATTTTTTTTTACAAAAACTAATTATTTCTTATTCAAAACTTTAACCACCACAAATAGTTGAATAAATTATAAAAACTCAAACCAAAGCACGACTCATTAAAATATCAAGATAAATTAATAAATTGAACAATCTTATCAAAAAATTAATTTTTAATTTTCTTCAAATAATCAAATATTATATTTTTTTCATTAGAATAATAATTTGACTAATCCTATATTTTGCAATTTAAGGGCTGTCGTCGTCAGTGGCTTTATAACTAAGGAACAAAAAATAAATGTTTGATATTAAGGTTTCATTCCGTTAAGAGTAAATTAATTCCTCAAAACAAGGGAAAACAAAAAGCACGTACTTTTTTCTCTCTCTTTCCATTACATTATCTATAATTTGACATTTTTTCTTACATGAATTCTGCCTCATAACAATATCAATATTTTCTACTCAACCTCTTGCGTACATTCTCAAATTTTCTACTACAATTTTATTATTATTATTATTATTATTATTATTATTATTATTATTATTATTATTATTATTATTGTTCACTATACAAAATTGTGGCTATTTTATTTAATTTGGTTCAAACCATTGACTTAATTGTTTTTACAATTTAATGAAATTAAAAAAAAAAAAAGAAACTAGCAATCATTCCTAATTTTTTTTCAATGAACGAAACACTAATAATAGCAATCATGGTCATTCCTTAAAATCAAACAAGCACCACAACAATGAAGTTTATACCCATTGTCATTCTCTACTACTATCATTTCTATTTCTATTTACATTTCTTACTACAAACCGAGCATCCCTAAGTCAATTACAAATAACTCAATTCATTATTTTTAAAATTCGTCTAAAATATTATAACTAAAAAATAATATTTAAATATTACAGCTCAAATATGTAAATTTTATATTTGACTTTTATATATACAACATAAATATTAAATTATAAATTATAATTTTGTGAAAAAAATAAATATATAACAAAAGAAGTTATAATATTATAAATATATTAGAAATATGAAAAAAGAAAAAGAAATGAAGCCTGCAAATACCGGATAACTCTTTCCCATCCCCTCTTTTGGTATTTTTTTTTGGACACCAATTACATTGCATTTGGCGTATTTTTTTTATAATATATTTATACATAATCATATATACATATATAATAAAACAATATATCAGATGCACTTCATATAGGAGAGTAAAGGCCATTTCTCTCCTAGAAGACTAGCAGCTATGATGCTATTTTTCTCTCTTTCTCCAGGGAAATAAAAAATATTGTAAATTATGTCAATTATTCTACTTTTATATTAATTAGTATTTTTAATGTACATTGCATATTTTTGTAATAATTGTGATATATAATAAGTTATTATAAAAATGACAATGAAATATATAAATATATAAAATAATTTTTAATAATATTTATTTTAAATAAAAATATTTCACAATACCATTTTACATACAAACATTCTAAATATCAAAGTATACTGTAATTAATCTAAAAAAATATTTTTATTTAAAAATTAAGATTTAATTTGTATATATAAATATATATAATACGAATATCAAATTGAATATAAGAAAATTAATATTAACATAATTTTCACAAAAATAAAATTTAGACAAAAGTTTTATTTTGAAAATTAAAATAAAAAAGTAAAAAATAAAATATCTGATTGGCTGTCAAACACTTAAAAAATAACAAAGTGATTTTAAAAAAAAAATCTATCTTCCTAAACGGGGCAGAGGAAGCCCTCTTATGCTAGCCTTTCCCTTTCTCATAAGGACAACTATGATGTTCTCCCTTTCTCTATATTTATTTATCTTAAAAATTCTGGTGAAACGGTTGTACGTGTCACACAATTTAAAGTATTACTTGTTTAATTATAAAATATCACTATTTTTTAAAACTATTAATAAAAAATACTTTAAGTAACAATTGATACTTTATAGTTAAACAAGTAATACTTTATATTTAAACATGTAATATTTTAGATCGTGTCCACGTGCAACTGTTTCGCAAGAGACTCACGCTTTATTTATTTATTTATTTTACAGAACAATCATTTCGACAAGAATTGAGAAAAAAATTGTAAATTATGTTAACTGTCTTCATTTTATATTGATATTATATGTTTGTTCGTGCATATATAAATATAATATATTTTATTACATTAATAATTTATAATAAAAATATATTATTATTATTTTAAAATTTTACATAACTTATGATTTATATCAATTATATTTATATAAATATTATTTAATTTCAAATATAGTTTATTATATTAAATTACATATTTATTTTTTATAAGTAATAATTGTACGATATTTTGAAGAGAATTTTAGATTGTCTCTTAATTAAATATAAATGTTTCAACTTACAAAAATCTATTGAGGTTAAATAATTAATTATAATATTATATAAATTAATATTATTATAATTTTCTTTTAATAAAATATTGCTTAAATCCATAAAAAAAATTAATATACTATTATTCAAATCCAACACATATTTCAAAATTCAAAAATTAAATATTTCAATCCATAAATATTATGTCTATTAAAACTATATTCTATATAAATAATAATTTATTTTGATATAAACAATATTGGAATCAAATTACAGATTATAAAAAAAAGATTTATTTGATATATAGTATGTTAAAAATAGATTTAAAACAAAAAAATTATTTAAATTTTAAATTTTAATAAATAATATTAGAAGAGAGAAAAAGAGATAGAGTAGGAAACACATGAAGACACATTTTAAGAAAGAGAAAAATGAGGTGGTGTGACATCAAATTCAATTGATATCATGATACTTTTGTTTATTTGTAGTCCATCAGGCACCCTTTCTCTATGTGGCAGTAAATTTATTGTACTCTTAAAATTCTACTATATCTTCTATTTTAAATAATAATTTATTTTAAATAATATTATAAAAATATCACAAATAAAATACATATATTAATAAAATTAAAATATAAAATAAGATATATTTTAAACTAAAAAATATTTAATTAAAATCACTATAAACAACCAAAAAATTGAAGGCGAACAAAATTAAATACAAAATGTGTTTGAAATCTAATAAGTAATTCAATCACAAAAATGAAGTGAAGGAGTAATGTAATTTTATTCAATCATAATTGTCGTTTATAAAGAGCCTTACAAAAAATAGAAAGATAGACTATGGTTAATAACCCTAAAGATATAATTAAACTAACAAAACGCAATTAAGTACCCTATATATACTAGGACTTATTTGAGAAAATGAAGGACCAATTCATGCATTGTGGTCAACAATAAACTTTTCCATCAATTCCTCCATTAGACTGTATTTCATCAACAAATAGTTTATTTCAATGGCACAACCTTCATACTCAGTGATCTCCTCAACTTTTCAAATGCTTCGAGCTTTAATAGTTTTGTCATGATGTCAGTTATCTGATCTGTGAGCAGCAATACTTCAATTCAACAATTCCATCATTAGAATATGACGAATAAAGTGATACTTGACATCAATATGTTTACTCTTTGTAACACAACATTTTGTGATAACTTGATTGTGGACGAACGGTCACAATATATAACTGAGCAACTATTCCCATTCCAGCGAAGAAATTCAAGTATCTTTTGCATCCATATAACTTGACATGCACATGAGGCTGCTGAAATAAATTTTGCTTATGTGGTGAAAAGACTATCTGCCAGTTTTGAATTCCAAGCTACTGTTCTTGAACTCATAAGAAATACATAGCCGGATATGCTCTTACGATCATCGATATCGCCTGCATAGTCATTATCCAAAAAAGCAAACACCTTGCTTCCATCTCCTCTCTTCTTGTAGACCACTCCCAAGTCTAAAGTGCCCATAATGCACCTTATGACTCTTTTCTCCGTCTGCATGTGTATCTACTTGCCAAGCTAACAACAAACATTTAGTCAGGCCTGGACACAATTAAATACATCAAACTTCCAATTATTTGTTTGTATTAGGTGTTGTCGACTCTCGAACCTTCTTCATCTCTATTTAGCTTGCAAACTGGTACAATGAGATTTTCATGACATTACTATCCAACATTACAAACCTTTGGGGATATTTTCTTTGTCCAATATAAATGTTCGAACCTCTTTTCTTTATTTAGCTTGCAACCTGGTACAATGGAAATTTTTACGTCATTACAATCCAATATTCAACACCTCTCCAAGATTTCCTTAGCATATTTTTCTTTGTCCTATATAAATGCCCTCTTGAATCTGCACAACTTCAACACCTAAAAAATACCTCATTTTTTCCAAGTCTAACGTATCAAATTCAAGATTCATAGATGACTTGAATTCCTCGAACATTTGTGCATCATTCCCTGTGAACAATAAATTATCCACATATATACTTACAATTAGAAACTTTCCATCTTCCTTGTATTTTGTGAACAAGGTGCGTTCACTTGGAAATCTCACAAATCCTTTCGTAAAAAAAAAAAAAAAAAAAAAAGCTTCAATCCTATTGTACTCGCTATTTTATTTCACTTAAAATACGACTCGCAAGTGCACGAGGTAAATTATAGTAAAATATGGTGAGTATATGGATACAAGGACTGTCTATAGTAAATTCAACTAAGTATTCGTTTATGATACTATCATTTATCTAAAGAATCAAATATTTGAGATTGGTTTGGTAAAACAAAATAAAACAAATAAAGAAGTAAAAACATATATCAAATTAGATTCAACCAACTAAGGGTATTTAGAGATTGTATAGATTCCAGGGACATGCATTCATACGGTTCATACAAATTTTTTTTAATGCATCAAACCATATTTAATTCCTATATTTGATTATTGAAGCCAAACGATCTTCGTTTCTGTATCTCTCTGATGACTGGGTTGGTTGATCCTCCGTTGTATCTTTGTTTCCAACCCTAAAATCTGTTGTATATTGTGTATTGTCTCCCCCTTATAATCTGATGTAGCTCTCCCTTTTATTTATTAGGGTTTCGATAGCCACCGTATCTCTATTTTGGAATGAGAAGATATGCACGAATCACACCAAATCGCGATGGTTAAGATCATATCGGGAGGATAATCATGGTCCGTGTGACTTGAGACGTGGTATATACACCATTAATTATCTATTTTTGTATCAAAATTTCAACAAACGCGTGACTTAACAAAATATAACAAAATCATAATAAACTTGTCACTTAGGTATGTACAATTGTAAAAAAACTATACATAATAACCCCAAATTGCACGTAAATCCTATATTTATCACCAAGCCCGTGGAGCTTGCCTCAACCTATATAAGGCTTTCTTTAATTTCAAAACCTTATCTTCTTCCCCACATTTCACATATCCTTGAGGTTGTTCAATATAAACATCTTCATCTAATTTTCCATGCAAAAAAACATTTTAACATCTAACTAAAATACATACTAGTGATTATGATAAGCTAGTGTAATAATCATGTGAAGTGTGTCCCATCAAGCTACAGAAGCAAAGACCTCCTTATAGATAATGCCACGCTTTTCTGAGTAACCCTTAAGGACGAGTTTCGCTTTGTGCTTTTCAACTTCTCATTTCTCATTCATTTTTGTTTTGAAGATCCATTTCACTCCTATGGCTCTTGCTCCTACTGGCAGATTTGTTAATTCCCATTTTCTTTCTTTTCAATGGCTTGTATCTCATTATCCATAGCCTGCCTCCACTCAGGGCTGCCTGCAGTTTTTTCAAACACTCTCGAATCTTCGATTTTGGTGAACAAAGCTAGATCACTTGTATCTTCTTCATTCGATAAGCCCTCCCTAGATACATAATCATTAAGCCACGAAGATGGCCTTTGATTCTTTTATTATGATTTTGCTCATTCTCATTCCCCTTCAATTGCATTATTACCATTATTCTGATCAACCTTGCAGCCATTTTCTTCTCTTATTTCATTCGTATTACCATCATCTTCTCCCGAAGCAAGCAACTTATTGCCTGTTTTGGTATTATCCCAATCCCAGCCACCATTTTCAATAAATATAACATCTCTACTCTCTTCTCACTAACTGGATTGTCTAGTCGATACCCTTTTGACAAATCAAGTTTATCTAGGGTAGAAATTATGTTTTAATCGAACATTTGTGTGTAAATTTTTCCCATTTCTACTACTTTTACCTTGATTTTACAATCTTCAAAAAATATACACGAGTGCATCATTTCCACATATTTTGCAGAAAAATCGTAGGAGAAAACAAACTCATGTATCAAACCGGTGAAATAAGAGAAGGGACAAAAATGGGAGAAGGAGCGAAAAATCAAGAAGATGAAGAAAAGAGAAATTCCACCCAATCAGCCGAGTGGACCGGTTGAGTGGAGAAATTTTAAAGAATTCCATAAAGTTTTGTTCACTCGGCCAGCCAAGTGAAATGGTTGACCGAGTGAGTCAACTGAGTCAACATCAGCACTCGACTAGCCGAGTGATTCAGCTGAGTCACAGACACCACTCGGCCAACCAAGTGAGACAATCGAGTGGCGTCATTTTCTCATTTTCACGGGTTTTGGGTCAAACCCAATTTTTACCCGTTTTTCTCACTTGCTCTTAGGTCAAAAGTCAGTTTTTCATTTTTAGGAATGACACTTATTAGCATACCACTTTGGCTTCATGTTTATAGAGAGATAATCATGCTAATTAGTGAGTAGTTTCCCTTTTGGTCTTGAGATGATTTCTTCATGGTATTGATGGATTAACATTAGTTTTGGATTCAATATAGCGATGCTTATGTTTTTATCCATTTATTTCATGCCTTATATGTTGATGGGTGAGAACTTGATCAATTTTTGCATGTCTATTGGATGTAGAATTAATAGATGTAAGAGTTGTTGATTCTTCATATGTCTTGCAATAAAATGACATGTTTGATTTCATGAGCGAAAGATATGTTATTAAATATGATGGGTTATTGAGTCTAAAATCCATTCGGATTTAAGTATAGGAAATGAGGACCAAAAGTCAATTTATCATACCTTATTCTATATGATTAGAAAGATTAGAAATAATTAATATATTCAACAAAAGTGACCTTTATATGAAAATATATGCAACTTGATTATTTAATCATTCTCTAAATTAAATTCGGATACAACATAGAGGCAAATTTCCCAAGACCACCTTTAAATTAATTAAGAAAATCCAAAAAATCAATTCTAGTGTTAATTTAGATTAAGATAATTTTGTGTTTTTTATTTATTCATTTAGGAAATTTTAGTTAATTAATCAACCCCTCCAATTTCGATAGTTTAAATAGTATTTCAAATTAAATTTAAATAGCCATCTAGAATTCCACATATACTTATTCTTCGCAGGATCGATACCCTTACTTGACCGGTTGCTACAATAACCGTGCACATTTTGGGTGAAGCTGGACGTAAACCACTTTCGCTTCACCTTTAGTTTCTTCAATTACTCCCAAATGAACACATTTTAAGTTTTTATCATCAAGCTTTGTTCAGATCTTATTTGGAATATGTGAATAACCAATGCAACCAAAAATTCTAAAACAATCAACATATGGTTTACTTCCATTCCACACTTTTTCTGGAGTCATACTTTTTACAGCAATGGTGAGAATGCGATTCAACACATGAATTGTCCAACTCATTACGTCTGGACAAAACCTTTTTGAAACCTTTTTCGTTGATAAAATACTTCCCACCATATTCATAATGGTCCGATTCTTTTGTTCCACAACACCATTTTGCTGCATGGTGTATGCAGCGGCCAATTGTCTCTTCATTCCATTTACGTTGCAAAACTCAATAAATTCATTTGAGTTGAATTCTTATCCATGATCAGTTCTTAAACAACAAATCAAGTCACCTGCTTATTTTTATACAATGTTCTTGCATTTTTTGAATGCCAACAGTGCCTCAGATTTTCTTCCTACTAAGATCATCAATGAAAGTGATCAAGTACCTCTTTTTTGTTGTTGTTTGACTCAGGAGTGATAGGCCTGCATATATCAGCATGAACTGAAGTTTCTGGTCTTCCCTCCATCGACTTTGCTTTGGGAATGCTTCTGTTTGCTTTCCAACTAGGCAATCTTCACATACCTTTGGTAAGGTTTTCACCATTGGCAACCCGTTCACCACTTTATCATAGTAAAGAGTTTTTAACCCCTTGAAATTGAGAGTCCAAATCGACAATGCCAAAGGTATGATTCATTATCATTGGTTGTATTGAAACATGTGATTCATTGGAAGAGAGACACGCAGGTAACATGAACATTCTGTTTGTTGTCATTGTTGTTTGCATAATGACTCCCTTGCTAAAATGATACACTTTGCACATGTTGTTTTGTATGAGCACGGTTACCCCTTTTCTTGCAATTGTCCAACACTTAAGAGATTGTTCTTTAATTCTAGCACATAATAGACCTAAGTTATGGTCTGCGTGGGTCCTTCAATAATCAGCTTCACACTACCTATCCTCATCACACCATCTTAGTACTATTACCGAGCTTCAGTTTGCTCATGTACACTTTATCTAAACTTACAAACCACATCTTATCCAGTCATATGATTAGAGCAACCAAATCTGAAAACCATACCTCATCTCCTTTAGCAATCTTCACTTACATCTAGCTTCACATAGTTAGCTTTATCTTCCCAACTTGGACACTCATTCCAAAAGTGTCCAAGTTTATAAAACTTGAAGCACTCAATTAGTGCTTTATCCATAGTGGCTCTTCCACAACCCTGCCTCATGATGAGCTACCTCTTCCTAGCCCACCATATCAACTTTTTGTCATCTTTACGGCTTGTTCTTCACTACTGGAACCCCTAATTAGTTTATGCTCATGAACTAGCAGCGAGCTTTGCATCTCATCAATCGAAAGACTTTTGACATCCTTCGATTCCTCAATTGCACACACAATGTATGTGAATTTTTCAGAGAGAGTTCGCAAGATTTTCCCAACAACTTTTGCATCTGACATATCTTCTCCGGAATTCCTCATATCATTTGCTACCAACATAACTCGAGCAAAATAATCAGCAATTAACTCACTCGATTTCATCTCCAAAATCTCAAAGTTGCATCTCAACCTCTGGAATTGTGCACTCTGGACTCGTTCATTGCCCTAATATTTCCTCTTCATTGAGTCCCATAACTCGTCCGTAGCGTTCTACTGAAAAATAGTTTTGACAATGTTCTTCTCGATTGAAGGAAATAGGTAGTTCTTCACTTCCAAATCCTTGAGTTGCAAATCAGCAAGCTCTATTCTTTGTTGACCATTTAGAATCTCTCTGTGAACACCGTCTCTATAAGGTGCCACCACTCCTTGGAACGCAACATATTCTCCATCAGCATTGCCCAATGTTCATAATCTCCACAGAACTTTGGGATACTCAGCATACTATCTCTCTCTGTTTTCCTATCTCTTTCACTCGTGTTTACCCACGCTCTCAAATCAGACCCTTTCGGGCTCCGGTACCATTGTTTGAAATCTAAGAAGTAATTCAATCACAAAAATGAAGTGAAGGAGCCACATAATTTTATTCGATCAGAACTATAGCTTATAAAGAGCCTTACAAAAACGGAAAGATTGAAATATAAGAAGCATGCTTAATAACCCTAAAGGCATAGTCAACTATTTTGAATTGAAAAACATAACTCACCCCATATACTTGACCTATTTGAAACTAAACCCAATAAAAAGAACGACCAACCATTCTTGATTAACAAGAAACTTTTCTATCAGAATTCTGTAGTGTTTCAACAATGGACATTAGCATTTAGCAAGTCAGACTATGAATTGAATTCGAGTATATATATAATATATATACATGTTTTTTTATTGTTGACAAATTATCAAATATTAAGTGAAGTTTTGAAATGGTCAGGAACATATAATTCTTTATTTACATTTTGAATCCGACTATCAAATTCAAAAAAAAAAAAAAAAAAAAAAAAAAAAAAAAAGGAGAGACATTCAAGTTGAAATTTGTATAACTTACTCGGAAAAAAAAATCTTTAAAAGATAAGCACTTTTAACATAATTTTTAATTTTGAAAAAATATTATTCCCTCTAGTTGAAAATAAATAATATTTTATAATTTTATTTCTTACACAATAAGTGAATTTAATAGTCGAGTATTATATTTTCTTAACAATCAATCCATTCATTAAATTGCAAATTATATAAAGTTTATGTTTTTTTTCTTAAATTTGAAATTTATCAAATTTTGAAATATAAGGAACATCAGGGCCATTAGCATCTTGGGCCCTATCTCAGACTCTTTATATCCAACTACAAACAATAACCAAAAAGACAGAATATTTCCCTTTCTCAGTCGACAATTTTAACTAGTCAGAATCTCAATTCTTATCTTAAAAAAAAAAAAAAAAGGAAGTTACGTATCGTAAAACTTCTTTTGGAGAATATAATACTTTTTGCCCGATTCAAAAAACTTTTGTCCATACCTGAATTATTCAAATTTTTACTTGGAATAATAATAAAATAATTAATAATTTTATATGTAAGTTACTACACATTAAAATTAAAAACAAAAATCAAATTTATATGTATAGTGAAAACTTCTTCTCATACCAATTAATTTTATTGGAATCGTACCCTTATGGCAGTATTTGATGTGTATTAGGTTAATTGGATTTATGTGGACTATATTTTAAGATTAGGATATGTTTTTAAATGAACATTCGTTGAATTTTTATATTTAAAAATATTAATTTCTTTTCTTTATTCTCTAAATCGGCCAATCCAAACTGAATCCAATAGTTCTGATTTGATATTTTAACATTAACATATTTGAATTAAAATTAATCAAAGTATTTTATCAAACTTACTTTATAGATTTGATAAAAAGATATTCGGACTAAACTGACGAAACGACACCGTGAAACACCGGTAATGGAAGCATGCTCTCAGGATTCTTCGCGACCTTTTAAATTTATTCCATTTATTGCGTGCACTTCACCCGCGCCATAGTTCCCTCACCTATAAATGGCAGCTCCACCACAGAGGTGGAACATATAGCAGCAATCCTCACACACTACACACACTCAATTTCCAGTTTCTTCATCTGCGACATGTCGAACACGTGCGGCAACTGCGACTGTGCTGACAAGACTCAGTGCGTGTAAGTGTGTGTTCCTTTGATTCATTCATTGCAACAGTAATTCCATATATCTTGTTTTTCAGGCAGAAATCCTCGTGTGCTTCTTGTTTGTGTGCATGTATGTCAGTGTGTGGTTGTGTGTGTGTGTGAGAGAGAGAGAGAGAGAGAGAGAGAGATAGAGAGAGAGAGAACTTCTTTCTTTGATTAATTAGTGCAACATTTATATATCTTGTTTTAATTTAAGATAGGGAAGTCCTGTTATGTTTGAGGGAACTTCAAGATTCTTGAAGCTTTGTTTCATCAAAAGAACATGCATGGAAGAACTAATCTTGTGCTTTTGTGTGCGTGTGTGTGTTTTCTTGAAAGAACCATGGAGGAGCTTTCTGTGCATGGCTCTAGGTCAATCCTTATAAACGTTTAAAAATATGTTTTAAGTTTGTCTGTTATATGTCCACGACATCGACCCCCAATCCGTCGTGTTTATTGTTCTTGAATTAATTTTTAACAATAGATCAATTTTAAATTGAGTATCGAATAGATTGAATTTATTTTCATATTCGTAATTGATTAATAATATTTGCTGAAAATAATTGCAGGAAGAAGGGATACGCCGGAGACATCATTATGACCGAGAAGAGGTACCCTTTGCACATTTGGAAAAAAAAAAAAAAAGAGTTGAAAACAAAAAATTAAATTAAAAAAAATGAAATCAATATATATACGCGCATATATATGGCATTTAATAAGCTGGAAATTGAAGGTCTTGATCTTATAATTGAATAACTGGGATTCTGTGTTGTTGCAGTTACACGGTGGAGATGATGGTGGTGGAGGCTCCGGCAGCGGCGGAGCACGACGGAAAGTGTAAGTGCGGCTCCAGCTGCAGTTGCACCGACTGCACTTGCGGCCACTGAAAATATACAGTGAAAAGGGACACTGGCTTAGCTAGTATTAGTGAATAAGTTTGTGTGGTTTGAGGTTCTCCTGTCCTAAATCAAGTTTAAGTGTCCCTTTGTACCCGTCTCTTTAACTTCTGTTATTCAATGGATTAATATTATTACTGATCTATATGTACTCTCGTGCATCCTCCTTTTTCTTTTTCTTTTTTAAACTAGAATTTTAAATTACAAATAACTTTTTTTTACCAATTCAATTTTGACATGTGGGATATCAAATTAATTGTCTTTTCACGATCTTTAATTTGATATCAATATTGCATAGATTAAAATAAAATATTATATTTAAAATATGAAATAAATTTTTTTATGTTTGAAATATGTGTTAAGTTTGAATAAAATAGATTAAATTCTTATACTAATAAAAATAATAAATAATTTTTATAGACTAAAAAAATTATTAAATAAAAATATTATATTATTCAAGTATTAATTAGTTGTTTTATTTTAATATTTTTACTGAATTTAAATATTTATATTGAATTTAAAGAATTATAATGGGTTAGATTGAATTTGAATTCTAAAATTCAATTTATTGTGAAATTTATTATTTATTGAAGAATATTTTTGAAAAAATGACAATGCAATATACATATGAAACTATGCTTCAAGTATACATAATGCTTCAAGTATACATATTATTTTTTATTTGAAAAAATGACAATGCAATATCCCTGAAATTTCTAATTTGTATCTATTACAAAGGAGAAACGATAAAAAGAAGGAATCTGACACGTGTCATTACCACAATAAATTATCTAAAATATATATGTTAGAAAAAAGTATATGTAAAAAGTATACAAAATTAATCACCTTTTCACGATCTTTAATTTGATATCAATATTATATATATTAAAATAAAATATTATATTTAAAATATGAAATAAATGATTTATGAGTTTATTTAAAATATGTGTTAGGTTTAAATAAAATGGATTAAATTATTATACTAATAAAAATAATAAATAAGTATTATAGAATAAAAATAATAATTATCTTTTATTAACTAAAAATATTATATTATTCAAGTATTTAATTAGCTTTTTCATTTTAATATTATTTTTTACTTATTTTAAATATTTATATTGAATTTAAGGAATTATAATGGGTTACATTGAGTTTGAATTCTATAATTCAATTCGTTGTGTAATTCATTACTTATTGGAGAATATTTTTGAAAAAATGACAATGCAATATACATATAAAACTATACTTCAAATTGATTTGAGTGGATTCCTAAAATTTCTAATTTCCTATATATATATATATATTACATATTGAAAATGTTATTTAATATTTAATTTTATGACTATATACAAAAAGGAAAAAAAAAATATATATATATATATATTTAGAAAATGTAGGATTTTTTTTTGTTATTTAAAAAAATGGTCTACTAGATTATAAAAAGAAAAAAGACATGTGTGTTTAAACACTACAAATATGTGTCAGTCACAATAATTTTTATATTTATTTTTATGTTTCATATGTATTTTATTTGCACCATGACCTCTTGCTTATATAATTATATATTTGTTATAAAATTTCATATCACTTATACATTTATAATCTTTTATAACAAGAGTATAATTTTATAACATATATAATATAATAAAATATATTTTATCCCGTGCGAACATCTAACTTAATATAAAAGTAGAAAAGCTGAAAATAAGGATTTTGCCAAATGTCATCACCACAAAAATTTAGGACACATGTCACTTCAAGAAATGTTCTGCATTTTTTAATAAAAAAGTATCTTTTAAAAATTTATATGTAGAAAAAAAAGTAGTTTTTGTTTCTAACTAAAATTTTAAAATTCAAATAATTCATTATGTTACAAATTTGTTTTTGGAATGTGATATATTGTATTCATCATCTTTTTAGAATCTTTAATTTGATATCAATATTGTATATATCAAAATAAAATATTATATTTAAATATAAATTAAATCTTTTACAATTTTATTTAAAATATGTGTTAGATTTAAATAAAAAAATGGATTAACTTTGTATATTAATTTGAGACAAAGTAAAAAAAAAAATATTAAATATCTTTTATAGAATAAAAATAATAAATATTATTATAAAATAAAATTATTATGCCATTCAAGTATATAATTAATTGTTTCATTTTAATATTTTTCACTGATTTTAAATATTTGTATTGACTTTGAGAAATTATAGTAGGTTGGATTGAGTTTAAATTTTAAAATTCACTTCGTCATGCAATTTATTATTTATTGGATAATTTTTTTGAAAGAATGACACACTACATATATGAAATTATACTTCAAATTGATTTGAGTGAAACTCTATTTGATTTTATAAGCAGAAAAAAAAATATATAAAGAAAAACAAACACACGAAATATAATTAGAAAATGCAATATTTTAATTTTTTGTCATTTTAAAAAAATAGTCTACTACATGTGTTACATTGCAATAACACATGCAAAAGTTATTAATTTTTTTAATTATATTTTATAAGTATTTTGTTTGCTCCATGTCCATTTGATTTGTTATAGTTCTATTTTTAAAAAAAATTTCGTATCACTTATATATTTTATAATCTTTTATAATAATAATAATAACAGCAACAACAACAATATAATTTTATAACATATTGTTCATGTTATAAATATATTTTACATGTGCATCACACAGGCGAACAACTAGTTAATATAATAATTCTTAATAGTAATATAATAATTATATAAGGCTTATCGTTTTGTTTTGTGTCACTATATCATTTTCTATGAGAAATTTTCACCCCTATCTCATAAGTTAATTTTTTTATGAAAATAGTAATATAAGAATTTTTTTAATAAATAGTAATATACATAAATTTTAATAATATTTTATTTTAAAGGAAATATCTCATAATTTTTATTTTATATTAAAATATTTTATTTATATATATATACACACACGCTATGGATATCAAATTGAAAATTCTGAAAAAATGATTGAATTCTTATATTTTTTCATAAAAATAAGTGTTGAAACAAAAAAAAAACATAAATATTTAAAATTTGAAGCATAAAAGTTAAAAATAAAATTATTTGATTGGCTGACATATTGTACTAATTAGCTTTTCAAAAATAACAAAGATTTTTTCGCACAGGAATTTATTGATTTTACTATATTACTTTCTAAATCAGATGAAATACGTATTTAATTAATTTCTACACACCCACAAAAATATTGTGTAAATCGGAATAAATTCAATTTACATTTGCAAACTCTTCACTATAATCAAATAGCACGAGTGAACAAACCTTTTCTCAATAAACTTTAAACCATAAGCAATGTAACTCAAGATGATTAAATCTCGATAAACTGCACAAATAATGAAACTATAAATTACACCCTACTTTTTGTAACTATCAATCCAACGACTGAAACTTCAAAAGAACTAACATGACCATAGTTTCGAACCGAAACTGGAAGTTCGAACTATTGGTTAAACTTTCAGTTTAACCACTAACTAGTTCTAAATCGAAATTAAAATCAAAACTAAAAACTAACTAATTTGATTCTAATTTGAAGATAGTTAATTTCAAATATCAGAGATTCCTGTCGTTTTCAGTTCGAATTTCGGTTTAAGTGGAAAGGATGAGAGTTGAATCACAATTATAAAAGTATTTGAACATTTGTGGCCACAGTAGTGAATACATGGAATTTTGTTCTTATTTTATCTATATATGGAAATCGTTATTTTAACACATATTTTATATATATAAGCAAATCGTTATTTTGACACATGTATATTAAATAATAAATAAAAATTTAATCCGGTGTAAAATTATTTTAATAATTGTGATGCCACATCATTGATCTAATACCAAAATTCATCATAACTAAGCCCAAAGTTTAAGTACTTGATTGCTAATTATATTGAACTAATTTTGACTTTAGACAAGATTAATTTCAAAATTTCCCCTAAAATTAAACGTTGGTAGAGTAAAGAAAATTACATTAATTACATTAATGCAAATTTATAATTTTTAGAAAATTATATTTTCATGAGATTGATCAATAATAAAGAGCTATAATATCATGAAACATGACTATTTTTTAGACCGGAAAATATTATTAACATTGTTTTCATACCAAAAAGGCTAAAACATTAGTGTTTCCATACTAAAACATCTTTGAAAATAAAAGAACTAAATAAATTGCATATACAGTGTGTTATGTTGAGTGTGTCTTTATCAATATGTGACATATATATATAATTATACTATGATATTATTTTATACACAATGTATCGATAGAACATTTTAAAAAAAAAATTATCTACTTAAAAGACTTGAAAATGCCCAGAATCAAAATGCCAAGAAAAAGCCAACGGATAGAAGTTCAATTTTTTTAAGAAGAATAAAATCGAAAGGTGAATTGAGAGGAGCACAGGGAGCGTGGCCCTCCCATGCCCTCAAGATTCTGTCAACACCTTTAATTTTATTCCACTTAGCGCGTGCACTTCACCCGAACCATAGCTCCCACACCTATAAATGGCAGCTCCTCCACAGTGGTGGAACATATAGCAGCAATCTTCACACACTACACACACTCAATTTCCAGTTCCTTCATCTGTAAACATGTCGAACACGTGCGGCAACTGCGACTGTGCTGACAAGACCCAGTGCGTGTAAGTGTGTGTTTCTTTGATTCATTCATTGCAACATACTATACCTTGGTTTCCAGACAGATATCCTCCTGTGCGTCTTGCGTTTGTGCATACCTGGCAGTGAGAGATAGAGCCTTTATTTAATTTAATGCAACTTTTCTCTATCACGATCTTTTTTATTTCAGACATGGAAGTCCTGTTTTATTTGAATGTATCATAGTTATGTTTGAGGGATCTTCAAGATTCTTGAAGCTTGCTTCATCAGAACAACATGCATGGCAGAAATCCTCTTGTGCTTGTGTGTGTGTGTGTGTTTTACAGAACCAAAGAGAAGCTTTGTGTTCATGGCTTGAGAATCAATTCTTATCAAATAAATACTTTCATGTTTGTAGTTATACTCCGAACATAGATCGATTTAGAATTTTGCCATAAAGCAAGAAATTCTATTTATAATATAAAGTAAGAGAAAACTTTCACAAATCAAAACGATGAATTCTAAGAGAAAACCCTTAATCCATTCATGTTTATTCTTCTCGAATTTTATAGATCTCAAGTTGAGTATTCATTAGTTTGATTTTATGTCTATCCCAATTGATTAATGTTTGTTGAATCAACAATTGCAGAAAGAAGGGATATGCCGGAGACATCATTGAGACCGAGAAGAGGTAATATACCCTTTTCAGAACAAGAAATTAGATATAACACAGAAGCTAAATACTATACATACATATATATATATATATTATATGTAAAGGTATATGTTGATCTTTTAATTGAATAACTGGGATTCTACTACTTTGCTGCAGCTACACGGTGGTGATGGACGCTCCGGCAGCGGCGGAGCACAACAGCAAGTGCACGTGCGGCTCCACCTGCAGTTGCACCGACTGCACTTGCGGACACTGAACGCATGATAATAATCAATTATAAAGGATATTATATATGCTGTAATGTAATGTGATCTTGGAATAGTGAATAAGTTTGTGACAGTGATTTAAGGTTGTATTGTTTTAAATTTATGATCTGAGTAATTTTAAGCGCCCGCTAATATGCGTTATACTCTTTACATTTTTCTTCTTTAAAATAGAGCCACGTAGAATGTTTATTTTCATAAAAATTAAAAACTAGTTACGTTTTTTTTTTGTATCAATAAATTAAGTTATATGGCTTAGTATTTTTATTGAGTAATATTGAATTATGATGGAATTTTACGAAAAGTACTTGGTTTAATTAATTAGATACCTAGAAATACTTTATCTATATATATATATATATATATGAATGATAAAATAGAGTACCAAATAATTCTGATGTTATAAAATTTTAATTTTAAGATTGATTAAGTGGCAAGGGGCTAAATTAAACAAGAATATTTAAATTAAACAACAGTTATATATAACTATTATTTGTTTTTTATTTATTTTAATAACCATAATATAAATCTCTATTCTAATAGTACTTGAGAGCACGAGACAATAAGTTTTTATTATAATATTGAGCAGTATCATTAACGTTGAGATTAAAAAAAATTGTATATATATATATATATATCGAAGAAAATATTAGATTTATGAATTATGCGCCACAAAAGGATTATTTATTGGAACCCTAACACAACTTGTTAATATAAAAATTATTTATTTTGTTTTCACTTTATTTTTCAGGTATCATATGTTAAATTAATTATATTTTTACGATCTTTAATTTTATACACATATCGTATATACTAAAATGAGATAATAAATACAAATAATATAATTAATTTTTGTGGATTATTTGGGGTTTTATTTTCATCTTGATCTTTGTATTGATTAGGCTCTTATATAAAAAAACCATCACTTTTTTGGCTAATTATTAATTGCAACATAATCTTTTAAATATAACAAAAAAATGCACTACGTTTATAATTTTTTTTTTAATTTAAATGTATATAAGTCAATTCCAAGCTCCAATTGCTAGCTACTACACGCGTGACATAAGTGGAGTTTTCTTAATTATAAGAAAATTCATGATTTTTGGATCAATTATCATTTTCAATGTGTCTTTTAAAAATTAACATAAAAAATACACCACCGCTTTTTTTTTTTCATTTCGACACATATAGGCCAATTTGGTGTTTTAATTTCTTACATTCTCAGATTTTTTGCGCCACACTGCTATACATATTAAACAAATTGATTTTTATATTTATTTTAAAATTAAATTAATTAAAATAATATTTTATTAGTAGAAAAATAGGATAAATTTTACTTTCATTTTATGACATAAGTAACCCCCACTATCAATCATTGTGATTACTTTTTAGTAGTCCTAGACTTCTTTAAGATATATTATAGATTGAAAAATAAATTACTCTTATAATATTAAAATAATATAATTTAATATGTATTAATTTGATACTAATACAAAAATAATGGAATGATATGACTGCAAAAAAAAAAAGGAATAATAATAATAATAATAATAATAATAATAATAATAATAATAATAATAATAATAATAATAATAATAATGTGTTATTAGCATGTATAAAGAAAAAACTTGTCAGAGATTGACAAAAGTGGTCTCTTATTAGAAAAATTGGAGCGTCTTCTATTAGAAAATGAGGCGGTTTTGATTAGACTATAAAAACAAAAACAAAAAAGAAATTATCGAACATGAATAACACTACGTTTCAAAATATGAATTTCGACAATAGCACAAGTGCATGTATCAAGTAAAAAGATTAAAATGTGATGTATTCCTATGTTTCTTTGTAAAGATATATTGTAAATAATATTTGACACACAATTTATAAATTTTTATATTATTAAAAAAATTAATTTATACCATGTCAGTAATTGAAATTCAAAATTAACCGTATGCATCAACCTGAACAAATTACAATAATTGTTCTTTAATTCAATTTTAGTTAAGGCTAATGATAATAATTGCTATCAAATCTTTACTAATTCTTTGAATTTAAACCGTACGTAATTTAATGGATACTAGTTGTTCGTCCGTGCAATGCACGGGATAAAATATAGTTATATATAATATGTTATAAATTTATATTATTATTATTATTATTATTATTATTATTATTATTATTATTATTATAAAAGATTATAAATTTATAAGTGATATGAAAATTTATAACTATAACAAAGCAAGTGATAATGAAGCAAACAAAGTACTTATAAAATATTTAAAAAAAATTATTTGTGTGTGCCATTGTAGTGCTTAACACATGCAATAAACTGTTTTTTAATTGATAAAAAAATTAAAATACTGTATTTTCTAATTATATTTTGTGTGCGTTTGTTTTTCTTTATATATATATATTTTATACTTATAAAATCAAATATCAAATAACATTTTTAATATGTAGTAAATATGAGAAATTAGAAATCTTGAAGTTTCACCCAGATCAATTTGAAGTATAGTTTTATATGTGTGCTGAGTCATTCCTTAAAACATTTTGCCTTTATTGTGATTTGACCAACATTAATTGCGCCTCTTGAGTTGTCGGGTCCAATCTCGTATTTTGCCTTTATTCCGCGGGGCGCTTTCAACACCCCATTCTCTCTCATTAAGATCATCAGAAATTTGTTACGGAGGTTTCGTTTTTGAGGGGACATTCTTCATTTATTACAAAGCAGGGAAAAAGGATTGACGGGAATTCGTGTATAAATGGCTAACCTCGACTCACAGATGACCCCTCAAATGGAGCGGATCCATGGCGAAATTCGCGATACCATGCGCACCCTTGCGTAATTTCTCTTTCTATCCCCCTCCTCTATTCATATCGCGCTCTTAATTATAAAGTCCTCGTGCATTATTTAGGGTTCAGTTAAGTTTTTGGCGTGTATCTGAAGATGTCATTGGTCTTTCATATTTAGTCTAAATTGCCTAACGCCTGTACAACGATCTTTCCTCTTTGCCCCCGCCCCCCAAGTTTTTTAGTTTCTGAGGATTTGGATGCAGTGATGTCATATGGCTTGTATATTTTTAGGTTTCTGATGGAACTTTGCACACCACTTCAGTGTATAATTGCTCTTATAATCCTAAATGCTTTTGGCCATAAATAGAAACTTGTTCATCTTACTGCAGAATGATTTTTAAGTGGATAATGATGTCAATTATTTTCATGATGTTTCTCCTGGAAGTATTGCAGTAACAATTTGATTGCAGGTTTCATGTTCTTTCAGAGTTTGATGATACTACACGGAGCTGTCGTAAAAGGCTTGCCGGGACACAATGCATGTCTGGCAAAAGCCTGTGTTGGACAATCTGGGGGGTGCTTGGTTTGGGCTATTGAAGGTTGGCATCGAGAATCAGAGAGAAATCATTCCTATTTATTACTTGGTAAGTTAATGGTAATGAAAAGAAGGGAATGATTCTCCCATATTGATTCTCCCTCATCAATCAAACCCTCAATTAATTAATACACTTAATACCAACTTTACCCTTTTTTTCTTTTTAATATATTATATATTATATATAATATTATAATAGTAATAAATAAAATAATATATAATAATACAATATACTATATAAAATATCAATGCTGTAATATATAATATATATTAATATTGTTATACATATGATATATATATATATATATTATAATATACTAACAATTTTATATTTGTATTATATAATATATTATATAATATTTCGATATAAGTTTGTATATTAATATATAAATATAATATACTATATATACAATATAATAAAATTATATTTATACAAAAATAATTAATTATAGTCATAATATAGTTAATTAAGCAATTACCTTGATATAATTATGGATATTAATTTTGGGATAATTTTTTGCATTATTTAAAATATCTTGTACATGTATTTATTTATTTTATATATAAATACAAATAAAAGATAAATATACCTTATATAATATGTAATATATACCATATATTTATATTTTGTTAAAATATATTGTAATATATATTAGTGAAAATTTAATTGTGATTTATTATAATATTATACAATATTTATAAACAAATTATATATATCTTAATATAAATTTGTAAAATTTTCAAATACTTATTTGTACATATAAACATATTACATGCAATATATCTTAACATATATTTATCATATATCATAATCTAATTAATATATATTATATTAATTGACAAGGGTATGACGGAAATTTTGATTGATTGTCATTAGACTCATTCCTAAAGTTGAACTAATCCAAGCACTAACAATTCATTAATGGCTCCAATGAAAATGATAATGGAAACCATTATCACTTTGGTAGTAGACTGCTTGATATACAAGTTTAGCATTATTAAATATTGTTGTATTCTCTAACAAATCAATATTTAATCATACAAGTTCTCTGTTTTGTTTGCGTACTAATTGGTATAACTTTTGGATTGTGTTCCTTTTTGTTATTCCAACTCTGCTTGTTTCATTTTGTGTACATGCACAGAATTATATCTCGTGGTTATCTCTGAAATTCTGATTTATCAAACTATCGAACTGTTGTAAACATTGTACATGCTTTGGTGATTCTTTTTCCAAAAAAATGGCAGCTGGTTGTAATTACATATTTTGTGCTGGGGTGGTTATGATTCCTGCAAGCATTTGAATTATGTAAAATTTTCAAATCACAATATGCTAGTGATGGGAAACCTTCTTTTATTGCTTCCTGTTTCTCTCTAGGATCAGAAAAGGCCTCCATGAAAAAGGAATAGGCGTTGTGCAGTATATTTGTGAAAGCTGTTAGTTATATAGTATTTCCAGGATTGGTCGGGTTTTTTTTCAAAATAATGCGAAAAAAAGAAAAAATTTACGAAATAGGCATGTTTTGGAACAGTTTTTAAAAATAGGTAAAACGTCACCGCCGGTGACGTTATTTTGAAAAAACGTCACCGGAGGTGACGATTTTAAATTTAAATGAAAGAACGTCACCTTAGGTGACGTTCTTTCATTTATATGTTATATATATATACACACACAATATATATAATACATACATAGATCCATACATGCATATATATATATATTATATATATATACACACACACACTGACACACACACACATATATATATATATAACATGTAAATATATATATATATATTTTAAATATATATTCTCATTACTATATATATGTATATATTTATAAAATATATATTTATATATCAAAATAAATATTAAAATATAATTAATAAAATTAAAATATTATAATTTTATTTAAGATAAAAAAATATTTAAATTTATTTTTATAATATATTATATATATATATGTATTTATAAAATATATATTTATAAATAATAATATATATTTTGAATATGTATATATATTTTTATTTATTAAGTAAATATATAAAAATATATATTAAATTATAATTTTCAAAAGTAAAATATTATAATTTTATTTAAGATAATAAAAAAAATATTAAATTAAATAATAATTTTTAATTATTAATTCATATTTAGAAAATAAATAATATATATAATAATAATATATAAATATATATATTTTTTCGGATATTATATATATCATTATTTATAAATATATATTTTATAAATATATATATATATAAATATCTATATATAATATATATAGGTATTTAAATATATTACCTTTTCAATATATATATATATTTAGGAATATATGTATATATATTATATAAAAATATATATTAAATTATAAATTTAAAAAAATAAATAATAAATAAATACATGGCCAAAAAACGACCTCGCAACCTCTTGAACCATGCTACAGCTTTTAACCACCAAGGCACATTCAATGTTTGAAAATTTATGATATAATTTTATATATAATATAAATATACAATATATTTATAATATTTTTTATTTTTAATTATAATATATATATATATATATATTATATAAAAGAAAATGAAATAAAAATAAAATTAAAAATTAAAAATTATTATTTAATTTAATTATTATTTTATAATCTTAAATAAAATTATATTATCTTATATATAATATCTATTATATATATATATATTTATAAAATATATATTTATAAATAATAATATATATAATATCCAAAATTATATATATTTATATATTATTATTATATATATATTATTTATTTTCAAAATATGAATTAATAATTAAATTTTTTTATTTAATTTAATAATTTTTATTATCTTAAATAAAATTATAATATTTTACTTTTTAAAATTATAATTTAATATATATTTTTATATATTTACTTAATAAATAAATAAATATATATATACATATTCAAAATAAATAAATAAATATATAATAATAATATATAAATATATATATGAAATTAAATAAATACAATAAATATATAAAAATATATATTAAATTATAATTTTAAAAAGTAAAATATTATAATTTTATTTAAGATAATAAAAAGAGTTTTTTAAATTAAAGAAATTTTTTTAATTATTAATTCATATTATAAAAATAAGATAATATATATATTAATAATATATAAATATATATATATAAGAATAAAAATAAAAATAAAAATAAAAGAATAAACGTCATCTTAATTGTTTTATATAATATAAATTATAATTAAAAATAAAAAAATATTATAAATATATTGTTTTATATTTTAAATTTATATTATATATAAAATTATATCATAAATTTTTAAACATTGCGTGTGCCTTGATGGTTAAAAGCTGGGCACCTTTCCAAGAGGTTGCGAGGTCGAATCCTCGCAACCTCAATATATTTTGGGCTCAAAAAAAAAAAAAAAAAAATTTGCAATGAGAAAACGTCAGTGGCACTGACGTTTTCAAAGGAAACGTCAGTGCCACTGACGTTTCCTTTGTATGTGTGTATGTATATTATATATATATATATATATATATATATATTGGCCCATGTATGTATGTGTGTATGTATATTATATATTATATATATATTATATATATATATATATATATTTCAAATATTTCTGTAATTAATAGAAAATTATTTTTTTATTTTTTTTAAATAACATTTTTTAAATTTATAATTTAATATATATATATATATTCATGTATTATTATTACAAAATATATATAAATTTATATTTCTTTAAGAAAATTAAATTATAAATAATAATAATATATATTTCTTTCAACAAATTAAATTACAAATAATAATAATTAAATATTAATCTTTATTTTAAATAATGTTTATAAAATATATATACATAAACTAATATAATATAATAATAAAATATATATATATATTTACTTAACATACATATATATGTTAATATGAATATATATTTAAAAATATATATATATTTACAGGTTTTATATATATATATATATATATGTGTGTGTGTGTGTCAGTGTGTGTGTGTATATATATAATATATATATATATATGAATTAACGTCACCTAAGGTGACGTTTTTAGTTATATATATTATATGTATTATATATATATATTTATTTATAAAATATATATTTATAAATAATAATATATATAATATCCGAATATATATATAAATTTATATATTATTATTATATATATATTATTAATTTAAAAAATATGAATTAATGATAAAAAAATTATTAATTTAATAAATATTTTTATATATTATTATTATTATATATATATTTATATATTTACTTAATAAATAAATATATATATATATATACACATATTCAAAATATATATTCTTATTTATAAATAATAATTTTATAAATACATATATATATAATATATATAATATAAAAATAAATTTAAATATTTTTTATTATCTTAAATAAAATTATAATTTTTTAATTTTATTAATTATATTTTAATATTTATTTTGATATATTTACTGAATAAATAAAATATAAAAATATATATATATTCACAATGTTATTTTAGAGTATAAATATATATTTTATAAATTTATACATATATATATATATGTTAATAAGAATATATATTAAAAAATATATATAATACAGGTTATATATATATATATGTCAGTGTGTATATATATTAATAAGAATATATATTAAAATTATATATATATAATACACGTTATATATATATATATGTCAGTGTGTATATATATAATATATATGCATGTATGATGTATGTGTATATATATATATATATGATAAAAAGAAAGAACGTTACCTTAGGTGACGTTCTTTCATTTAAATTTAAAAACGTCACCGCCGGTGACGTTTTTTTGAAATAACGTCACCGGCGGTGACGTTTTACCTATTTTTAAAAACTGTTCCAAAACATGCCTATTTCGTAAATTTTTTATTTTTTTTACATTATTTTGAAAAAAAACCCAGGATTGGTCTACTCAATATTGCTCACTACTAATGCATCTAAACTCCATCAGGAGTACTCTTAATAAGCTTCTTCGGTGTTTGAACTTTGAAGTTAAACGACCTGTATTGTTTGTTGATATATTGCGAGATTTTAATATTTACTTCCTTTTTTTTTTTTACCAATAAAGGTTTTTGAGAGGTTGCTTTCTAGAACTTAATCTGGTCCAAATGCAGCTGTGGCTTCACAGTTTGTGAGAGCTGAAATGTTTCTGTCTGGATATTTAATCTGGCCATGTGAGGGTGGAGATCAATTATTCACATTGTTGATCACCTTAGTCTTGAGATCATTTATCATTATTCATTTTAAATACATGGTTTAATTTTGATGAATTTTCAATACATTGTACAGGCATGGAGAAGGCCAGAGGTCCTTCGGCCACCCTACGAATATTAAAAAGTAGCACAGAAAATAACCTTTGCTGTAAGTATATTATCTTTTTTCATATAATTTCACCCCTGAAGCTGCACAAGGGCGTTACATAAACTAGCCTTGTAAATACGTTTGATAATTGTTTTTATTTGTAGACAAGTGATTTGTGTGTGTAGAGTGACAATCAAGGCTAAAACATCCCACTGTATGGCTAAATACTGTTCCACGCACTTTCAGCCAGAGGTTAAGCCAGTAATCTGCTCACATATGTCTTAAGTCTATTTTTTAGCTTTTGTTGTTTCTTTTTTTAGTAGTGAAAGATGTTTTTCTTTCTCTCTTTTTTTTTTTTTTTTTTCTTTTCCTGAGTATTGAAAGTTGTATAAATCTGTTTACAAATGAAACTCAAATTGCAGCCACCACCTATTTATTAAAGAAAAAACTCCTACTGATTTTCCTTACTTTTCAGAATATACAATATCCCTAGATATATACATCATATAATTCTAAGTAGGGAAAGAATAGACTAGGTCAACATATCTAGAATATTCTACAACTAAATAAATACAAAACTAATACAATAGTATCACTTAATATGCCCCCGCAAAATTGACGTGCCGTCGGCAACACAAATTTTGGACCGCAGTAGTTGAAACCTGGAGCGAGCAAGCGGCTTTGTGAGGACATCAGCGAGTTGATCGAGTGTGTTAACATGGTGAACTTTAAACATACCCTTGGAAGATAGATCGCGAACAAAATGCAAGTCCAAGGCGATATGCTTCATCCTGGAGTGCATAATCGGATGAAGAGCAAGACGAGTGGCGCCCAAGTTATCACATAGGAGCCGGGGTGGCGAAGGTAAGGATATCCCAAGTTCTTTGAAGAGATGAGATATCCAACAAACTTCGGAAGCGGTGGATGCAAGGGCACGATACTCAGCTTCAGTGGATGATCGTGCAACACCCTTTTGCTTGCGAGATCGCCAAGAAATGGGATTAGGACCGAGAAATATAATATAAGCTGAAGTGGACTTGCCATCAGTGAGCGCGCCACCATATTAAAGAAAGCTCTGATACCATATTAAAGAAAGAACTCCTACTAATTTTCCTTACTTTTCAGAATATACAATATCCCTAGATATATACATCATATAATTCTAAGTAGGGAAAGAATAGACTAGGTCAACATATCTAGAATATTCTACAACTAAATAAATACAAAACTAATACAATAGTATCACTTAATACTATTAATCAAATATTTGGATCCTTCTGCTGCCATGTATAAGTCTAATTTTTAGTTTTTGTTATTCTTTTTTAGTAGTGAAAGATGTCAAAAAATGGAGAGAATATTTTCTTATGGCCCCATATGCTTATTCTACTCTTTATGTTTCTGCCATATATTTTTTGCATTTTTTCATGCTTTGCTTTCTTATCCCATTGTCATAGATGGATGATTATTGATGCTGAAAAATGGAACTAGAAGTCACTAATGTAGTTGATGTCACTCCTGCAAGTCTCATGAACGTGTGAGGGTGATGCGGTGGACTGCACCAAAGTCTCAATCACTTGAAGATGCCAATTATGTTCATATGGTACTTATGGATGAACAGGTATTTAAAATCCATTTCTAAACAGCTTATTATTTTTCCAGTTTTAAACACGAAGTTTGGATTCTTTCATATATGAATATTTAGTGTATTTTAAGTTACTAGTGCCTTTCATGTATTCTATTTATGGAGTGCCATTTTGTGTATAATTTATTTTCAATTTCTCTTATAAAAACAAATATTACGTGTGACTTAGATAGTTATAATGTTGGAGTTAAAGGGGATGGCTAACTTCACACACAACATTAACACTTATGGAATACAGTTCCATCCCACGCCAAATGGTAGAATCAATTCGATAATAATTTCATACCCCCTTCTGAACTTGCAGCAAACAATAAATAGGGTCCACAAGGCCCACAGGCCGACTCTCAACATAACAATAAACCCCAAACAAAATAACTGCTGGAAAGGAAAAAACAATATCAAGACTCCCAACTGAAAAATAATTAAAATAACAGTTATAATAAAATATCAGTTATAAAATACAAGTTATAGACTCAAACATGATCACTCCATAACCTTTGACGCCCATATGTAACAATTCCCTTCCACTCAAGAACAGCCTTGTCCTCAAGGCTGAAGTTGGGAAACTGAGCACGAAACAACTCCTCATCAATCCATGCATCCTCCTTCGCTGGACGGTTCACCTAGGACACCAGCAGCTGGTGAACATGCTCATCACCACGCCAAACGCGTCTTGCCTACAATATTTGGTTAGGCCAGAACTCCACCTCTTCGTCCAAAAAGTCCCAGGGCAATGTTGAAGAGCCCCATGCTCGCCCAAGGTTGCTTTCAGACACATGAAAAACTGGATGCAAGCGACACCCCTCAGGCAAGATCAACCGATATACAGACGAACCCACCCTTTGGGAGATCTCAAACAAACCGAAGTACCTAGGGGCCAACTTGATATGGAGTTTTTTGAACAAGGTCAACTGGCGATATGGCTTGAATTTCAAGAACACCAGATCTTCCACCTCAAAGACTATGGGGCGGCAATGCGTATTTGCTTGCTCAATGAGGTCATCAGCCACAACCTTAACGCGTACTTAGCCAGGCAAAAACTAAGCATACGTCCTCAAAAGACGTACACCTTGTGGCAGAATGGAAGCTCGTGTTGAAGCAATACTCAGCCCAATACAACCATTGCGCCCAACATTTCGGGTCATTAGAAACAAAACACCTCATGTACGTCTCGAAACATCGATTCATCATCTCCGATTCCCCATCCGTCTCCAAATGGTAAGCCAAACTCATGCGCAACTTAATACCTGTAGTCTTGAATAATTCCTGCCAAAAAGAACTTGTGAAGATCGGGACACGATTCAAGACAATCGATTGGGCACATCGTGAAGACAGACAATCTCCCATCCAAAAACAGCGGCTACCGCATGAGTAGTGAACGGGTGAGCAAGGCCGATAAAGTGAGCAACCTTAGTCAAACAGTCCACAACCACCAAGATGACATCCAACTGCTGGGAATGAGGCAACCCTGTAATGAAATCCATGCTCACATCCTCCCATACATGGTTCGGAATGGGCCGCGGCTGCAACAAGCCGGCCAGAGAACGAGAATCAGATTTACTATGCTGATAACTCAAGCCTTTAGCCACAAATTTTGTCAAGGTTTTCATAGGCCCGGCCAATAGACGTCAGATGCCAAACGGCGATGTGTGCGATTTACACCAACATGACCCCCTGTAGCGGTAGAATGAAATTCCAGGAATAATCGACGTGTCCAATCAAGATTAGAGGAAACCACCAAACGATCTTTGAAATACAAAACCTCACCGATCATTAAGTACGGTTGAGGAACAACCTTGCCGTCCTCGATTGCCCAAATCACAGACGCGTACACGGGATCCAAATGCACAACCTTGTCCAAGACTGTCCATTCCACCCACTGAGCAACATAAATTGCCTAACAATGAAGCTCTGAATCTCACCTCGAAAGTGCGTCAGCTGCCACATTCGAAGTACCCGCCTTATACTCAACCACAAAATCAAAACCCATGAGTTTAGCCACCCAATACTGTTGTGTTGGGGATGAAATAGACTGTTGTAACAAATGTTTCAAGCTATGGTGATCGGTACGGACCAAAACTTAATGACCCAAAAGATAGGGCCGCCGATGAAGGACGACCAAGGCCATGAGCTCTTTCTCGTACATGGATTTGGAAGCATTTCTGTCCGAGAGCACCTTGCTAAAGTAGGCCATTGGTCATTTATTCTGCATTTGGACAACCCCTAATCCCCTTCCCGAAGCGTCGCACTCCACACAAAACAGAACTATAAAATCCGGCACGGCAAGAACTGGAGCTGTTGTGATGGCTTTTTGGAGGGGTTCAAAGGCTGCCTGTGCCTCAACCCCCCAAACAAAGCCCCGATTTGTCTCCTCTTTTCTAAGAAGAGTAGTAAGAGGAAGTGCTATCTTGCCGTAGTCCTTAATAAACCGACAGTAGTAACATGTTAACCCCAAGAATCCTCGTACTCCCTTTGTCGATCATGGTATGGGCCACTGTAGTACAGCCAACACCTTAGATAAATCTATTTGCACCCCTTCAGCTGAAACTACATGTCCCAAATAGTCGATAGAACTCTGGCCCCAAGAACATTTCTTCGAGTTCACAACAAATGAAGTTGCTGCTAAAATCCTCAACACTTCCCAAAGGTGATTAACATAGGAATCTCAATCAGAGCTATAGACGAGAATATCATAAATAAAACAAGCACATACCTCCGTAGCAAGGGTCGGAAAAGATCGTTCATTACTGCATGAAATGTGGATGGGGCGTTACACAGCCTGAATGGCATCACCACAAACTCGTAGTGTCTCGAGTGTGTACGAAACCCAATCTTATGGATGTTCTTAGGCGCTACTCGAATTTGATGATACCCAGCCCGTAAATCCAACTGAGCGAACCACGCCGCCCCTTGCAACTCATCTAGAAGCTCCTGAATTATCAAAATCGGATACTTATCAGGCACGATGCGCTTATTCAACTCTCGGTAATCGACACAAAACCTCCAGCTACCATCTTTTGTGAACCAAAAGAGCCGAACTGGAATACGAACCGGTACTCTGCTTAATCAGACCCGCAGACAGCATATCATCTACCAAACGCTCTATCTCCATCTTTTGGGTCGCACCGTAGCGATAAGGCTGGACTAACATAAGAGCCTCTCCGGGCTGTAATGGGATTCGATGATCGCAACCCTGTTGTGGTGGCAAACCCAATAGGTGCGACAAAACCTAGGAAAATCCATCCAGCTAACTGCTGAATTTCAGGAGCAACTGTGGGTGGAGGCTCCACGTCCACCTGATTCAGCTCCAACTACTAAAGAATCCAACATGACTCGACTTCCACTAGTTTCAGCGAAGAAGTGGACGAGATTTAACGACGATCTAGCCCCGCAACCCCCTGTAAGAAGATTTGTTATCCGTTGACACAAAACTTCAATGATTGAGTGGCCCAATTTACGTTCATCTCTCATAGGGCAGCGAGGAACGAGACTCAAAATTAGATCCACCCCACTTATGGGAAACACATAGGCCAAAAAAATGAGTGTTGCTACTCCCATCCTTATCGTAATCTTGGGGCACACCCCGACGTACTAATCTCCTTGCCATCACTTAAGGTAACGGGAAGTTTAGAAGAGTTGTGCTTAGGAAGACATAGGGCTTCCACAGCAGCGGGCGAAATAAAGCAATGCGTTGCACCACTGACCACCATCACAATCACCCCCTTCCCGTCAATTTCACCAACAAGCTTCATTGTTTGTGGGCCGCCCCAAGAGTAGCCGCCTACGACAAGTGAAGGGTCTGGAGGGAGGTATCCTCCTTTGTCACAACCTCAATAGGCACCGCACACTCTCCCCTTCAAAATCCTCATCATCTACCACCATCACACGAAGGGACCAATTGGCACACACATGGGTCGGGCTAAAAGGTTTCGGACATATGAAACATAGTCCTTTAGAATGAAGAATTCAGTATTCTAATTGGGACATTTGGCGGGGCTGCCTTGTGTCTTAATTCAAGAAGGAGCCTGTGGAGTCAGGTGGGGCGTGTGGCACTGAATAGGAATCACGCCCAAAACTTGAAGCTGGAGACCTGGTTGCTGGAATTCCCGTTGTTTGTGTGTAGGTGGGGGGGGGGGGGGGGGGGGGGGGGCGGAAGATCTGCCAGTGTGAACAGGTGCACTGCTGTTTAGCGAAAGGGTTGGTGAATAAGGAATGCTGATAATTCATGCTCGATCTCTCTCGCCAAGTGCGTGGTAGTGACAATGTCCTCTGCATCCCTGGATCGAATTTTAACTCGAATCTCCTTCTTGAGACCACTAAGAAACAGACCCAGAGCATCCGCATCTGTGAGGGAAGGTAATGCTGTCATTCGAGTGATAAAATGGTCCACGTACTCATCCACATAATTGGTTTGACGTGTTAAAGTGAGGGCTTCGCACGGATTCACACGAGGGCTTCGCATGGATCCGCAGGAGGATCATTCCCGTAGCGTTTAAGTAATTCCATTGAAAATTCTTGTCAACTGAGATTTGGTAGGCGATCATGCAACCACTGCAGACATTGGAGGGCTGATCTCTCCATCGCGACGAGGACATACTCCAACTTCATGTCGTCAGAAATATTTTCAATGCAAAAGAATTGCTCCGCTCATGATATCCATGAAGGCGGGTTTTCCCCTATGAAAATGGGCAATTCCATTCGAGGGCCGGACTTGGTTGACACTGTTGGTGGAGGCGCACCGTGCGCTCCAGGAAACGCGGCCGACTGGGCTGCTGACGACGCTTTTGGAGGCTGTTAGGGCAGTGATTGATCCCTTCATCTCGGCCACCTCCGCTTCCATAGTTTCTACCCCTTTCTCCAAAGCTCCAATTCTCTCTTCCGATCTCATCATGATCGGGCAGGTCGGACCAAATTGTTGGAGTGAAAGGGGATGACTAACTTCACACACACAATTACACTTATGGAATACAGTTCCGTCCCATGCCAAACGGCTGAATCAATTCGATAATAATTTCATACTCCCTTCTGAACTTGCAGCAAACAATAAATAGGTTCAGAAGGCCCACGGGCTGACTCTCAACATAATAATAAACCCTAAACAAAGTGACTGCTGGAAAGGAAAAAACAATATCAAGACTCCAACTGAAAAAGAATTCAAATAACAGTTATAACCTCAAACATGATCACTCTGTAACCTTCCGATGCCCATATGTAACATATGGCTTGGTCCATTATCAATTTCTGTTAATTATGTCAATATTAAGATTTTCACCTCAGTGTGATCTCCTAGAACTGTCTTAACTGAAAGAGGTGCATTAGGTTGATGGTACATCTATTCTCAACTTTTCACGTCCGGTGGCATTCAAAAATCTATGTGTGACGTGCATTTTTCCTGATTGTGCATATTGAAAAGAATCAAATTTCTCAAATCAATGGTTGGCATATTTAGCTGTCCAAGAAGCTAGTTCAACATAACTTAGTTCAACCTTAGTTCCGATTATCAATGTTTTCTTCAAATCGAATGTGTAAGTGGTTCTTAAGATGATGATTTTAAGCAATATTACTCCTCTAATGCCCTATTTTGAACTTACTGGATTTTGTTTGGTTATCAGTTGAGATTTAAGACAAAAACTATTTATATGATGCTTTGTTTGATCTTTCTGACTTCCGAAAAGATATACTTGGGCGAAGCGACTATGCTATTGACATGACAACATGCATGTTGGCCATCAAGAACCTTGCGTCCACGGACAGGTTTCCAGCAGAGCAATTGCAGCAATTTTTAATCGCAGCAGGATTCCGTGGTGATGTGAAAGCCGAATGAGAAATTGAGGCATCACGGACTGCTCTGCTTCCAAGGTTAGGGGCAGATGACAATGGGTTGCAGCTATCAAGACGTGAGCATGTAAATGGAAGATGTTAATTCTGGCATAAGAGTTGCAATAAAATGACATTTAAGTTCAAATTCCAGATCATGGTAATGCTGTCTGATATGGTTAATAAATTAAATAAATAAATAAAATTATGCTTGGGATTTGTTGAACGGAGAACCTTGGCAAGAAGTCCAAAGTCATTAAGGTACCCTCTTATCAGTTTTGATCTTTCTTTACTTATCCTGTTAATATCTTTGCTTTGAAGAGTTGATTTTAATTTCAGGATAAAGATATTAATTTAAGGGATGAACATGTGAGGGAGGGACTCACTTGTGTGATCTCTGTGAAAGTCCCAAATCCAAAGCTTGAAGGACAAACAAAAGTGTGTTGTTATTATATCCATTTTAATGTTTAAAACGTTTTCTCATAACTTAAATTAAACATCAACTGAAACTTTGTTGTCTTTGAGGCACCCTTGCATGTGCAAGCACTTAAGTTGGCATATAGTTACCGAGTTCCCTCACTTTAATTTATTTCATAACTTTAAGAATATACTAGTACTCTACCCGTGCGATGTACAGAAGTCTGTTCATCCAGTAATATTCTAAATTATATTAAATATTGTATGATACTAACGTAATAACAGCATTGGGGTGGCATTGGTGGAAGAGACGCTAAATTTATAATAATAATAATCAACATTAGCGGACATAAGGTAGTTATTCTTTAGTTAGTATGTCTGGAAATTGATTTGATTGTTTCATTCATGATACCACAACTAAGGTAAGTAGCTTTAACTAATTGTATAATATCATATATATTATAAGTAATACAATATTGTAATGTCATTTATAGATTTGAATGTATGAGGGTTCAAAATGTCTATCAGAGGAAAAAAAACACTGAAGTTCAAAACAGGTAATTAGCATTCTCATTGCCTAGTGATTTTCTTATTATCTTCAAAGAACAGTAGGAAGTTTATAAGATTTATGGTGAGAAGTCTTCCAACGGAAAAATAAGGTTTACTTCTTCCTAATACAATGTTGTATTATCATGAAAATGATCACATTCCTAATTCTAAAATATGCACAGTTCAATTTGTTATTTATTTATTTATTTTATTGTAAGCAGACATGAAATATGAGTGCGCACAGGGTGAAGTTTCAGAGCCTACTGGATTAACCTCTCTAAGGAGATTGAAGAGGAGAGGATGTAGTGCAGAGTAAAAAAGAGTGCTTTGAGAAACTGTTTTTTAAATGTTTGCTTCTTTATGTATTTGTGGTTTTAGAACCGGAACTAGGTATTCCGGAACCCAAACCGAACTGGCTAGGTTCTGGTTTCAGTTTCGAACTGGAATCTGGTCAACGGTTAAATTAAAACGTAGTGTATATTTGTAATTAGTTCTAATTTGAATTGATCAGAATGCTTCCTGATATAACCACATATATATAAAAAAATGTAATCCAAATTTGATGAGTGAACTAAGATAGTCCTTCAACTTTAGAATACAATAGAATATTAACGATGAGGTCGGAAAACTTTATGATAATAATAAGCCCGTCTCCAATCTTAAGATTTTGTCCCTGAACTTTTATACATTTACATTTTGTTCCTTCAACTTATGGTAATTACAATTAGTTCCCCATACTTCTGGGTAAAATTACAAGCTGGTCCGTCATATTCACGAACTTATATTTATGTCCCTTCAGCTTATGGCAATTACAATTTAGTCCTTAAACTTTATTGTAATTACATCCAGTCCCTCAATTTTTCAAAATTACATTTCAGTCCCTGGACGTTCCAAAATAAATTTAGGTCCCTGAACTTTACTAAATTACAATCTGGTCCCTAAAGAAATTACAATCTGTTCCTCAACTTTATGGTAATTACATTTCAGACCCTGAACTTTCTGAAATTACAATCAAGTCCCTCAACTTCTAATAATAACACTTCAATCCCTGAACTTATGTAATAACATTTTGGTCCCTCAACTTTTTGGTAATTACATTTCAGTCCCTGAACTTTACAAAATACAATCTGGTCCCTCAACTTTTTAAATTACACTTCAGTCCCCAAACTTTAGGTAATTACATTTAAGTCCCTCAACTTTTGGTAATTGCAATCTGGTCCCTCAACTTTCCGAAATTACAATCAAGTCCCTCAGCTTTTGGTAATTACATGTAAGTCCCTCAACTTTCTGAAATTACATTCAGTCCCTAAACTTCACGACATTACAATCTAGTCCCTCAACTTTTGGTAATTAATTCAGTCCCCAAACTTTAGGTAAATATGTTTAGGTCCCTCAACTTTTGGTAATTACAATTCAGCTCCTCAAGTTCCAAAATTACAATCTGGTCCCTCAACTTTCCGAAATTACATTTCAGTCCCTCAACTTCTTGAAATTACACTTCAGTCACTGAACTTTAGGTAATTACATTTAAGTCCATCAACTTATGGTACTACAATCTGGTCCCTCAACTTTATGGTTATTACATTTCAGTCCCTGAACTATACAACTCAACTTTTTGTAATTATACTTCAGTCCCTAGACTTTAGGTAATTACATTTTAAGTCCCTCAACTTTCCAAAATTACAATCAAGCCCCTTAGCTTTTGGTTATTACAATTCAGTCCCAGAATTTTAGGTAATTACGTCTAGGTCCCTCAACCTTTTGTAATTACAATTCAGCCCCTCAACTTTGCAAAATTATAATTCAGTCGCCTAACTTTAGGTAATTACATTTAGGTCCTCAACTTTTGGCAATTACATTTAGGTTCCTCAACCTTTTGTAATTACAATTCAGCCCCTCAACTTTGCAAAATTATAATTCAGTCGCCTAACTTTAGGTAATTACATTTAGGTCCTCAACTTTTGGCAATTACATTTAGGTCCCTCTAATTTTTGTAATTACATTTAGGTCCCTCAACTTTTGGTAATTAATATTCAGCCCCTCAAATTTCCGAAATTACAATCTGGTCCCTCAACTTTATGGTAATTACATTTCAGTCCATGGACATTACTAATAATAATAATAATAATAATAATAATAATAATAATAATAATAATAATAATAATAATAATAATAAGGAAATTTGGTGAAAAATGGACATAAGTTGGAATTATTTTTTTTTTTATTTCTTGTTGCAAAAGAAAGATGCAAAAAGGAAATTTGGTGAAAAAGGAAGATAAGTTGGAATTAAAAAAAAAATTTGTTGTTGCAAAAGAAAGCAATAAAAAGGGAATTTGGTGAAAAATGAAGGAAATTTTGAAATTTGAAATTTTTCCCTTTTCTTGTTTCAAAGAAAGATCTTAAATGGGAATTTGGTTAAAAGAACAATTTGAAATTTTTTCTTTTTTTTGTTGCAAACAAATATATAAAAATAGAATTTGGTGAAAAAGGGAGATAATTTAAAATTTAAATTTTTTTCCTTGCCTTGTTGCAAAAGAGAGATATTAAATGGGAATTTGGTAAAGTAGGGAGATCATTTGACATTTGAATTTTTTTTCCTTTTCTTTTTGCAAAAGAAAGATAAAAAGGAAAATTTGATGAAAAATAGAGATAATTTGGAATATAAAAAAAAAAAAATTTGTTTCCCATTACAAAGAAAGATATAAAAACAGAATTTGGTGAAAAAGAAAGAAAGTTTGAAATTTTTACTTTTCTTGTTGCAATGAAAGATATAAAAATGAAATTTGTTTAAAAGGAGATAATTTGAAATTTGAAATATTTTTCTTTTCTTTTTTTTTTTTGTGAAAAAAAAGATATAAAAAGGACATTTGGTGAAAAAGGGAGATAATTTGAAATTTGATTTTTTTTTCATTTCATGTTGCAACGAACGATATAAAAAGGGAATTTTGTTAAAAATGGAGATAATTTGGAATATGAAATTTTTTCCTACAAAAAAGAAAAGATATGAAATGGGAATTTTGTAAAAAAGGAAGGTAAATTCTTTTTGTTGTTGCAAATAATAATAAATAAATAAATAAAAAAGAAGGAAATTTAGTTAAAATGGGAGATAATTTGAAATATAAAATGTCAGTATTTTCTTGTTGCAAAAGAAAGATATAAAAAGGTAATTTGGTTAAAAGGAACACAATTTGAATTTTGAATTTTTTTTTCTTTTCTTGTTGCAAAGAAAGATATAAAAAGGGAATTTGGTTAAAAACGGATATAATTTAATTTTTTTTTTCTTTTTCTTTTTGCAAAAGGAAAGATATTAAAAAAGAATTTGGTGAAATGGGAGATAATTTGAAATATTTTTCTTTTCTTTTCGCAAAAGAAAGATATAAAAAAAGGGAAATTTGAGGAAAAAGATGATAAGTTGAAATTGGAATTTTTCTTTTCTTTTCATGTTGCAAAGAAAAGATATAAAATGAGAATTTTTTTTAAAAAGGTAGATAATTTGGAATATAATTTTTTTCCTTTTCTTGTTGCAAAAGAAAAAAAAAGATATAAAATAAAAAATTTGTAGATAAGGGAGATACTTTGAAATTTAATTTTTTTTTCCTGCAAAAAAAAAAAAGATAGAAAATAGGAATTTTGTGAAAAAAGGAAGATAATTTAAAAATTGAACTTTTTTCCTTTTCTTATTGCAAAGAAACATAAAAAGAAATTTTGGTGAAAAAGGAAGATAGTTTGAAAATTGATCTTTTTTTTTTTTTTTTCATGTTGCAACGAAATATATAAAAAGGGAATTGTGTTAAAAGTGGAGATAATTTGGAATATGAAATTTTCTCCTGCAAATAAAAGATATAAAATTGGAATTTTGTAGAAAAGGGAGATAATTTAAAATTTGACATTTTTCCTTTTCTATTTTGTAAAGAAAGATAAAAAAAAATGGGAGATAATTTGAAATTCGAAATGTTTTTATTTTCTTGTTGCAAAAGATTGATATAAAAATGGAATTTGGTTAAAAGGAAGACAATTTGAAATTTGAATTTTTTTCCTGTTCTTATTGCAAAAAGAAAGATATAACAGAATTTGATGAAAAGGGAGATAATTTGAAATAATTTTCTTCTCTTTTTACAAAAGAAAGATATAAAATGAAAATTTGGTGAAAAGGGAGATAATTTGAAATTTTTTTTTTCTATTCATGTTGCAAAGAAATATATAGAAAGAGAATTTATTTTTAAATGGAGATGATTTGAAATTTGAAATATTTTTCTTTTTTTATCGCAAAAGAAAGATATAAAAAAAAAATTAGGTGAAAAAGAGAGATAATTTAAATTTTGAATTATTTTTTCTTTTCATGTTGCAAAGAAAGAAAAAAATGGTGATTTGGTAAAATTGGAGATAATTTGAAATTGAAATCTTTTCCTTTTTTTGTTGCAAAAGAAATATATAAAATAGAAATTGGATAAGAAAGGGAGTTAATTCAAAATTTGTTTTTTTTTTCTTTTCTTCTTGTAAAAGAAAGATAAAGAAGGAAAATTTTGTGAATAAGGAAGATAATTTGAAATTTGAGATTTTAATTTTTTTTCTTTTCTTGTTGCAAAAGAGAGATATAAAATCGGAATTTGGTAAAGAAGAGAGATCATTTGAAATTTGAAATTTATTTTTTTTTTCTATTGCAAAGATATTTGGTGAAAAAGGGAGATATTTTGAAATTTGATTTTTTTTTCTTTTCATGTTGAAAAGAAAGATATAAAAAGGCAAATTTGTGAAAAATGGAGATAATTTGGGATATTAAATTTTTTGCTTTTCTTGTTGCAAAGAAAGATATAAAAAGGAAATTTGGTAAAAACGGAGATAATTTGAATTTTGAATTTTTTTCCCTTTTTTTGTTGCAAAAGAAACATATTAAAACGGAATATGGTGTAAAGAGAGATAATTTAAAATATGAATTTGGTGAAAAGGGAGATAATTTAAAATATTTTCCTTTTCTTCTTGCAAAAGATAGATATTAAAGGAAATTTGGTGTTGTAAATAAAGATATAAAAATTAACTTTTGTGAAAAAGGGAGATAATTGAGAATATGAATTTTTTTCCTTTCGTTGTTGCAAGAAAAAAAAAAAAAAAAAAAAGAGAGAGAGATATAAAATGGAAATTTAGTAAAAAAACAAGGAGATAACTTGAAATTTGAACTTTTTTGTGTTTTTTTTTTTTTTTTGGTTTTTGTGAAGAAAGATAAAAAAAGAGTATTGGTGAAAAAGGGAGATGAGTTGGAATTAACTAGTTGCAAAATAAAGCTATAAAAAGGAAATTTGGTGAAAAAGGAAGATAAATTTGAAATTTGAAATATTTTTGTTTCTTGTTGCAAAGGAATATTTAAAAAATGATATAATTTGAAAAATTTTCCCTTTCTTGATGCAAAGATAGATAAAAGGGGGGAGGGGGGGGGGAATTTGGTGAAAAAGGGAGATAATTTGAATTTTTTTATTTTCTTGTTGCAAAAGAAAGATATAAAAAGAGAATTTGGTGAAAAATGGATATATGGTGGAATTTAAATTTTTTTCATTTTCTTGTTGCAAAAGAAAGATATCAAAAGGTTATTTGGTGAAAAAGGGAGATAATTTGAAATTTGAAATATTGTTCTTATCTTGTTGCAAAATAAAGATATAAAAAGGAAATTTGGTGAAAAAAGGGTGATAATTTGAAATTTAAATATTTTTTTTTCTTTTCATGTTGCAAAGAAAGATAATTTCGAATATGAAATTTTTTTCTTTTTCTTGTTGCAATAGAAAGATATAAAAATGGAATTTGGTGAAAATAGGAGATAATTTGACATTCATTTTCTTGTTCCAAAAGAAAGATATGAAAAGGAAATTTTGTGAAAAATGGACATAAGTTGGAATTTAATTTTTTTTTTTCCATTTCTTGTTGCAAAAGAAAGATGCAAAAAGGGAATTTGGTGAAAAAGGAAGATAAGTTGGAATTTATTTTTTTTCTTTTCTTTTCTTTTCTTTTTCTTTTTTTTTTTTGTATCAAAAGAAAGCAATAAAAAGGGAATTTGATGAAAATGAAAGAAATTTTGAAATTTGAAATTTTTTCCTTTTCTTGTTTCAAAGAAAGATATTAAATAGGAATTTGGTTAAAGAGGGAGATAATTTAAATTTTTTTTCTTTTTTTGTTGCAAACAAATATATAAAAAGAGAATTTGGTGAAAAAGGGAGATAATTTGAAATTTGAAATTTTTTCCTTTCCTTGTTGCAAAACAAAGGATATTAAATGAGAATTTGGTAAAGTAGGGAGATCATTTGAGATTTGATTTTTTTTCCCTTTCTTTTTGCAAAAGAAAGATAAAAAAAAGGGAATTTGATGAAAAATGGAGATAATTTGGAATATGAATTTTTTTTCGTTTCCTATTATAAAGAAAGATATAAAAATGGAATTTGGTGAAAAAGAAAGATAGTTTGAAATTTTTACTTTTCTTGTTGCAAAGAAAGATATAAAAATAGAATTTGTTTAAAAGGAGATAATTTGAAATTTGAAATATTTTTCTTTTCTTTTTTTTTTTTTTTTTTTTTTTTTGAAAGAAAGATATAAAAAGGACATTTGGTGAAAAAGGGAGATAATTTGAAATTTGATTTTTTTTTTTTTTGGTTTCAATGAAAGATATAGAAAGGGAATTTTGTTAAAAATGGATGTAATTTGGAATATAAATTTTTTCCTACAAAAAAAAGATATGAAATGGGAATTTTGTAAAAAAGGGAGGTAAATTCTTTTTGTTGTTGCAAAGAAAGATTAAAAAAAACGGGAATTTAGTGAAAATAGGAGATAATTTGAAATTTAAAATGTTAGTATTTTCTTGTTGCAAAAGAAAGATATAAAAAGATAATTTGGTTTAAAAGGAAGATAATTTGAAATTTAATTTTTTTTCCTTCTCTTGTTGCAAAGAAAGATATAAAAGGGAATTTGGTTAAAACAGAGATAATTTTAAAATTTAATTTTTCTTTTTCTTGTTGCAAAAAGAAAGATATTAAAAAAGAATTTGGTGAAAAGGAAGATAATTTGAAATATTTTTCTTTTCTTTTTGCAAAAGAAAGATATAAAAAAAAATTTGGGGGAAAAGATGATAAGTTGAAATTGAAATTTTTCTTTTTTTTTTTTCATGTTGCAAAGAAAAGATATAAAAAGAGAATTTTTTAAAAAAGGTAGATAATTTGGAATATAATTTTTTTCCTTTTCTTGTTGCCAAAAAAAAAAAAAAAAGGAGATATAAATTGAGAAATTTTTAAAAAATGGTGATAATTTGAAATTTAATTTTTTTCCTGCAAAAAAAAGATATAAATAGAAATTTTATAAACAAGGAAGATAATTTAAAAATTGAACTTTTTTCCTTTTCTTGTTGCAAAGAAACATAAAAAGAAATTTTGGTGAAAAGGGAAGATAATTTGAAAAATGATCTTTTTTTCATGTTGCAATGAAAGATATAAAAAGAAAATTTTGTTAGAAAGGGAGATAATTTGGAATATGAAAATTTCTCCTGCAAATAAAAGATATAAAATTGGAATTTTGAAGAAAAGGGAGATAATTAAAAAATTGAATTTTTTCCTTTTCTTGTTGTAAAGAAAGATAAAAAAAAAAGGAAATTAGGTGAAAATGGGAGATAATTTGAAATTTGAAATGTTTTTATTTTCTTGTTGCAAAAGATTGATATAAAAATGGAATTTGGTTAAAAAGGAAAACAATTTGAAATATGAATTTTTTTTCCTTTTCTTGTTGCAAAAAGAAAGATAATACAAAATTTGATGAAAAGGGAGATAACTTGAAATATTTTCTTTCTTTTTACAAAAAGAAAGATATTACAGAATTTGATGAAAAGGGAGATAACTTGAAATATTTTCTTTTCTTTTTACAAAAAGAAAGATATAAAATGAAAATTTGGTGAAAAGGGAGATAATTTGAAAATTGACTTTTTTTTTCTTTTCATGTTGAAAATAAAGATATAAAAATGCGAATTTGTGAAAAATAGAGATAATTTGGAATATGAAATTTTTTGCTTTTCTTGTTGCAAAGAAAGATATAAAAAAGAAATTTGGTAAGAAAACGGAGATAATTTAAATTTTGAAAATTTTCCCTTTTTTGTTGCAAAAGAAAGATATTAAAACGGAATTTGGTGAAAAGGGAGGTAATTTGAAATATTTTCCTTTTCTTCATGCAAAAGAAAAATATTAAAGGAAATTTGGTGTTGTAAATAAAGATATAAAAATGGAATTTTTTGAAAAGAGCATATAATTGGGAATATGAATTTTTTTACTTTCCATGTTGCAAGAAAAAAAAAGATATAAAATGGAAATTTAGTAAAAAAAGGAAGATAATTTGAAATTTGAACTATTTTGTCTTTTTTTTTTTTTTTTTTGTGTGTGAAGAAAGATAAAAAAAAGGGAATTGGTGAAAAAGGGAGATAAGTTGGAATTAAATTTTTTTTCTAGTTGCAAAATAAAGCTATAAAAAGAAAATTTGGTGAGAAAGGAAGATAAATTTGAAATATTTTTGTTTCTTGTTGCAAAGGAATATATAAAAAGGGAGAAATTTTGAATTTTTTTCCTTTTCTTGATGCAAAGATAGAAAAAAAAAAAAAAAAAAAAAAAGGGAATTTGGTGAAAAAGGGAAATAATTTGAAATTTTTCTATTTTCTTGTTGCAAAAGAAAGATATAAAAAGAGAATTTGATGAAAAAGGAATATAAGGTGGAATTTAAATTTTTTTTCTTTTTCTTTTTGCAAAAGAAAGATATCTATTTGGTGAAAAAGGGAGATAATTTGAAATTCGAAATATTTTTCTTATCTTGTTGCAAAATAAAGATATAAAAAGAAAATTTGGTGAAAAGGGGAGAAAATTTGAAATTTAAATATTTTTTTTCTTTTAATGTTGCAAAGAAAGATAATTTCGAATATAATTTTTTTTCTTTTTCTTGTTGCAATAGAAAGGTATGAAAAGAAAATTTGGTGAAAAATGAACATAAGTTGGAATTTAAATTTTTTTCAGAAGGATTGCAAAGAGTTTGGAATTTTTTTCCACATGATGTAGAGGCCAGCTTATAATGATATTTCTCTATTTATGTTTTTTTTTTTTCTAAATTTAACTCCATATTAATGCAACTGCACTTGCGCATAGTTCAGAAGTTGAGACTACACCTTTGTGATTTTGATTATGTGGCCTCATTCAGGGCGGGCTGCTACCAAAGAATTTGTGAAAAACTGGTGCTACATGGGGAATGAAATACAGAAGAAACTGCCTATTATTATAAATTTAATAACTTTAATAATCATGTAATATAGAATGAAAATATTACGAAGATGTACCTGTATATTCCATATGAAATGCTGTAGCAGATATTGTGTTGTTCAGAATCTGAAAACAAGAACCGATCGGATACTTTAACGACAACAATGGAAACACAAGCTTTAACACCCCACTCTAATAATTCTTAACATAATTTACTTTTAACCTGATTAAATATGTACATTTCTTTTTAAACATCTATAACAGATTTACGAGATACAGTTCTCCTCAGAATTAAAAGCTCAATTACACACAAAAATTCATAATAGATGCTAAAGTATCCACCACAACCACACCAATATTTACATGCCCAAATTGGATAATATTATACAAGTCCAAACTGAGCAACAATATAGAACCCCAAAAGCATAGTAAGCCCATGGTTTAGCCCTAAAGGTCGTCATCCATGTACACCGATCCCCAAAAGCTTGTTGAAGCACGAACAGCATGTCTGATAAGCCGTGAGCTTACACATCATCATCACGCTCACCTACAATGCACAAACTAGGTGAGCTAAAGCCCAGTAAACAGAAATCATGCGTGAGCGTACACATCATCATTACGCTCACCTATAATGCACAAACTAGGTGAGCTAAAGCCCAATAAGTAGAAATCATGCATGTACGATAAGTTAAATATTTGCAAAAACTTTAAAAGAGATATGAAATTGCATACTAATGAAATCCTAACATATGTTTTAGAATTTTTTATTTTTATAGGGCCCGTGACCCACCCACTGTGCACCAGAAAGAGCTAGCTCAATAAATAATCATAATCATAGAGTCTATCAATGTCTCACATGCCACCACCCGATAAATCAAGCATATCCATGTCTCACATGCCACCGACTCAACATATCATAAAGTCTATCTATATCTCACATGGCACCGGCCTAACGAATCAAGCCTATCCATGTCTCACATGCCACCGGCCTCGGTAAACATTACATTTTCCGTTTTTTTCATCATATAGTGCATGCAAAGCAAGCTATATACAACTTATGTATGCACATGTCAATGCTTATGAATGTCATGTTTATACAATATCAAATCAGTCATTCACACCACATAATTCATATCTATCAATATCAAGAAGCACAAGTCACAAATATCTCATAGCCAAATAATACAAACCAATACTATGTCTATATATTGTAGGTGCAAATGGATCTCTACATCTGCTTCAATTTGATTATTAACAATTTGATCTCTTACTTCACCGTGGTGGTTAATCTATAACAGACTAAGCAACAATTAATAAAATATTAATTTTTCACTTTTAATTCATATTATACTCAATTTTATAGAATATTCGTGGATAAGCTAATTCTTATAACTTAACTTAAATAACATAAACTTCAAACCAATGCATGCATTTTAATATATATTCACATTCATACATACATATCAATTTCATACTCCACTAATTAAGCAGCAATGATTACTTCAAAATGAATTAAGGCATTATACCAACACCTATATTATTTTAACAGCAACCGCCTTCTTCTTTCCCCTTTTTTTTTCGTACTTCACTAATTAAGCAGCAATGTTTACTTCAAAATGAATTAAGGTATTATACCAACACCTATATTATTTTAACAGCAACCGCCTTCTTCTTTCCCTTTTTTTTAAGATATAATTAAGGTTTTATCAATATCATTTCAATAAACAATTTTGTAAGTTTAATTGACACATTAATCTACTAAACAAAACAACAATTATTGAATTTAAGCTTATATTATTGAACCAAAATATTTCCTAAACATAAATAAACTTAATCATCATTTTTTTTTTTAATATAGTTTAACTTTTATTATCTACTGAATGTTCCATAACTATCATGCTTAATTAGATGCTAGTAATAGTGATTTAAGTCTATTAAATTAAAGGATAAAACCAAGGTGCATGAAAACATACATTTCCTATCGCCTGCTGCTCAACCTTCAGTTTTCTATGTTTGTTTTGTTTTTTGTTTTGTTTTAATTGTGAAAGAGAGCACTTATCATTCTATTCCACCGCCTTTGGTTTTCTTAATCTGATCACTTTCCTTTTCTTCATCATCATCATCATCATCATCATCATCATCATCATCATCATTATTATTATTATTATTAACTTGCCACATGTAATCTTATTTTATTAATACTTAGCACGTAATTTCTCCCTCAACATTTGGCTTAGGGGTTCCAACCTATAATGTAAACCCTAAATAAAAACATTAGTTATACAAAAAAATAATCAAACACGACTGCAATATAAATACAAATATAATTTCAAAAGGACATAAAATTATAAAATGAATAAGTATGAACTATATTGGCCAGTGAGTACTGAGAGACTTCGGGTATCACACAAGCCAAGACATGCATTCTATCTTGGTCCCCTACCTCCATTATCATCATCACCTTGTAATAATCCATCGGTTTGACGATTGCCTTAAGATTGAGTAGAATTTCTGAAACCCTATGCTGAGCACAGACGTCGATGCATCGGTACAAAGGTTTAGAGAAATCATCAAACGATAGAGCACAAAGTCGATCTCCTCTGCCATGACACTCCGGCGGGTGTTAAGTGCGCGATCAACAAAAGTTAATTAGGTAAGTAATCAGAGAGCAGAAGCCAGACCTCACAATTCAAGTTTTAGAGTGAGAAGAGAAGAGAAGAGCGACAATGTACAAGATTTTCCGAAGAAAAGGGTATAGTGGAGCCGATTAGCCTAATTTTGAGCTTATATATTTTGCACTTTTTCCCGTTTGTTTATTTGAATATTTAAATATCTACCATAACTGAATTTAGGATTGCAAAATCCATATAGATTGTCAACAAAATAAAAGTTGATGAAAAAAAACATATAAACTAGATATTTGTAACGAACTTCTCAAAGATTCATACCTTGTTTTCTTTGCAAATTATTCAGAATAAACAACAAGAGAGGCTAGAACCATTTTTTTCTTCTCTTTTTCTTTTTTCTCTTTTTCGAAGTCGGAAGAAAGACTTTCACAAAAACAATGTTTAAGCCAGAAAAATGGGGTTTAAATTTGGTGGTGAACCATGTGTTCTTCAAACTGAAGTGTTTTCTCTAATACCCGTTCGTTATGAATTTATGGTGCATTGAAGAGGATAGACAAAAATATGAATCGATTTGTTTTTGGTGAAACAAGTAATAACTTATATTTGACAACTTTCAAATTTTGCGTCAATTTTGTTACTTTTCTATCTTTTAGACGAAAGTTGGACCATCTCATAATACAATGCAGATAATCGTAATAGTTTCTTTGCCAGCATCCAAAAATTTCAAAGTTCATACTTTAATTTTGAATGTATCTTATTTATGAAATAAATATATATATATATGTATGTATATATCCATTTTTTACTTTAACTTACAAAACAAGACTTTAACTTTAAAAATATAGCTAATTTTTTGTAACAACTACTGTTTTAAAAATATAACTATTTTTTTTAGACAAAAAGAGTAGTACTTCATTAAAAAAAAAAAAAAAAAAGAAGAAGAAGTTTAGTATGTTGATATTTTGTGACGAACCCATAAATATATATATATATATATACATGTAGAAACATAATTAGATTTTTTATGAACTCACCACGTCACAAAATCACCAAAATATTAAAATTATCTTTATATAAAAGAAGGGAGTTTGAAAAGTAATTTTTGACACATGTCACTTCAATAATAATTTTCAGTATTTTTCTGCAATATCATGCATTGAAATTTTTTTAATCTTTTTATTTCAAAAATATTTTTTTTATTTTAACTGCCACTTTCTCTCTCTCCTATTATAATTTTTTACTAAATTAAAATTTTCAAATAACTTTTTTGTTATAAGTTCATATTTAAAATATGAAATATCAAATTATTCTTCCTTTTGTTATCTTTAATTTGACACAAATATTGCATATATTAAAATAAATAATTATATTTAAAATGATGGAATATAATATATATATATATAGAACTAGTATGTTCTTCCGTGCATAACATATTATTATAATATAATATTATTAAATTTAAAAAATATGATACCACAAGCCTCTCACTACTCACTGGCCAATATAGGTCATGCATTACATTCATTATATAATTTTATGTGCTAATTGAAATTGCGTTTTTAATTATTTTGAAGCTCGTACTTGATTATCTTTTGTGTATAGTTAATGATTTTTGTTAGATTTTACATTATAGGTTGAAATCTCTTGGGCCAAATATCGAGAAAGAGATAAGGTGTTAATTTTTTTAAAGTAGGATTATACATGGCGAATTTTAAAAGAAAATAATAATAATAATAATAATAATAATAATAATAATAATAATAATAATAATAATAATAATAATAATAATAATAATAATAATAATAATAATAATAATAATAATAATAAGAAGAAGAAGAAGAAGAAGAAGAAGAAGAAGAAGAAGAAGAAGAAGAACAACAACAACAACAATAACAATAATAAAACATATTGACCGGCAAAGGCGGTTGTTCTTCATTTTCATCTTAAATATGACTCAAGAAGCATTTACGTTAACCATTTGTTATGAACCTGGAGACGACACAGTGAAACCTTCATGTCAAGGTAAGTTTACTCCTCATTTTCTCTTGCATAATTATGGTGGTGAAGTAGTTATATTATGTAATTAGTGGAAGACCATGCCTAATTTAATTAGTTTTGTTAACTGTAAGGGAATTGTGTGTGTTGACAACTAAGTAAGTGGAAAAAGTTATTAATTATATAAAAACGTTAGGAGATCAAGAAATTAAAGTTTAAGTAAATTTAGTGCATGTTTATATATAAGATTAAACTTGTGCTAGAACTAATGTATTATTTTGGTGCAACCATGTGTAATCAAACTGAATAATTATTATTTTAATTAATTAAAAAGGGCATGGATTTAATTTTTGTTAATACAAAAATTGGTCTATATCATTGAGTTAACTTTAATTCACGACACAGGAATGTACTATTTCATTAATTCTTAACCAACTTTAGTAATTAAATGGAGTGATTTAGGATAAATTAAGATTTTAATTGGAAACTGGTTATTGCTAATAAGTGGTAGTAATTCAAATAGGTCTACTAAGAATAGTTTAGTAGCAAAGGTAGTAATTTGTTGAATGCATATTTATATAAATATGCCAATAGATTAATGGGATAAGAGATTGAAGCTTATGGATTTTATAATCTTACTAAAAAATATGAAATCGGTAACATTAGTTTATTAATTTTTATTTTTATTTTTAAAGGTTATTATAGACAACCACATTGGTGTACGGGTAGGAACTCGCGGATAACTACTCCTGAGGAAGAGGTAAGTAAAAATCTATTTGCACCTACAATGCATAGACATAGTATTTGTTTGTATTATTTTGCTATGAGATATTTGTAACTTATGCTTCTTGATATTGATGGATATGAATTACGTGGTGTGAATGACTAAATTGGTATTGAATAAATATAACATTCACAACATTAGCATGTGCATGCATAAATTGTATATAGCCTGCTTTGCATGCTTTATATGATGAAAAGAAACGGAAAATGTAAAGTTGACCACTACTAATATACTGAGGCCGATGGCACGTGAGACATGGATAGGCTTTATGATATGTTGAGCCGATGGCATGTGAGACATGGATAGACTTGATTCGTCAGACCGGTGGCATGTGAGACATGGATAGGCTCGATTTTTCAGACCGGTGGCATGTGAGACATGGATAGACTCTATGATTATGATTATTTATTGAGCTAGCTCTTTCCGGTGCAAAGTAGGTGGGTCAAGGGCCCTATAAATATAAAAGATTCTAAAACATGTGTTAAGGTTTAATTAGCATGCATTTCACGTCTCTTTTAAAGCTTTTGCTAACATTGAATTTACTGTACATGCATGATTTCTGCTTACTAAGATTTAGCTTAAGTAGTTTGTACATTGTAGGTGAGGCTGATGATGATGTGTAAGCTCATGGCTTACGAGGCATGTTGTTTGTGCTTCAGCAGGCTTTTGGGGATCAATATACTTAAATGACGACCTTTGGGATTAAACCATGGGCTTAATATGCTTTTGGGTTTTATTTTGTTGTACTTTTTGGGCTTGTATAATAATATTGGACATTTGACGTGTAAATATTAATGTGATTGTGGCGGATACTTTTGCATCTATTATAAATCTTTGTTTATAAGTGTAAATGAGCTTTGGTTTGTAAGATGAATTGTATCTCGTAAACCTGTTACAGATATTTACAGGTGAAAAAAATATGTACTTGTTTAATCAGGTTAAAAGTGATCTATGTTAAGGTTTATAAGGGTGGGGTGTCACAAAAAATATATATAATTAATATTTTTAAAAAATACATATATATAATTGTGTTCAATAATTTATATATGTATCATGAGTATAATATGGATATAAATATTATATATATAATTATATGTTAACATTAATTAATTTTATTTATAAAATACAATCATCAAATTACCAAATATATATTATTTTCCTTTGAAATCAAGAAAATTGAATAAAATTTGGTATATCAATGTTAACATTTTTTTTATTATACATAGCATTGCATCTGCCATAGTAATTAATATATTATATATTATATTATATAATCTAGAAAATTTTAAATACATGTAATCTTCAAGAGTTATCTCCATGAGCCGAAGCCTCTTCGGGCCATCCTTCGTGGACATGGATCTAGGTGGCTGCATCCCATAAACTCGACCAATCACATCTTATAAATCAACACAAAAAATTAATATATCTTATTAGAATAGCACATAGAAAAATTATAATTAATTAAAACTATAATATCTTAATGCTTTTGGTGGCAGGTCTTTAAAAAATAGAGTGCCAAAAAAAGGGTTTCATCTTTCTTCTCTAGACCAGATATTCGATCGAATGATTTGAAGTTGAATCTGTTCATATCACTAAACTTGTGAACCTTTGTTTTGCCATAAAATCATAGCTTAATGTTTTGAATTTAAATTTTTCAGTTGACACCATGATATCAGAGACAATATATAGTTTTCCTTCAAATAATAGTTTTGTAAAGATATTGATGTGTGAACTTCTTACTTGACCACAAATAGTATCACCATGCAAAAATAATAAAATTAAATATGTTAAATATTGCATGCTTCATACTACACATTTTATCATGCTTATTATGAGATTTATTTTTGACGATACATGTTCATCCATAAAAATACACTCAAGACTGAAGATCTGATTTTTGTCCACAAATGTAGGTACATCGTAAGCTTAAACCAAATGAAGCCTATGAGTCCAATCCCTAAGTTGAAAATAGTGGACATTACAAATCAATAAAGCAAGGTAAAAAAAATATATGATCGGTACATATGATCATTCTATGGTGCAGATTATTTAGACTTGAGATACATTACGAACATTCAGTTTAATAGATAGGTATTGTTGAAAAATCAAGAAATCAGTTCAACATATCCCTACATATTGATATTCTAAATATATTATAAATTTATAATATATATTATATATTATATATATTGTATGCCAGATTTACTACAAAGCAAATCACGGAATTTCCTAAAAAAACTAAACAACAACTATTATTCTAGCAAATCACAGTATTCTCTAAAAAATCGTAACAACAACATCATTCTTAATATTATAATAAATATAAAAATTAAAAAAATTAATATTATTACTTTTGTGAATGAAAAAAGCGGAAAAAATATGTGCTACTATAAATAAATGGACTTACTCTGTTATATATATATATAGATATATATAGATAATAGGTAAAATAGAATAAATCCAATTTTGAGATTAATGAAGTAATTATATATAGTTCACCTAAAAGTAACAGGTCATAAGAATAGAATTATGAATATAAGCAAAATTATATGAAATTTATAATATTTTAAGGTTGCATATGAGCAAAGTTATACAATATTTTTTCTGTTATAGTAACCATGTTTCGATCGAAAAATATGGCAACTATAATATATAGCTGATACTTCTATTTATATATATATAAATAGATTTTAACAAATTATTATATTATATTATTTTTGGAAAAAATTAAGAAAAATTCAGAATAATTGAGCCATCGCTTTTTGATATATTCTAGAATTAGTGTTAATCCATAATCCCAAAATTTATGTTAATTAACTTGCAAAACCACTTCCAAATAATAACATTATTTAATAATTAGTATAGTTAAAAAAAATATCCAAACTTAGAAAACTATTTTAGCTGATACTTCTCTTTATATATATGTGTATATATAAATATATGTTGGTACTTATCTTTTATATATTATATATTATATATTGTATGTCAGATTTACTATAAAGCAAATTACGAGATTTTCTAAAAAATCTGAATAGTAAATATTATTCTAACAAATCACAGAATTTTTTTTTAAAAAAATTTGTGAATAAAAAATGCGGAAATAACATGTATTACTATAAATAGATGGACTTCTACTATATATATATATATATATATATTATTATTATGATATATTCTATGAGGGGGAGGGGTTAAAATAATAAAAATTGAAAGAAGTTGAAAAATAGAAATTTATATTTTTAGTATATTAATTTAATCTATTTATTGTAAAATATTTTTTTATCTGTCGATTCAGAACAGACAATTCGAATTGTGGATCAACACCTCGATTTAACCATTGACTCGGTATTAAATCAAAATCAAAGCAAGAAATTGGTTGATTCGTTTTCAGTTTCAGGATATTCAGTTTCAAAAAAAATTGCATAATATTTATATAAATATAATTGACATAAATAGTTATTTTGTAGATTTTTATAAATAATAATAATATAATTTTATCATATATTATTAATATAAAAATATATATTATGTCCCGTGCATTACACAGATGTAATTTATTCCTCCAACTTATTAGGTTTTAGTGAGTTTAAAAATTTTGTACACAATTGGAAGCATTCTATAATTTTGTTTGAAAAGTCGTGTAATTTATTATTTCATAAAAATACAATTTTAGCAAATAACAATGCAATAAACATAATAAAAAATAAAATTGCATAATATTTATATAAATATAATTGGCATAAATAGTTATTATGTAGATGTTTATAAATAATAATGATATGATTTTATCATATAATATTAATATAAGAACATATATTTTTATCTCGTGCATTATACAGACAACCATCTAATTAATAATAAAAAGTAGATCACACAAATATAAATGCTCAATACAAATAACATAACTATTGCTGATAGTAATAATTCCACATGTTGTAACCATATTATAAATTGTCATCAAAGACCTTCGTCCATTATAATCCTAAACCAACTATTACCAAAATGATCGTCTATATTTCTCTCGTGAATTTTCTTATTTAAATTTCACATCATTTTCTCTCTCTCTCTCTCTCTCTCTCTCTCTCTCTCTCTCTCTCTCTCACAAATAAGTTACATTTCTCTCCCATGAATTTTTTTAATTTAATCAATGTCACCTGTGTATTTCTCTCTCTAAAACTCACAAATAAAAAATGCAGTGTCCAAATCGAGATGACACATCATGTAAAACCTAGATCACAGAATCATGTGACAGAAGCAAAGTGACCTAAAGAAACATTGGTAGGGAAAAAGTAATCAAGAATTAGTGAGGCAAGGCATATACTCTCCACTAATGGGGCACACCACCTTTTCTATTCGATTATAAGAGACTAAGTATTCATCAATCTTCAAAGAACTAAATTTGGGAAAGCGACAAGAGTTTGAAGACAGACATAACAATTCAGAGTTCTTGTTATGTACATCAGCCCCACCTAGAGACGGGGTCCCAGCCCCGTCTGGTGTTTAGCGCATTTTAGAACATTATTGGGGACGTTTGGCAGCATATGGTTAGTTAGGAAATAAAACGGCCATAGGAACTCCAGTACACATATAAAATCATCAAGAAAAATCGGAACCAGAAGATGCTGCACTATAGTGGAGGAGACAAATACCTCAGAGTTCCTTGTTATGTAAATCAGCCCCACCTAGAGACGGGGGCCCAGCCCCGTCTGGTGTTTAGAGCATTTTAGAACATTGTTGGGAACATTTGACAGCATTGGTTATTTAGGAAATAAAACGGCCATAGGAACTCCAGTACACATAAAATCATCAAGAAAAATCGGAACCAGAAGATGCTGCACTATAGTGGAGGAGACTAATACCTCAGAGTTTCTTGTTATGTAAATCAGCCCCACCTAGAGATGGGGTCCCAGCCTCGTCTGGTGTTTAGAGCATTTTAGAACATTGTTGGGAACATTTGACAGCATATGGTTATTTAGGAAATAAAACGGCCGTAGGAACTCCAGTACACATATAAAATCATCAAGAAAAATTGGAACCAGAAGATGCTGCACTATAGTGGAGGAGACTAATACCTCAGAGTTTCTTGTTATGTAAATCAGCCCCACCTAGAGACGGGGTCCCAGCCCCGTCTGGTGTTTAGAGCATTTTAGAACATTGTTGGGAACATTTGACAGCATATGGTTATTTAGGAAATAAAACAGCCGTAGGAACTCCAGTACACATATAAAATCATCAAGAAAATTCGGAACCAGAAGATGCTGCACTATAGTGGAGGAGACAGATACCGATAAATCATAAACAAGGGCACAACATAAAAACAAAGCTTCAACCGAAACCACAATGAATCTATCTTATGCTACTATCCACAATCATAATGTGTAAGCATGACCACAATACAGCCAGTCCAATTACAATGTCACCAATTAATATATGAAATCATTGTATGGCTTCACGACTATTCATATATCACATTAACAATGTGAAAGGAATGTGCTTCAACATGCTAGAAGTGCTTTACACAAGTGAAAATCAAAAGCAAACGGAGAAACAACAAACGAGTTAGAGCGAAAACAGATATCTCATATATCATTGCTCGTTCAAGAAAAAACATTGTATAAAAAAGAAAATAGAAAAAAGTATCCACAATCTAATCAAAATTTCGAATGTCCTTAGATTTAGGTTTAACTCACAGCCTTTCTTGCAGATGGGCATCCTTTCCCGTGTGCCAAACCAGATCTTAAAAGAAATGTCTCATCACTATCAAGACCAATAAACACAGTGTGGATCTAGCTTGAATAAGACATAATCCAGATCATTACAACATTCCCATTCTCAGTTCCATACCGTGTCTAAATAAACATCCCGATACCAACATCAATCATACTTCTCCCTCCACGAATACACAAGAAAGAAAGCCCAAAAATAATGTCCCCTACAACCAGCCTCAACCAATCATGGCCTAGAACTTCAACCTTCCTTTCGAAGTAAAATCTCCAAATCGCCATTGCAACATGGAGAAGCACACACCCTTTAGAAAAGAAGCAATGAAACTCCCTCTCCTTCACAAATGCCACCATGAACAAGAGGAATCCAACGGTAAACAGAAGCAAACCGGAAACGAGTCGCTGTACGGATTAAGAGCTGATCATGAGGGCTTGGGCCCAGAAGCATACTGGCATGGTCCTTACCATGGCCAAACTCAAAAACACCATCCCTATAGAACATCATCATGGCCCCACAAGTTAAGGCTGCCATAGAATGGAGCATACAGATTAGAAAAACCCTGAAGACACCATTGATCACCTCAAAAGATACTAAGATTCCTTCTCCTCGTCTTATAATTCAATCAAAATTTGAATTTTAGGCCTAAAAATAATTGTAAACATAAACCCTTAAAATCCTAACTTGCATTCACACCCTCAATCTCACTTCTCATTACGAATTTCAGAGCAAAACAGAAGAAACCCAATATTATTTACCTTGACTTCGACTGAACACAATTAAGAAAAAAGAAAAACAAAATCTTCCAGATAACAAAATTTTGGATTCAAGACAGAAAGTACCTGTTCAATAGGGTCTCTTGATCCCAGACTTCGGCTTCTGTGTTTGAGCTCAACTTTGATTAAATTAGCAATCAAAAAGCTTGCCACAATAACAATTTGAACAAGTTAAATATTGTACTCAGCTTGGATCGATTTATTAAGATAGGACATTTTCCAGATAACCCATAAGTTTTCCTCTACAACCCATATATATTTTCCAGTACCAAAATTTATGAACTGATTACAGGTCCATAGGATACATCGTTCCAACAATTAAACTGGCATAAAACAAAATTTCATGTTCCCTAGTCATACATGTTGGATACTAAAAAACTACCTTAAGTATTCCACTATTTGTTACTGCTACCTGCTAAAGTCATACATGTTGGATACTAAAAAACTACCTTAAGTATTCCACTATTTGTTACTGCTACCTGCTAAACTGAGAGAGAGAGAGAGAGAGAGAGAGAGAGAGTACAAGCTCAAGCTCCAGCTTCAGTAAATGATGTCTGCCACATCAATTCCTCATCGGCATTTCTCAGGAACTGATCCCACCCACTCCCCAGACTCGTATCCAAATAATCATAAGGAATTGCAGTCTTTAGACCGGGACGGATACCACAGCGGCTCTCCACAATTCTAAATTCCAACGGATACCACAGCGGCTCTCCACAATTCTAAATTCCAACTCCTTGTCTTCCTCTCTCACATTCTCTTCCAATTCATCCCAAGTAAACAACAAAGGAAGAGTCGAACCACCCCAAGGATTGAAATCCAAAAGCTTAACTCGCCAATCTTTAGTGACATACACATCAAATGTATAACTCTCAGATCCAAAATTCTCCATCACCTTATCTACAAAAAGTTCTTGGATCATTTCTTGCAATTCATCTTTTCTTCCAAGAAGAGCGGGATAAAAGTTAGTGACCTCCCGTTGACAAATACCGACAAGTAGTTTATGATGTACAAAGCAACGGAACTCCATGTCAGGCTTCAGTGAAGGGTACCATTTACGGAGAGCAGGGAAGAATCTAGACGGCCTTGAAGTAGTCTTATCTGTGCAGGAATCATAAGCATGACAAAGATCATGGACAACCGAGTCAGAAGAGCGCAGTAGCAGGGCAATCTCAGAAAAACTAGTACACTTGAGATTCCCAGTTGAATTTATCCAAGAAGAGTCTTTAGGGGAACTCCAATTCAGCTTAGGAAAACTTGCACCCCCTAGAGACTCATTGGATGCTTTAATTTCCGTTTCCAGTTCAGGGAAAGAGGGGGTGGGTTAGGTTCCTCCGCTTCATCTCCAGATCCCTCTGATACGACAAAATCTTCTTCTTCTTCAGGTTTATGGACTCTGTTTGGCAGGGCGTCGTCGTTTGTGATTGAAAGTGGGAGAAGGAAGGGACCAGAATCATCGAGAAGGTATTGGATGAAGGACTCTGGAAGCTCATGAATCAGGGTTTTTATCGATATGGATTTGAATTTTGGGTACCATTCCTGAATCTGGCATCTGTTCATATCTTCTTCCTTCATCTCAAAAGCTTGAAATTAGGCTGAATTAACAAAATATAGTAAATAAAAAAAAAAATTAATAAAATATAGTATATAATAAATATATTAAATAAATAAGTAAAGTCGCCCCGGCCGGAGGCGACGTTAATTAAAGTCGCCCCTGCCAGGGGCGACAACTTAAATTTTTTTTTTTTTTTTTGTAATGTCGCCCATGCAATGGGCGACTTTGATTTTTTTTTTTATTCACAAAAAAGAGGAAGAAGCAGCCACACGGTTGTGTCACTCGGTCGAGTCACCACTCGGCCGGCCGAGTGGTACCTATAACTCGGCCTCAACAATACTCGGCCGACCAAGTTCGAGGAATGAACTCGGCCATGGCACTCGGTCGACCACTTAACTCGGCTGGCCGAGCCACGTGAAAGTTTTGGATTTCTTAATCCGTCTGTTTTTTATTCTTATTTTTTCAAATATATCCACAACACACATTTCTCTCTCTATCATATCTATTACCCACCCACACCACACATTTCTTTCTTCCTCATTTCTTTCTTCACTTCTTCTTCACTTCTTCTTCAATTCTTCTTCAATTCTCCTTCAATTCTCTTTCAATTTTTCTTCAATATTCACGGTTCTTTCTTCTTCGTTTCTCCAAAATTTGTTGAGGTAATTTTTTTCAAAATTTGTGTGTGTGTGTGTGGTGTTTTGTGTATGGGTGGTGTGTGTGTGTAGTGTTTTGTGTGTGTGTGTATGTGGTGTGTGTGTAGTGTTTTGTGTGTGTATGGTGTGTGTGTGTGGTGTTTTGTGTGTGCTGGAGTGTGTGTGTGTGTTGTGTGGATGTATTGTATGTTGTGTGTGTGGTGTATGAAATGTATGTGTGTGATGTGTGTTGTGGTGTGTGTGATGTGTGTTGGTGTGTGGCTTGTGTTTGTTGGTATGTGTGTGATGTGTGCGTGTGTGTGCTTGTGTGTGTGCTTGTGTGATGCGTGCGTGTGTGTTGTATTTTGGGTATGTGTATGTCGGTCGGGTTAATTTGTATAATTTGTAATAGATTTTGTTGAATTTTTTGCTATATAAATTGTTATAGATTTGCCGTTAATATATTTTTTTGTTATACATTATTTGATGTAGGAACTCTGGGAATTGTTGATGTTATTGTGTATTTACCATGATCCTCAAATTGTTTCCGTTGCATTGAGATATTGCTTCATTTCAATATCAGGTTTGAATTTTACTAATTTATTAGTTGAATTTAATTTCATTATACTTTGTAATTATATAGCTTAATAATACCTCTTGCATGCAAAAATATAGTTAACTCCATATTTTAAGATCATTAATACATCTTTATTATTTAAGATATGGAGTCTTCAAACAATGTCAGTATTGTTGTTTATATTGGGGATAGTAGCGATGTTCCACATGTTTGTGCAACAAGGGTATCTCGCGACATCGGATATTCTGGCCTGGTATCAAAATTCTTTGAACTGACAAGGATCGATAACAATGAATATAAATTCAACATATGTCTGCTTCACTATATGCAAACGACATATATCATCGTATACCAATCAACAACGATGATAATCTATGGTTTTTCTTTGCACCGGATGCGGATAATCAATATGTAGAATTTCATATTGATCCGAAAAAACTGCAAGATAATGCTCTTCCAGATATTCTCCCAAGCAATGAGTATTGTCAATATGCTTCTTACTTAAGAGGTGATGACATTAATAATTCATCACTCGTCAGGCAAGAGCATACTGGTGGAACCTCAAGGTCCAATAATAAGAGTATTCCAACTGAAAGAGAAAATGCTCACACAGAGGATCAACCACATGATCCATTGATTGACACTTTTGGTGTGAATGAACTAGAAGACTCTGAACCTGACGAAGACGAGTTGTCCAGTGAATCAGATGAAGATTGGTGGATATTGATGATATTCAAACTATGTATTGCCCAAATCAAGATAAATCACCATCCAATCAACAACCACCATTTCCATCAAGTGCTCAGAGATATTCCATGCATCCGAATATCCAGTTCTTCAATGCATTGTCACATGAAATGCTTGTGGACTCATTTGATCTTCCGAAAAAATTTAGATATTATGATGCTACTGAAGGAGTGCTCACAAAAGGCATGGTATTCAAAGATAAGAAGAATTTGCAATCTGCAGTGAAAGACTTTTCAATTCGTATAGCGAGGCGTGAATATCGAGTAGAGGAAAGCATACCTTGTATATGGAAAGTCAAATGCAAAAATAATTGTAAGACTACACATTGCAACTGGTGGTTGCGCGCAGGTTACAAACAAAAGATTGATATGTGGGAAATCACTAAGTATGGAGGCCCTCATACGTGCCTAATGAACGCGGTGTCTGTTGACCATCAAAACTTGTGCAAAAACATGATTGCTGCGTTGCTAACTGGAATGGTTCAGACAGATCCTGGGTATGAGATTAAGTGTGTTCAACAACAAGTGTATGATAAATTTCAATATACAATCTCATATTATAAGGCATGGCATGGTTTGAAACGAGCAAGAGAAAATGTATATGGTACATGGAAGAGCTCAGTTTCAAAACTACCCAAATTTTTGCGAGCTTTACAAAATAGAATCCAGGCACAGTTGTCGAGTGGCGCCACATGCCCGAAGAGACAAATGGTGTAAAAATGTTGAAATACGTGTTTTGGGCGTTCAAGCCATGTATAGATGGGTTCCAGCATTGCCGTAAAATATTAGTGTTGATGGAACTCATTTTTACACTAGATACAAGCACAAGATGTTAATTGATATTTCCATGTATGCAAATCAACATCTTTTACCTTTGGCTTATGCACTTGTGGACGAAGAAAGTTTTGCTTCTTGGACATGGCTTCTTCGTATGATATCGAAACATATTGTTCGCGGTAGAGAAGGAATGTGTCTGATTTCAGATAGACACGCCGGTCTTTTGAAAGCAGTGGAAAGATTCCAGATTTTCAGCCACCTCTTGGAGTCCATCGTTTCTGTTTGAGGCATTTCTGTTCGAATTTCAATAGCAAGGTGAAGAATGTGAAGTTAAAAGATATGTGTTGGCAAGCCGGATCAGCTTTCACAATCAGAGAGTTTGAAAATGTGATGGATCAAATAAAGGCGTTGAATAAGAGGACATATGACTACCTATCAAAAATTGAAAAGGATCAATGGACTCTTGCACATGACGAAGGCTGGAGAAATGGAATTTTGACAACAAATCTGTCTGAGTGCATGAATGGCGTGTTGAAAGGTGCACGACGGCTCCCAATCTATGCGATTGTGCAGGCTACATTTTATCGATCGATAAAATATTTTCTTGATCAATTGACACTGGGCCGTGAAATGCAACAACGGAACCAACCATGGCCTGATGAGGTGTACAAGAAGTATGATCAACGACAACGGAAGGCAATGGAACATCAAGTCTATAAGGTTGATTTTACTAATCAAACAGCTTAAGTGAAAATATTTGTGCCAAGAATAACGAGATGTTATACTGATAGAGTAAAGAGTAAAAAGAAAATAACGTATATATTGAAATAGGGAAAAAACACAGAATTCCGGGAAGATTATCCCGACAGACTAGCTGCCCAGCTCTAAGCCGATCGAAGAAGATGACTAACTTTCTGAATGCCTCTCATTGTTCCAATCTCCCCTTATTTATAATCCATTATACTACAATCTAGCCCTTTAATTAAACTACTAGTATCCCCAAGAATCTGCTGCTAAATAAACTCTAAATATCTTTCCCCAAATCTGCCCCTACTTTCCTTCTGCGAGTGTAAACCAAAAATGGCCGAGATTGATTGGCTCTATCAATTGCCTCCCCATTCAAAACAGCCTTGTCCTCAAGGCTAAAGCTCGGAAACTGGCCCCTGAAATCAGTGTCATCCATCCAAGTTGCCTCTTCTTCTGCTCGACCGTGCCACTTGACCAACACTTGGCAAACCTGATTGTCGTCCCTCCACACCATGCGGGATTGAATTATGCGTTCTGGTGCAAATGTTTGCGCATCAGTGGCTAAATGAGATGGTAAGGTATTTGAAACAACATGGTTTCCAGCCACTGGTTTAAGTTGAGACACATGAAAGACTGGGTGTATGCGAGCTGAATTTGGCAAGCGGAGGCGATACGCAACCGCTCCCACCTTCTCAATAATTTCAAAAGGCCCATAGAACCGAGGGGCTAACTTAGGATTTTCTTTGCGCAACAAAGAACTTTGTCGATGAGGGCGCACCTTCAAGAGTACCTTGTCCCCAATTTGATAACTGACCTCCCTCCGATGTTTATTGGCTGCTCGTTGCATTCGTTGTTGTGCACGTTCCAAGTTGCTCTTCAATTGCTTCAGCATTTCATCTCGTTCTAGCAGTTCATCAAGAACAGCCTTAACACGAATTTCTCCCGGAAGGAATTGAAGTAATGTTGGTGGTGGACGACCATAAACACTGAGAAAAGGTGTTTGGCCTGCTGCTGATTGGAAATTTGTGTTGTACGAATATTCAGCCCAATGCAGCCATTTCCCCCATTGTTGTGGTTGTTCTGAAGCAAAACACCGTAGATAAGTCTCCAGGCAGCGATTTAAGACTTCTGTCTGTCCATCTGTTTCCGGGTGGTAGGCTGAACTCATTTTTAATTTTGTTCCGGAGGCCCGAAAGAGTTCTGTCCAGAAATTGCTCATGAAGAGCGGATCTCGATCCGAGACAATTGATCGAGGAATCCCATGCAGTCTCACTATTTCTTTAGTGAATAACTCAGCCACCCGTTTGGCCGTGAAAGGGTGCTTGAGCCCAATAAAATGCCCATACTTAGTGAAACGATCTACTACAACCAATACACAGTCGAGCGCGTGGGAGCGTGGAAGGCCCGATATGAAGTCCAGGCTTATATCCTCCCACACTTGTGATGGAATGGGCAGCGGCTGCAAAAGCCCAGCTGGGGAGAGGGTCTCATATTTATTTTTTTGACATACCAAGCACTGGGCGACAAACTGTTGTACTTGCTTCATCATACCTTTCCAATACACACTGCCAGCTAGCCGGCGATAAGTCCTATAAGCACCCGAGTGGCCCCCTGACGGGGTAGAGTGGAATTCCTCAATCAATCTAGTGGTCCATGAAGCTGAACGTGGTACCACAATCCGTCCATTGAAAAACAGATTGTCGTTAATGACCGCAAAAGGCCCTTGATAGTTGCTGTCAGTTTTTAGTCGCTGCACAATCTCTTGTATCTCCCGGTCTTCACTCATTGCTAGCTTAAGAGACTCCCAATCAACCCATTGGGGAAGTGAAATCGCAGATATTTCGGCATCTTCCTCTTGCCTAGATAAGGCATCCGCAGCCCGATTAGTTGCCCCTGTTTTATAAATAACTTCAAAATCATACCCTATAAGCTTGGCCACCCAATTTTGTTGTGCCGGTGTAGTGATTCGTTGCTCTAACAGATGTCGTAAGCTTCCGTGGTCGGTGCGAACCTGAAATTTTCTCCCAATCAAGTAAGGCCTCCAATGTTGGATTGCGAGCACCAGGGCCATTAATTCTCGCTCATAGGCAGACTTCGTTCGGCCCTTCTCGGAGATAGCCTTGCTGTAGAAAGCAATGGGACGACCAGACTGCATTAGTACTGCTCCTACCCCTCGTCCAGAAGCATCGCATTCTATCACAAATGTTTGGGAGAAGTTGGGCATGGCCAGAACTGGGGCTGATGTTATGGCCTGCTGTAAACCACGAAAGGACCTCTCAGCTTCTTCATTCCACTGGAGGCTGCTAGAACAGTCCTTTTTAAGAAGCGCTGTTAGTGGCTGAGCTAGCTTCCCATAATCTTTTATGAACCGCCGATAGTAACCTGTTAGGCCTAGGAAGCCACGCACTCCTTTGACCGTTTTTGGCACCGGCCATCGTAAAACTGCTGTTATTTTGTTGGGATCCATCTGGACTCCAAGCTCAGATACCATGTGTCCCAGATACTCCACCATTCGCTGTCCAATGGAGCATTTTTTTCGGTTGACTACGAACAAGTTGTTGCGCAGTATATCCAAAACTTCTCTTAGATGGTTCAAATGTTCAGACCATCCAACGCTGTAAATTAATATGTCATCAAAAAATACTAAAACAAACTTACGTAGGTAAGGCCGAAAAATATCATTCATTGTCGCTTGGAACGTTGCCGGTGCGTTTGTTAACCCAAATGGCATTACCAGGAATTCATAGTGCCCTGAGTGTGTTCGAAATGCAGTCTTTGGGACATCTTCTGGAGCAACTCGAATCTGGTGGTATCCGGACCGAAGGTCAAGCTTGCTAAAAAATTTTGATCCATGCAGTTCGTCTAACATCTCTTGGATGACAGGAATTGGGTATCTATCTGGAATAGTGACTTTATTCAATTCTCTATAATCTGCACAAAATCGCCAACTTCCATCTTTTTTTCGAACAAGTAAAACTGGGCTGGAGTAGGGGCTGCAACTTGTCTGTATTATTCCAGCAGCAATCATTTCGCTCACTAGTCTTTCTATCTCCTCTTTCTGCATATGTCCGTATCGATACGGCTTCACATTTACCGGTGTGGTACCTGGCTTAAGAGGAATTCTATGGTCTGAAGAGCGATGTGGGGGAAGGAACTGAGGTTCTCCAAATACTTCAGAATACTGACGCAACAATTTCTGGAGATCGTTCTCTTGCTGAAAATTTAGTTCACTTGATTGCCCTGCTGCTAGAGGTGCGTTGTCTATTGCCCATAGAACAAGGCAAAACTCAATATCCTCCAATTTATGTAAAGAGGCAGCAGAAATTGTGCTCCGGATCCACGCTGGATTTCCCCTTAGGACCACCGTCTCATTGCCCCAAGTGAATTCCATCGACAATTTTGCCCAATTGGCACGTACATCACCTAACAGTGACAGCCATGATACACCCAAAATGATGTCGATTCCTCCTAGAGGAAATACATAACATTTGATTGAGAAGCTAGCAGGTCCCAGCTCAATCGAGATGTCAGGACACTCTCCAAATGATTCTGTTTGTCGCCCGTCCCCAAGTCGGACTTTGAAATTGGATCTAGGGTTTATGTTTAGCCCAAGTCGCCTTGTTGCTTGGTCGGAGATGAAACAATGGCTAGCTCCACTATCGATCATCACCAGGACATCCACCCCATTGATCTTGCCCATAAGTTTCATTGTTTGGAACCCATCAAAGCCGGCAGCTGCAGTTTGAGATAACTCCAAGTGTTGGAGTCGTGTCTCATCAGGGGCCTCTAACGCTTCCACCGTCTCTCCCACTCCTGAACCATTCAACTCCGTATCATCTTCATCCTCGCTGCCAATGAGTATTCTCAACGTCTTGTGTGCGCAATTATGAAGAGGATGGTAGGGTTCTTTGCACTTGAAGCACAAGCCACGAGCTCGAAGATCAAGGAACTCTGAGTGTGACATTTGCCGTGTTCCGCGGTTTCTGTTTGTGTGTGGATCTTGCTTGGCAGCATCAAAATGAACCCTTGGAATGTTGGGACGAGAAATTGGACCAGTCCCCACTCTATTTGTTACTTGAGCTTTATTTCCTTCTTGTAGGGCTGCTGATTTTTGTGGGACTGAGCCCATGTTGGTAGTGCTAAATCCCTGTCTTATTCTCCAGCCTTTATTTCGAGAGTATAATCCCGCTTCAAGAGCGAGTTCTTGTTTGATCTCTCTCGCCAGGTGCATGGTGTCAAAAATCTCGACAGCATCTTTCGATCTGATTCTTACCCTAATCTCATCACGTAAGCCATTGAGAAATAATCCCAAACATTGTGATTCGGTGATTCGTGGGACCAATGCCATTCGGGATGCAAAGTCATCAACATATTCATCCACACTGCTAGATTGTCTGGTGGCAGCAAGAGCTTCAAACGGATTCGCCAAGGGATTTCCTCCGTATCTCCTCATTAACTCATACGTCAATTGATTCCAAGTCATCTTGGGAGATCGGTCGATCATCCAACGGACCCAGTGTAGGGCCGCTCCTTCCATGCAGACCAGGGCTAATTCGACTTTTAGCTCCTCTTTTGTTCCCTGGATCCGAAAGTACTGCTCGGCTCTTGAGATCCAAGCGACTGGGTCCCCACCACTGAAATTCGGGAGCTCAACCCTTTTAGCAGAGAGTTGATACTCGTTGTGGGATGATGCATAATTTGGTGGCTGATTGAATGGTAAAGAGCCACTGTTTCCCTCACCGTTGTCGATAGCTTGGAAGTTGCCACTGGATTCCTCAACAAATTTTCCTTTTGATAATATGGCCAGCACCTCTTCTATCCTGCTGTCCAGATGTTCTAATTTCTTCCGTTGATGGGCTAGATCTTCTGTTATAGTTTCGACACTCTTCTCTACCGTATCCATTCGGTTCTCCATTCTGGTATTGGTCATCTTTTTTTTTTTTTGGTCGGCAGGTCGGACCAAATTGATAGAGTAAAGAGTAAAAAGAAAATAACGTATATATTGAAATAGGGAAAAAACACAGAATTCCGGGAAGATTATCCCGACAGACTAGCTGCCCAGCTCTAAGCCGATCGAAGAAGATGACTAACTTTCTGAATGCCTTTCATTGTTCCAATCTCCCCTTATTTATAATCCATTATACTACAATCTAGCCCTTTAATTAAACTACTAGTATCCCCAAGAATCTGCTGCTAAATAAACTCTAAATATCTTTCCCCAAATCTGTCCCTACTTTCCTTCTGCGAGTGTAAACCAAAAATGGCCGAGATTGATTGGCTCTATCATATACCCACATTGTCAAGTTGATGCTAAGAGAGTGTAGTTGTGGAGACTGGAAGCAAAACGGCATATCATGTTCACATGCAATGCAAACTTGTCGATATTTTGTAGTCAATCTGATGATTTACATGAACTCATTTTTCAATACAAGTACGTATGTGGACACCTATAGTGGTAAGTTTGAGGCATTGCCTGATGAATATTATTAGGATGAGGCTTCCTTCCAACTGTGTCACAATTCGGCATTGCGCGAGAAGAGGCATAAAGGAAGAAGCAAAATGACGAGAACTGAAAATGAAATAGATTGGGCACAAACACGCACTAGGCAACAATATCGTGCACAAGATCAAGCTGCTTCCCAGACAGGAACTTCTATGACCATAGATGAGATTATTGTGTATAGACTGTTGTAATGTTGTTTGTTTTAGATGTAATCAATTTTTTATTTGTATGCGGATAATGTGTATTCAAGTTTGAATTAACACTTATTAGTTTTCAATGTTTTTATAAATTTATACAATTTCAATTTTTAATTACTTTTTTCCATTTTCAATTTCAATTATTTTTAGTTCTTCTAATAGATTTAATATTATTGCAGTATAGAGCACTTCAGATAATATGGCCCTATTAGTGGTGAGATTTTAAGGGAACAACATCTACACCGATCTGAGGATGTATTTGCAGGAGAAGTTGACCAAAAATTGAAGTGCAGACACGGAAGTGGTATCTTTTCGAGACTTGATGACCATGATCCTTATGAGGATGACCCAAACTATGATGACAGGAAAATACTCAGACGTACACAGAGGTTGCATTATCGAGTCATATCCATGCTGTATCGTATGGGATTCTATGGTGTTTACAGATGTGGTGATTATACAATTAATAAATCATTAATCACTGCACTGGTTGAGAGGTGGCGGCCCGAAACTCATACATTTCATTTTAGAGTTGGAGAGGCGACTGTGACATTACAAGATGTCGCATTTATTTGGGGTCTGCCAATTGAAGGTGGGGCCGTTATAAGTTCACATAATTCAACCGGAAGGTCATATTGGACTACACGTTGTCAGGTGCTTCTGGGATGGGACTCTAATGCAGAAGACTTAAAATGATCAAGATTTTTACTGTTAGCATTAGGTACACACCTAAGCATGCACCCTGTTACCGATAACAGCCCACAACAACATGTTGTACAATATGCACGTGGATGTGTCTTGATTTTGTTAGGATCCATAATGTGCCCAGATACTTTTGGGGATATGGGGTCATTGGTATATTTGAATCAGCTAGAAGATATTGATAAATGCTGTAATTTAAGGTGGGGTTCAGCGGTACTAGGTTATTTGTACCATCAGCTGTGCAATGCAGCACATAGAGGTCGTACGCAAATTGGTGGGCCCATGCAACTACTGCAGGTAAATATGTCTCTATATTGTTAAATTTAAATATGTTATATAAAAATGTGAAAATCATTTTACATATTATTGTTTCATAATAGATATGGGCTTGGTCAAGAATTACTTTTCTCACGCCGCAAATGTCGGGAGGTAGACGCCTTAATACAGCGGCAATTGTTGGTGTGGATGGAGTTATTCTTGTTGCACCGTATGGTGCTGAGTGGTTACAATACCACAACTTCACAACTAGTTTGACGAACAACCTAAGGGCTATTCGGGAGAGTTTAGACAGGCAAACTCCACAAGAGGTATGATATCTAATTGTTAAGATTATGATATCTTTCTATTAAATTTTAATTAACTTTATATCTATGCAGTTCAATTGGCAACCTTACGACCCATACACAACTGCTGTGAGGGCATATATTGACATTGGAATTATCAGAGTCACCAATATGTGGATATCAAGATGCCCTATGATTCATTATTCAATTGTTGAGTTATATTACCCCGATCGGATATTGAGACAGTTTGGGATGAGACAATGAATTCCACAAGGCATTACTGATGTGCACGATACATTGCATAATATATGCCGTAGAGGGCGCTCCACTACAAATTGGGCTGAAACTCATGCTTCATTTGTAGAATGGTGGCTTAACAGAAATGATCATATTGTCTCCGCTCCTGTTATTGGTTGGAATGAGTCAGACATCGACCATGGTTATATCAGCTGGTATGAAAGAATAACACAACATCTAATAACTCCAGGGTTAAATATGCATGTGGGGTACCAACCGCAATCAAATGCATCTATAGAAGTTTTGGTATGTGGCTGTATTTTGGTATTCAACTTCTATTATGCATTTATGTATTTCATGTTTATGTTTTGTATTGGCAATTAACTATAGGAAGGTTTATGGGAAATTTTGAATAAACTTGTCATAGACGAGCAACCGTATCTTAGGGAGCCCTTCAAACGATCATTAGAAGACATGTACGCGCAAGCTAGAGCTCACTTTCATGATCGTCGACCATCATTCCAACGCCATCACTCACAGTATGAGCCTGAACCGCAACATGATCCTGAACCACAACATACATCGCACAATAGCCCAGAACCTTTTGTCTCTACTGGTATGGACATGCAGACTGACAGTTATGTGCCCCCACAAGAATTTCAACTTCCTTTCGCCACTCCTAATTGGGATTTTACGGCACATGGTCAGTCGTTCACTTCCCTCTCAGAGTCTGGGCATTATACATCTCCGCCTCCACCATCATGCACTTATGGTAGTTTTCGGCCACAGTTCAATTCATCCCCGATTTCATATCCTCAAGCTGGCACGACTTCAAATGAAATGCATGATCATGTGACTGCATCATCATCATCATCGGGTCGTCCAACTTTTAATTTGAATATTACGACAAATGATAATGAATCAGATGGCGAACCTGATCCACAAGAAGATTGAGGTAGAGGCAAAAGGAAAAAAACAAGGCGTCGTTGTTTTACAGGATCACATTATTATTATTAATTTGTTCTCTATGTAATTAAACGTTCCATTACCTAATTTGTTCTCTATGTAATTAAACGTTCAATTACTTAGTGATGATGTTCATTTATTACTATTATTACTATTATTACTATTATTACTATTATTATTATTATTATTATTATTATTATTATTATTATTATTATAAAAATTATATAGTTTTAAAAGCTAAGATTAAAAAAATTAAAATAAAAAATTACAAAGACTGATCCCTACTCGGCCAGCCGAGTGTCGTGCCAGATCGGGTGGCACAATCGAGCAGATCGAGTGCGAAGGTTTCAGGAATTCCTTTGCACTCGGCCGGCAGAGTGAAGTGCCAGACCGAGTGGCACAACCGAGCAGAACGAGTGCGAAGGTTTCAGGAATTCCTTCGCACTCGGCCGGCCGAGTGAAGTGCCAGACCGAGTGGCACAACCGAGCAGATCGAGTGCGAAGGTTTCAGGAATTCCTTCGCACTCGGTCGGCCGAGTGAAGTGCCCGACCGAGTGGCCAGACCGAGTGTGAAGCCACGGAGCCTTTTTAAACTCATTTTCTTCTCTTTTTCTCTCACTCATTCTCTTCCAAACCCTAGCCTCTTCCAATTTCTCCTCTTCAATTTGAACTATTCTCATCATACAACTCAACTTTTCCGTTGAAATCATTCAACAAATCATTTTAAACAAAAAATTGTTCCAATTTCCCAAATAAATGGTGAAGATTTGAAGGATTCAAGCAAGAACAACAATTTTCATTTTTCCGCTCTTAAGGTATGTTTTCATTTATCATTGCTTTTGTTGATTAAATATGTTGATGATGGACTTATTTGGAGTATTTTGACATGAAACTTGTTGTGTTTTCTTGCAATTTTTCATTGAAGTTTTTTATCGAACACTTGGTATGCATGATATTATCTTCTATTTAGGTATGTTTTCATTTAACATTGAGGTTGTTGTTTGAATATATTGATGAGTGACTAATTTGGAGTATTATGGCATGAAACAAGTTATGTTTTTTTGTAAGTTTTCATTGAAAGTTTTTATCGAACACTTGGTATGCATCATATAAATTGGGAATGTGGCATGATTTTGTCAAGAACAATGATCAAATGATCTTAATATCCCATGAATTTCAATGTTGAATGATGAAATCCCATGAATTTCAATGTTGAATGATGAAATTGCTTGAGATGTAATTAAGAATGAATATTGTACTATATGACTTTTGAACTTGTTGACATGAATGTAATATTAATTCCATGTCATCTAGGTACCAACAATGGATCATAGTATGGATATTGTCAATACTACCTTCGAATGGAGTCAACACTCCTTCGAAGAACAACAAGAGGAGTACGAAAGAATTACGAAAGAATTCTATCCACCATGCCGGATGCCTACGGAATACAGTTTGCTAATTGGGAGAATGAAAGTGAAAGGTGGTTTGAAGTCCAAAGGGAAAAAGGTGAGCCACTCGTTTCGCCGATGTAGAATGCATGAAGGAAATGGGCATATATGAGGATTTGAAAAAATTGTGCAAGAATATCGGATGGAGTAAATTCTTTGTCATACATGAGAAGACGTATAAGCCCCTAGTCCTCGAATTCTTCTCACAACTTCAGGTAGGATACAATAAAACAGTGCTGGAATCCATGATATTTTATGTGAGAAACGAGTGCCACCATCTTTCAGCCGAAGAGCTCAATCAGATTTATGGATTTCCCAAGAAGAAGTACTCGAATCTACCCGATGACAGGTTCAATTTTCCCAAGTTTAACGCAATGACTTTTTGGAAGGAAATAACAGAGCCTTTTCCAGATAAGTCATCGGTCTACAATCCTAGTAGATCGAAAGCATCGAGTATTCAAAGCCCAGTCATTCGATATTTTCATAAGTTCGTCTCCAGTACAATTTTGGCTAAACCTGAGCCTGGGGTGATCACCTTGGATAAGCTGTTCATACTATGGTGCTTGGTGAAAGGTAAGAAGTCCAATGTAGCACCAATGCTCTTAAGACAGTTTGTCCAAACAAAAAATCAGGTAGCTAATCATATTGGAGGTTTGATCACTCCAATTGCTCGACACTACGGGGTGAACTTGGAAGGGATGGAAGAGACACCAGGCGAGACCACTATAAACCTCAAATTGCTTTGTAACATGAAGATGTGCCTATTACATCCCGGCACCAGAAAGTTGTATCGGATTTTATCAGATAAAAAGAGGTTTGCACTGCCCAATTCTCGCCTCACCAATGTTGTTGGAGGGAAGGTCCATAATATTTTACTGAATGGCTCGGTTCACATAGAAGCAATCGAGGAGAGTGAGAATGAATTGAAGAATTAGGAGGAACGGAGGAAAAGGAGGAGAAAAACTACGGATGCCCGAGCAGAGCCTATGGACTTTGATATTGAACAACTACAGGCGGATGAAATGATGGGGGAAGCACAACTGCCCTCATACGATCAAGCCGGAACTTTACAGCAACCACACCATCCACCTCAGTATCAAGGGGGTGGAACGATTGGTCGGATTGGAGAAACGCTTTGGATGCGCGTGTTGCCAACCTAGAAGAGTATGTGCATCGTCAAGCATACAATTCTCAAATTGCACTTGACATGCAAAGGCAACAATATGAGTGGCATGTGCAACAAGGCCATTTTCAAGAGAGTGAATACCTGGCTTATCAACCATTCAACCCATCCAACACACCGTACCGACCACCTCAGTGAGCACGTCCCAATCCAACACCGTACCGACTACTTTTTAAGAATGTATTGCTTTGATTTGAACCTCTTGACTTTGTTGTTTATTGATGATTTTGAGTAGTATAGAATTTGATTTGAAATTTTTCCTTATAAAACATAATTCTTGTTATATGTTGGAAAAGCAATTCATCAACACATTTAATCTTTTTAACAATCCCATAGACTTTTTACCAAACTTAATAAATTAATAAATTCGACTACCACACGAGAAAATAAAAATAAGAGAATGTACGAAAACGGGAGAACGAACAAAAAACCGAGAAGATGAAGAAATGAGAAAATCCACTCGACCAGCCGAGTGGAATTTGGACTGAGTGGGGAGGTTTACACATTCCAGAAAATTTACCTTCGCACTCTGCCAGCCGAGTTAAGTGGCCGACCGAGTGCCATGGCCGAGTTCATTCCTCGAACTCGGTCGGCCGAGTATTGTTGAGGCCGAGCGGCTGGGCCGAGTTACAGATACCACTCGGCCGGCCGAGTGGTGACTCGACCGAGTAACACAACCGAATAGCTGCTTCTTCCTCTTTTTTGTGAATAAAAAAAAAATTCAGAGTCGCCCATGCAAGACATTACAAAAAAATAATAATAATAATAATAATATTTAAACTTTAATTAAAGTCACCTCCAGCCGGGACGACTTTACTTATTTATTTAATATATTTATTATATACTATATTTTATTAAAAAAAATTATTTACTATATTTTGTTAATTCTGCCTTGAAATTACTTATCCCTATAAATCAAAGACAAGATTCTTCCTTTAAAAAGCTCCTCCTCAGTTGTACAGAGGAAAATTAAATTTTCTTATTCCTTGATAGAAAATAATAAAAGAATCTTACCTTGGTTCCTTCGCGAATTATTCTGAATCAATAACAAGGGAGGCCAGAACAGTTTTGAGTTCTAGAGCAACAAGAAAGAGACTAAAACAATTAAGCCTGAAAAAATAGGGTTTAAGTTTGGGGGCGCACCCTTGTCTGTTCCATAATTTTCTTTTAATTCTTAATTAATATTATTTAGTTTGATTAATCGGACCTTACCTCTTTTGTAAGATGTCAATAAAAAAATAAAAATATGTACTAATTTAACCTAACTTAAATAGAATTTTTTAATTTTGATGTTTTATTAATTATTCTTTCTAATTTTTTGCTAAATATTTTAAATATTCAAATCAAGAAATTACAGTTGGTCATATGAAAGAAAGAGATTAAATATTAGTCTACTTAAATTTTGAAAATTCAAGTTAAATTAATATTGTGCGTGAAATATCCAAATTCATATTTTATTATTTCAAATAATTCATACTCGTAGCATTAAAATAATATTATTCCTTTTGAGTGATAAATTATTAATTGTAAATATTGTGATGTATCTATAAAAGATCAAAAATATTATATGTATCATTAGAGAATCAAACCAAGAATTCTCTATTAACATAAATACAAGAGTAAGAAGTGGCAATACAAAAGTGTACAAAATAAAAATAAAAAAAAATAAAAATTAAGGCGTAGAACCGAATCAAGAATTTTCTTTCTTCATCATCAAATGAATTGTTGTTTGCAATTCAGCATTCTATTTTATCATCAATCCAATCCTCATCTAGGCCTTTTCTTTTTCTTATCAATTAATAGATCTTTTTATTTGTTTAACTTAGATATCTCATATTTTTTGAAAAAGTAAATTGATTATTGTGATTTGGTATGATATTGATACTCAAGTATTTTTTTTCTTAGAATGTACTGATTTGACCCCATAAGCAAGACCAAGTATGTTTTGTCGAAAATTCGTATTTCTTTAAAAAAAATTAATAATTATTTCAGAACAACTAAAAAGAAATTATTAACCCGTTTTGTCTATGAATTTATGTGGCATTGAAGTGGAAAGACAAATGGGTTTGTTAACGGTGAAAGAAGCAATAACTTCTCTTTGGCAATTTGAAAATTTGACGTTAATTTTGTCTATTCCTCTTTTTAATCCACACATCTTTATGTCTTTCTCTCTCCCTCTCCAAAACTCCCACAAATTTTCTTTCTTTCTTTCTACGAAACTCACAAAAAAAAATGCAGAAAATCCACATCGAGACGACACATAATGTAAAACCTGGATCACAATCCAGGTCGAGACGACACATGATGTAAAACCTGGATCACAATCCAGGTCGAGACGACACATGATGTAAAACCCGGATCACAATCCAGGTCGAGACGACACATAATGTAAAACCTAGATCACACAATCACGTGACAGAAGCAAAGTGACCTTAAGAAACATTTGTAGGGAAAAGCATTGGAAAAAAGTAATCAAGAATTAGTGAGGCAAAGCATATACTCTCCACTAATGGGGCACCACCTTTTCTATTAGAAAATAAGAGACTAAGTATTCATCAATCTTCAAAGAATCAAATTAGGACACTACATAATGATTCAGAGTTTCTTGTTATGTAAATCGACCCACCTTGAGACGGGGTCTCAGCCCGTCTGGCACCTAACGCATTTTAGAGCATTGCTTAGGAAGGTTTTGAAAGCATGGTTATTTAGGAAATGAAACAACCGTAGGAACTCCAGTATCACATATACAATCATAAAAAAAATCGCAACTAGAAGATGCCCTATTCCAATACCAATAAATCATAAACTAGAGCACAACATAAGCGACGAAGCTTCAACCAAAAAACACAATGAGTCCATCTTGTGCTACTATCCACAATCAAAATGTGTAAGCATGACCACAATACAGCAAGTCCAATTACAATGTCACCAATGAATATACAAAATCATGTATGGCTTCACGACTATCCATATATCACCTTAACAATTTGAAAGGAACGTGCTTCAACATGCTAGAAGTGCTTACACAAGTGACAATCAAAAGGAAACAGAGAAACGACGAAGGAGTTAGAGCCAAACAGATATTTCACATATCATTGCTCATTCACGAAAATTTAAAGCAAAGATACTCTATAATTAACAAACTAAACATTGTATAAACAAGAAAGGAAGAAATTATCCACAATCTAATCAAATTTTCGAATGTCCTAGATTTAGGTTTAACTAACAACTTTCGTGCATACATAACACGTTAACAATTTGAAAGGAATGTGCTTCAACATGCTAGAAGTGCTTACACAAGTGAAAATCAAAAGCAAACTGAGAAACAATGAAGGAGTTAGAGCGAAACAGATATCTCACATATCATTGCTCGTTCACAAAAATTTACAGTGAAGATGCTCTACAATTAACAAGCAAAACATTGTATAAAAAAGAAAAGAGAAGAAATTATCCATACCGTGTACCAACATCAATCATACTTCTCCCTCCACGAATACACAAGAAAGAAAACCCAAGAAAGCCCTAAAACAATGTCCCCTACAACCAGCCTCAACCAATCATGGCCTAGAACTTCAACCTTCCTTTCAAAGTAAAATCTCCAAATCGCCATTGCAACATGGAGAAGTACACATCCTTTAGCAAAGAAGCTATGAAACTCCCTCTCCTTCACAAATGCCACCATGAACAAGAGGAATCCAATGGTAAACAGAAGCAAACCCGAAAATGAGTCCGATGTACGGATTAAGAGTTGATCATGAGGGGTTGAGCCCAGAAGCATACTGGCATGGTCCTTACCATGGCTAAACTCAAAGACCTCATCCCTATAGAACATCATCATGGCCCCACAAGATAAGGCTACTATAGAATGGAGCATACAGATTAGGAAAAACCCTGAAGACACCATTGATCGCCTCAAAAGATACTAAGATTCCTTCTCCTTGTCTTATAATTCAATCAAGATTTGAATTTTAGGCCTGAAAATAATCATAAACATAAACCCTCAAAATCTTAACTTGCATTCACACCCTCAATCTCACTTCTCATTAAGTATTTCAGAGCATAACAGAAGAAACCCAATTTTATTTACCATGAATTCGACTTAACACAATTAAGAAAAAAGAAAAACAAAATCTTCCAGATAACGAAATCTTGGATTCAAAATACCAAAAAGTACCTGTTCAACGCGGTCTCTTGATCCCAGGTTAGGGCTTTTGCCAAGAGATTACGATTTGAGGGAGGAGTAACAGAGAAAAGAGATCCAAGAAAACTTTGGGTCCAAAACCCTGAGAGGCTTTGGGTGGGAAAGCAGATAACTGGTGAAATATGGATGGGATTTTCCTTGGAAGAAAAAAGTACAAAGTATGTGTTGATTTTGCCGTAAATGCGTTGATGGAAGACTGTTTTTACAGCTAATACGCTGTTTCTTTCCGTAAACACTCAACTTTTTGTACCCAAAACAGAGGACACAGATCCTAAATCAATAGGATTTAAATCGGAAATACTATAAATTAGCAAGAAACCATAATTTCATCAACAGGGCATATGGGAATTATTGATACGTATCGAATTTCTTGATTAAGTTTCATTTTCTGAACACTGTTTTGGACAAAGTCTCTGCTACACACACGCTGTAACTCAGAGGCGTCATACAAATAATGCAATGTCTGTCTATATCCATAAATATTAGCAATTTTAAAATGTTTTTTTTTCCCTTTTTGCCCATTGGAAGAGAAAAGTACTATAGCTATTTGTATCCTTTTAAAATTCATATTCTTTTCTTTTCAATGTTTTTTTCTTAAAAAATAAAGGTAGAAATCTATTATTAAATTTTTTTGAGAAGGAAGAAATACTTCCCATGTTGGAACAGGCATGGGATTAGAATTAGCCCAAGAAATCATGTTAAAACTAAGGGCCCTGCACGAACCCAATCAAGTATGAAAGCTCCAATTTGTATAGATCTACGGTGTTCACTATTCTACATCAGATGCAATAAATTTAATTGTATTTTCATCACCATCATATAAATAAATACATGTAAAACATGTAGCATAGATAATACCCATCTTCATGCTATGCTAAGTGATAAGAAGGTTAGAACCAAAACTTTTTACTAGAAACACAAAATTTTATTTAAAATAATTATTAAAGTTGTTAAATTTTGAGGACGAAGTTTATTTATGCAATTACAATTCGTATGATGTGTATATATAATTATATATACAACAAATTCTCTAAAAATATTTTAGGGGGTCAGCCATCAGGGGATGGTTGTTGCTATGCCTATCAAGTCATCCCCTAATTTGGTTTCTATAGTGCACTATGTATTAGATATTTTTCACCACACTTGCCTACCAGGATGAAGACATGTCGGCCCATGATATTTTAGTGATTTCAGTTATAAATTAATTAAATAAAAGAAATAAACATTTCTTTTTAACTTGATTCATTTTGTATTAATCTATGAATGTATTTTTAAATATGACCATTACATATAATAAAAAAAATTTCAAAATTATACAATAGAAGCATTATAATGTAATTGTATGCCACTTTCGTTTTTCATTGTTAAGATATTATTGAATTAATTTGACTTATAAATACCATTAGTAATTTTTTAATTTTATTTCTAAAGTTGAGTACTGTATTAATTATACTCTTGAAAAAATGAATATCTTTTTGGAACGAGGAGAGCATTATGTTTTATAAGAATACAAAATAAAATAGAGAAAATGTAACTATATTAGGTTGCGTTTATATTTGGGGACCATGCTTGTTTGAAAAGGGAGGAGAGATTTGGGCTGACATGGGCCTGGGCCTCAATAGAAGACCCATCCCTAATATCATAGGACCAAAAGGCTACAGAAAAAGGATCATCTATAAATAGAAAAGGTGGTACATCATATATCAGTAAAGATCAATATGTTAGTACCACCTTACTAAAAATGACGAAAAAAATAAGCATGAATCTAAATTATTGGCATAAAGAGTACTTACAACAGTATGTTAAACAAAAAATTGGACAATGTTGAAGAAAAAATTTCTCAACTCTGCTACAAGTATAGATGAGGATTCTCAAAAAAGGTTGTAAAGAATTGTCCTATCCGTGCCGAGTAAGAGAGAGAGAGAGAGACACTATACAATTTCCTCCTCTGTAAAAACAAGTGACAAATCAAATGAAGAAATTTTCCCTGTTTCTGGGAGTAACTTTGCGACGCTTCCTGGAACCAGGTTTCTTGTCTTTTCCACGTCGGATGATAGTTTTCTTAGGGGGGCTTTTGTCATGAGGTAAAGCTGGCGGTGGTCGTGGTCGGGGTGGTGGTGGAGGACGAGTTCTTCTTTCGTTAGCCAGGTGAGCTTTTTGTTCCATCAAATCTCTGTGATATGCCTGTAAATAATTGGATTCCTAGACATCAATGCCATGAAGAGAGAGAGAGAGAGAGAGCAGTGACAAGAGCATAAGCATAATCAGCTCAACCAGGCAGACCATAGAGTGGGAATTTTGGTGTTCAGTCGACATCCCGAAAGCCTTCCCCACCATACCAACAATAAATCCATCATCAAATAAAAGGGTCTAAATGTAGAAACCAAAAGTAAACAAGAATTTGAAAGGAAACAGGAAGGCATTGTATGCACTTAGCATATGTGGATTTGAAGCACACAACGCTTCTACATTACTCCTAAAATCCAATTTTTGGCAACTTGTTTTAATGTGAGGTAGTCAGCTACAAAAATGGCAAGACATATTAGATCATTTAAATCATAATTCAGAAGACAATGAAGTAACTTTCATAAAATACTTCCCCAAAGTCCTAATTGATCATTCAAATAATTAGTATTCTGCCCCTTACCCTTCCCACCTCCCAAAAGCACCTGTAGAGCTCAGGCTCCAATTCCCCCTCCAAAAGAAAACAATAAGAAATGTTGAGGTAAGCATGCTCTGATGACAGTTAAAAGCTACCTGTATTACAAAATTGCGTCTTTCACAATCAAGAAACATGTTGATGGTCCAGTCAATTTTTGCTAAAAATCTATCCCTCACAGTTGAAAAGCTCAGCTGATCCCTTGAAGTAAACCTATCAACTTCATTGAACCATAGACAGCTGAAAAGATTTGTGATGGGAATGTGTTCTCTTATTAGCACACACCCTTCCGGAACATCTGAAGAAATTTCAATTCTCATTAGCTTTGTGATGTAAAACAAGAAAAATTATGCATATAGAGGCCAGTCATAGACGTACCACTAGTTATAGGAAGCTTAGCAGTTGTGTAAGGTGTTAAACCCTCCTTTTTATAAAATTCAATTTGGTAATCAATGGAAATATTATCATACTTTCCTCCAGCTTTATTTGCCTCAGCTTCTTCAAACACGTCAAAGCGTGTGTAGTGCCTTGATATAGCAAACGTAGCATTTTGGCGCCATAAGAACCTGATAAATGAAGTGGCAGAAGAGTGGGGATAGTAGAGCAACAAGCAATGATACATGAGTGACCTTATATTGACAAAGGCTAGTAAAACAGATTAAGCTGATAGAGAAAGATCAAAGTATACCTCTCAAGAATCTGGTATGGGTCCACGACAAGCTGAAGCTTTCCATCAATCCAGATAGAGTATCGGGTATTAGGAAAGAGCCTATGCAACAAAAGCTTTGGCACCTGCCACAAACAAGTGCTAATTTCTTAGAATTGAGAACTTTTACTACCATCTGCATTACAAATGTTCTTCTCTGATGGACACAGACTAGATGATGAAGCTCCAATAACATAAATAAAATTAGTGAAACAATAGAGTTAGCCGAATAACATTCATAATACGCGAACAACTATAAGGAAATGATAAGTCCAACACAACTTTATGGTTAATATGCTAGTTTGGGTCTACTGCATAGGAAAATAAGATTAATCTGTACATTTGAACAGATAAGCAAACAAGTCGGTTGGGATCAACATTTAAGTAGGGAGGAAACCAAAGAGAGAAAAACAAGAAAAGCAAAAAGACCTTTCCATTTCTTCTGGAATCAACATAAGGAAGATTGCGCACAACTATAATCTTCCATAATCCAACCTGCTTGTCCCTGCCCAGGATACTAGAATTTCTCATATACGTTTCAGTCTCCTCATCAATAAACATAAAAAAAGGAACAATTCTTCTTGCAGTTTCGCTAATATTCTTTGGCTGTTGAATTACATCATAATTTCCTGCAAAGAACCATACACAAGCGATAAACTTAATAGGAGGCTAAGTTGTCAGATAAGGTGCATGCAGTTCCACAGCTTCTGCAGTGATGTGACTCAATTGCATGCTGAAACTCAACGAGAAAGAATTCTTGAACTTCACATATAGCTTATGCTCGGCCGTACCAAATATAGCAGAGGCAACAATGACCTCATGGAACTGCTCCAACAACTCAAGGTCAGCCAAATCAATGTCAAACCCAGTTTGAAAACCAGCTCTGCATCCTTTAACAAATCTGACAAATGGATATGTATTGCATAGATCTTTAATTTCGAGCAAAAACAATGTGTATGCCTCTATAGTAAATATACATGGAAAAAGAAAGGGAGTATATAACCTACCCACAGTGAACAGTCATTGACTCTTTAATGTCAAAAGAATCGTTCCTCTGCTTAAGAGAAGGATAACCTCCAAAATCAGAGCCTCCATGTGGTTCAGTTCTCAGTGGATTATCCTCAGAAACATAAGTTAAGTGATGAAGAATAGGAGATGGTGCTGGGAATTTGGGCATAAGAGCTATGGCCTGCTCCACAGGAACATAGCATACCAAGCATGCTGAGGACAATGACGAAGACTGAGTTAACTGGATCTAGGTAAGTTTGTGAGGACATGATAACATAAAACAGAAAAAAACAAAAAATTGTCCATAAGATTCCATAATGCAGTAGTTTGTTAAGAATTGTTTTTCTGTCGCACAGCAGTTATTCTACCAAATACGCAAAAACAATAGAGAAGGAAACAAAACTTACGGCGTGGACCAGGTCGCCTCATATCGCCTGGAGGAGGGGGTGGAAATGCAAAGCCCTTACAGGGATTGGTAAAGAAAGTAACTGCCCTAGAAGAGTCAACCACAACTGATGCATTCAAGAAAGTATTCCAGCTGGTACTACCATTACATACTAAAACTTTGTTGGTCTTCAAATAACTATTATGTTGCAATGATCCTATTCCAGGAAACAAGGAAGGTTCAGCATAGAACTTGTTAAGAAATCTGGCATCAAATGGCAAACCGGAGCTGTCGAAATCATCCTCTGAAAACAAAAAATCCATCACTCATATATGTGTTACGCTATCACGTGATACTTCTTATAAACTGAAGCTTTAAACAGTATGCTAAACAGTTGTTCATAATGCAACTATTGATGAAAAGCAGAAAAGGAAAAGAAAAAAGACAGAAAATTCAGATACTAAAAATCGGGGACAAAAAATCTCATAGAATTTATTGAACAGATGGGAGATATATAGCTGAACCAGATGCAAGTGCATCAAATATAATACTGATAAGTGTATAATAAAGTTTACTCAATTTGTAGCAAATAGTTTAGTACCCATAAGATCAGAAAATTGTGTAAGGTTGGACGATTAGAATACTACCTTTGTTGACTGTGAAGAACCCTGTCATAAAAGCCAAGACTGCAAACACAGCCAAAATCAGCATTCCGATTTTCCTTCGACTCAAATATCTAAAAGTGAAAGGCAAAATTCTTTCCTTCTCCCTGTAACCAGTGAGGAATGTCTTTGAAGACCTTCGAGGTAAGTATGAATTCCCATTCTGTGCCTGTTGCTGCAAGGATCCACAACTTCCCGACAGTCTTAATCCCAATGACCCTCCAGTCATTGTACCTCCAGCCCCGAAATAGTAACTGTCATCTCTTCTCTCTCTCAGATTTCTCCTTCATCCATAAAGGGACTGTTAAACTGTACTGAAAACCACAAATGAAGTCATCAATGATCAATAATTCAGCGCATGATCCACCATATTGATCGGAATGACAGTAGCAATATTTCAAATTCAACAAATCTACAATTTAATCAACAGTTAACAGTGCGATTAATGTCATATCTAACTGATTTCTACAAAAAGCAATCAGAAAATGATGTCCAGGCTTCGATTACCTCGCTACTTTTAGAATCCCACAACAGAATCAAATCCCAAATATCAAAAATCCTCTTCAAATTCGCCGAATCTATCCAGGCAATACAATGACAAAATCAAGTGCACCACTCCTCGCTGGAAAAAAAAAATTCAAAACACACACATCAGCACGCAATAAAAAAACACGAACAATTTTCGCCAAAAAATAAAATCCTAGTTTAACATGAGAACAAAAAAACCGACCTCTAAATCACTTTCTCAATGCCCATTAACACCAAACAGGAAGAAAAAAAAACGCAAATCAGAGAAAAATACTTCTGCAGTTGGTTCAAAACAGAATTCCTCAAATCCAATTACTTCAATCGTCACTAAGAATGTAAATCTGGACCCACTAACATAAATACCCCACGTAAAATACAGATAGATTGTTGACATTTATAAGATTGGGTTTAGCAGCTTACCTCTGAATCCTACTGGACGAAAATGTATTTTTGTTTTTTCTTTGAGAGAGAAGATGGAAATCAATTTCCAGAGAATGAGATTTGAAAAATAGTGCCGACCTCAGTTTCTGCATCGATTATGGATTAATAATTTATTTTGACTATTCTAATAATTATAATTGGAAAGTAAATAATCTGTTGCCAAACATGCGCGCCATTTTTCACTTTGCAAAATTCGAGAAATATTCCCTAATAATTAGCAACCTATAGCATTTTTGTTATCTTTATTTTAAAATTTATTTTTTTGTTTTATTTCTCTGGAGACTATTTTGTGCTTAATACTTCATTATTTTATCTCCCAATGCACTATGTCTCCATATTTTGGTAATGTGAAACTAGATTTCATAAAATTTATGGTTATGTCGGTTTGGATTTTGTTTTTAAAATTATTAATTTTTAGAATTGTGAACCGAGGAATTGGAACTGAATCAACATATGTCAATTTTGGTTTTACGATTTTGATTTTTGGTTCCATTTTCTTTAATATCATCATGGAACCGTCAATTTTTAATAAAATTGGCGGTAATCGAAACCAAATTAGAACTGAACAAACCCTGGAACCGACTACCTCAAAACCAGTTCAACGGTTAAACTGAACCGTAAACCCATGGTTCGAAACCAGAATCGTGCTCATATCTACTATTTTAATGTATCGTTCAACTCAATATATAATATTACTTGATTATTTGAAAAATATTATTACTAATTTATAATTTTAGAAAAATTAGTAACATCTTTCAAGTAACACATAATATTTTTTACTTACATGAATAATATAATAAATCAAATATACGGTATGCCTAATAAAAAAAGAATTAAATAAAAGTCAACAATGTTTTCGAGAAAGGTTATGGCTAAATGTATCTCACCCAATTCCATTGCATCAAAGTTTGGTGCACACACATTTTGAAGTTTCAACCAACTCTAGATATGACGTCAAATTTAGTGTATGAACATTGTCAAAATGATTTACCTAAAACTCATACTCTTTTATTAGAAATAAAAAATTGGGTGTGATAAATGACTCAATCCCTAGATCTTAAACTTTACTCAAATAATAGATTGTTGGGTATTGATTTAATAAAAAATGGTGTTAGATTAAATTTTGACAAATTTTAATTTTATATTTTATTTGAGAAAAAAGGAAACAATTTCTAAATTTGAAATTGATGTTTTGATAATAAATTTAGAGTATTTATTTTTTTTAATTATTTTTTAAAATAACCACCTACACATAAAAAATAGTTGAAAAGTGGTGTAATACTTAAGAAAAAATAATAGAAGATGGTTTATCTTATTAGTAAAAATATTTTAATAATAAGTAAGTGATGTGCTACTTCAATGGTACAACTTAGTAATGTTTGTGGTAAGGCTAGTCCAAATAGCTAAAGGTCATCACAAGCACACATATATTGTACTTGTTGTGTTGAGTACGTTCAAAACACACTTTGCACTCGTCGCATCGAATAGCTCAATCACGACAAATGAGTACGATTTTTTTGTATTGACATTCTATTTGAATTTCATACTTTATTATATTTATATACACTACATGAACTTATAATATTAGATTGTATATAAACTTTTAGCAGAAGTGAAAGAATCTACTGTAAAAGTTCATTTTTAAAAGGAGCCTTTTAGAAAGAGTTTGTGCTGAAACATAAATAATATTGTATATTCTTTAGCATTTTGTGGCCTCTTTTGGTTACTATAGCGTTTTCCTTTTCTTTATTTTGAATATTCTTTTAAAAATTATATATTATACTGTATATAATATTATTCTCCAAATTCTCTAATTATTAATAATTATTTAAGCCAATTTAATAAATCAATAAAAAAAGAAATGAATTAAAGAAATTTGAACACCCACATATTCAGCTTCACTGCATCAATTTATCCGTCACAAAAGAAATTTGAATCTGTATTTTATCACATCCAACTCTGCTGAACATTATTTTTTTGACACGCATGCGCGCACACATGCACATATACACAAACACCCACATTATATGTATTCATTCAACCAGCAGCTTCCATTCTCCCGTCCGGCTGAGCAAGCGAAACAGCTTATTGGATTTGGCGGTCGTGATCCTTCACCATTTGGTTTAATGAAGGCCCATGGTGGTGAACTGACTTGGCCCTTCTCTCAGCTGAAGATTGAAAAAAAAGTAAAAGAACCAGCATGAAGCATCAATTATAGAATTCAAGAGGACCATGCCTTTTCTGTAAGGAAACAACAATCAAGAATTAGAAGTATTTGTTCCTCAAGCTCTCTCTCTCTCTCTTACACACACAAACACACACACCAGTTCCAAAACATATAACAAAATTAGTTACCTGCAATGATGACATCAGTTCAGCTTCGGCATCAGCATTGGCATCAGGAGTGGGAAGCACATGAGATTCTCCTGATTCTATTTTTTTAAGGGCATACCTCTGACTGTCGATTATAGGTCTGCAAATTTTAGGCAGCCAGGAATATCAGCTAACCAATGCTAGAACCCAATGGTATACTGGTTTGAACATCTATGTTACAGCATTGCTTGAGTACAAGTCTGTATTTAAATAATCACCTCCTTGGTTCTCCATCTCGTACTTGAGCATCTAACTGTTTTCTGGGAGGATACTTAGGCAAAGTTGAGGGATCACAGGGATGCGGCCTTGTTGTAAAGAACTGTGAGAAAAGCACAAAAATTGTAAGATTCTCATGCCTTCTAATTCTCTAAAAAGCTCTTGAGAACAGTTCTGGTTCCCCCCCCCCCCCCACCCAAAAGATGCATGAAAATCCAATAAATATCCTCAGAAGATATAACCCATTGAATGAACAGACTGATGGGGGGGGGGGGGGGATATTTTCCATCCCTCTTCTTGTGAAAACAATATCTCTGAAGATAACTCATATATTAAAGAAAAAAACACATTTTGCGCCCTGCACTTTCTGTGGTTTTTAGCCCTCTATTTCTAATTTTTTTTGGGTGCTTTTCTAATTTGTTAATGAAGGGGAAGAAGTTGACAGAAATATAGGCGGACAGGTCTAAAACAAAGTACAAGGGCCAAAAGTTAACAAAGGTAGAAATGCAGGGAGCAAAAACATTAGAGAATAAAGTAGGGGGACAAAAGCAAAAATAAAAGTTGAAAGTGCAGTGGGCAAAAATGTGATTTTCATTTTTCTCAAACAACACATTCATAAAGGGTGAGCATCTTTTATGATTCCTACATGTCTATAAGTGCATATTTCTTATCAAGCAGAAAGGGCACTGAAGTATGGAGTAAACAGTAATGCTCACCAACAAACCACCCTAATCTTCTACTAATCTTACGAGCATTTTTGTCTCCTTTTCCTTATCTCCTTCAGAAAGATATGCATGATTATCTTCTTATGGTCACAGCTATCTCAGGAGATAATAATCGACCAATAAGTGAGGACCTTCTTTTGTGTTCACTTCTAATTACATTTTTTTTATTTTGGATTAAAAATGTTTGTACAACTTATTATTCCTGTAGGTAGAAGAACCAGATAAATTTGTTTGCCAGTTGCCACAAAGACTAATTATGTGAATGAACAAGCACCAACAACTTAAACCAGTGCCCAATTTACTGCACCCAAAACCATCAGCAGGCAGAGTAATATGCATAACTCTTGCACATGGAATTTTGTGTTTGACTACCCTTTGTAGGTATTGATTTTTAGTCTTCACAATGTTGTTTACACCAGGATATAACCCATGTACTGTACATTCTTTTAATCAATGGAACTTTAAATTTACCCCATGTATTTGCATAAACCATCTCCTCATGTATCCAGGGACCAGTGGATTAGGATTAAATAATACTCAAAGAGCGGTGCTGAATGAAATCATTGGGGGGTAGAGAAAAGTCTACAACTTGATCAACATGAAGCAGTTCCATTCTAAAGAAAAACCACAAAATATAATCTGTCGGAAACATGTATACCTTGCTCTTCAAAGCAGAGGCTGCAGATCCTCGATCTACAGGATCTATGGAGAGTAAAATCTCTATGAGTCTTATTGCTGGTGCAGGAAAATCTTTAAATGCCTCAGCAACCTGGCGTTTGTAAGGGTGTCTGGGCTTGAAAATTGTTGCATGGGGAAACTTTGATTTTCTCCAATACTCCTCTGAGGGTGATCCACAGAGTTTGAAAATTTTATATAACTGCTCAACCTGCAAATAACCAAGTGCAAGTTATTCTTCAGGGAGAAAAATTAAATGGACTCTGCTTGAGAAATAAAAAAGAAAGAATCAGAAACAGATGTATCAGCCTTGTAGTGTTAACTTCAAATTATCAAACCCATGTTAACAAATATGAGTAATCCCAACTTGTCTTCTTTAGTTAGAAGTATTTTCCTCATAAACAATGCCACACCTCCTCTAGTCAAATCTTGAAACATAACTATACACAAACACATCAAAACCCCAGAGAGAGAGATCATTGACAGATTAGATATTGACCTGAAGCCTATAAATTCTTCCAAAATGTCCAACTGGAAAGGCACAGCACTAATAATATAATACCTCTGTTCTTCCGGGCATAATAGGCTTGCCAGCATATAATTCTGCAAGTATGCAACCTGTGCTCCACAAATCCACAGCAGTACCATAATACATTTCACCAAGTAGAAGCTCAGGTGCCCGGTACCACCGGGTCACAACACGGCTGGTAAGTGGTTGTTTCTGATGGGGATCATAAAAACTAGCCAGACCAAAATCAGCAATCTTCAGGATGCCACTATTATCAATTAAAAGGTCAGAACCTTTTAACCTTTTAAGTCACGATGAAGCACACCACGACTGTGACAATGATCGAGTCCTTGTAAAAGTTGTTTCATGTAGCACTTAACCTGAAGCAATTGAAAAAAACATTTATATAATGATATCCTCTAAAGTAGAATCTAAGTCAAAGATGAAAGCTGCATTCAGAGCAATTATCATGTAGTGGCTACTTCTCTAGAAACATAAACAGCAATATAAAGGAAATGGCTCATTCAGGAAAAAGCAAGAAAGGGTATTTTGGAGGGCGAGAAAGGTATACATTTCAAATAAACTCACAGGTAATCAAAGACCTACTGTGGCTACCTGAGGTTCAGTAAACGTAAGGCCAGAATGGGATGCAAGTCCAGCCAAATCATATTCCATGTACTCGAAAACAAGGTACAAGCTGCAAGACATCCGTGATGTAACCAGACCTTCCAATTTCATTACATTCGGGTGGTTAAGCCTACGCAAAATAATAATCTCCCTTGCCATAAAACGAACATTTTCAGGCTCCATGTCACCAATCCATACTTTCTTCAAAGCAACAAGCTTCCCTTCATTGAGATCACGGCCAAGGTAGACATTACTGTGAGTACCCTGACCAATCTGAACAGAAGTACAAATGAAAAAGGATTGGAAAAGTAATGAGATTGATGAAAGATATAACAGCAAATAACATATATTTATGTCTTTTTTTCCCCCAAGAAACATGTGCAAATAACAAAGCACCTTGAGAACTTCACTAAATAATCGTACAACTAGAGAGCTGGATATTCATAAATGTACTACAGTGCAGCTTATAGAAATATCCTATTTCAACTAAGTAATCATCCAAACCATCACCTCTACTTTCCTTCTATGAAGAGATGACAATTCAGAATTCTGGCAACTTGATCCATACCCAAACGATAACATCAGTTTAAAAGACCTTGGACTATCTACTAAAGTTACTGCTTGAAAGTTTTGGATGAACCCTATAAAGGATCAGGAAACTAGATTCATGTTGCATGTTTTTATGTTGTGTTGTTGGGTTTAGATCATGAATGGCAACTGGGTAATATATGGGTTATATAAAGGTTCAAGTCTGGATGAAATAAAATGTGCTTGGCTCAAATGGTCACTATCTCCCTTACACCAACACTTGCAATCTGCCTTACCATTAGACCATTGTGCTCACTGAGAGTAGGATGGCCTGTCTGGTGATGCTGGCACTGATGTCTTCTAATGCTAGCATGTTTCTTACTGCCACTGCAGTGCCCACATTGGAATTCTACTAACTGAGAATTAGGGGCTCAAGCAACCGTTGCCAACTTGAAAGAATGTGATCTTCTCCCAAGGTATAATTGTTTTCTAAAACAGGCTTAGAAGTGGTGGCATAGGTGGATTGCTTAGTTCTATATATGGTGATTGGCTGCACAGAAGAGGCAACACAAGCAAATAACAAAGAGTGGTGAGCGAGCATTGTTAACACGGCCGATAGTCATGGTTCAGAAGATAGATGCTGCCATTAGGGACTCTGAAACTTAACAGGTCTTCCGAACCAAAAAATCGAATGAAGCAAAGAAATTGTGTGCACTAGTACTATAGTTACTACAAAATGAGAAATTTTAAGATATTGGTTCTAAGTCTCTGACCCTGCTTACCATCGAATACAGTGTGTTTGTTACTCTTAATTAATATGCACAAAGAAAAGAAGGAAGATGCCATTTGCTTCCCTTATGGAGATAAGTTTACACATGAAAGTATACCTAGGTCTACAAGGGATTAAAAGTAAAAGAACAGTACTTCTTCACAAGGCCACGAATTTTCTTGAAGTTGCTAGCATAGTTGAACACCATCCCCCGGCCGAAAGAACACACAAATAAGATATAGTGCAAGGGCTAACTAGGAGAAACTATGATATAGATATGCTTCTGCTCTCAAGTAAACTCAAACATCCAAATTATCTTCAATAAAGCAGGAGTATACCTTTTAACAATGAATTATTGAATATTGGTTGCAAATCCACCCAATCCCTCAAATTTTGGTTCGAAACATAAGTAGTGGAATTCAAATCGATTACAATCCAAACCACCACCAATGAGTTATTATAAATTTCAAATCCCTCCTCAAAATCCTCTAATAAAAAACATCAAAATCTTTCCTTCAAACGAAAGCACAGAATAGTCGCATTTTACCATTATATCAATCAATGTCAATGATGAAGACAAAGAACAAGCATACCTTATCCAGCTTTTCAAAAGAATCAGCCCTCCTGGGCACCCATCCTTTAATGGCTTCACCCGCCACTGCAGCCAACCAAACCGGCCATCCAGCCGCAGCCTGTTCCGCTTCGGCCGCTCTTGGGACCATGCCGGCCCTCGGGTTGTGCCGATCAGCATACTTGGCCTTGCCCTTCTTTCTCACAAAATTCTCCCACCGTAATCCATTTATACCTTTAACTCTCCCCTCACTGCTACTGTTATCCAACCGACCCTTCTCTGCGTAACTCTCCCCTGGATTCTCCTTGCTATTATTGACGGCATAGGGCTTAAAATCAGAATCGTTTAAAGTAGAGTGATTCAAATAAGTACAATTACAATAGTCTATGAGTATTTACGTGGGAATTTCTTCGACTTCATCATCTGATGCTACAGAGCAAATGCTTGGGCTCCTGGATTGTTCATGACAGAGTTCCCAGAGCCGCTGTCTCCGCACCACCGCCACCACCAGCCTTTCCCAGTTGTCCCTCGACATCTCTCTTTCTTTCAGCTTTAATTAAGCCTTAAACCCTGTAAATCTACGTTCTTTTTCATGGTACATGCAATAGAAACACTCACATTTTCCGCTGCTTGAAAAAATGGAAGAGCAACCACAGATTGAAATCCATTTTCTGTTTCTTGTTGAATCTAACCGCGTTTTCCCCAAGGCAACTTCTGCCGCTGCGCCAAAAACTTGTTTGAAAAAAAAAAAAGTCAACATAAAATAGAAAACTTTCTAAATAAATTAAAAAATAAAAAAATTAAATTAATAAAAATAGTAGTAGAGCATCTCGGTTCGAGCCGGAATAAATTTGAAATCTAATTTTTTTATCATGTTCGATCCATCTTATTCCGACATGATTGATCACAGTGAAATCAATTAAAAATCACTTTTAAAATAATTTTAGACATATTGGTTATTGTACCAAAATGATAAATTTATTATTAGATATATGCATAATTGATGTGATGAAAGTTGTAATATATATAGTCTTTAAATATTGGAAAATAAATAACAAAATTAGCAAATATAGCTTAGATATTTAATATCTAAATTAAATTCTATTATCGTTCATTGGTTAAAATGGATTAAGTTAGATTTTATTTGTAATGTAAGACAATTAAATACATTTTAAAGCATTGTCGATATAATATTTTTTATATAATAAATAATAATATATTACACACGTAATTGGTATATCTATAGATACGTAGAGTGATTGTGAACAAACAAAGATTTAGGTTGAATGTGAAGAATAACAATGAGTTGTTCTCAGCATCACAATACACTGCTGTCGTGCTTTAAAACAATAATGTTTTAATCACAAGCCAAAACAACATTATTTTTCATACACAATACAACATGTTAATAGTGCCCGACAACAGAAGATCAATATCCAAATAAGAGGGAGCTTGCAGCATAACATTAAATATGTTTTTATTTTATTAAAAAATTAAAGTATTATTTTTTAAAAAATACAAGTTTATATTAAAGAATCAGTAATAAATCAAAAGTATTTTTGAAAACATTAATCAAATGGAAGTCCATAATTGAATTCTTTATTTCATTTTATGTTTCATGAGTTTATTAATAATATCAATTTATACATTTGACATAAATTAATGAAATTAAAACATGAGGTAAGACATAAAATAAAAGATCTCATACTTAAAAATAAACTTATAACTATCAAATGCTCATTAGCAAGTCTTTTCATATTATTGATACGAGAATTCTTTTTTTCGTGCTATGCACGAATTGTAATATTAATTTGTAAAAAAAATGATTGTAACTAAATTTTAATTTTTTTAAAATATTATAAAATTATAAATTATCTAATATTTTTAATAAAAATGAATTAATTTATTTTGTATGTACCAAATCAAACATAAATTGTCTAACCAACACTAACTAAATAGTCCAAATAATTAATTAAAAATAATTATATTTTTCAAAACTAATTTTTTATTTTTAAATATAAAACAGGGTGTCAAACGTCAAAAGAAAATTAATTTAATATATCACATGTTAAAAACTTTTAAGAAACAAAATTGTTATTTATGTTTCAACACATATAATTGTTTTCTTGTCTTTCCTTTTTTTTTTCACATAAATTTAATAAAATAAAAAAATAAAATTAGAAACTAATTTTGACAAAATTTTACAATCCATTTGTGGTTCTATTATTAGCGATGCACGGACAAAATATTATTTGTATAAATTTTTTTAATTTAATTTAGTTATATAATATTATGAAACTCTAGTATTATATAATATTTATATGTAATTCTTTCTCTTTCTTTATCTTTTATTTTCTAATCAGAATATGTTCAATAATTAGTCTCAAATATGTGCGGTGCAAATTATTACAATTATTAATATGATACCATAATTTGCTCGCCTCACTCCTTTTCCCAAATATACATATATGAATTTATTATATTCTAAAGAGTAAGTGAATACTCTATTCAACACAACATAAATATGTATATTTACTGTAAGCTTATATCAAAATATTGCATAATAGTTTTTATGATTGTAAAAATACATGAGTTTAAAAAAATAACTTTTTTTTGTGGTCATTATAAAACTTATATGTTTGACAAAAAAAAAATATACATATATATATATGTATTCACATACCTTAGAATATTTTTTACTAGATTATCATAAAAGATTAGAATTTCTTTAAAATAAATTATTTCAACGAAACATATATAATTGAAACAATATATCAATGAAAAAATAATTATACATTAACATTATAATATCAAAAAAAGAGCCAATATTGTCAGATAATTAGAAATTATAATCATATTCTTCAATTCATTAAATACGCAAATCTCAATTTTTTTAACAAAAATTATTAGTAAAGAACAAAGAAATCACCACCATAGGACCTTATTTTTTGTATTTTTTTTATGTCTTTAGATATAGAAATATCAAAAGATTTACATAATTTTATAAGATTGTTTTCTTGCTTCAATATTTAGAGCATGATTTGTTCAATATCTACTTAGTTATTTTAGTTAAATTTAAAAATATATAGCAATTAACTTAAGAAAGAATCTTTTATATTTAATAATTAAATTTTTATGTATATATGTATACATGCAATATAGATATCTACTTAAAGATTGTTAAAATAGAATTAATTACATATATTTTTCATAAAAATAGAGTTGAAATAAAAGATTTATAAGCTTTTAAAATTTTTAGTGAAAATAAAAAAGATAATCAAATAAATATATTTTGATAGATAATAATACTACAACATAATTTTAGTATATCTTGAAAATAATAAGTGTAGTTTCAACATTGAAAATCATGGTTCTATTAATCAAATTGTATTATTATATCACATATACAGATAGATATTGATAAAGATATATAGAAAAATAAATATCATAATTAGAAAGTAGTTTATGTAAGAAAATTTAATATTTTCTAGGCGATACTTCTCTTTTTGTATATACATAATTACATACTAGTAAGTTCTCTCGTGGGATGCACAGACATATTTTTATAGTATAATATTATTAAATTTAATAAATAAATAATTTTATATTTTTAAAAAATATATAATACATAAAATAAAATAAATTTATGTACATTTTTCCCAAGTTGCAGAAATTCTTATATTACTAAAATAAGAAAATGTTACCCTTTATTTTATTTCAATGTGCAATTTTGGGACGAAGGAAAGTAAGTATATGTTGTTCAATATAAGTAAAATCATATGAAATTTATGATATTTTAAAGTTGCATATGAGCAAAGTCATACAATATTATCAATCATTCAGTACATCTCAACAGTTGATCATCAACTAACCATTGCCCGTATTCCACATCTTAAGTTAACCTCTTACGAGCATATAAGCTATTAAAAATATATGAAACAAAATCATCATCCTCCAATATTCTGAAAATTTCAAAATATTAAAACATATTAGGTATATTCAGAAACACTAATTTTATATCAATTCGCCATCTAGCCCATTTGCCACACGACTCCTCCTTTATTTTCTCAAATAAAATTTTCTTCTTCTATATGAAAACTTATAATATGATGCAAAATATATTCAAATATATATAATAAATTTATGTTAAATAATTTAAATATATTTTATTTACAATTAAAGATATTATTATGGAAAGATAATTACAATCTATATCATATTTGCCTATTTTAAAATTTAGTATGCAAAATTATGTTTAAGACAATCTGATAATTGAAAGCAGTTTCTTAAACAATCAAATAATTAAGTAATTAAATATAACACAATTAGTGTTCTCCTATTATTAAATCATATGAGATTGTAATTAGATAATAATTGATAATTTAGTTGATATTGATATCATATTATTATAAAAAAAAACAAAAACCTCTCTCTCTATATATAAATAAAATTATATATTTAAATCTCTTAATTTTCAAACTTATTTTATATCATATAGTCTCAGATATATTATAGATATCATACAATTCTAAAATACTAACAAAAAAACCTGCTAAAATATAATAAATAAATATAATACTATTAGTTTAAATAATTAAGTAATTAAATATAACACAATTAGTGTTCTATTATTAAATCTTATAAGATTGTAATTAGATAATAAGTGATAATTTAGTTGAAATTATATAATTATAAAAAAAAAATCTCTCTCTATATATAAATAAAATTATAGATTCAAATCTCTTAATTTTCAAAATTATTTGATATCATACACCAAATATATTAAATATCATACAATTCTAAAATATATAACTAAAGATTTGCTAAAAACAATAAATAAATATAATAATTATTAGTATAAAAGAAATGAGCGAGAAAATGAGTGGCTACTAAAAATAGCTGATATTTCTATTATTATATATGCATATAGATATAGATTAGATGAAAATAAAATTATACATATTAACCTTACTTTATTAGACCATCTTCAGCAGTGTTCATTACTCTAGTGCAAATTATGCACAACTTTAGCGTAAAATGTATATACTCTCTCCAACAGTTTGCACTACTTTCTCCACTAAAAAATAATATTACACAATAATATTTATTTTCTTTAGTTTTAATATTTATTTTTATTATTAAATATTTGTTAAAAACATTATATATGTAATTTTATTTAACATTAAATTTTGAGATAATATTTATTTTACTTATATTCTTAAACTATTATATTCAAAAAATATATATGTAAAATTGAATGTCAGGTAATGTTATGCAATTCTATTTAAATTTGTATATAATATTTAAAATCTCATATACTTAGTTAAATTATATTTTTATTATTATTTAAATTAAACATCATATGATTTTAAAAAAACTTGATTTAATTTCAGTTTGAATAATTGAGATAAAAGAATTACAATATTATATATTAAAATATATATATATATAATTATATAAACAAAAAAAGGAAAAAAAGTAGCGCAATAAAAAATCAGCGCTGAAAGTAGTGCAAAAATTTCAAAAACTTCAAACTAGTGCAGAGAATAGAGTAGTGCTGGGTGAAAACTGACACAAAATGCCAAAATAGCTTCTTGTTGGAGAAGCTCTTATGTAAATATTAATTATTTTTGTTTTAAATCAAACTGAATTATTGCAATCTAACTTATATATAAAGATATATTGGTTATTTATATCTCAAAATTTACAGAATTATACGATCTAAATTAAAATACAATTTATATTTATAGAATATATAGAAGTTTGTTTTGATTTACTCTTATAATAAAATAATTAAAATAAAAATAAATAATAATATAATTATTTTTATTGCAATATCAATCAAATTATTTTATTATATCTCATATATAGATAGATATTAATATATATATATATATATGTATAAAAAATAGATATCATAATTGAAAGTAATTTAGGCAACAAAAATTAATTTTTTTTAATATTTTGACACTATTTCTCTTTATGTATATCATAATTAACTTAAGAAAAATATTTAATATTTCATAATGTATGTATGTATGTGTATATATATGTGCCACATGGATGTCAAATTAAAGATCGTGAAAATAGAATTAATTAGATACATATATTTATTTTAAATTGGAGTTAAATAAAAAAATTATAAGCTTTTGATATTTTTAGTAAAAAAAAAAAATCAAATAAACATATTTTGATAGACAATAACTTGAAAAATAATAAATGTTTGTAGTTTCATCAATCATATATATATATATGTGTGTGTGTGTGTGTGTTGATAGATATTGATATAGATTTGCATAGAAAATAGATAACATAATTGGAAAGTAGTGTAGGCGGAAAATTTTATATCAGTACTTCTCTTTATATATATATATATAAATAGTGGTAGTCTATAGGCTACTTAAAATTCATTATATCGTTTATTCCACATAAAAAATAAAAACAACCAAATTTAGTAAGAAATTTATGTGAAAATTACTATAAATTTTATATATAGAGATATTGATATATATGTATGTGTATATATATATTAGAATCAATAAAAAATAATAAGTAGAATGGAGTTAAATAAATATATGAAGATCATGATTGAAGGAAAATCAAATATTTTAATATAGAAAGATTATGAATCTAAATAGAAGTTTAGTTAAATTTTTGTATTGTAATCTTCATAATTTATTGTTTACGAAAATATTTATTTGGGTTAATGAATGTAAAGGGAATATTATTTATAACATTATAATTGTGTTGGTTTTTTATTCTTTTTCAAAATTAGACATTTTTCCATTAAATTTTTTTTTTTGGCGGAAAAAATTGGTGCTGCTATTTTTGGGGTGACTTCTGTTTTTATATATATATATATAAATATACCTGCGGTACAAAATAATATTAAGTGCGGAAATTTATTATTTAGAAGCCACAAAACTATCTTTGGAGAATACATTTTTGAAAAATCTAATATAAATATATATATAACCAAAACATAATAAAAAATATCTTAATATTAAATGACAAGCAGAACAACATAGTATAAGAGTGAAATAATAAAAGAAGAGACTTTTGTTTGTACTAATCTTTCATTTTTTAATTTTAATTCACCTTTATTTTCAGTTTACTTTTATAAAAATTGTTCTGTAATTTGAAGAATGTGCACCTAATGTTATAAGAGAATTCCATGCAATTTACAAATTTGGTTGACTGCTCTAAATTGAGTTGAAAAGTGACAACCATATCACATGATACATTTCTCAACGATAATTTATACCTTTTAATAAAAACAAAAAATAAAAATAAAAAAAATCTGAGCATTTGTTATTTGGGCGTTGGGCTAGAAGGCCCACCAGGCCCACTTCCATAAGAGATCCATCAATAATAGAAAACTAATATAGTTTGGGGCCTTCTTACATGTTACCTCTTTCAGCGGCAATCACCAATAAATATATATATATATATATATCATTAATATAATCTGTTTTTATAAATTAATAATATATTTCATGTAAATAATATAATTAAAACTATTAGTAATATTACTTTTAGAGTGATACATAATATTTTATATTTTTTAGAAAATCAAATAATATTATATGAATTTTATAATCAGATTGCACAACACACTTTGATGCATAAGAGAGTTTTTGTGTAAGTTTGATATTTATTATAGTTTATTTATACTTGATAAATATACTTAACATTTTGATTGAGGGTGCAAACATTTAAATCTTTCTTTTAGGGTTCAACTCAATTAAGTTATTGACAACACTCAATTTACAGTGTTAGTTGTTTAACTAAAAATATAATTTCTTTATTTAAAAAATATTATTTTTTAAAGATAACAACTCAATAATAATACTTTTAATAAACAAATGATATTGTAAATTGAGTTGCACGGTATACTCGATGCACCAAATTTTTGTAACAGATGAAATTCATACCTATATCTATCTACATATTTTCCTTTTTTAAAAAAGAATTAATCTACCAACTTTGCTTGATCAAATTATATTCACACATATGCCCACTTAGTCTGCCACACCCACACCCACACACACACACACATATATATATATATATATGAACATTGCTATTTTGCACATCTAAAGTGAGTAGTTTTAAAAATATTGGCTCATATATTGCTTAAATTCATACATGATATCATAATCACGTGAGCAAGTGTTGATCGAAGATATGTATATTATTATTTTCTTATATACATACATATTATATTCTTGCAAAAATATTATTTAAAAATACAAGAAAAAAGAAGCCAAATTTGTGGTGAAGTGGGACCAAGCATGAATACTACTAAACCTGAGTTAATGGGCCCTACTCACTTGTTTCTTTGTCTGGAGAGAGACAAGACACACCCCATAAATTTTCATGCATGCATAATTATAAGGATAAACTGTTCAACAGTAATGGGCCAGCTTTCAATTACTTTAATTCTTTTGTTGGTAGTATTTCCATTTCATGCCAATCATTTTCATATATCTTTTTTAGAAATAAAATAATATGTAGTCAAAGTGCCCTAATTTGTTACAGGGACTGAGTTATTACGCTTCTATCATGTTTTAGTTTCGTATTTACTTTTTTAATAATAATTTTTTTATTTATATTTATAATATACTTTGCAATATATTATAAGCTACAAAATATTCTGTAAATATCATAAGAACCAATAATATCACTTAGAAAAACTATGAATTATGCTAGATACGACGTTATTAATGTGCAAATTAAATTAATTCTTCATTCATCCAAAAGAAAAAAATATATATGTTTCAAATTGTTTTCTTTTCCAAAAAAGAAAGGTCTCATATTATTATTCAAAATAATGTTTTCCATAAAGTAGTTATATACGATTGAATCAGTCAAATCAACGAATATAATAAGTTGTGCAAGTGCGAAATTTATGTATTTTTAGAATGTTTGACCTTCATCTTAATTAACAAAAAGTTATACTTTTGAAAAAATATTTTTAGGATGAATGGAGTAATAAACATAGGATAGAGATCAATGTTATATATTTACAGATATTGTTGAACCATATATATACACCAATATAATAAAAGAACCAACTATATATAGTTAAATTGCGCCAAATTTAATTTCTTATTTAATTTTTTTTAACAATATCCTATATAAAAAATTGAAAAAACAAGAAATTTACGCATTTTGTTTCTTAAATTTTTTTGACGTATAATATATAAAATTAATTCTCTTTTTAAATTGACACTTTTATTGCATATTTCAAAGTAAAATAATGGATTCAAAAAATGTGATATTATTTCACTTAACTACGGCTTAAATTTGTGTATTATAGTTTGATTATTTATATTGGATGTGCTATACATACAAAATTAATTAAATAATTCTTTTATAAAAATTGTTAGGTAAATTTATAAATTTATTATTTAAAAAATAATTCTATTATAAAAATTGTTAGATAAATTTATAATTTATAATTTTAAAAAAATTAGTTACCTTATAAATATATGTATTATAAATGGTATGCTGCACGAGGTCAAAATTCTACCAATGAAAAATAAAAATACTTGAAGGCAATAAAGTTAGGAAACTTTTAGGGAGGCCCCGACCCCTACCCCCCAGATAATGAGTTTGGTAAAGATCTCACCTAACTACATGTATTAAAAAGTACTATAAAAACTATTTAACAAATATATATATATATATATATTTAACCATGGTTGAGTTAAAAGTAGCTCAACTTTTCTACATTAAATAAAAACATTATGTAAGAAATGAATCTCCGTCTTCACGCACCGCAGGCGCATGCTACGTGGAATGCAGATCACCGTTGGATAATTAGTACAAATATTGTGATGTTTTAAATTAATGGTGATGGAGCCCATGTACCACATATTTCCTAAATGCTAATCAATTATTTGGTCCCCTTTAATAGACTGTTTGCTAATTACCAAAATTTTCAATATTTTTTTAATGAGAACTGTTATATTCTATATATTTTATAAGCTCCAATACATAATTTATGATATATTTGAATTACTATATAATCTAATATAATATAATTTTAAGTTAATCAATATTTAAAAATATTAAAAATATTTATTATTTTACTAATAAAAAAATATATAATATAGTTCTATATAAAAATATATATATTTCCTCCGCTCAAAATAAAACTATTGTTTCTATAATAAATTGTTTAATTCTATAAAAATAAAATTATGTAATAATTTTCACAAAACAAATTAGCAATATTTATTTCAAGTTCAAATTCAATGCACAATAAATATTAAAATATAACTCTAAATAATCAACTAAAAATTATTATATATTTTTTGCATTTAATATCTCATTTTAATATGCTAGTATTTCTTCCCGAGTTGCACGATTTATAAGATAATAATATAATATGTTATTATAAAATAGTAATATAATTTGTAAAATAAAATACATAATTATATAAAATATATTTTTAATAAAAATTATGTAAAATAAAAATATCTTAGAATATAAAAATATATTAAATATTAAAATCTAACACAATTAATTTATGAAAAAATATTGTATATTTAATTTGTTTTACTTGTATATGCAATATGAATATCAAATTGAAGATCATGAAAATATGATTAATTTGACATATTTTTAAGTTATAAGTTTTGAAAATTAGAATGAATAAAAAAATGATCGAGTATCATATTTTCTAAAATAGAAAAAAGGTGATTTGGACGGAAAAACGACATTTCTATAACTTTTTTTAAATGTTCTGCTTTTATATAGTTATAAATGTGATATGGATGTAAAATTAAATATAGTTAAAAGATTATATGTTAGAGTGAAGTGAAAACAAAAAAAAATATTTGTATTTTAATAATTTTAAAAAATACCCAATAAAAGAAGGAGCATAAAATTTAACTAATCAAAATATGATATATTATTTAAAAAAATATTTATTAAGAAAATAAAAAACGAATCATAAAAGCTATATCTTAGTTATTTTATTGTTATATTAGTATAGATGGTAAATGGTTAGTTAATTGGTTTTCCAATTTTGGGTCATTTTTCAAGGGAAAATAAATGTTTATATGCAGTTATATAAATACAATGATTAATTCATAATAACAACAAATAATATCTTATCATAAATTTATTTGTTCATAATAAAAATTAATCTTACATTAAATCGATACTTTTCAAAATTAATATATATATATATATATTTTAAAATGTAAAGTTTTTATATTGAAACATAAATATCTTATTATTGTTTATATTTAGCAATAATTGATAACTATCATTAATACAAATCTTACATACTAAATTGGAACGGAAATAGCAGAAGTGTAGCCCACACGCCCTTGAGAGCGCGTGGTTATGGGACACCCTGTTAAGAAGAATGTCTATAACGGAAGACCACCTTGGTCTCCTCAATTTCTCTCTCTCTGGGGGAGCTCAATAAAAAAGCTGCTCAGCCGTTGGAAAATATATAAATTGCCATAACTAAACTTCATAATAGTTCATATACACTCATCAAGATTAAAGAATCTGCAAGAAAAAAGATTAACTCTCCATTATCCCTCCTCGCACACAGTCTATCCATGCCCTAGATCCACCCATGTCGAACCACTGCGCACTTTTTCTGCTTCCACTCATGTGCCATTCTTGTTCTCAGGTACTACTTAGCTGACCCCTCTCCAAATTTCTTCTACAATTGGGCATTTCTCAGTAGAAATTCGTGCTTAGAGTACATTTGTTTTGTGGGCTGTTGAATGCTGGTTTGACAAATTGAGATACACGTCTTATGATGCGCGAGTTGGAATTTTGTCTTTTCACTTTGTTTGAGTTGAATCTTGGGTTTAATTTCGGTTTCTGGAGACAATCGGTAACTATTGTAAAGCAATGGAAGAAGAGGAGTTCTTGAGTGAAAAAGGAACATAAATCTGAATTTGGAGGTGGGTTGTTGAGGGATTGTGTTGTATTGGGGGTATAATGGGCTGTGTTTGTGGTAAGCCCTATGCCATTGATGATAGTAAGGAGAGTCCAAGGGAGAGGTTGTCGAGCAAAGCAGTATCGGAGTCGCGGGCCCCAAAGTCTGTATCTTCCAGGAGGGAGGAGAGTTACCCAGTGAAGGATCGGTTGGATAACAGTGGCAATGAGGGGAGGGTGATATTGATAGACAAGCAAGTCAATGGTTCAGTTAGACTACAGGGGGAGAATTTTGAAAGGAAGAGAGAGAAGGCCGAATATGTCGAGCGGCACCATCCAAGGGTGGGTGTGGTACCAAGAGCAACTGAAGGGGAGCAGGTTGCAGCTGGATGGCCGCCTTGGTTGGCTGCAGTTGCTGGTGAAGCCATCAAGGGATGGGTGCCCAGAAGAGCAGACTCTTTCGAAAAGCTGGACAAGGTATGCTTTTTCATTATCGTCATCATTGACATTTTTTCATATAGTGGTAAAATGTGATAATGCTTTTGGCCAGTCTCTTAAAGGAAAGACTTTTTCTGAGACTAAAAATTAATGGAAACGGGAAGGAGATTAATTAAATGATTTATATTGCTGCTGAAAGGTAACTGTTAAATCCAGAGTGATTTAATATAATTATTAGTGAGAATTGCAACTTCTTCCTTATGAGACAGACCGCCTTTACAACTTAGTAGCCTATATAGTATTTAAAGTCATATTCCCAAAAGACATGCTGGAGTGAGACAGACCACCTCTACAACTTCCCTATGATGAACTGTCGAACTTGCATACAGCTTTCAACTTCCTGCACCTTTTGGAACATTAATAATTCGGTGTTAGATGGTTGTGATACTCCTGCTTTATTGAAGATAATGAAGATACTTTGAGTCTCTTTAAGAGCAGAAACAGCTAAATATCATTGTTTCTCGTAGTTACTTGTTGTCACATCTCTTATTTGCTTGGTGCTCTATGTGTAAGTGAGTTTTCTTTTGCCTGAGGGATGGGGTATTCAATTATATTGTGAAGAAAAAACTGTCATATCAACACTGATGCTTCACTCCTGGCATTCTAAAGCACTATCTATTGCTGTACTTTCTATGCTTGATCCCTTGTTGATCTAAGTATACTTTCTGTAAATTTTTCTTCATTGGACATGCAAATACCAACCTCCTCTTTCTGAAAAAACATTATATGCCATGATTAAGAAGGTTTAGAGGCATTGAACCAAATGTTCACTAGATTTTTCGTTTCACAACGTTGACTCCATCAAGCCCTTCCTCCACACTTGCCAGTTTCCACAGTAAAGTGAATCTTTTAATCAAGTTCTCAAACAAGCAATAAAAGTTTACAGCCATTTTTAGTTCTCTCATAATAACACTGCACAAACTACAAAGTTTCTTAAAGACTTTCTTACTGGGCATGCATGTGCGTCTTGCATGCAATTAATGTATAATGGATGGTAAACAAGCAGGTTAGATGGAATTTGGGTCGTTTGAAGTAGCTGGATAAAAAACGAGTTAAGAAAATAAAAACCATTTTGCATGTTTTAACAGGTAAAAGTATGCCAGATTGAACTTGAAAATGGATCAGGTCAACCCATCTGATGACAGGGCTACTCCCATATCTGTTAATGACAATTTCCTCAATTTGTAGAAACTATAGTGCTATTGTACCATATTATCTTGAAACTTTGTTTTTTCTTTATTATTTTTTTCAGATTTAGTAGGTTCCTGCAGTGAAAGACTCTATATTAACTGTGAGCTTATAGGCCTTGTTGAAAATACACTTCCATCAATTGTTCCATTTCCAGCTAACCACCAGATATATGAGAAAACTACCCAATGATGCATCTGCTATTAACAGTGTTCTAGAAGGCAGTTATACCTCGTTGTCAGGAATGCTCCTTGGAGGAAGACATTAATAGAATCCCAATGTGGGCATTTTAGTGACAATAAGAAATATGCCAGCATTCGAAGACATTACTGCCAGCATCATCAGGTGGGCCTAGCCTGTTTTAGTGTACACAATGTTCTAGAGCATTGCCATCATCATGCAGTGGGAGACTTGTCTCTAGTAGGGGTGGGCTTTGATGTTGAAAGGGATCTGATTTGATTGGAGGGAAACTGCTGGTGTTACTTGGCAGACAGATTGTGAGTGCTGGTGCAAACGAGTTAGTGGCCAGTTTAAGCTTACATTATCTTATTCCATAAATACTTGAGCCTTTATATAACCCATATACTAGCCAGGTCTGACCTTCACTCAATCTAAAGCCACGCAACTGCTCTTATAAACACAGAATATCAATCCTATTTTCTTCTTCGACCCAAACTTCCTGCAGTAACTTATATTAGATAGTCCAAGGTCTCTAACAGCTGTCGGTTTCTTTTAGTTGCAGATCAAACCTGAGGAATTTTGGATACATTGACTCTTTACAGAATGAAAATATAGGTGATGATTTAGATGATTACTTAGTTGAATAGGGTACCAATAAGCTGACTGCAATCAAGCTCTCCTGTTATCCATATGCTTCTTATTATTAAATATCTAGGTGTTTTCTTATTATGATTTATGAGTGTGATTAATTTGAGAAAAAACTGCACATGTTTCCCGCCCAAAAAAAGAAAAGTAGAAGTATGTTGGTTATATGATCGTACATCTTTTGTCAATATCATTATTGCTAATCATTTCTCATCTGTGCTTTTGTTCTTTAGATTGGTCAGGGTACGTACAGTAATGTTTACCGTGCCCGTGATCTCGATGAAGGGAAGATTGTTGCTTTGAAGAAAGTAAGGTTTGATAACTTGGAACCTGAAAGTGTTCGTTTTATGGCAAGGGAAATTCATATCTTGCGTAGGCTCAACCACCCAAATGTAATCAAGTTGGAAGGTCTGGTTACATCTCGGATGTCTTGCAGCTTGTACCTTGTTTTTGAGTACATGGAGCATGATTTGGCTGGACTTGCATCCCACCCTGGGATTAAGTTTACTGAACCTCAGGTAGCCTCAATAGTTCTTTGACTACCTGTTCTCTCTCCTCCTCTCTCTCTATCAGAGGATATCATTATATAAATGTTTGTTTTCCAATTGCTTCAGGTTAAGTGCTACATGAAACAACTTTTACGAGGACTTGATCATTGTCATAGTTGTGGCGTGCTTCATCGTGACATAAAAGGTTCCAACCTTTTAATAGACAATAATGGCATACTGAAGATTGCTGATTTTGGTCTCGCAAGTTTATATGATCCTCATCAGAATCAATCACTGACCAGCCGTGTTGTGACCCTGTGGTACCGGCCACCTGAACTTCTACTTGGTGCAACATATTATGGTACTGCTGTGGATTTATGGAGCTCTGGTTGCATACTTGCAGAGTTATATGCTGGCAAGCCTATTATGCCCGGAAGAACAGAGGTATTGTATTATTAGTGTTGTTCCTTCCCAGTTGGACATTTTGGAAGAATTCATATCCTTGGGGTCAATGTCTACTCTGTCAATGATCTCTCTCTCTCTCTCTCTCTGGGGTTTTGATGTATTGTGTATAGTTATATTTCAAGATTTGATTAGAGGAGGTGTGGCATTATTTATGAGATAATACTTCTAAATAAAGAAGACAAGTTGAGGTTACTCATATTTGTTAACATGGGTTTGATAATTTTAAGTTAACACTACAACGCCGATACATCTGTGTCTCAGTCTTTCTTTTTTTATGTCTTAAGCAGAGATCATTTAGTTTTTCTTACTGAAGAATAACTTGCAAATTTGGTTATTTGTAGGTTGAGCAGTTGCATAAAATTTTCAAACTCTGTGGATCACCCTCAGAGGAGTATTGGAGAAAATCGAAGTTACCTCATGCAACAATTTTCAAGCCCCAACAGCCTTACAAACGCCGGGTTGCTGATACATTTAAAGATTTTCCTGCACCAGCAATAACACTCATAGAGATTTTACTCTCCATAGATCCTGCAGATCGAGGATCTGCAGCCGCTGCTTTGAAGAGCGAGGTACACATGCTTCTGTTATATTCTGTGTTTTACTTTAGAATGAAACTACTTCATGTTGATCAAATTGTGGACTTTTCTCTACCCTCCTACTTTCAGTCAGTACTACTCTTTGGTTGTGATTTACTCCTAATCCATTGTGCACATGAGGAGATGGTTTATTCAAATATATGGGGTATATGTAAAGTGCCATTGATTAAAATAGTGTACTATCAATTCCTACGAAGTGTAGTCGAAGACAAAATTCCCTATGCAATAGTCGTGCATATTACTCTGCCTGCTGATGGTTGTGGGTGCAGTAAACTGGCCAAGTTGTTGGTGCTTGTTCTTTCAGATAATTAGTCTTAGTGGTGACTGACAAACAAATTATCTAGCTCTGCTCCGTATAGAAATAATAAATTGTTCAAACATTTTAAATCCAAAAAAAAGTGATTAGAAGTGAACACAAAAGAAAGTGTTCACTTATTGGTAGATTATTGTCTCCTGAGGCACCTGCCTCCATATGAAGGGCTTCCCTCATCTCTTTCTAAGAGAGGGCTAGTAAAGTTAGCGGTGAACAAAGAAGATGAGGCAAGCTTGTGGGTGAGCCTTCATACATATTTCATTCTTGCACATCTTTTCCCGTTAAGCAGTTCATTGCCCTTTCTGGATGGTTTGATTATGTACTTTTGAAGTTTAGGAATTACAAAGATGTCTACTGTTTATGAATGTCTTGTTTGCAATATTTATGCCTATAGGTACCTTCAGAGTAGATCATGGTTTTGAAAGGAAAGGGACAAAAAATGACTCAAATATTCTTCCCCCACACACCTACTGTTTTGGCTGGATCAGCCCGCTCACTACATCGTATTTTGTCTTCCAAGAGTATTTACTAGATTTTCTATGCGTCATTTGGAAAAACATCTCTGTTCAATAGTTTTTGAGAGAATAAGGGGAAATAAGGAATCTTATTTTGTTTCTGCTCCTCGCAGTTCTTTACCACAAGGCCACATCCTTGTGATCCCTCAAGTTTGCCAAAGTATCCTCCCAGCAAAGAGTTTGATGCTAAAGTACGAGATGAAGAAGCAAGGAGGTGATTGTTTGGATATAAATGCACAAAAATGCAATTTTGTATATTAGATGCTGAACTAGTTCTGGTTTAATCAAGTAGACTTTTGAGTTTCTAGTGTTGGTTGCTAATAATCCTGACTGGGTAAATTTGCAGAGTGGCGGTTGGAAGCAAAGGTCAGAGGTATGACATTGAAAAGAGAGGATCAAGAGAATCTCGTGCAGTTCCAGCACCTGATGCCAATGCTGAACTGATATCATCAATGCAGGTAGCTAATTTCATCACCTGTTACATCCACACTCTTAACTGGAGGGCCGGGACAAGAGAAACTCTGCTGGATTCAAAATATTTTACTGTTCCAGTTATTTTTTTACCTGCTAAAACCAGTGATCATAATCACTAAACTACGAAAAGAAAGCTAAAGTGTCCAAGAGTCAAGATGCTTCTCTGCGAATTTTGTTTCAGCAAGTGATAGTTGGCCAAAGACACTGAAGGATTTCATAAAGATTTATTTTATTAGTTAAAACTGATGCTAAGTTTTTTAACTTTTATTTTAATTTTTTTTAAAGAGGGCATTGACACAAAGGATTTCAATTTTGCATCTTACGTTCGGATATTGATAGATTAAGGAGCAAATGGAATTCATCACAGTGACCATTGATTTGTTGCGCCAAACTGAAATGAGCAAGAGGAAAATCATTTAGATTTCATTTGGATGGGAGGATTTAAAGATTGATTTGGAATGTGTTAATACCAAATTTGTTAGTGGGTTTTGGGTTTTGATTCGTTCTCTTTTAAGGCTGAAATCCATCACTCTAAATTTGAACTAGTTTTAAGAGATTTGGGTGAATTCTGAAATCCATTCATCCAAATCTCTGAATTTGCATGGCCGTAGAGTTCCTGTCCATCCTGATAGCATTTCCTAAGTTTTGGTTTCTGTTTCTTGATCTTTTTTATTTTTTTTGGTACTATATAGAGAATGGTCATACAATTTTATCAATAAGGTTCAGTGTATAAATATCAAACCTACTGGTTCCAGTTATGTTTAAGCAATCGACGAGCATGGGTGGTGCCATCTTTCGGCGTCCACTCTCCTTTTAGACTTTGTTTGCTCCAATTAACTAACATTCTTGACTCTGAGTTGTTATGTCTGTTTGGTTACAGAAAAGACACGGTCAGTCCAACTCCAAGAGCAGGAGCGAGATGTTCAACTCTCACCGTGAAGAAGTGGCTTCCGGTTTTCCTATCGATCCACCCAGACCATCCCAATCAGTCGAAGAAGCTAACAATGATCCCCAAGGAAATATACACAAGCGAGCTTCCCATTCTGGGCCGTTGGTCAATCGGGCTGCCTGGGCAAAGTCTGGAAAGCATGTGGAAGATGCTCCAAGGAATCTGGCTATGGCTGATTTATCTGCCATGTCTGGTATAGTAGCTGCTCGGAGAAGCATGTTGTCCGAAGAGCTTAGGGAGAAATCACACTCTCAGCAGGAAGGTCCAAGGCTTATTGCCAGGTTCCCTGGATCATTCAAGGAGTCTTCGAATTCAATGACGAGACAAGACCAGAAGAATAATGTGCAGCATGAAGACGAAAAAGCAAGCAACAACCCTGTTCCTGTAAGTAAATCCTCTTGCTCATCATGAAGAATTCCTACATTTAAGTAAAAATGCATATTTTGCCCCCCTATACTCTTTTTATTTCTTTTACTTTCGATCCTATACTTTAATTTCTATATTTTTACAACCTTAGAGTCAATAAGAAAAAGGTGAAATTCCAGGGAGTAAAAGTGAAAAAATGGAAAATCCAAGGGGGAAAAAGTTAAGAAGAAAATGGAAAGTATAAGGAGCAAAAATAGAGAAAGTAAAGTACAGGGGCAAATGCCGAAAAAAAGAAGCAAAATATGCATTTCCCTCCTTTTGTTATATACAGATCACCTATAAATGATAATCATGTACTGAAAGTTGAATCATGATGAACACAAATCTAGCATTTGAAATTTCACTATGCTCCCTCTCTCGCTCTCTCTCTCTAGATGGGTAAAGGACCGAGGGGAAACAAAATTCACTACTCCGGGCCACTGCTAGTTCCATCAGGCAAAGTGGACCAGGTGTTGAAGGATCACGATCGCCAAATCCAGGAAGCTGTTAGACGAGCTCGAATGGACAAAGAGAGAATGCGAAAACTGCAGGTTGAAGGAAACCAGTTATCCATGAATTCCTTATTTATTTCAGGCCGTTGATTGACTAGATTCAGCCCACCCACCGCTACCGTTGGAGAATATAGGCCGTTGATGAGATCAATCATGATTCTTTAACGATTGGTATGTACCCCCCTTTTTCCTTTTTTAAATTGTGGAAGATATGTTGGAGGAGAATTATTGTATAGGGGCTGCAGAAATAGGTCTCCAGCCATTGTATTAGACTTTAATAGGAGCTTTCTCCTTCAGACCTCGCATATACGATGTAATCTGTATTTTATTGCTGTTACCAAATGAAATTCTGAGAAAACTTCAAGAATGCTCACCTAGCTATCGTGTGTCTACCTGTTGATATGTTGAAATCTTGAATTATATTTCTTATCTTAAAATCACTTTGGCACACCATCACTACTTATGATATCCTCAGCAATTCTTTTGGCTGAGTCGAAAATTTAGAATTAGCCCCTAAATTATTTCTTCTTCATTGCACAAAGATTAAAGTAAAAAATATAAAAAGTACTGATGGCCCAACACAATTTCCCAATATGGGGTGGCATGCCCAACACAAAAATGCAAAGGGGCTACATTACCAATTTGTTACCTTTGCATCAAAATTTTTATATATTTGATAAATAGGTATATAAATACTTATGGGCCTAAAGATTTGGAGTCGACCGACTCTTTCAACTTAATATAAAGTCCCTCCCAGATGCTCATATTTTTACATTAAAATTCAGGTCTAAAGTCTTTTTATTTGTAATTACGTTGATTGTTAATTGAACCAAGTTGGAAACCAATTACTTTGAGAAATATTAACACTCATTTTTAATCAAATTAAGCTTAAATAATATATAATGATTGGGTCTGGCTGTTAAGAAACTAAATTTGTCTGGACTGGGGAGTCTTTTTAACTTCAATCTCCACACGTCGTCTTATGATGATATTTTTTTCTCTCTTTCTAAATATAGAGAGACAATCTGTTATTTCTAGTTGAGGGATTCCTATTATAGCAATTGAGATGATGTAGCAACACACGGTAGTGCGTGTATCAATTAATTTAATTACAACTTGAACCTTATAAAATAAAATATCATCTATGAATAATTAAATAATAGCAGAATGATGAAATACTTTGCAAAAATGCTTACAGATAACTTGAAGAATAATTAAAAATACCCTCCACTAGAAAGGTGTGTGGAATAACTGGAGAATGTGTTTAAGGACTTGCTATTTGAGTAACATTTATGGAAAACGAACCAAGAATTTATATTCGGATTGGGTCCGGTAGGATTTTTTTTTTTTGGGGCCTACCAACCATTCGAATTAGTTGATTAAATTTACGGTGTATATTTATTTATGTAACAGTTAATTTATAATAGATAACACTTTAATTATATTACAAAATATAAAAATTTCTACTAAATGATCCATTTTACCTGAAAAAGTAAATAAATTAAAGATTAGGCTATCTAAAACAAGAAAAAAAATTAAGAATTCTGTTTAAGTTGGAATAAAATTTTATATTTATAAAAAAATCTTTAAAATTTAAGTCAATTTAAAATTGCTTCATTTCTAATTTACGTCCAATCCAAACAACTGCTAAAAAGAAAGATCGTCTAGCTTTCAAAAATGGAACCTTACAGTATTCCCCTAAAAAGGAAACACACACACACACACACACACAGAGTATATTATTGAACTGAACTTTGTAAACTGTGGGAGTTTCATGATCCATACGATGTCTGGATAAGCGGATCAGAATGCTCTCCTAAGAGGGTTTCTGTCCTATCGAACATTTTCATCATTAAACAAATGTGATAATTGACCGATTAAATTAATCGGTCGGATAACATAAAGTACCACTTTTAAGTATAGATTAGATTAGGTTAAACATTTTTTAACGGCGCTTTAAGCCCGCAATTAGAAATATAAAACTCGCATGCTGTCGTAACGCAGCATTATTCTGTAATTTAAATCTGACATTTTGGGGTTTCTGGGTCCGATTTCATCGGTAATCGAAGAGGTTTGTGGGCCACGCATGGAGTGAAATCTTGATTTTTCTTTGAAAAGAAATTGAAACCCAGAAAAAGAAATGATTTTTATTTCCATTCTTTCGATTACATTGAAAAGGACAAAGCTTTGAGTACGAGGACGACGATGAGCCACGTAGCTGTTTGCAAGAGAGTGGAATTGGGGCGGGAATGAGTGTGGTTGTAGATAATACAAGATCATTTTAGGGTTTCTAAATGATCGGAGAAACTATAAATAAAATAAAATTAGGAATTACTCATTTATTACAAAGTCATCAAAGTATATTATTACAGTAAAGAGGGTCTGTGTTCTTTGAACAGTTAGATTTTTTTTATTTTTTTCCCCTTCTTGTGGGTGGAGCAGTTTTGTGAGGCTGCTGTTCTTTCGTTAAGGAAAAAGAGCACACTGTTTGTATTTATGTTGGGGGGTGAGGAAAAAGTAGAGTGTCTGTTTGTGTGGTTCTTGTTCTTTTGTTTGCTGCTCCGGCTAGACTCTCTCTCTCTCATCCTCTCTCTCTCACACAAACATTGCTGCTGCCTGCTGCTCTCCTCCTTCTTTCTCTCTCCACATATGTGTCCTCTTATTGTGTGTACAGAGTGAAATAGAAGATTTTCTGGTGCTTCTTCTGGCTGATCCAAATCTTTTCTTCCTTCCCAATTTGGTGACTTCGCTTTTTATGATCAAGAGGTGGCTACTCTCTCACACAGAAGCCTGTTCTTATGTGGCATATTGATTGAATATGTTATTCTTGTTGCTACGATGCTGTCATGATTCTCAATGGCGGTGGTTTTAGGACAAGAAATTGTTAAAAACTTCTGGATCAAATCCGAATGCTTATGTGTGTATCCTGGGATTCATGTAAGTATACTACTAATAGCTGGATAGTTATGGAAGGCTCATCCGGGTCTGGTTGGGAGAGGTCCGATAGTTCGAGAGGGTTGGATTCCTCGTTGTTGGATCGGACTCCCAGAATTCTCCGGGCAAACACTGTCAGATTCTCCGGCGACAACACGTCTCATGATTCCGTCCACACTTCTGTTAGAAAAGTGAGGGAAAGAACCCCCTCTCACTGGCCCCATGCCAACAGCCACAGAACTCAAGCTGCGGGCACCGAAGACGGCGGCGCAACAGCCGCAGAAGGCGCTATCCGCCCCGTGGAATGCAACGACGTGAGCCTCCGGCAGTGGCTGGATAACCCGGAAAGAACGGTGGATGCCCTTGAGTGCCTCCACATATTTTCTCAAATTGTAGATGTTGTAAACCTTGCTCATTCACAGGGAATTGTTGTACACAATGTTCGCCCCTCCTGTTTCATCATGTCTTCTTACAACCGGGTCTCTTTCATCGAATCCGCATCCTGTTCGGATTCGGGTTCGGATTCTCCGGAATACGGGGCGAACAGCCAAACGGCTGAGTTCAAGGGTTCATCTTCACCTCGGCCTGCAAGAAACGCGGCTTCACGGATTAATTCTGAAACGAGCTGCTTGCAGTCGGGTTCTGGCCGGGCTGCGCATGCTTTGGAAGGCGCCGGAGATAAGAAGCAGTCCTTTCCGATGAAGCAGATACTGCAGATGGAATCCAATTGGTACAGCCCGCCGGAGGAGGCTTCCGGCGGCTCCACGTCTTGCGCTTCTGACGTTTACCAACTTGGTGTCTTACTATTTGAGGTCAGTGCAGATGGAGGTTCTTGAACTGTTACATTACACAAGTTAAATTTTCCTGGTTAATTCGTTTTATGAACCTCGGATTTTTGCTTGAATGTGTTGATTAATTGCAATTCTCTAGCATATTAGTAATACAGATGTCTATTTGTGAGCAGCTGTATTGTACTTTTAGCTCGTTGGAAGAGAAATCTACAACTATGGCAAGCCTGAGACACCGTGTCCTTCCACCTCAGTTGCTTCTTAAGTGGCCTAAAGAAGCTTCGTTTTGCTTATGGTTGCTGCATCCCGAACCGAATAGCCGCCCTAAAATGAGGTGAGATTACGCAGTGGCAAGTTTGTTGAGTAGTTAAGATTCAGTGCATTTCGATTTTCTGCACTTTGCCTTTTCTACAAAAAGGTGTTGTTTTACATTTGGTGTAATGTTCTCCTTTGATTAGTAGATTTGGTAGTTTATTGCACAATTTGGACATGTTGGTTCTGTACACTTTATAGTCTTCACTTCTATTATCGATTGTATGCTTCAGGAGGCATGTTGTCAGCCCGGGATCTTTAAATAAGAGGGGACAGGAAAATGTATACGATGAAATTTGAAAAATTTCCAGTATATATCAAACTGTTGAATGATAATGGGTTGATGTCTGAAAGTTCTTGCTTTGAACTTGATATAATGTATTTGTCTCATGTGAGTTGTCATAACCAGATTCTCAATCAGTGTTTTTGGAGATTCAATTTTCTAAATCGTGATGTCTGATTCGTGACCTCCTGTGGACCAGTACATTTTATGTGCAGTTTACCGGAATTTAAATTGCTGATGAATCAGTTATATCAATATAAATAAGGGAGCTTGGTTTAGCTTAATGGCTAGAAAAGACCTATTATTAGTATAGTTAGTCCAGGATGCTTTCTTCATTGTCTGCCTATTCGCTGTAAAATTTCTTAGTGCTGGATGTTTTGCTCTCGATAGTCGACTCTACCCATACAGCTATCTATCTTGAACTATTCTCTGGCTATTGTCTCTGGTGATTTATCTTCCAGATGTTATGTGGGTTTTGTTTAATGTCTGTACGTTGCTGGTCTTCCCAATTTCTCCGCTCATCCTTGATTATCGTGTCATTGAATTGAACAGTGAGCTCATGGAAAGTGAATTCTTGAATGAACCAAGAAACGACATAGAAGAACGTGAAGCTGCCATAGAGCTTCGAGAAAAGATAGAGGAGCAGGAGCTGTTACTGGAGTTCCTTCTGATACTCCAACAAAGGAAGCAGGATGCAGCAGATAGCTTGAATGAGACAGTATCCTTCATATCTTCCGACATAGATGAAGTCACAAAGTTGCAGACATCGCTCAGGATGACAGGAGATTCAACATTAGACTTCAGTAAGAATCTGCCCCATGCAATAAATGTTACAGATGATGATGATTCTGGTAGCACTGGGTCCAGAAAACGAATCAGGCCGGACCTTGACACCACCAACCCAGATGAATCGGACGACCATACAGACCTACATCAGAAATCGGAGGCACCAGCTGGACATCAAGGGAGCATCCTCTCCAAGAATACTCGTCTAATGAAGAATTTCCGGAAATTGGAATCCGCTTATTTTTTAACACGTCGCAGAGCTATAAAATCAGCTTCCCGGCCATTGACAAGACATTCTCAAGCTAGTAGTGATGGAAGAGGATCTATTCTAGCAACTGAAAGAAGTTCCATTAGTAATCCATCATCAAGAGGCAGGAACAATGAGAACAAGCCAAGTGGATGGATAAATACGTTTCTTGAAGGGTTGTGTAAATATCTATCCTTTAGTAAGCTAAAAGTTAAGGCGGATTTGAAGCAAGGCGATCTCTTGAATTCATCGAACCTGGTGTGCTCCCTTAGTTTTGACCGTGATGGGGAGTTCTTCGCGAGTGCTGGAGTGAACAAGAAAATAAAAGTTTTCGAGTACAATTCGATCTTGAATGAAGAGCGTGATATTCATTATCCGGTTGTTGAAATGGCTAGTAGATCGAAGCTCAGCAGCATAAGTTGGAATAGCTACATAAAAAGCCAGATTGCTTCCAGTAACTTTGAAGGTGTAGTGCAGGTAAGTTGATTTCCAAACCCAAATTAGGGAAAATGCATATTTATCATCATGTACTTTTATGATTTTAATTATTATTTTAATTTTTGGCTTCTGCCCCTTGCTATACAATCAAGTAGAAAATAAAGTGTAGGGTGCAAAAAATTTAAAAAATTAAGAACAGGCGACAAAATGTGCTATTTTCCCCCAAAATATTTTTCGAACTTGTTCCCATCATCATCATCAACAATTTTGCTTCTTATATTGTCCAGGTATGGGATGTGGCAAGAAGTCAGACATTCATGGAAATGAGAGAACACGAACGGCGAGTATGGTCCGTTGATTTTTCAGTAGCAGATCCAACGATGCTGGCCAGTGGAAGCGATGATGGTTCCGTCAAGCTCTGGAATATCAATCAGGCAATTCTATTTTTGCACTTGGTGGATGTCAGCTTTGAAACTAAACGTACTAAAAGCATCTAGTAATCGTTGCTTGTGGATTAAATTCTCGATGTGTAATAAGTTATTTCTCTTACATGGGCTACAACTGCAGGGAGTGAGTGTCGGTACGATTAAGACAAAGGCTAATGTCTGCTGTGTTCAGTTCCCAATGGACTCTGGTCGTACTCTTGCATTTGGTTCAGCAGATCATAGGATATACTACTACGATCTTCGTAACTCGAAGATGCCTCTGTGTACTCTTGTTGGGCACAATAAGACAGTGAGCTATGTGAAGTTCATTGACTCAACAACTCTTGTGTCCGCTTCCACCGACAACACACTAAAGCTCTGGGATTTGTCTATTTGTTCATCAAGGATACTTGATTGTCCTCTGCAGTCGTTCACTGGCCATCTGAATGTCAAGGTCTCTCTCTCTCTCCCCCCCCCCCCCCAAAATTCCAGTTAACCATATTTTGTCCTCAAATATTTCAAGGACTACTTCCTTTTCGGCCGTTAAAAATTCATGTTACTAATATACTTTTACTTCATTTCAGAATTTTGTTGGCTTGTCCGTAGCCGATGGTTATATTGCAACCGGCTCAGAAACAAATGAGGTATTACAATTTCACTTCATGCACCATGCTGTATGTTTATCTATGCTAAACGTAGTCTATTGCAATTTGTACTTGGTGATATGCATGCACACACACACACGCGCACACACACACACACACATATATATAGTTGTAAAATAATACGTTCTGTCATCTAAAGGCTGTTGGTTATGAAAAAAATATCTCTAGGATATGACTATTATTAATTGACCTGCCCCTATTCTCCTTCCATGGAAATGGAAGGAAGACTGATTCTCATGAACAAGGGAAAAACACTGCAGAGAGAGAGAGAGAGAGAGAGAGATAGAGAGAGAGAGGAGAGAGAGATAGAGAGAGAGAGAGAGAGAGGAGAGAGAGAGAGAGAGAGAGCGAGTGTCAACTATTGCATGAGCTCGTCTGTCATGTGTTGTTCATCAAGTTGAGAGCTGCATCCTAGGAATGTGCAAGTTCAGTTAGATAGCTTCAATCTGAGACATGAGGCAGTGAGATGAAGTAAGCAAGGATGTTGGATAAGTCTACTTCATTGTAATGGCTGGCTTCTTGCAGCAAAATGACGAGTTGAACCATGGTTGAACACCTAGAGCTACTCCCTTAGTTGCATGGAAGTACTGAATCATGATATGATAATTGCCATAGTGACCTTGTTGTACGTGATGCCTAGAGATTTCCCAAGTAACCCTAATGAAAGGATGCACATTAGGAAAGTAGGCAGAATTGCTGGTATTGGTAAATCTTGGATCCATTTCATGCAACAAGACCCATCGTTGGCTAAACAAATTGTTTGATTACGTATTGAATTTATTACTATTTTGTCGGCTTTCACTAGCCAGAGAAATGTTGTGAAGTTTGACTGTTCGAGAGTGCTGCACATAAACTGCAAAACCTACATTGTGGAGGACTAAAGTGAAAGTTGGTGAAGTATGCATTTTTAAGTGATTCGATTAGTGTAGAGTCTGTAGACAGACAAAAACACCCCCCCTCTCTCTCTCTCTTGCTCAGTATTGTGCTGTGCAGGTTTTCGTGTACCACAAGGCTTTCCCGATGCCCGCCATGTCGTTCAAATTCAACAGCACGGATCCACTTTCCGGTGATGATGTGGACGACAGTGCGCAGTTCATCTCATCCGTTTGTTGGCGGGGTCAATCTTCGACGTTGGTTGCTGCAAATTCTATGGGAAACATCAAGCTTTTGGAGATGGCTTAATTTTGATTTAATTTTTTATAAAGGGTATGTAAGACAAATCATGATTTTCATGGGACGCAAAAAAGGGTATATGGGATCGCAGCCATGAATTGATGATATGATAGCAGGGTACAAAATATTGGTTTTTTTTGGTGAAAACAAAATTTTTGCCTTCTAGTTTGTAGTGCATAAATCGTTACTTGCAAATATGCGATTCTTCGTTTCTTGAAGAAAAAAAGTGTATTTGTAGATAAAATATGAGGTGAAGTGAAAGGGAGAGCTGTGAAATGGGGTTGTTATTATTGTGTTATATATATTTATACATATATATATAGTGAGTTTCTTATGCTTGGTACATAAATAATACTGTCGAAAAGTTAATAATAATATTTTTTTTTATAACAATAATTTTTGAAGGGACAAATAATATATTTCACCATTAATATTTATTAAGTAAATAAGTAATATTTGTTAGTTAAATAAGTAATATTATAAATTAAATTGTATGGTGCATCATCGTACATAAATTTTTATCATATATATATGTATATGTATATTCTATGATTGCTGTGATATTAAAAACATTTTATGGCATGAAATGTAACGCTAGAGGTGATGGTAATGTGTAGAATAAGCACATCAATTGTGGATGTTATCGTCTCATTTTATGGAGCCGTGTCCAATAACCAATGTGGGGTTGTGAATTAGTTATGCAGTAGATATTTAATATGCTACATAATAGCTATAGATATATTTAATGGGGGTATGATTTAATTAGATTGGAAATTTTGATTTTTAACATTTTGAAATACATGGGATTGAATATTTTGAGATTGAGTGTAGGCTCATTGAAATATGTTTTGAAGGTTTTAATAAATTTTAGAGTTCAGTTATTTACACTCGATGAAATGCTACACGTGTAATATTTTTTGTGGAAGTGTTTGGTTAATGCTGATTCTGTACTTCTAAAGCAGTCAAATTGAATTCTTAGATCAACACCAACCTAATACGTCAGATATTGTCCAATTATTGCTGATAACTCTTGAGGTGTGTAGTATTTTGTTGAGTGCTACACAAACAACTCCACCTTAAATTGCATAAAAACTGGTACCAAATTTGAGATGAGACCGACCGTGTTCCATTTATAAAAGATTTGGTACTCGGTTTGATGAAAATTAAGCGTCAGCTACACTACAAACTAATGTTCAGCACCCAAAATCAATGTTCAATACTGCGATTCGATTAAAAATTAATTTCATCCCACCAAATTCATTTTTTAGTTATCCTATAAAAAAAGTAACGCATTCAAATTTAAAATAAAATATTCATTTTTTTATTTGACAGATAAATTATATATATGGAATAAGTTAAATCAACGAATAAACACACCTCTATAAATATAAATTTATGAATTTTAGAAGATTATACCTTCATCAAATTAATTTAAAAAACTAAGAAAATAATAAATTAATAAAAACATTGTCTTGCAAAACAGAAACAATCGTTTTTGTATCGAAGAGAGTATTAATTTAGTAAAGGTAAACGTTTAGAGCTCAATCTAATACAAGGAGGATAATGTAGTCAGTTTTTGTGGCACTTCCGGTTTGATGTGCAGTTGGACGTTTCTGAAAGATAGCATTTCAATGATGTCTGTCTCCCCAGAAACAATCCAAATCCACACCCGATCGAATGACAAAATGACGCTGAGTGCAGCATCCAATATAATAAGATGGGGGAAGCTCACCTTACACCCAGCAATACATGTATACATAAAAAAATACCCTACAGGAACAAGGGGGGGCAACAGAACAGAGCTCTTTCTATATATGCATTATCCTAATTGTCTTATTAATAATAATGCCTGTAATACTCGATTTCCTACATCTAAACACGGCCGCCTAGTGAGGCTTTTTTACCTAGCTACAATGTTCTTGATTTGGCGAAACTAGATTACCTATGAGCCGTTTAAGCCGTTCAGCACCGGGGCCAGGTCTGAGCTTGGTTACAGTCCCCACCTTGGAGCAACGTGGCTTTCCCGCACACCAGCCACCAGGCGTGAAGCTCCCGTTCCTCCTGCCAAGCAATTCAATGTCAATCTTGTCCAAGACGGGGGCCTTACCTTTGAATTTACGGGCAAACGGGGCATCACTCGCGATCATGCTAGCAGTGTCGTTGAGGGAGAGTGTGTGAGGGTGCTGTTGTGGAGGGTTGTCCCAAGAGATGTAGTGCATGTCATGGTTGACAACGGTAGGGACAAACTGCGGGGCGTTGCAGATAACGGTCTGGAAATAGCCTTCTGGGGAGGAGACAAAATTCGAGTAGTACATGAGGAGGGTTCGGGGGAGATTGTCCCAACCCCATATGCAGTATTCTACAAATGCGCGCGATAGAATCATCCAAGCTGAACCTGTAAAGAGTGCAAGTTGTCCTTAATATATTATAAGACTGAAGCAGAGTATTGTGCCCACATAAAGAACTCGGAATTAGAAAACGTCAAGAAGAATAAATTAAACCTTTATCACACCGTGTGAAATGCGCTATAGGGATCATATCTAGCGATCATTTTCAGTTTAGATAATGTTCTCATTTTATGTAAAGTTACATTTTTAATAGTATTTGAAGTTCTTTTTACGTCTGTCTCCTCTTACCCCTTTTAATCCAAGTTAATGGCTCTCTAATTTCTCCATGTGAAGCAACTAAAGGTCTTTAAAAAAAAAAAGTGTTTTAATTTAAGTTACTCAGCATTCTCTATGTTGTACTGAGGCAACTAAAGGTCTCATATATGCACATGCGTAAACCATCTTAGGTGCGTTTTTCTAATTTTCTCATCTTAAGTCAGAATTTGCAAAGCTACACAGAACTAATAATTACGAATTTCTCTGCTCTTAGCAACACCAATGCTCATAACCTTATAAATGAAAAGTGAGCTGCAAATTCTGTCATCAATAGACTTAATGAGTTTGCTAGGAACAAGCAAAATTAAGATGTTAGGCTGCCACATGTATGATCAGCCTATCAGTTGGAAGAGTAAACAGCTCCCTCAAAAGTCAGTAGGTGAGAGTTATGCCAAAATCAATTGTAACAACCAAGACAGATACGTTCAGAAGTTGGAGTATTCAGGTCTCTTGTAATTGTAGTGATTATCATGCAATTCCAATTGCAATAATCCAATCTCCAATCCGAAAGAGGAACCCAAGTATATTAAGAACACCGGTCTCATAATGCTTTTGTATAAAAGATCAGTTAAATCAGGATGCTAATGAAAGAATCTCTGATGTTTTACAACGATCAGAAAGTGAGGAAGATAAGGAAAACACAAATCGTAAGCACCATTATAATGTTTCAGATGATAGAATCCAGTGCTTGAACTAACCAGTAAACAATTTGAATGCTGTTGGTAAGTTTCTTTTTGGTCCAACTGCAAATATGTCGGCCTTGGTTGTCTGGTAAAGTCCAGGATCCACAATTAATGGCATTGCCCTTTGAGTACTGTAATAATACAATATACAAAGGATTACATATGTAAGATCTCTTCTTATCAATAACAAAAGTAAGCCCAGATACATGCATAAAGAACTTACGCTTTCCACCCTAACCGGCTAGTGTGTTCCACAAAATTGAGCTCCCGTTTCAAATCAGAGAATGTGTAAAGAAGATCTGCAAGAAGAAAATGTTTACGTTCATAGATAAACTAGTCATAAGGAAACACAAGTTTGGAAAAGTGTCGGTGGGGATAAAAGAAAGGAAAATTTCACCATCTTGTGTCACCAAAGGATAGTCTGAAGCGCTAAGGTTAATGAACCAATCCCAATCTTTAAATCTCTTTAGAAGAATGGCGCATGCGTGAAGAGTATTAGCAACCATGGTAGGCCCCCTATAAGTAACCATATTTGATTTGTTATTTACAATAACATTCCCAACTTTTGTAAAAAGAGAGTGGTTTGCCACCCGGGTAGCGAGTTCCAGTCTCTCCTCTACTGGTGACTCAAGATCCAGATGAACAATATAATAGTTCCATGGATGATATAATGCATGAAGAGTCCTCCACAGTTTCTCCAAATCACCTTTCGATCCAGAAATCAAATAAGCAAATTTCGGAACAGGGGGGCGGGCAGGAGGTGGTGGAACTTGATTTAACTTCGCCTCAACAAAATTGGAGCCAGTTTCATTGGTCATAATACGAGAAGGGAATATTGATAGAATAGAATTGATTGTGTGCAATGAGGAAACAAGCCCCATATTGAAGGAGGTTGCCAGAAGGAAAATGCATACTAATGAACTTATAACAAGAGGGAAAACCCACTTCTTCTCTGTGTTCAAGTACCCCATTGCAAAAACTTATGATCATGAAATCCAGTGAGAAATTCTCATCACAATTCAACTGTGATGTCTGCTCCGATGGATTCAACAATTTGCAGATCAGAGGGCTTAATAAATAACAGCCCGACTTCCGATCCCTATTTTGGCAGCAAATGTTCAATTCAAAGAAGGATCACACCTCCTTTGATTGGAATCCAGAAAAGGTCGCTATATGGTATATGAAAATGGCTGTTGAATTGGAAAAAAACCTTCAACACAGAGGAAAAGAATTATAATAAGTTTCAGCCAATTAGTTTGATACTGATATCATATAAATTAATAAAAGACACCGTAAACAACTCCGCTCTGAATTCACACAAAGACAAAAAAGAGAATACGATACATTAATAAGCAACCCAACCAGATGTTTATATAAATGTCCTAAATAAATGTATGAAAGAAACTTTCCTTGTATAATATTTGTCTTCTCTGCGTACGGCAAAGAACTAGGTAGAAGGCGAGGAATACTAAACCAGAGGAATCAAGTGAGGCCGACAAAATTCAGGTAAACAAGTAATTAAGATAATTATTCGTCACAAATGAGCATATATATATATATGCATTTTTTTAACGCATTAGATATATATATATATATATATATATATATATATATCCAGTTTTAAATAGCAATCCATAACAAAACCCAAATTCTAAGTCAAAATTATTACTAAATCTAGAAAATAAATCAGGAATTAATCCAACAACGAAGCCAAAACATAGTAAATAAACTCAGAATTCGCCAATATAACGTATAAAACAAAACCAGCGTTTTAATTTACATATAATATGACAAAACCAGAAGAGATTAAAAGCAATGGAGCTTAAGATCACTAAATTAACGAGTCAAAGCACAACCGCGGCAATCATGGCGAAAAATACAGAGCAGTTACGAGAAGAAATTGCATGGAGCTGAAATATTTGCGGCCCCAAAACTCCAGTTCATACAAGCGAAAGAAATACAAAACAGAAAATTTCAAATCAGAGCTAGTCCGAATGCAACCGTATACAAATTCACAATATCTCGCGAAACACACAGACGAAAGAGCATCTGAAGCAATATACGTGGTCAAATATCCAATTATGAAGAACAGGAAAAAGATCGACCTGCTTATTATATTGCGATGGCGGAGATCGTGTCCGCCTCGGCAAACCCGTTGTCGAGGAGAGAGAGCAGGAGAGAGAAACAGAGCATTATTTATATAGACACGGATGATGGAGAGAGAAAAAACAGCTTCACGAAAGCACATTCACATACGTAAGAAATGGTTGGTTAGTTTAAATTTTCGAGATTACAGTAATCACAGAATTGGAAATCGTGATGGAGGTGTGCGGTGTTAGTGTGTGTTGTGCGTGTGATTCTGTTGCTGTTTTGTTGGGGGCGAGGATCGGAAGTGAAATCGAGATAGAGAGAGAATGTTAGAGAGAGAAAATGATACTATATATATATATATATTGATTGCATATGTGTCAACCGGTGGATTATGGTGTGAACCGGGCAGCCGGCCGCCTACTTTGCTACTACGCTTTTAATTACCATCGCCTAATTACGGCTTAGGTTTTGTATTAATCACCCTACCTCTATGCATACTACACGCATTTACACAAAATGCATGAATCATTTTACATGCAATAAATTAAATTCTATCCAAAAATACTAAAAATACAAAAAAATATAATCGATCTGACTTGAATTCATATAAAAATTTATCGATCCAACATATGTTATGTACACATACGTTTTTTTGTGTAATTATTAAGCAAGATATTTCTTTTTTTATTTAAAAAAACTAATATTTTTAGTTGAAGGTAATTTTTCTAACAAAGTATTATTTTCTTCTCCATAAAAAATATTAGTTTTTCTTGAAAAAATATTATAATATTGAAAAAAATAGTATTCCTAAAAATCCAAAAAAATATCCTTTATTAAAATAATAATATCATATTTTACGTCTTCGAAGTAAATTCACATAAAATTTAGTACACATGTGACCAACTTATATATATAATATATATAATTTACATCTTATAGAAATTAAGACCACTAATAAAAATCATTCCAAATTTGACGTATTCAAAGAAAATCATATTGTGTTACATAACTATAGGATCCTTTCACGTACTATAAACGTCTCCATGAGATTGTGACCATTTAGACTTGTTCCTTCCATAGATGTAATTTGTAATTTGTAATTTGTAATTTGTAATTTACCAAATATAATATTGATATTTTTTGTTAATATGATATAGGATAGATTTTGTAATATTTCAAATATAAATTATAAATATATATAATTTTATGTAACTAAAACATTGATTTTTCGTAACATCATTTTTTACTATAAACAATATGTTTGAATTCAATCTACTAATATGATAAATTTATACATAAATGTGAATTCTCATCCATTTTCTCTATATGTATTGAATTCGAAAATTGTGTATTGAACTAATATACAAATTAACGGTACATCCATAAAATATAAAAAAAAAACATAACACATATAATTTTATTTTTAACAAAAATTAATGCTACTTTAAATAAATAGAAAAAAAGAAAGACAGCTGTATTTACTCTATGATCTCGTGGAAGAATAATTGAACATTTGACCAGTTATTAATGGAATTCAATTAATCAAATTACAAAAGGAGAAAAATCCCAATCATGGAATTTGGTATGGATTCACAAGAAAACTAAATTCAATTACAAAAAGAAGAATCTCAACCATCGAATTCGGTCTTGATTTCTCTCCATCTGAGATGTGCACCCATCTTTATTTTTATATTCTAATTCAAAATAACGAGTCAAGTCTTGTTGAATTTTAGATTATTTATTATATTTTTCAAAATATTTTATGCAAGTAGAATTATATTAATTTTTTCTTTTTCATTTCGATAAGAATAATAAACACTTGATTGTGTTTAAAAACATGGTCAATCGTATATTTATGAACTGTTTGTAAAAATTAAGTAAACTAAACTCAAAAAGCTATTACAAATACAATGAAAATTAAATCAACCAAATCTCAAGAAAATATATACCCACCAATTAATAAATTGTTCAATTAATTCTTAGTGAGCATTTTTATGAGTATCCATAAAAAAAATAATAAATAAGATAGTTTACGACATACAATGAAACGAGGCACTCAATATTCTTCATTTATCAAATGAGTCAAAAAAATTGTTCAATTTTCATTTATTTATTTATTAAATAAGTAAATACTAACCATATTCGAACACGAGCTTATTATAGAATGTTATGTTCGTCAACTATCCCGAATTGTGAGTAATTTTGGTAGTAAAAGAATTTTATTGATTAATAGATATTGTGAATATTTGAGTAATAACATATGTCAATATTGATAATAACGTGCCTAATATAATAAAATGTGACACGTGTGCTATGCAAAGGGCCATTACAGTCGGTGGAATATCAATTACTGCTGCCTTTAATGAACCAACTTTAATGAGAGCCTCTTTTCTGTATTTTGATGCTCAATCCAATGGTCTGGTATTTTTTCTTTTATCCATTATTTATTAAATAAATATTTATTTATTTATTTCTCTATTTATTAGAGGAACCGATATTTGAAATTGAATAAAAAAGAACTACCATTACCTAATAAAGGATACTCAAAAGTTAAGGATAAGTTTTTATAATGAAATTATAATGGTTGCAGGTAAAATATTTTGGATAAATGATTTTGAAATTTGGAGTTATAAATTTGAAAATGGAAGTATATTTGATTAATTTCTTTTTTTATGTGAGTTAATGTGGGCTCTAAATTTTATTTTTTTGTTTCGAAATAAGAATTTTATACTTACATAAGAGTCGACATTAAAAACTAAGGTCATATTTTATTAATTAAAGTAAAACTTAAAATGTTTAATTTTACGAACTATCTATATGATAAAATAAGTCAAAAATGATTTGGTATGATGCACTGAAAAATTCATGTTTATAGTATACAGTGTTGAAATTGTTGTACATTGAAAATGCATATCAATATCGTGTCAAAAAATTTGGTATGACAAATTATCCATATATACCGTACTAAAATTTTGATATACCATTTATAACAAAAAATTTGGTAAACCATTTCATGCCAAAAATTTAGCATACTGTTTCGTACTGAAATATCAGTATACCAAAAGTTTCAAAATTTCTATTCGGTATCGATATATCATCTTGTTTTATTTTATGAAAAAAAAAAGGGAGGTTTGGCCATTGGGTTCCTTTTATTGGAACTATGTTTTGTGATGATCACAGATGCATCTTGGTAAGAAGCATTGAATCACAAAGCTGGAACATGCAGGTGCATGGGTGCAGAATGGAGCTCGATGCAGCTGATTGCGTGATCCTAATCTGATGCAGCGGATTAGCTGTGTTGCTGACGTGGAGTTAATTGGTTAGGGAGTTAGTTATTCAGCTGGAAAGATCAAGAGAAAGCTAGGCAGTTAGATAGGGTTCAATTCAATTTTTCAATTCAGAATTCATTCATCTTTCATCTTTGAGTGCAGAAAAGAGAGAGAGTTTGAAACACTTGTATCTTGTGTAGATTAGCAGATTCAAGGTAGAGATTGAGTGGTTGTAAACATACACTATAATCAATACAATGGCATCAACAAAGTGGATGTAGATCGGTTTGATCGAACCACTATAAAATCTGGTGTTGATTTCTTGTTCACATTATTCATTGATTTGAATTTCTTGGATCACGATTGAACTATCTTAGATTCAATCACAACAAATTGGCGCCGTATGTGGGAATCGTGAAGAAGGTGATTCAAGATGGGTCCTACGCGATTTGATGTTGAGAAATTCACTGAGAAAACTGACTTTGGGTTATGGAAAGTGAAGATGCGAGCTCTGCTTATATAGCAAGGACTGGGTGATGCATTAAAGAAGTGGAGTGCAAGTTCCGCAGGAAAGGAGAAGGCGGAGAAATCTGAGGAACACGCTCAGATGTTGGAGAAAGCCCATAGCATGATAATTCTGTCATTGGGGGATAAAGCTCTTAGGGAAGTGTCGAAGGAAACCACTGCAAGGGGAGTTTGGGATAAACTTGAAAACTTGTATATGGTAAAATCACTTGCTAATAGGCTCTATATGAAACAGAAGCTATACTCGTTCAAGATGGTGGAGGATAAATCCATTCTTACACAGATGGATGAGTTCAATAAGATTTTGGATGATCTTGAAAACTTGGAGGTAAAGATGACTGAAGAGGACAAAGCCTTGATCCTGTTATCTGCCTTACCAAGGTCGTTTGAAAACTTCAAAGATACTTTGCTCTTTGGGAGCAAAGAATCAATCAATCTTGAAGAAGCGCAAATTGCACTGAAGTCAAAGGAACTGCAGAAATCAACTGAAACTTCAATGGCATCAACAAGTGGAGAAGGTTTAAACATCAAGAAGCAGTACAACAATGGCAATAAACCTTAGAAGAAGGGGTCATTTCAAAAGAAACAAGAACAAAAGCCAACTGATTTTGTCAATAATCCAGAGATAAGGAAATGCTTTCATTGCCATGATCTTGGGCATTTCAAGAAGAATTGCAAGAAGTGGAAGGCATTGAAGGGAAAAGGAGTTGACACATCAAGTAAGAGTCACAAACATCAGGCAAATCAAACAACAAACAGCACTGAAGAAGCTGGCTATGAATCTTCAGAAGCTCTATGTGTGACAATTGATGAAGTTGAATCAGAGTGGGTGTTGGACTCGAGTTGTAGCTTTCATATGACACCCAACAAGGATTGGTTCTCTACGTTACAGCAAATCAATGGTGGCACAGTGATGCTAGGCAATGATCAAAGCTGTAAAGTGAAAGGCATCGGTGCACTACACATTAAAATATTTGATGGTGTAGTCAGATTACTGAGGAATGTCAGGTATGTTCCTGATTTGAGAAGAAATCTGATCTCTCTGGGAGTGTTTGATACAATGGGGTACAGGTTTGAATCTGAAGGGGGAAAGCTAGATGTAATCAAAGAAAATAAGATTGTCATCAGAGGAATGAGGAGAAGTGGGCTGTATTTTCTGGTTGGAAATACAATTACTGGGCAACTAAACTCAATAAACACACAAGATTGCACTGCTATATGGCATGGCAGGTTAGCTCACTTAAGCGAGAGGAACCTATATGAGCTATCTAAACAAGGTCTGCTAGGAGGTGACAGGATAACAAAACTGACTATGTGTGAGCATTGCATATTGGGGAAGTCAAAGAGATTAAAGTTCCCTGCAGCAGTTCACACCACCAAAGGGATCTTGGAGTATGTTCATTAAGACCTTTGGGGGCCTGCAAAACACACCACAAAAGGTGGAGGGAGGTATTTCATCTCATTAATAGATGATTACTCAAGGAAGGTTTGGGTTTACATACTGAAAATCAAATCTGAGGCATTTGACAAGTTTAGAGACTGGGAGACTGAGATGGAGAATGTAACAGATAAGAAATTGAAGCATTTGAGGACAGACAATGGGTTGGAATTTCTATCTGAAGAGTTCTTGAACTACTATAAAGAAAAGGGAATTGTAAGGCACAAGACTGTACCTGGCACACCACAACAAAACGGGCTGGCAGAGAGGATGAATCAAACACTATTGGAAAGAGTCAGATGTATACTGAGCAGTGCAGGCCTACCAAAGTCATTTTGGAGAGAGATAATCACTACAGCTGCCTATCTAATCAATAGGAGTCCATCAACAGCTCTCAAATTCAAAACACCAGAAGAAGTGTGGAATGGGAAACCACCAAACTACAGCAACTTGAAGGTGGTAGGGTGCCTAGCTTATGCACATATCAAGCAGGATAAACTTGATCCTAGAGCACTCAAGTGTGTATTTCTAGGCTATCCCAGTGGAGTGAAGGGTTACAGGTTATAGTGTTTGAAGACACATAAGTTTATCACAAGTAGAGATGTGGTATTTGATGAGAACAAGATGCCTATGAAAGATGTTCCTGAAGCAAGTGGATCTCAGCAGATTACTCGAGTTGAGGTGGAGCCTCAGAGATACAAAGGCCAGCAAGAAACTCATGATGATGATGAATCATCTTCTGGTGAATCAGGAGATGAACCAAACAATCTAAGCAGCTATCAACTAGCTAGAGACAACAGAGAAGGGTGATCAGACCTCCATCCAGATATGTTCAACAAGATTTGGTGGCATTTGCTCTATACACTGCACAGGAGATATAATCTTATGAACCTAAAACTTATACTGATGCTATAAGTTGCAAGGAAGCTGATAAATGGCTTGTAGCAATGGAGGAGGAGCTGTTGTCACTAAGCAAGAATGATACCTGGAAGATTGTGAAGAAGCCAAAGTCACAGAAGTTGGTTGGGCGTAAGTGGATCTTCAAGAAGAAACCAGGAGCTGTGAAAGCAGCTGGAGTGAGTTATAAGGCCAGGTTGGTGGCCAAGGGATACTCACAGAGGGAAGGAGTAGACTACAATGAGATATTCTCACCCGTAGTCAAACATTGTTCCATCAGAATACTCTTGTCACAGGTGGCTCAGTTTAATTTGGAGTTACATAAAATGGAAGAAACCACAACATTTCTACATGAAAGATTAAAAGAGACTATATACATGAAGATATCAAATGGTGTGTTTGTGGAGAATTCTGAAACCAAAGCTTGTTTGCTACAGAGATCTTTATATGGATTGAAGCAAATTGCCCTCAGATTTGATGAGTATATGGAGTCATGCAAATTCAGAAGAAGTGAACATGACAGTTGTGTGTATTTCAGGAGTGAAGGTACATCTCTTACTTATCTTTTGTTATATGTAGATGATATGCTTATAGCCACTAGCACAATGGAGGGAATACAATTTATTAAAATTTTAATATATAATCATGGTTCTAACTTTTTAATATATTAATAGAAGATATTTGTGGGATGAGAATAATCATTAGAAAAGAAAGAAAAAAGAAAAGGAAAAAAGAAAAGAAAATAGGGAAGACTTGATTACTGAAGCCCCAACTTTTCCAAAGGATGACGCGTGGAGTCTTGGCAATGGAATATTGTCAAGTCCAAGGCATTGTTTCTGCTTTTTGGAATATTTAAGTCAAACCAAGAAAATGAACAAGCCCATGAACCCCGGGGATGCTCTTTATTTCTGGAATACCAACACTGCCCTTCATTATTTATTATTATTATTATTATTATTATTGATGTTGTTGCTGTTGTTGTTGTTTAAAAATAATAATTTTTAGAAATGTTGTTGTTGTTGTTTAAAAATAATAATTTTTAGAAACTTATAAGAATAATAAACAATCTTTTTATATTAACAAAGATATAATTTAATGATACTATAATTATAATCTATAACTATATAAAAACAAGGCAGTTAAACTAATTTACATATCATTTTTCGCTTAAAATTAATTTTTTATTTTTAGAAACTATCATGTTCAATTAGAATTTTTTTATTTTTCTTTGATTTTTCATTCAAATTTCAAAGGTTTATAATTTTTTCATCTCAACTCTGTTTTTATGAAAAATATTCAAATTAAATTATTTTTTATTATCTTTAATTTGATATCCATATGTATATGTAATAATAAAATATTTTTTTCATATATTACTTGTGCTATATTTTAATATTTAATATATTTTTATATTGTTTGATATTTTAGGTTAACAATTTTTTATCAAAATATATTTTATGTAATTATATATTTTATTTTAAAAATTATATTATTAATTTTATAATAATTTATTATATTATCATATTATAAATCTATATTAATTATTATGTAAATGACTCAAATAACTTAACTAAAAAACTAATCACATAGTTTTGATCATCGGTGGTTCATTGTAACCACCCAAACTTTCGAACTATTATAGCTCTTCTCGTAAAAACAAAAAAATAGAAGGTCATTATAGTCATATTATTTTAAAATATATGTTTTTAATTTTTAAAAATAGAAATAGGTGAAATTTTATTATTACGTACCCCAATCACTTGCGCATCAGTTTTGTTTCTTTTTTGTGGACTTTCTACAAATGAAATACAAATTCGTCCGTCCGACGCGTTTTATTTTTCGTTATTATTTTTAAGAAAATAAATTAATTTGAAGACTTTGACTACGAATTGGCAACAAGTCCCCCACCCCCAACCCCAACCCCAACCCCAACGCGCGCACAAGCACATCAACTTTAAGAAAACTCATTTATATTTACATATATTCTATTAAAATAAGATTTTTTTGTTCTATTTTGTTTTAAAGATCCTCACATATATTTTATAAAAAAAAAATCAGAAAATAACTCATATGTTTCTTATTTTAAAATTTAACTATCATAATTTTTCTTTTAAAAAATATTTTTCTCTCTATTTTCTTAACAACAATTTTACATTTCCAATACTTATGTTTAAGATGGGCAATATTATCTCCTTAATTCTTAAATAACATTTATTTTGTGATAAAGTTTTTATGCTAATATTTTTTTGGGACGGGGAAATATATAAATTTGTTTAATACATTATTTGTATGATGTTGTATTTCATACAGTCTTCATGTTCGATTCATCGTTAATACTGAAATAATTAAACATCACCATGTGCATCAACTGGTCAGATATTATAAAAAATATTAATATCTATCTCAAGTCTAGTGCATAACATAATCATTGTTAGGAATTGAAGTTGCATCAACGAAAGGACCATCGTACATGATGTTAGATTTATGTTTGTCATATGTGTAGGAAATCTTTTCAAAACATTTAGTTGTATTAGTTTTTGTAATACCCGATTATTTTTACGCAATATTTAATTTTCTTGATTAATTTTATTTTATTTTTACGTGGGCTTATTATTGTTTCAATTAGGATTATTGGACCGTAAGTTACTTTTCTCTAAGCCCATATATATATATATAATAGAATTTTCAGTCAAGATATGATATATTTTTCTTAGAATCTTATGGGTACGGAGGTTAGCCTTTTGCTAGGAAAAAAGAGATATTTTCTCTCAATTAGTTAGAAGATTAGATACAGATACAGATTTTGTTTAGAAGATACATCTAGATTTAAATCTTGCCAAACCTATAAATACAACCTAGCATTCCTTCAACATGAATGATCTAGGTATTTTAGAACTTCAGGCGAGGAGACAAGGGACGTATTAGAAACATATCACTTGCATGAGATTTTCCTTATATTACGAGAAGTCACGTAAGAGGTGAGGTTCATTTTATGACATGTCATTATTAAATATGTTGTATGTTTAAGTATGTTATGATTGCTATATGAATTGATACGCTGATACGGGATCATAATTTGATCCAAATTGATACGGGATCATTATTTGATCCAAACTGATACGGGATCATTAATTTGATCCACCTATGTTACGTTGGCCATTTATTGATACGAAATGTTACGATTTGATAAGCTCATGTTGCTTTCATTCTATGCTTTTACTACTCTATATTTAATTTTGACAAGCCTGAACCTCACGAGCTGGGTGTAGCTCACCCCCTTTTACCTTCCTACTTTTCAGGATAGGGAGTTTGTCAAGGCGACGGGAGCAGGCGGATGAAGCATATTTTTATTATTCTCTTTTTTGAATTATGGGTTACGTTTTATTCATAAACGATTGAAATTTTATTAGGGTTTGTTATGTTTTTCTTCAAACTTATCTTAGGAAACAAATACTTATGCCTACTTTCTTGATTATATGAAGTTATGAGTTTTCTAAATTGAATAGTTATTTAATTAGTGGCATGACTAGGTTGATTTATATTACGAACTCATTTTAGAATGAATACTATTATTTATTTATTCGTATGGGTTAAATTGTTTGTTGGGTTAATGGGCATGAGAAATCAATTTCTTGTTGTTTAGGTCTTTATGCTACTGCTTATTATTTAATTTTGTTTTTGAAAATATATTATTGGTTATAATTACTTGAGGTTACGACATACAAAAATGTAGTATTATGAAATCTAGTAATTCATTGTAGTGCTTAGATAAAATTTATGCCATAGGGTTCTCTTTTAATTTTACCAAAGCATATATTATGTGTCTACTTGTTTATAACTGTAATTTACTATTTAATTATATGTTATAAATCAATTATATCTTCCGCTGCTATAAATTTTAATGTAGTAGGGTTACTTTAACGACCTAGTCATTAGGATGAAATTCCTTAATATTTATTTACTATTTTTTTTATTTGGTAACCTATTTTACTTTTTATTATTAAAAATTTGTAGTAAATTAATAGTTTTCTAAATAAATATTTGGGTCGTTACATTGTGGTATCAGAGCAGGTTTACGTTTCTGTAGACTTGTTTAAATTGTGAATTTATGATGAAATGTTTGGAAAAAAAAAATTATATATATATACATATATATGTATATATATATGAGTTATATGCTTCATCGTCTTCTTCCGTTCACCACGACAACTCCAAAGGTATGCAATGAGTTATGATCTATGTTATCCACGTCAAGTTTGATATGTATATGGTTACACCTGTTTAAGACCTATTATGCACGCATAAGAGTTATGACACATAGATTTATGCTTTAGTATTATGTGTATTGAGTTGTAGTCGCATCAATTAGATAGATAAGATGGGTCTCACACGTTGAATGCCTAGAAGAAGAACTGAAGAAAAAAAGGGGTAGTAGTACAGTAATTATTTTATCTAATTCTGAGAAATATATTAATTATTTTATTTAAGTATTAGAAATAGAGTAATATTGAAGGTTAGTCTGCTCAGAATGCGGCATATGATCTTATGATTGTTTTGGAAAGGAAAACAAATAAAAGGCCATTCCTTGTGGATTTCAGTGGGCCTACTCACATAGTTGAAAAGTCAACTTTAGAATCCATGTCCATCATGGTCCACGTGACTCTTTGTACCATTTCATGTGAATAGAGAGTTGGTAGGTACCTATATGTATATATATATATATATGATTGCTTAAGCATATGCAAGCATGATGTATGCAATCCATACATAAATTTCTATTTACGAAGGTCATTTCTATTTTAATAATAGGAATAAGTTGGGATATGAATCAGGTGATATAATAATGTGTTACTGCTTGATTTTAAATTATTTATTATTTTATGTTTAGGATTTATTCTATATTTATACTTATAACTCACAAATTAGAATATTCGTGGTAATAGAAATATGGCACCTAGACGCGACAACACTACTGCATCTGCTTCCAGCAATCAAGATCAAGCTGCCCAGAATGAGGTTCCCAACAATCAACAACAGTTGTTGTCGGGACTAGTTGCACTCCTTCAGGGCGCTACGATCAACTCAACAACTACGCCCGAACAAACACAAGCTCGGGTTATCAATCAATTCAGTCACTTTCAACTCCCTGTGTTCAAGGGTACTGAGGGACCTGCTGCTATGGAGGAATGGTTACTCACTCTACAAAGCATGTTTGAGTACATGTCATGCACCGATGCCCAAAAGATTTCTTGTGCTGTGTTCCAATTGAAAGGTGACGCTAGGACTTGGTGGAATGACTACTGGAGGTTTAGATCCGAGGAAGAGCGCATTGCTCTTACTTGGAAGGACTTCAAGGAGATCGTTATGGAGAAATACTACCCGCGGGTGTATCGGGACAAGATGGAAAGAGAATTTATGGATTTCACCCAAGGCAATTTGACAGTCACTGACTATGAACGCAGATTCAATCATTTGTGTCGTTTTGCCCCACACCTAGTGGATACTCCACAAAGAAAAGCTCAAAGGTTCCGTGATGGGTTACGTGCCGAGATTCGCCACCATCTAGCGGGACTTGGAACGATGGCCTATGCTGAAGCAGTAGCAAAGGCAGAAGACATATCTGCCAGCATTGACATGGAAAAGACTAAGCACAAGGCAGTGGATGGTTCCAACAAAAGGAAGTGGCATGAAAACAACCAAGGAAAAGGAGGAAATCAGATTAAAGAGGGAGGAACGATGGGCCATTTGGGCCTAAACCACAAGCTGACTTTCCGACATGCCCCACGTGTGGTAAAAAGCACAGAGGCGAGTGTCTACGTGGACAAAACAAATGTTTTCGCTGTCATGAACCAGGACACGTCATATCACAATGTCCAGTGAATCAAGGTGGACCTAACGGAAGGGCCCCAAACACTGGTTCAGGAGGACGAGCCAGAATTTTTGGTATGACAAAGGAGGCAGAGCAAGAGCCAGGAACTACGTCAGGTATGTTACTGGTTGCGGGAATACCTGCTTTAGTGCTTTTTGATACAGGTGCTACACATTCCTTTATTTCCACAAAATTTTGTGCTATGTGTGCATATAAAAGTATTAAGCAAGTGGAGCCACTCGAAATCAGTATACCTTCGGGTAAATCAATGAGTACTGATTCATTGGTGAGAATAACTGTTTATGTCAATGAACATGGTTTGGAGGCTGATTTATATATGCTTGAGATGAACGATTTTGATATTATTTTGGGTATGGACTGGTTGGGTAGATATCAAGCTGATATTCATTGTTTAGAAAAAAGGATAATTCTACGGTCACTAGATGGTGTAGAAATAATCTTCCACGTGGCAAAATCCAATCCTATTATACGTGTTATATCATCAATGAAGGCTGTAAAGATGCTTAAGAAAGAAGGGTGTGAAGGATTCTTGGTGAATGTGATGAGTGTTTCATCCCCCGAAACATCATTGACCGATGTACCAATCGTAAGAGAGTTTTTAGATGTTTTTCCAGAAAGTCTACCGGGAATTCCCCCAGACCGACAAGTGGAGTTTACTATAGACTTGGTACCTGGAGCTGCGCCAGTTTCCAAAGCCCCCTATCGTATGGCCCCAAAAGAGTTACACGAACTTAAGGTTCAAATCCAAGAGCTATTGGATATGGGTTACATTAGACCAAGTGTTTCGCCTTGGGGAGCACCGGTTTTGTTTGTAAAGAAGAAGGATGGCTCTATGAGAATGTGCATTGATTACCGTGAGCTAAATCGACTTACGATAAAGAATAAGTATCCTCTTCCAAGGATCGAGGATTTATTTGATCAACTCCGAGGAGTGGGAGTATTTTCCAAGATTGATTTAAGGTCAGGCTATCATCAATTGAAGATAAAAGAGGGAGATATTCCTAAAACTGCATTTCGAACTCGTTATGGTCATTATGAGTTTGTGGTCATGCCATTTGGATTAAGTAATGCACCAGCAGTCTTCATGGACTTGATGAATCGAGTATTTCATTCTTTCTTGGATCAATTTGTAATAGTCTTTATTGATGACATACTCGTGTACTCAAAGAACAAGGAAGAACATGAGCAACATCTAAGATGGGTGTTGGAAACGCTGCGTAAAGAGAAATTGTATGCGAAATTCAGTAAATGTGAATTTTGGCTAGATCGAGTAGTATTTCTTGGGCACGTTGTCACATCTGGAGGAATTGAGGTTGATCCGACCAAGGTGGAAGCAGTGAATAATTGGAATGCACCCACTAATGCGAATGAGGTACGCAGTTTCCTAGGACTTGCTGGCTATTACAGAAGATTTATAGAAGGTTTTTCAAAGATAGCTGCACCTATGACTCGGTTGACACGGAAAGGAGAAAAGTTTATTTGGGATGAGGAGTGTGAAAATAGTTTTCAAGAGCTTAAACGACGCCTTACCACAGCACCAGTACTTACGATTCCAGACCCAACTGAGGAATTCGTGATCTACAGCGATGCATCCAAACAAGGGTTAGGATGTGTACTTATGCAATACGGTAAGGTAGTGGCTTATGCATCAAGACAGTTGAAGTCACACGAGTTAAATTATCCCACACATGATCTTGAGTTAGCTGCTGTGATTCATGCTTTAAAGATATGGCGTCATTACCTCTATGGGGGTAAGTGTGAAATATACACCGACCATAAAAGTCTAAAGTATCTCTTCACACAAAAGGAACTAAACATGAGACAAAGAAGATGGCTAGAGCTGGTGAAGGATTATGATTGTACAATTCACTATCATCCTGGAAAGGCCAACGTAGTGGCTGATGCACTTAGTCGTAAAACTCGAGGAGAGTTGGCGTGTATCTTGACGAAGGAAGAGAAGCTAGCCAATGAGTTTTCAAGATTGAACATTGAAGTGGTGAGACCACCAAAGACTGTGAATTCAATAATGGCACCCTTGGTAGTAAAATCAACATTAAAGGAAAGAATCAAGGAAGGCCAGACTCGTGATGATTTTCTCCCAAAGATGAAGGAACAAACACTCGCCGGAGAAGACAAAGGATTCACTATTGCTGAGGATGGTACAATGTACTATAAAGGAAGGATATGTGTGCCAAAGGATTTGGAGTTAAGAGAGGTAATTTTAGGAGAAGCTCACAATACGCCTTATACAGCACATCCTGGTAGTACAAAGATGTACCAAGATTTGAGAAAAACCTTTTGGTGGGAAGGATTGAAAAATGATGTAGCGAAATTCGTCAGCAAATGCATGGTTTGCCAACAAGTGAAAGCGGAGCACCAACGACCTTTGGGTTTAATGAAGTCACTCCAAATTCCAGAATGGAAGTGGGAACATATTGCAATGGATTTTGTTGTGGGACTTCCACGTACCGAGAAAGGGAATCATGCAATCTGGGTTATTATTGATCGTCTCACTAAATCAGCACATTTTGTTCCGATAAAGATGAACTATAGAGTGGATCAATATGCTCGAATTTATGTGCGTGAAATTGTGAGATTACATGGAGTACCGGTATCCATTGTGTCAGACAGAGATACCCGTTTTACGTCAAATTTTTGGAAAAAACTACAAGAGGCCTTAGGAACTAAATTGAGCTTCAGTACTGCTTATCATCCACAAACTGATGGACAGTCCGAGAGAACAATACAGATACTTGAAGACATGTTGAGAGCATGTGTTCTAGACATGGGAAATAATTGGGAACATTTTCTGCCTTTAGTAGAATTTGCTTACAATAATAGTTATCAGACAACTATTGGCATGGCGCCGTATGAAGCTCTCTATGGAAGGAAGTGTAGATCACCAGTTTATTGGGATGAGGTTGGAGAAAGGAAGCTTTTGGGACCAGAGATGATTGAAGAGACCGTTGCAGTAGTAGAGAAGATACGAGAGAGGATAAAAGTAGCTCAGGACCGACAAAAGTCGTACGCCGACCAACGAAGAAAGGATCTTGAGTTTGTAATTGGTGAGAAAGTTTTCTTGAAGGTTTCTCCAATCAAGGGAGTGATTCGTTTTGGTAAGAAAGGAAAGTTAAGACCAAGATATGTGGGACCCTTTGAGATACTTGATCGTATTGGAGATTTGGCATACCGCCTAGCTTTACCGCCAAAACTCTCCGTTGTACACAACGTATTTCACGTTTCCATGTTAAGGAAATATGTGCACGACCCCAGCCATGTCGTCAATTATTCTACCTTGGAGATGAACAAAGATTTGACGTATGAGGAGAAGCCAGAAGAGGTGTTGGGGAGGAAGATTCAAAAACTCAGAAATAAAGAAACGGTACTTATTAAAGTACGATGGAGCCAACATAGTGAAAAAGAGGCTACATGGGAGCGAGAGGACGAGTTGCAAGCTAAATATCCTTATTTCAATACTCACGGTACGTTATGAAATTTCGAGGACGAAATTATTTTTCAACGAGGGTAGAATGTAATACCCGATTATTTTTACGCAATATTTAATTTTCTTGATTAATTTTATTTTATTTTTACGTGGGCTTATTATTGTTTCAATTAGGATTATTGGACCGTAAGTTACTTTTCTCTAAGCCCATATATATATATAATAGAATTTTCAGTCAAGATATGATATATTTTTCTTAGAATCTTATGGGTACGGAGGTTAGCCTTTTGCTAGGAAAAAAGAGATATTTTCTCTCAATTAGTTAGAAGATTAGATACAGATATAGATTTTGTTTAGAAGATACATCTAGATTTAAATCTTGCCAAACCTATAAATACAACCTAGCATTCCTTCAACATGAATGATCTAGGTATTTTAGAACTTCAGGCGAGGAGACAAGGGACGTATTAGAAACATATCACTTGCATGAGATTTTCCTTATATTACGAAGTCACGTAAGAGGTGAGGTTCATTTTATGACATGTCATTATTAAATATGTTGTATGTTTAAGTATGTTATGATTGCTATATGAATTGATACGCTGATACGGGATCATAATTTGATCCAAATTGATACGGGATCATTATTTGATCCAAACTGATACGGGATCATTAATTTGATCCACCTATGTTACGTTGGCCATTTATTGATACGAAATGTTACGATTTGATACGCTCATGTTGCTTTCATTCTATGCTTTTACTACTCTATATTTAATTTTGACAAGCCTGAACCTCACGAGCTGGGTGTAGCTCACCCCCTTTTACCTTCCTACTTTTCAGGATAGGGAGTTTGTCAAGGCGACGGGAGCAGGCGGATGAAGCATATTTTTATTATTCTCTTTTTTGAATTATGGGTTACGTTTTATTCATAAACGATTGAAATTTTATTAGGGTTTGTTATGTTTTTCTTCAAACTTATCTTAGGAAACAAATACTTATGCCTACTTTCTTGATTATATGAAGTTATGAGTTTTCTAAATTGAATAGTTATTTAATTAGTGGCATGACTAGGTTGATTTATATTACGAACTCATTTTAGAATGAATACTATTATTTATTTATTCGTATGGGTTAAATTGTTTGTTGGGTTAATGGGCATGAGAAATCAATTTCTTGTTGTTTAGGTCTTTATGCTACTGCTTATTATTTAATTTTGTTTTTGAAAATATATTATTGGTTATAATTACTTGAGGTTACGACATACAAAAATGTAGTATTATGAAATCTAGTAATTCATTGTAGTGCTTAGATAAAATTTATGCCATAGGGTTCTCTTTTAATTTTACCAAAGCATATATTATGTGTCTACTTGTTTATAACTGTAATTTACTATTTAATTATATGTTATAAATCAATTATATCTTCCGCTGCTATAAATTTTAATGTAGTAGGGTTACTTTAACGACCTAGTCATTAGGATGAAATTCCTTAATATTTATTTACTATTTTTTTTATTTGGTAACCTATTTTACTTTTTATTATTAAAAATTTGTAGTAAATTAATAGTTTTCTAAATAAATATTTGGGTCGTTACAGTTTTCAAAGTGTTTTCCTAGTGATGTTTGGACCTCCGATGAACGGTTATGCATATTTCATTTATTTTTTAAGAATGGAGGGATAACATAGCAAATTCTAAATTATTTTGTTTCGTACGTAAAAAATAATTTACAAGTTGTTTTGTATTGTATTGAAGCATTGTGTGATTGGGAGGAAGACATGAGTATACGAAAACTTGTTAACAATCTTTAAAGGAATTGAGTTCTCGGTAAGTGTTGGTCAAGTCAACAAGATGGTTAGGTAAATGGTTGAGAGAATGAGTACGGTGTTGAAATAAACAGGAGAAAGTCATAATCTTATAAAATTCAAATTGTATATGGTCGTCTCAATAAAATATGTTTAAAAGAAAAACTTTTTATTTTTCTTATAAAGTTATTTAGTGCGTTTTACTTCTCTAATTTATTGCTTATCAATTTATGTTCTTACATTTATTCAAACACTGCACACAAACACATTTATATTACCAACATTTATCAAGTGATTTATACCTCGATAGCAAAAACAACCGTTATTATTGAACAGTTGCATGAATTCAATATATCACGCTCTATCTACCCAAACTTGCTAGAAGTTTTAATCACAAACAATATTACATGCAAATAAAACTATTAACTTAAATAATTTTTAATAACAATAATGAATTTAAAATTAACAAATTCACATCATCATAAATAAACTTGAAATTATAAATTTCAAATACATCCCCCGATCCAAATACAACTTACACCAATATATATAGTCCGATAAATAATAGAATTATTTTTTATATGATCAAAATATGCTTAGAGAATTAGTAAGGGATAATAAGTTTACTTTAAAACATGGTAATCTACAATAATACACTTACGAATATTTATAAATTTATTATTTAAATGAAACGTTACTCTTCTCCGCTGGAGTATGTCCTTTACGTAATATGTTATAACTTGTATAACTACATCTATAATTATAAATAAGGGATTTTAATTTTTTAATATAATATTTTATACTATAATAATTAAATTAATAAACGTACTAATATATTCAAATTATACCAACATATATTTTTAATTATAATAAAATATAACACTGAGTTAAATTAAATAAAAAGAATGATATAAGTGTGCCAATCATTAGACTATAGAGTACCATTTATTTATAATTAGAATAAACTAAATAATTGTAGGAAGGTTAATAAAGATTGAGTTATTAATTAAGTGTTAATAAATTACATTATAAACTTCTCGTGTAATATATATTAGTATGTTCTCCCGTACTGCACAAACATATTATTATACTATAATATTATTAAATTTAAAAAATATATAAAATTAATATTTTAAAAATATATATATATATATATAATTATGTTCAATAATTTATATATGTACCATGATTATAATAAAGATATAAATATTATATGTAAAATCATATGTAAATATTAACTAATTTTATTTATAAAATATAATCATCAAATTACCAAACTATAGTATTTTCTTTTGCAATCAAGAAAATTGAAAAATGGTATATCAATGTGAACATTTTTTTAATTATTATATATAACATCAAATCTGGCACAAATTCATAATTGATTTGTTAAAATCAAGTAATTATGAAGATATATGAATTTTTTTTATTAGTTTTGATAAAACTAGTAACATTACCAATATTAACAAATAAAGAAAATGAATGATTATTGATTAGCAATATAACAATATTTTATAACCATTTGTGGAAAGTATAATGATCGGGAAAAATCATAATAACATAAACAATTAGTTTACTATTATATATATATAAATTAATTTATAATTGAAAATCTTTTAAACAAAAAAGAATACATACCAAATATAATTTTATTTAACATAAATAACATATTCACTGTTGATGTGGATTAATGTTTTCATATCTAATTATGAAAAAAATAATGGGTAAATCAAGTATGAAATATCAATTTTTTTATTCAACAATAAAATTTGAAAGCTCCATTTTATTCTGTTTGACAAATTTCACATTGGCAGGCATCTTCGATGATTATATATATATATATATATATATGAAAGTGGATAACTACTTATTATTATTATTATTATTATTATTATTATGGTACTTATATTAAAATGTATATTATGCTAAATGGATTATGAGATAATGGTTGCAACGTGGCAGAGACGAGTGTGGGTGACATTGAATTAAAGATGCGTGGCAGTTAGAACTAAATGTGCCACGTTGGGGGTAGGCCAAAATTATTAATGCTACTTTATACTCTCTTCCTTTACAACAAAAAAGAAAAAGTAAAAAATTATGTATTTGATAAGAATATAATTTTTTTATTTAATAAAAATATAAAGGCTTAAATAATAAAAAATTATATTTATATATTTTTTATTTATTAATTAAATTTATCCTATTATATATAACTTGTTTGTTAAATACAAATTTTAAATTTTAAAAAATGATTGTTAACTTTCTAAATAAATATTTTTATAATAAAAATGTTTTTAAAATATAGCTTGTGGGACCATTTTTCTTTTCATTTTTTTACTGTAGAAAGATACATCATTTTAGTTAAATATAATAATCTTTGAAAAGCTCTTTTTGGTATAATATTAGAGGGATTTTTGTGACCTAATATTTGATTCAAATTAGTTTATTATTTTCATATTTAAAAATTAATATATATATATATATATATTTCGAATATTAAATTTGATTTGTATTTAATTTAGGTAATATTCAATTCAAATTAGTTATTATTTTTAATATTTAAAAATTAGTAGATATATATTTTTTGAATATTGAATTTGATTTGTGTTTAATTTAGGTAATACATTCAAAATTTAAGGTTGATTTTTAACAAAACCATAAATTTATTTAAATAAAGTTTAAATATATATATATTACAAATATATTAATAAATTTATGACGTAAAATAAATTATTATATTACATATTTATACACATATAATATATAATATTCGAATTCAAATTTAAAATCACGCTTTTGACGATCCAAGATCCGAATAGATCGGAGCTATACTGACGGTGGAGGTGGAGGTGGAGGTGGAGCCGGGCCGTAAATAGGGGCTGGGTGGGGTAATCTAGAAATCTAGATTGTTCTTTTTTGGTGGGCCAGGTCTTGTCCGAATTCAACACGTCATCACTGCTAATTCAAGACCGACATTATTCCTCAATAACATCACCTGGGCCCTCCAATTTTGGGCCTCTGACGATAAGGTCCAATGGTATCGTGATGAGCCCATAATCAGAAATTGCAACCTTATAACAACATCCGGCCCATTGGACTCCTCTAATTTTAAAATCGGCCAGAAAAAGGTCATAAAATCATATTTCAAATTAAAAAGATTATACCTGCCAGCATAAATATATATATATTAAATAAGTAAATTTGAATCACGAATCGAACCAAACTAATTTGATTTTTTTAATAATTTCCAAACACAATTGTATTAATATAATAATAAAATACTTTAAAAATAAATTTTTGTCTATTTTCAGATTTCAAAAGTAATTTTTTTTATAAAAATAATGTGTCAATTTCTGAGGAGTTGAATTTTAGTTTTCATCTATTTTCATAACTATTTGTTAGTTTGATATAAGTAATTTTTTTATTTATAATTCTTTTTTTTATAAATTTAATTATCTTTAATGATCTTAAATTTTATACTTATATGGCAGATATTGAAATAAATTATTATATTTCAAAAATATAATTGATTTTGAATAATTATTTATTTTATGTTTTAATATTTAATGGGTATTAATTATTTTTTTATTTTAAAATAAAAATGATACATTTTATTCAAATTTATATATTTTTACATGTCTCTACCAATAATATAATAAATTACTTTAAATAATTTTAAATATTTGTTTAGTCAATATTATAATATGTATATATACACCTACGTTATGAATATATTCAAATCGTGAATTGCATAAGAGCAAACACATTATTATAATTACATAAAATATAATATTTATAAACTAATGAAATCGAATATAAAAATAAAAAATAAATAAATTATGAATTTATTTTTTTAAATTCAAAGTTTATAATTATTGGTATTCAAATGTGGAATGGAATAAAAAATATTTGTTGGGGGACTTAATTGCAATAATTTTCCATTGTAATCATCGAGCAGCAGCCGTGGTCCAAATATCTCTTTGAATGAGATCACGTGTTGTTTGAGCCCAAACACGTGTTCCCAAACACCCCCTTGCTAACATATCAACATTCAGTGGGACCACCTCTATTACGACATCGGCTGACAACTACAATGTCTTTGAAGACCGACATTATTCCTCAATAACTCACACAGCAGCACATAGTTTTTTATTTTAATATTTTTCCTTTTATTTTTAATGTTTGGCATCTTCTATTTAAATTTTTGTATCTTCAAAACAAAAATAGGTAACAAAAAAAAAAAAAAAAAATCTCTCCACCTCAAAATTTTAGTTTGTAATATATATATATAAAAAATAAAATAAAATATATTTATAATATAATTTGAGTTAATTAATATTTAAGAATAAATTTTTAATTATTTTACTGATAAAGATATTCAAATAATATCATTTTTAATAAAGCTATATATTGTTTTGTTCTATAATAAATTGATTAATTATATAAAAATTAAAATATTTGATAATTTTTATAAAAAGTACTAATTAATATATACTTGCAGTTTTAATCCAACACAAATGATTCAATATATAATAAATATTAAAATTTAAACTAAGATAATTAACAAAAAATAACTATATTTTTTTTGCGTATAATATCTTATTTTAATATGGGTGTAAAATTAGTGATTGTTAAAAAATAATTAATTGAATAATTATATGTAAAAACAAGTTATTTATATTTTAAAATATAAACAAACATTCCTAAAAAAATATTCAACTAATTAAAAGCTAATATATTATTTTAAAAATATTTCTTTTTCTAACAATAAAAATTGGATAGAAAAACTATATTTGGATGTAACTTATATTGCATTTTGAATTCAAAAGTTTGACAATTATTACTACAAATATATTAGTTATTGTTTTAATTAATAAATCCAAAATCAACTGTAATTTGATTTTTTTGGAAATAAATACAGTTTGAGTGGGGTTAGAATTCATTATCTTATCCTTTCAAATTTAAAATTTTGTAGAAATTACGCATGTATAATCTTGTAACATCTACGATAGATGTATATGTTATATGTATAATCTTGTAACAACAACGACAGACATCTAAATATGCGAGCAAAGGAGCCGGATTGTCCAAATGCAATACACTAAATTTTTAGAATTTAATACCTCATTCTTGATCTTTTTTATTTGACGTTTTGAAGTAATTAATTGTTGCTTTTTTTAATTAAAATATTTACTTTTCTTTTAAGATTATATCTATCCATATCCCTAACAAAATCTCCTACAATAAATTCTTAATTTTCAATTTACCATAATTAATTATTCAGAATCTGTTTATATATTTCTAAGGATGAAATTCTCCCACAAAAAAAAAACTCTTAAGTTTCATCTAATTTTTATTTAAAAATGAGAGAAATAAATTTTTTTTTTATTATTTTGGAAGGAAAAAAGAAAAAGAAAAAATCTTAGACATTTTGCATGCGATCCAAATTTTATCACAAGTTTCTTGTTTTTACCAACTCCGCTGAATGACTGGGAATTGTCCATTCGACCCCCTTTACCCTGTGTCAAATACCAGTCTCTCTCTCTCTCTCTCTCTCTCTCTCTCTCTAAATAAGCGCCGAGATCTGGGGTCCTTTTCTCTCTCATAACAGTCCCGTCAAATTCTCCGGTTAGTGTTATTGGCCATTTGCAGGTAATGCTATCAACACGTCCGATCATTTTCTTAAATTTTCAAATTATCTGGCCGGTTTAGATCCTGATCATGGTGGTTTATTCTCCTCTCCATCTTTGTCCATGAATTCTTTTCTGATCTGCTAATCTCGATCCTTTTAGGTAAAGGAAATGGATCTTCGTTATTTGATCGAGGAAAATTGAGTGTGTAATTGTGTTTATGATGATTTTATTTTATCATTTATCCTTTTTTTTGTTTGAATTCGGGATGCATGGATTATGTGCTTGTGTTGGAGATTGCTTCTCTGGATGAATTGGGATTTGCCTATATTTTCTCTTGCTCGCACTGAATTTACTGCATGTGTAGTTTCTTTGAATCTGCAGAATTTTGTATATTATAGTTTTATTTATTTATTTACGCTTTTCACTGATAATTTGATGTTAAAGTTTAAACCTTGATTGCTTGTTTTGTGGATGAATCTTGTTTCTTGACCAACGATTGTTTTACCGGAATTTCTTGGGTGCTTATGTGAAGTTGTGGTTTGTAATTGTCCTTTCTAGATTTGAATTCTCCTAAATAAAAGTAGGATTTTTTTAACATAACACTAATGTTCTGGGAGAATGATGTAGTGCTGTAATTGCAAAAAGCCTTTATTCTATGGTTTTTATTCTCTCACATAAAAAAATTCCAAGAATTTGACGGATAATTGGATATTCACTTATCTGAGTTATTATATATATGCACATTTGTCATGCTAATGTTCCTCCTCTAGTCTTTTGTTATTTGTCAGAAATTCCATTTTGGTGTACTAATTTATTAATGTATATTTACTTACATTTTCTGTTGTTTTGCTTCAGGAATCGAGATTTTACTTTGTACGTTTTTCTGTAGCTGTTTTTGAATCTCATGGGTATGGAGGTTGTTGAATCTAATGTAGCATTGGAAGCGGGGAGTGAAACCACGGAAAAAGTGAGCATAAAATTTGGGTCTCATGGTACTGACGAGCCAGTTAAAGCGGAAGTGAATAAGCTTTCCGACTCCAATCTCCCTAAGGATGTGGTTGATGAGTGGCCCGAGCCCTCACAGATACACTCATTTTACATTGTTAAGTACCGGGCTTATGAAGACCAGAATCTGAAGGCCAAACTTGATGTGGCCGAGAAAGAGTTGCAAAAAAAGAATCAGGCTCGCTTGCAGATTTTTGAAAAATTGAAGACAAAAAGGGTAAGGTTATAATACATTATGTTTGTGTATGAATGATTAAGTGCAATGTAATGTTATGATTAAAAGATTTACTTTGGTGTAGGAGTGAAAGTGCTATCAGTAAGTGAAAGCATTGCAGCCCTCTTCGCTGTTAGGCTGATCTTAGATAAGTTAAAATGGGAGTATACACAAACAGAAAGAAGTTCTCTTAGAAATCTAACCATGAGAACTTGAGGAAATTTATGTAGTAAGATAAGATTATTTGTTATTATAAAATACAGTTTGAAATGTATGATATTCCGAATGAGAGCTACTTGACTAAGTAATTGGATTACAATTGGTGTTCCTTACCTGTGGTACTTATGGAAGGAAAAGAAAACACACACACAAAAGGGGCTCCCAGAGGCTTACATTAAAAGAAAAATTATTCAGAGGATGCTGTCTTAATCTCTGAACCAAGTTTATTGTGAAACATGAGGAGAATAATAAACTATTACTATATTGTAGAAAAGATTTAATTCAGGAATGCGATTCGAAAATGATAGCACTTCAAACCTGCCAGTGGCTGGTTAGCTATCAAGTTTCTTCAAAAAAAATTGAAACTGCAGTCTCGGGGCTGCAATTCAACCTTTTGCGTTAATGTAGGTTCCCTGGTGCAAGATCAATGCAAGAAATACTAATCTCATTGAGAATGTTTTGCAGGCTGAGCGGGCCCAGATAAGAACACAAATACATTCTTTAAGTGTTGAGAACAAACAATTTAAGTCAGTCTTGGATGAAAAGAAGAAAGAAATGGAACCTCTCCAGCAGGCTCTGGGCAAGTTGAGAGGTTCTTCTGGAGTTAGAGAGAGGGGTTCAAGTATATGTTCATCTGAGGCAGAACTCAATGACGTTGTAAGTTTCATACTTAATCTTTATTATTTATTATTTTTGTAAAAACCTGTATGACTTTCACTTTATCATTAGCCTACATGCAACTTTGGAAGGTAATAAATATATTTTTATTTGTCTTGGAATTCAACCAGATCAAAAGTTTGCAATACCGCATTCAGCATGAGAGCATTCCTCTCAGTGAAGAGAAGCAGATTCTCAGGGAAATTAAGCAGCTTGAAGGGACAAGGGATAAGGTTATCGTCAATGCTGCTGAGAGGGCGAGGATTCAGGAATCCATGGGTGAAAAGGACGCCATCCAGGACCAGGTCAAGGTAAGAAGTTAGTCATAAAAGACTTTTGTTTTAGTGCCCTTTTTCCAGTACTCTGCTGAATGACTCCCCCTGCATTATTGGCATCAATACATTTGCCACTATGCAAAATTTCAGTTGATAGGAGTTGATCTTGATGGAGTTCGAAAGGAGAAGCAAGTGGTGTTCGCCAAGATTAAGCAGCTAGATGAAGAAAAAGTAGATGTAGAGAAAGAAATAAGTGTCTTAGAGGAAGAATTGACTTCAGTCACACAGAAGAGGGATACAATTTTAGACGGAGTCATTGAAATGAGGAAACGAAGAGAGGAAGGGGTACAGTCCTATCTATATTTACGACAATCTTGATAACTTTGTTTGATTTTACTTGTTTAATTCTACTGTTTATCTAGTATTCATTATTTCAAGCTTGTGAAGTTTCAATTATTTCTGGTTGGTTTATGTATTTGGATTTATATTCCATGATGTGACCTCTGGTATAAAAAGAAAACCTCAAATAATGATCAGCAATTTACTCAATTATTCATGGTTTTGTATGTTTTATAGATTTATATTTACTCAATTTATCATTTTTGGGTCCTGGAGCTCTCTCTAAATGAGGACCCTAGCCATGGTATTCTTGTAGCCATTTTTAAAGTGAATGCATGCAGTAAGTTTCACATGAAATTCATTATGGGTTTGGTATTCTAACTTGCAGAATTCCCCCTTTTACCAAAACCGCACTATCTTATCAAAAGCAAAAGTGCTTGCAGCAAAAAAGGATGTGGATGCTGTGAAAGAGCTTTCAAGTTCAGAGGTTTGATCAATAATTTCGAGACTCAACTCATTATTCAACTGGATTATTCGGCACAAGTTATAAGAATATTGTCTCAACTTCTTCTTCTGCTAGGTTGAGAAGTTCATGGCCCTCTGGAACAGTGACAAGTCTTTCAGGGCCGATTATGAAAGTAGAATCTTGCAATCACTCGACATGAGACAATTCAGCAAGGATGGCCGCCTGAGGAATTGGGACGAGAAGCCACTGGTGCTTGTCGAGAAACCAGTTGTGCCTGAAACTGAGGTTGTCAAAACCAAATTACCCCCGAAGGAGGAAATTGTTCCTGTTGTTCATGGTGGTGCTTCTTCTGAGCAGAAAGCAGTGAAGGGGAAGAGTGCTAAAAACCAAAAAGAAGGAAATAAAAAGACTGAAGTCGCCTTAGAGAACATTGACCAGGAAAACGAACCGGAATATTTTTCTACTGATAAATTGCAAAAGGATTCTCTTCCCAAGAGAGATGAAGTTGATGAGAAGAAGTTGAAGGCGATCAAGAGAGAGGAAGAGATCGCTAAACGTCAACAGGCAGAAGAGAGGAAGAAGAAACAGGCAGAAAAAGCAGCTGCTAAAGCAGCAATAAAAGCTCAGAAGGAAGCCGAGAAGAAGCTCAAGGAAACAATCACCTTCTTTTTCTAAATTTTGTCATTTTCTTTCTGTTTTTGCAATTAGATTTGTGTTTTGATTTCCAGACTAAAAAAATTGTTTGTCTCGATTTATTCAGGAGCGTGAGAAGAGAGCAAAGAAGAAGAATGGAGGTGCAGGTGCTGCCCTTGACTCTGAAGAAGCCACCGAACCTGTTCCAGAGGTTTCTGAGCCAGAAAAGGTGGAGGAAAACATTGAAACGCCGGCCCCACAAAAGAACAAGGAGCGGAAAGAACAACCTATCAGACACAGGACACGCCCTAGAGGCCCAGATTCACTTCCCAAAGCTATACTCAAGCGCAAAAAGGCAACAAATTATTGGGTTTGGGCTGCTCCTGCTGCTTTGGCTGTTATTTTGCTTCTGGTAGTTGGCTATAACTATCTTAGTTGAGGCAATATACCAAACTGGAATAATAATAAGAATCCCCTACCTCTCTTGGGTCCTGGGAAAGGGTTCTTTTCCTCTCTTTCGTGTTCGGGTGGGCCAGCCCAAGTTGTGGCGTCCTATGAAAAGGGATGATGGATGCTTGAACTTGTAATGTTTTGTAGAACAGATAGGTCGGAATTCTTGACTACAGAGAAACTACACAGTTGTTTTCTTTTCTGTTCTTTATATTGTTGTTTTTTTCTGGGATTAGTGTATTGGCAATTTTGACTCAAAGCTGTGTTCTGTTTCAAAGCTGTGTGCTTGAACCCTGCTCAGTTGATGCATGCATTTCTCTTCTTGTATCAACTGGTTTGACATCATTTTGGAACTGCTTTTCTTGTTTATTGATAAGCTTGTGAATTAGGGATTTTCTTGGCTACAATCGGTGCCAGTCTTGGTAGTGACCACATATTTTACACACATCTACATTGGTTACATTGGTATGTGTGATGAATATATACTTGGTGCAGCATAGATGTACCTCATATTTTATGCACATCTACATTAGTGTGTATGATTATGCGGTGGATAATACCTGGTGTAGTATAGAGGACGTGACATCTACATCAGTGTGTGTGAATATGCTGTGGATAGTACCTGGTGTAGTATAGAGGATGTGGAGATCATATATTTTATACACATCCACATTGGCGTGTGTGATTATGTGATGGATAGACACCTGGTGTAGCACATATGATCCAATTTTGGCACGAGAAAAAAGCTTGTTTAAGATTGATCATTAAATTTAGTGGGCCGAAAGCTTGATATTAATGGTATTTGGTTAGATATATGGTCGGCCTGCTTGTTTTTTTATTTGCATGTCTAAAGCTTGAACTCGAGTTAGTCTGTTTTTCTATACAAATAAAATAAGTTAATATGTATGTTTATATATTTTTTTTGTAAGGATTTAGTTTTACAATCAATTTTATTAATTAGAAGAAAAATTACAGAAATATGAAATAATAATAATTGAATCTTCCTTTTTAAAACATATATTTTCAATTTTGAATACAACTGATTATTAATTGGGCTCGTGGGCCTGGTCAAAATTTTGTTGGCCTAGTCTAGACCCACCTCAAAGCTTATCGGGCTGAGCGACAAGTACGAACGGCCCATCTTGGTTGGCGGCATTAGCATCGACGGGAAAAGAACGGGGGCACTGCGCATTCCGGCCATGGCCGCCGGTGGGTTGGCCGTACAAGCTTTCTTTCGAAGAGCAGTTTCATCCGACTCCCTTCGTTCAATTAATCTGAAAGCCAAGCTCAGGAGCTTCAGTGTGTTCCCTCTTGTCGCCCCTTTCACCGCTTAAGGTTCGTTTGCATTGTCTTCGTGTTTGTTTCATTATGTTCCCTGTGGATAGAAATATAGCATAGATTTCTCTTAACTCGGTCTATTTACATTTTTGCTATTGGGAATTTCATACAATATCTTGTAGGTGGAAGTGTATTTTTAAAGAGGAAGTGGTCTGGTTTCTTGTATCTCTCCATGAATTTGGAATGACATAGCGCTGAATAACCATTTACTAGGGTTTGATGTTATGGGTTTATGGTTTTCTGAAGCAAAATATGGCAGGGATGAAAATGCTTGTGCTATTAGTTTACACAGCTTCATCCAATTCTGGTTTTGTGCTTTTATTTCCCTAGTAGTTATGGGAGAGATTATAGTCAAGAATGTATGTTGAGCGGATGAAATGCAGATATGTCTTGAATTGTTACCTAAGGCCATAAAACTAATGTTTATCTTGTAGTGTAAACGTCTGTACAGTCACCATGTTAGTGCTGTTAGCTACAATTAAAATAATTGAAATTCATGACCCCATTAATAGTGTTGTCAACAAGTGTGGTTTAACTAGGTTGGTGCTAAATTTGTTTCGATTACAGTTCATGATTTGCGCAGTTGTTGATGCTCTTGTGATGCAGCTTTGGGTATTGGCCCTTGCCGCAGGCTGTGAAGGGTGAAGTTGATGTTTTTCTCAAAGGAGCAGGCGAAAAAGACACGATTGAAGATGTCAAGAGAATTCTTGAAATGGTTTACATACTTTCCTGCATGCTATTTAAGGAAAACAATCTGGACTTTTCTCTAACAACTGAAATGTTTGATCATTAGATGATTGCAAGTGGTCTCCTGTCATGTGTCTTTGGCAAACCAGGCATGATTAAGGCGTGAAGTTTCGCATACTGATTTTCTTACGCCTTCTGTGTTAAAACTTAAAAGAATAATGCTTGCTCTAGAGAAGATTTCTGACATCAAAAGGGAGGGTATCCAGAGGTTTTGAATTCACATATTTTTGAGATTCTGTTACATGGTAAATTTGTCATACAATTAGTTGTTTTACATCCAAACCTTCATGGCTGAAGTTGCCGGCTTTCAGTTTGACATCTGATCTGGATGTTGTTTCAGCTCTGAAGTCAATTAATTCATATGCCCACCTTTGTTGTTTTTATTGGTAGTATGTTTGCAATTTACTCAGAAAGTTATTGAAGCCTTCTTTGCTATTGATATGTGTGTGTGTGTGTTTCCCCTTGTAACCAAGTCAGTCAATGCATGTCTTTCTTTTCACGTAGTTGTAGTACATACCATATTCTGTGTTGAGACTATTCTTACATTACACGTACTGAATCAGAAAAGAAACTGCAAGGCAGGTTGACATTGGCCTGCTGTCCTAGGAACAAAAATCTATTTTTACTGAGATATTAATTATTTTCTAAATAGACATTTGTGCTGTGAATCTTGAGGTAAACATTTGTGGGAATCATTAACACAGATGAAAGAGAAATTGTTGCCTGGTCTGAGCAGTGATCGGTTTGAAGTTCCATTTTCTTTACGTTATTTGAATTTTGAAGATAATGGTGTATGACTTGCTAGCTTGCTACTCAAGGAACCGGAGAAATCTGGGGATTGGAGGAACTCCCACTTCTACAACACCTTGTAGAATTTGGACGACGAGTTTCATTGATGGCCTAACCTCAGTAGCATCCTGAATGCACCATGAAGCAACTCTTAAAGCTCTGGTGAGTTCTTCCTCATTAGCATTGCCTTCCAACCTGTAGTCCAACAGGCTAATGACTTCTTCTTCTCTGTTTATTTTGTTGATAGCACGTGTGGGGAAGTAATCAACCTCATCATCTCCAATTACTTCCAGGTTCCTCCTTCCTGAAATGATCTCAAAAAGCATCATACCATAGCTGTACACATCAACTTTTGGCGTTATCGCGTCTCCTGAAAGCCATTCCGGAGCAATATAGCCTAGAGTGCCTCTCATTGTAGTCAGCACTCTACTGAAGTCTCTATTGAACAGCTTAGCGAGGCCAAAATCTGCAACCTTTGGGTTGAATTCTTCGTCTAATAAGATGTTGCCTGGCTTTATATCACAGTGGATGATGCATTCATGGCAGCTCTCATGGAGGTAAGCCAAACCTTGCGCAGCTCCAATTGCAATTTTGTATCTGGTTCTCCACTCTAGAACCTCTGAATTTTTTCTAGACAAATAGGTGTCAAGAGAACCCTTTGGCATGTATTCATACACAAGCAACCTGTGTGTCTTGTCAGCACAAAACCCTCGTAGACGAATAAGATTGACATGGTGGATCATACCAACTGATATAACTTCACTTCTAAACTGCTTTTCTCCTTTATTTACATATTTAAATTTCTTCACAGCTATATATGTTGAGTCAGGCAACTGACCTTTGAAAACACAACCAAACCCACCTTCACCTAGTTTCTCCGAGAAGTTCTGTGTTGCTCTTTTCAGGTACTCGAAACTAAATGTTGTCATGAGCTCGTCCACTGGTTCAGGTACAGTGGTGATTCTGTTTCTCCTGCAACTGTGGAGGAATATCAGAAGAAAGACCAACAAAGCTATGGCACCCCCAACAATGAAAATTACTTTTTTTCTTGGATCTGCAGCATCTTGATCCAGTTTTGGCAATCGATAATAGGCTGCTGAACTGGTTTGTGTGGTAAACACTAAGTCCCCGTGCCATATTAAGCATATATTATTGTACCGAACATATGCAGAACATTCACAGTCATTTAAACATTTTCTTTTGCATTGTTCAAAATTTTTATAGTCCGAAACTTCGTTTCCACTTGATATTTGCAGTACATTGGCCCTCAGAAAACTGTCTTCTTTCATGTCTTTGCATTGGGCAGAGGTTTTTCTTACACATCCATCTGAAAAATCAGCTGAGGCCCATCCCTTTAGATTTTTTGGCTTAAAACCTGTGGCACACTTACAAATAGGAGGAAAGGTGCTATCATCACAGATGCCATAGGCACCGCAAATCGTGCTGCGACAATTTGGCACGCTATCAAGCACTGATGATTGGGACCAAACCTCCATTTTCCCCGAGACATGCAGCTGAGCAGAAATCTCTCTCTCTTCTGAATCGGAGACCAACATCTCGGAGTAGCTTTCATTCCCATTGGATTCATACCTAACGAATATCGGAGAGCTCATATAAGGATACCTGCTACTGTTCCAATAAACCTTGGAACCGTTCAAAAGCACTAAACATGGATCATTGCCAGTAAGGTCAATCATCAGGGAAAATCGGCCTTCAGCTGGATCGTCTCCACTTCTCCAAGAAGTAAGCATCTGACTGCTATTGGTAAGATTATTTATTCCTATTTTCCCACCATACAGCCAACTATCTGTTGGGTGATCAAAACTTTGCCATAAAACTTGTGAAGTAGGCACTCCTACTACTAATGAAGATGGCCATTTTGTGAGGACAAGGTTTCCATTCTCAAGAAGCACTGCTCGTGTAGAATTGGAGGGTATGAACGACAGATTTGTTGACCAGATTTGTAAGTTGTACTTGTCAACCATAACAAGGTTACCATCTTCGTCAATTTTAAGTTGCGAAGAGGATGGATCGGAAATTGGGGTGTTCCTGTTTGCCACCCAAACTATTGGTTTATGTTGCATGTTCATGAAGCGTATGCCTACGTAATACTCATTAGACTTGCCTGGTTTAAAGTAAGTCAGTACGAAAGAACCCTCGGATGAAGTGATTGTCCTGTTCGAGTAAAGTGGCTGGCCTGGAGCTATAGTATCACCACAATAGGAGAGGTGAAATGTGGAAGATAGGCAGAAGATGAGCAGCATGAGGTAGTGAAAATTGCAGAATTTGCTTGAGAAGTTCATTTCTTTACATCAATAGCTTAGTGAAGGGAGAGCAAAACCGACTTACGGTAGGTACTTTACTGGAGAGGGAATCGAGGTTTGAATCCTTCTCCACTCTTACTTTCCGATTTGTAAAATGCTTTCAATTTATTTATAAAAAACAAAAAAAAAAATTTAATTTCAGGGAGAGCAGGATTTTCCCAGTTGCAAGAAGATGCAGAGGCCAATTTAATCTTCACATGGAGTTGGTCATTGACTTCAAGGCAGACCATCTCAATCAGAAGGTTGTCATCTTAAATTCCCACGCACTGCAAGTCAACTATACAGCTGTGCAAATTTGACTAATTCATAACAATGGAAAAGTTGTATGCTCTGGAAAGTTGAAAACGATCTAGTTAAATTAACTTTTAAACTTTGTTTTGTTTGTTAAATTGGAACAGGTCATGCACTCATAACAGCTTTGGTGGAATGGGTTTTCTCAACTTCCAAAACTTAAATTTGGCGATGCTTGGCAAACAAGGTTGGAAATTCCCAGATGTCCGGGGAGATCCCTCACTCCGGAATGATGATAATTTTCGAATTGAAACACTTCCTGTACAACCTTGAAGCTTTTTAACCAAGTTCGATGGACACAAGCATACTGTTTTGCCCGTCACTTAGTATGATCGGAAAAGTTGGTACGACGCACGTGATGACATATCTTAAGTCAAATCGAGGTAAAAATTAGCTATGGATTTGACGGTTAATGGTAGAATGATTATTGGAGGTGATTAGAATCATATTTGGCGGGTGAAAGTTCCTCCTAAGTGAAGAATTTCCTCTGGAGGGTTGGAAGAGATTGTTTGCCAACAAAACTAAATCTCCAAAGGAAAGGCATAACTCTCTCGGAAGTTTGTGGAGTTTGCAATACAAACTTTGAGAATGCTTGGCATGCTATTGCATCTTGCTCGTATGCTCAAAGTGCTGGCAAGCCGCCAATCTTCTTTCAGTTGTAAACCATAATGTTGATCAATAGGAATTAGTTAGTGACTGACTCTTCACTATGTTTCGTTTCCTCAAGGGTTTTGCAGTGGAAAATTGTTCATAGTCATGTGGACGATCTTGAAAGAGAGAACAGTTTTCATCAGAACTCTTAGTCCTCGCTCCTGCTACGGTGGTCTTTGGGGCTACTCCTTACCTATGTCCAATGGCTAGCAGTGAATCACTCCACTACTCATAATGAAAACATTTGTGCTACTGGTCACTGCACTTCTTGGCACCCCCAACATCTTGATTACTCAATTGTATGGTAGAATTTATTTGGGATTCGTGGTAAGTGGGCTTTGGTATGATCCTAAGAGATAGCACCGCCGCGTTCATTTCATGCAGATCATCTCGTCGTACCAACATTTTCAATTTCAAAGAAGGTGAGGCAATGGGTTTTCATGAAGCTTCATCATGGGTTAGAGGAATGGGTTATGGGCAAGTAGTGTTCGAGTTTGATGCTAAAGTCGTGGTGGATGCTATTTTGTTCAATGAAGATAACTTCTCTGAATTCGGTATATCATTTCATATTGCAAAAACTTCTATAGTCTTTTCGAATATTTTCATGATAAATTTGTTCGCTAACAAGTGAATGAGATTGCTCATGTTATTGCACGGGCGTCTCATTCCTATGCTAGTCTTATTAGCTCGTGCACAAAAGTCAAACCGGGTTTTGGAGGGAATGGCATCAATTCATGCTCGATTTCTAATCAATTTCATATTATGGTCAAAAAATACTTAAAGTAATTTAAAATATAAGGTTACTATATTTTCAAGATAAATTTGTAAAATTGTGTTAGAATCAAGTCTTGTTTGCGCCATGTTGCTTTTTAAGTCTCTCTTGATAGCTTCAGAGTGCATCCGTGTCAGGTTTTATGCTCGATGAGGGATTGCCACTACTTAAGGGCATCTGCAATGGTTGGATGAAAATTCTTCCTTCCAATCATTCTCTCTCCTCTACATCAATTTTTTTAAACACATTCTTCCATTCATTCATTCATCCATACATATTCAATACACTTTTTTGGCAAAAATGACATATTATAGTATTTTTCAAAAAAAATTGCAAAATTATAGTAAAAAAAAAAAAAATTTAAAATTTAAGTAAAGTCGCCCCTGCGAGGGGCGACATTTAATTTAAAATTTTATTATTATTATTTTTTTTAATGTCGCCCCTGGCAGGGGCGACTTATCCTTTTTTTTTTTTTTTTTGGTTTTTTTTTTTAATTGCTGGAGCCTTCACTCGGTCGGGCACTCGGTCGCGCGCCTTACTCGGCCGGCCGAGTGGTAATTCTTACTCGGCCGAGACACTCGGCCCCCGTATTACTCGGTCGATCGAGTAATTCCATCCACTCGGTCACGGCACTCGATCGAGCACTTCACTCGGCTGGCCGAGTGCGAACGCGGATTTTGATTTTTAACATTCACTTCAATTTTTCTCTCTCTATCATATCTATTACCACCCACCCACACCACACATTTCTCTCTTCCTCATCACTTTCTTCACTTCTTCTTCACTTCTCCTTCCAATTATCCTTCAATTTCCTTTCAATTTTTCTTCAATATTCACGTTTCGGTTTTCTCCATTTGTCAAAGGTAATTTTTATCTTAATTTTTATGTGTTTGGGTGGTGTGTGTGTGTACTGTTGTGTGGGTGTGTATGTGATTTTTTTGTGGTATTTTGGTGTGTGTATGGTGTGTGTGTGTGTTGCTTTGTGTTGTGTGTTGTTTTGTGTTGTGTGTTGTGTTGTGTTGTGTGTGTGTAGATAGTGGTTTTTTCTCCATTGCTTGTATTGTATGTTGTTGGTGTGGTGTATGTATGAAATGGATGTATTGAATGTATGTATGGAATGTGGGTATGAAATGTGTGTTGTGATGTGTGTTGTGGTGTGTGTGATGTATGTTGTGGTGTATGCTTGTGTGAGTGTTGCTGTGTGTGTTTGTGTGTTGTGTGTGGCTTGCATTTTAGTGTGTGATGGGTGCGTGTGTATGGTTGTGTGCCGTGTTTTGGATATGTGTATGTCGGTTGGTGTATGGTTGTTGCTATATATATTGTTATAAATTTGTCGTTAATATTTTTCTGTTATACATTATTTGATGTAGGGACTGCAGAAATTGTTGCTGTTGTTGTGCATTTATCGTAACCCTCAAATTGTTGCCGTTGCGTTGACATATTGATTCATTTCAATTTCAGGTTTGAATTTTTCTAATGTATTAGTTTAAATTAGTTTTATTAAACTTTGCAAAAAAGTAATTAATTCCCTATTTTAAGATCATTAACACATCTTTATTATTTAAGATATGGGGTCTTCAAACAACGTCGGTATTGTTGTTTATATTGGGGATTGTAGCGATGTTCCACCTGTTTGTGCAACTAGGGTACCTCGCGACATTGGATATTCCGGCTTGTTATCAAAATTCTTTCAATTGACAAGGATTGATAGCAATGAATACAAATTGAACATATCCGCTTCACTACATGCAAACAACAGATATCATCGTATACCAATCAACAACGATGATAATCTATGGTTTTTCTTTGCACCGGATGCGGATAATCAATATGTAGAATTTCATATTGATCCAGAGAAACTGCAAGATAATGCTCTTCCAGATATTATGCCAAGCAATGAGTATTTTCAATATGCTTCTTATTTAAGAGGGGATGACATTAATAATCCGGCACTCGTCAGGCAAGAGCATACAGTTGGAACCTCAAGGTCCAATAATGAGGGTATTCCAAGTGAAAGAGAAAATGCTCAGACCGAGGATCAAACAGATGATCCATTGATTGACACTTTTGGTGTGAATGAACTAGAAGACTCTGAACCCGATGAAGACGAGTTGTCTAGTGAATCAGATGAAGATGGGGTGGATATTGGTGATATTCAAACTATGTATTCCCCAAATCAAGAGAGATCACCATCCAATCAACAACCATCATTTCCATCAAGTGCTCAGAGATACTCCATGCATCCGAATATCCCGTTCTTCAATGCATCATCACATGAAATGCTTGCGGACTCCTGTGATCTTCCAAAAAATTTTAGATACTATGATCCTACTGAAGGAGTGATCACAAAAGGCATGGTATTCAAAGATAAGAAGAGTTTGCAGTCTGCAGTTAAAGATTTTGCAATACGTATAGCGAGGCGTGAATATCGAGTAGATGAAAGCACACCTCTTATATGGAAAATCAAATGCAAAAATAATAGTGAGACTACACGTTGCAACTGGTGGTTGCGTGCAGGTTACAAAAAAAAGGATTGATATGTGGGAAATCACTAAGTATGGAGGCCCTCATACGTGTCTAATGAACGCGGTGTCTGTTGACCATCGAAACTTGTGCAAAAATATGATCGCTGCGCTGCTAACTGGGATGGTTCAGACAGATCCCGGGTATGAGATTAAGTGTGTTCAACAGCTAGTGTATGATAAATTTCAATTTACAATCTCATACGGTAAGGCATGGCATGGTTTGAAACGGGCAAGAGAAAATGTGTATGGTACATGGGAGAGCTCAGTTTCAAGACTACCCAAATTTTTGGGAGCTTTACAAAAATGGAATCCAGGCACAGTTGTCGAGTGGCGCCACATGCCCGAAGAGACAAATGGTATAAAAATGTTGAAATATGTGTTTTGGGCGTTCAGGCCATGTATAGATGGGTTCCAGCATTGCCGTAAAATAATTAGTGTTGATGGAACTCATCTTTACACTAGATACAAGCACAAGATGTTAATTGCTGTTTCCATGGATGCAAATCAACATCTTTTACCTTTGGCGTATGCACTTGTGGACGAAGAAAGTTTTGGTTCTTGGTCATGGTTTCTTCGTATGATATCGAAACACATTGTTCGCGGTAGAGAAGGAATGTGTCTGATTTCAGATAGACACGCCGGTCTTTTGAAAGCTGTGGAAAGAATTCCAGATTTTCAGCCACCTCTTGGAGTCCATCGTTTCTGTTTGAGACATGTGTGTTCGAATTTCAATAGCAAGGTCAAGAATGTGAAGTTAAAGGACATGTGTTGGCAAGCCGGCTCAGCGTTCACAACCAGAGAGTTTGAAAATATAATGGATCAAATTAAGGTGTTGAATGAGAGGGCATATGACTACCTATGGAAAATTGAAAAGGAACAATGGACTCTTGCCCATGACGGAGGAAGGAGAAATGGAATTTTGACAACAAATCTGTCAGAGTGCATGAATGGCGTGTTAAAAGGTGCACGACGACTCCCAATCTGTGCCATTGTGCAGGCTACATTTTATCGGTCGATAAAATATTTTCTTGACCGGTTGACACTGGGCCGTGAGATGCAGCAAAGGAACCAACCATGGCCTGATGAGGTGTACAAGAAGTATGATCAACGACAACGAAAGGCAATGGAACATCAAGTCTATAAGGTCGATTTCACTGATCAAACAGCTTCAGTGAAGACATTCGTGCCAGGAACAACGAGGTGCTATACCCACATTGTCAAGTTGATGCTAAGAGAGTGTAGCTGTGGAGACTGGAGGCAAAACGGCATACCATGTTCCCATGCAATGCAGACTTGTCGACATTTTGGAGTAAATCCGATGATTTACATGAACTCAGTTTTCAATACAAGTACGTATGTGGACACCTATAGTGGTAAGTTTGAGCCATTGCCTGATGAATATTATTGGGATGAGGCTTCCTTCCAACTGTGTCACAATCCGGCATTGCGTGAGAAGAGGACTAAAGGAAGAGGCAAGACGACTAGAATTGAAAATGAAATGGATTTGGCACAAACACGCGCTAGGCAACAATATCGGGCACAGGATCAAGCTGCTTCCGAGGCCGGAACTTCATATGCCTGTAGATGAGATTGTTGTGTCTAAAATATTGTAATGGTGCTTGTTTTAGATATTTGACATGTATTTTGATAATGTGTATTGAAATTTGGTTTAGCGTTGATGTTAGCTTCGCACTGCTTTTTCTACTGAGATGGGTTTCAGATTTTGTGTAATTTGAGGATTTTATGTAATTTTCCGATTTTATGTAATTTGTTCCATTTTCACTAATTTATTGTTCATCTTATTGATTTAATCTTATTGCAGTATGGAGTACTACGGAGAATAAGACCCTATTAGTGGGGAAATCTTAAAGCAACAGCACATGCACCGATCTGAGGATGTATTTGCAGGAGAAATTGACCAAAAATTAAAGTGCAGACTCGGAAGCGGTATCTTTTGGAGACTCGATGACCATGATCCTTATGAGGTTGACCCAGACGATGATGGTAGGAAAATACTCAGACGTACACAAAGGTTGCATTATCGAGTCATATCGATGTTGTATCGTATGGGATTTTATGGTGTCTATCGATGTGGTGATTATGTGATTAATAAATCATTAATCACTGCACTGGTTGAGAGGTGGCGGCCTGAAACGCATACATTTCATTTTAGAGTTGGAGAGGCGACCGTGATATTACAAGATGTCGCATTTATTTGGGGACTGCCAATTGAAGGTGGGCCGGTTATAAGTTCAGATAATTCAACCGGTCGGGCATATTGGACTGCACGTTGTGAAGTCCAACTGGGATGGGAACCCAATGCAGAAGACATAAAAGGGTCACGATTTTCACTTTTAGCCTTGGGGACACACCTAAGCATGCACCCTGTTACCGATAACAGCTCACAACAACATGTTGTACAATATGCACGTGCATGTGCCTTGATTTTGTTAGGATCCATAATGTGCCCGGATACTTCTGGGAATATGGGGTCATTGGTATATTTGAATCAACTAGAGGATATTGATGAATGCAGAAATTTGAGTTGGGGTTCAGCGGTTCTAGGTTATTTGTACCATCAGCTGTGCAACGCATCACATAGGGGTCGTACACACATCGGTGGACCCATGCAACTACTGCAGATATGGGCTTGGTCAAGAATTACCTTTCTCACTCCGCAAATGACGGGAGGCAGACGCCTAAATACAGCGGCAATTGTTGGTGTGGATGGAATTCTACCGGTTGCACCGTACGGTGCTGAGTGGTTACAATACCACAACTTTACAACTAGCTTGACGAACAACTTAAGGGCTATTCGGGAGAGCTTGGACAGGCAAACTCAACAAGAGGTATGATTGGTACTTGATCAGATTATGTTATATTTCGATTAAATGTTAGCTAACACGATTTTTATCCAGTTTAATTGGAAACCTTACGACCCATACCCAGCTGTTGTGAGGGCATATATTGACCTTGGCATTATTATAGTCACGGATATGTGGATGTCAAGATGCCCTATGATCCATCATTCAATTGTTGAGTTATATTACCCCGATCGGGTATTGCGACAATTTGGGATGAGACAACGAATTCCAGAAAGCATTACGGATGTGCACGATACATTGCATAATATATGCCGTAGAGGCCGCTCCACTCCAAACTGGGCTGAAACACATGCTTTTTTTGTGGAATGGTGGTTTGACAGAAATTGGAATATTGTCTCCGCTCCTGCAATTGCATTTCGGATTTCCTTCGCACTCGGGCGGCCGAGTATCTGCGCGGACCGAGTGCAAGAGACCGAGTATTTCTACCGCACTCGGGCGGCCAAGTAAGGCGCGCGACCGAGTGCGAGAGCACGGAAACATTTTATAACCCCTCTTTTCCTCATTCTTTTCACACACAAACACACCCAAACCCTAGCCTCTTCCAATCTCTCATCTTCAATCCAAAGATTTTCATTCAAAGCCATCAATTTCTCCATCAAAATCATTGTACCCATCATTTTAAACAACAAATTGCTCCAATCTTGGAATAAGGTGGTGGAGATTTGAAGGATTCAACCAAAAACACCAACTTTCGTTTTTTCAATCTAAAGGTATATTTTCATTAACCATTGCTTTCAATCATTACATATGTTGATGAGGGCCTTATTAGGAGTATTTTGACATGAAACTTGATATGTTTTCTTGCGATTTTTCATTGAAGTTTTTTATCGAACACTTGATGTGCATGATTTTTTGTTCTATATAGATATGTTTTCATGTTACATTGAGGTTGTTGTTTGATTATGTTCATGAGAGACTAATTTGGAGTATTATGGCATGAAAGAATATAGATTTTTGGTTAGTTTTCATTGAAGTTTTTTATCGAACAATTGGTATGCATCATAGTTTTTGGGAATGTGGCATGATTTAGTGTGAGACCATGATGAAATGATCTTAATACCCCATGAATTTCAATGTTGAATTATGAAATTGCTTAAGATGAAAATTGTATCATATGACTCTTCATTTTTTGTTCACCTGGATTGGATGTAATACTAATTCATTATCATCTAGGTACCCACAATGGAGCATAGCATGGATGTTGTGAATTCTACTTTCCAATGGAGCGAACACTCCATTGAAGAACAACAAGCTGAGTACGAAAGAATTTTAGCGACCATGCCGGATGCCTACGGCATAAACTTTGCTAATTGGGAGACCGAAAGTCATAGGTGGTTTGAGGTACAACAGAAAAGAAGGCGAGCCACTCGATGGGCCGATGTTGAGTGCATGCAAGAAATGGGCATCTACGAAGATTTAAAAAAAATGTGCAAGGCTATCGGGTGGACTAAGTTCTTTGGCATGCACGAGAAGACGTATGAGCCTCTCGTTCTTGAATTCTTCTCCCAGCTTCAGGTTGGATACAATGACACGGTGCCCGAATCCGTGATATTTCAGCTGGGGAACGAGTCTCGCTATCTTTCAGCCGAAGACCTCAATGGGATTTTTGGATTTCCCAAGAAGAGGTACTCAAATCTGCCCAATGAGAGGGTCAATTTTCCAGAGTTCAATGTTGTGACTTTTTGGAAGGACATTACAGAGTCTGATCCAGCTCACCCATCGGAGTACCAAGTTAGTCGGTCGAAAGCATCTAGTATTCGAAGCCCGGTCCTTCGATATTTTCACAGGTTCATCGCCAATACAGTTTTAGCAAAACCTGAGCCTGGAGCGGTCAGTGTGGATGAGTTGTTCGTGCTGTGGTGCTTGGTGAAAGGGAAGAAATTCAATGTGCACCAATGCTGTTAAGGCAATTCGTTCGATCCAAAAAACAAGTTGCTATCCACATTGGAGGTTTGATCACTCCAATTGCTCGCCACTTCGGGGTGAACTTGAAAGGGATGGAAGAGACACCAGGCGAGACAACTATAAACCTGGAAATGCTGTGCAACATGAAGATGTGCCAATTACATCCCAGCACCAGACGATTGTATCTGATTTTATCAGACAAGAAGAGGTTTGCACTGCCCAACTCTCGCCTGACTAATATTGCTGGAGGGAAGGGCCATAATCTTCTACTGAATGGCTCGGTTCATACGGAAGCTATTGAAGAGAGCGAGAATGAATTGAGGAATGAGGAGGAACGAAGGAAGAGGAGGAGAAGGACTACGGATGCCCGATCAGAGCCAATGGAACTTGATGTGGATCATGCACAGGCAGATGAAATGATGGGTGAAGCACAAATGCCGTCGGACGATCAGGCCGGTCCTTCACAGCATCCACAGTATCCACCCCAGTATCAAGGGGGGTGGAATGATTGGTCGGATTGGAGAACCGCCTTGGATGCACGTCTTGCCAACATAGAAGGGGATGTTGCCGACATGAAAGAGTATATACATCGTGAAGCTTACAACTCTCAAATTTTACTTGACATGCAAAGGCAACAATACGAGTGGCATGTGCAACAAGGCCATTTCCAGGAAAGGAAATATCCACCGTATCAACCATCCGGCCCATCGAACCCACCTTACCGACCCCCTCAGTGAGCCGGCGCCGACTAATTTTTTAGAATGTATTGTTTTGATTTCAAACTCTTGAATTTGTTGTTTTTTTTTTGTTCATTCATGATTTTGAGAACTATTGTTTATTCATGTTATTTGTTTTTTGTTGTTTATTCATTATTTCTTTATTAAACATAATTTTTACTTATAAAACAAAATTATAGTTATTTGTTGGAAATTCAATTAATCAATACATTTCAAGATGTTATAACAATCTCACTTAACAATTTCATCGAATTTTTACCAAACTAAATAAATTATCTAATTTAACTATAACACGATAAAAAAAATTAAGAAAATGTACAAAAACAGGAGCACGAACGAGAAAACGAGAAGAATACAAAAATGAGAAAAATTGAAGTGGATGTTAAAAATCAAAATCCGCGTTCGCACTCGGCCAGCCGAGTGAAATGCTCGACCGAGTGCCGTGACCGAGTGGATGGAATTACTCGGTCGGCCGAGTAATACGGGGGCCGAGTGTCTCGGCCGAGTAAGAATTACCACTCGGCCGGCCGAGTAAGGCGCGCGACCGAGTGAAGGCTCCAGCAATAAAAAAAAAAAAAGGATAAGTCGCCCCTGCCAGGGGCGACATTAAAAAAAAATAAAAAAAAAATTTTAAATTAAATGTCGCCCCTCGCAGGGGCGACTTTACTTAAATTTTAAATTTTTTTTTTTTACTATAATTTTGCAATTTTTTTTGAAAAATACTATAATATGTCATTTTTGCCCACTGTTTTTGGGTCCCATATTCTATTTTATTTGTATTTTACTTTATATTATAAATAATTAAAATATATGAATTATGATATTATTTATCAATAATATTACAATAAATATAGTACTTCATTATACACTAATTTAAAAAAAACACAAAAATCAAAATAAAATATTTTATTCATAAATTTTGAAAATAAAAAAATTATTGAGCCTAGCAGATTGGATCTTAAAAGCAAAATATAAATATTAACTTTAACAGATAGAAAGATAACGGTTATATTCTGAAAAAAAATTATATAATTTAAAAATATTTTAAAAATAACAAAAGGACTATTTAATAATAAAAAAGAATGCATAGCAGCAAAAAGTAAAGGCTCCTTTAAAAAAAAAAAAAAAAAAAGAAAAAAAGTTATGACAACAACAGGGATGGCCAACTATTTAAGGACATCCAAGTTTTTGAATTTCTGCGCTCTCTCTCTCCATTTAACAATTTAAATCCAATGGTTTTAGACACCATTGGATATATATATATATAAACAAAATAATTTTTTTTAATTTCATTTTTCCGCCTAAACTTCATTACTTATTTAGAATTATTATATTATTATTAAATTAAAATTATATGTTTTTATTCTAGAAATTTTGATTCGATTTTAAAATCTAAATTATTCCACAAATTTAGGTGTTTCAAAATTAGATGATATCAAAATGAATATAATGCAATATTTAATACATGATTCGAAATCTATATATTTTATCAAATATTAATCAAATCACTGAATTATGAAATTAAAAAAATATATGAAATCTAACAAATATATGACTCAATTTTCTCGATTCATTTTATATAAAAAAAATCTATATATATATATATATAAAAGTAAAATTACTTTTTTAAAATTTATTTTTTCGGCCTAAATTTCAACCATATAAATGTAAAACTATATATATTTATGCAACTCTTTTAAGATACATTATTTCAATTTAGTTGAATAGATTAATATCAACAATCTTCGGGATTTGCTTAGTTTCTGTTGTTCAACATAAATAAATTTGAATTTTAAAGAATTTTTGTTAACTCATAATATATCAAAATAAGAAATAAATTATTTAGGAACGTGAAATCATTGTATTTTCATTATATTATGGAAAATTATTAACAATTTTCCTATAATTAAACTAACAATTATTTAAAATCACCCAATCACGTGGATAAAATCTGATTTTGTCAAATATGAAATTAAATTTTCAACAATCTTACCACAATTCAAAACCATTTCTCATTTTTGTCCCTCTCTTCTTTCGATATATTTTATTAAGTTTATTACTAAATATTATAAGGTCTCTCTTTTTTTGTTCTCCCTCCTCTTGAAGTGTTTTGCGTATTCTGTTTTGAGAAAATAAATGATAAGACAGATACAATAATATGTGTCATATTTCAATTGTCACAAAAACATACACTCTTCAAAATATTATTTTTAGGTTTATTTTATTTAAAAAAAAATTTATTCACCTGTTGCTTTCAATTTATCATAAACATATTTAATTTTCTTAACTATTTTTCTTTCTTATTTTTAAACAAAAAGTTTGTCCATCTCTTTCATATTTCGTTTGATTATTCTTGTGATTTTCTGTTGAGATCAGCTAATTGTTTCGACGTATAAGCACCGTGTGATTTTTCATTAGCTTTCAAAGTATTTATTTCTATCAAATTTCAAAATTTTGTAATATTATTACATTTAATTAGCAATTTGCAAAATATTTTTGTCTTTAATTTGACTATGTAATTGATAAATTTTACGAGATCTGTACAAATTTTTATTTTCTTTAATCTGCTGATATGACTATTTTTTTAAATTTAATTTGATTCAACTTTCTATAAATCGTGGATATCATGCTTATCAATTTGTGAATAAAACTAATTCTAATAGAAGAAAAGATGAAACATAAAATTACAACAAATTTATACTCATTATACAAAAAAATAATCACTGAATTACAAATCTACACCTTTTATAATATACTATATAACTTGAATATATAATTATATTATAAAATATAAGAAAAAATATATTATGTGCATCGAATAGGTCTCACGCTAGTTTGTTTAAAAAATTAAATGGGTCATTTAAAGAACCATTGCAGATGCTCTAACTGAAGTATCAAAACAAACAATAATTTTCTAAGGATAAAATACCATAAAAATGAAATTTCGCATTATAAATTTATGTAGGGCATACATGAATTAAACTTTAGGGACATGTTAGCACCATTACAAAGTTAACTTAAAATCATTATTTTTGTTGGGGTAATATAGGAATTTTATCTAATAACTAGTTTTAACTTTTTAAATACTATTTTTTTATTAGATAATTTTTTTAAACGAAGAAAATATTATTCAATTTTGGAAATGCGACTGAGAAACGGACAAATTGAGGAAAAACTAATTTTTAATTGTAGGGTCAGCCACGTTAGGCATTTGTTATTGGAAAAAGAAATGTAGAAGAAAAAGATTTTTTTTGTTTCCTTTTAACATCGAGTCTTGAACCGGGCCGGGCTGGCTTGACTGAAATAGATACGACTATACGAGCCGGTAATGGTTGGCTAAATTATCTTCGACGGGAAGAATGGCAGCACTACGCATACCGGCCATGGCTGCCAGTGGCTTGGCTGAACAAACTTTCATTCGAAGGGCTGTTCTTTTATCTGCATCCTTTCGGTCCGTTTATCTCAAAACCAAGCTCAGCAGCTTCGGGACCTTCCTTCGTGTGGCGCCTTTCTCTTCCTCTGGTTCGTTCGTATTTAATGTGTGTCTGTGTGTTTGCTTCATTTTTTTTCCTTGCGGATAACATAGATTGCTCTTAACTAGAACCGAATTTAGAGTTTTTTAGTTGTTTGGAAATCGCCCAAAAGTTTACATGCCCATTTGTTAGATGCTATGGGTTCGCAAAATATATTCTGTAGATGTAAATGCTCGAGATAGCAGGTTACATCGAAGGCTATTCTTTGTTTTTCTGCATACCAATCGAGAATATGGGAAAGTGTGTTTTGGTGGAAGAGTTTGAATTTGAGTATCAGAGTTTGTGTTGTGTTTGATAAAATGTGTATTTATGAACAAAAATGTATTTCTTTTTGGAGGAAAGAATTTGAGACGGGCAAACACTGTCTTCGCAAATATTGCTATCTATACTTACATTAGGAGCATTGATAATTAACTGTTGCTAAATTTATTTCAATTACGGTTGATGACTTGTACAGTTGCTGATGGTCTTGCAACGCAGCTTCAGATATTTTCCACTCACCACAGGCTGTGAAGGGTGAAGCTGAAGTATTTCTCAAAGGTGTGGGAGACAAGGATACAATTGAAGATGTCAAGAGAATTCTTGAAATGGTATACATACTTTCAGTTCTTTGGTATGCTACTCTTGCCTGTATACCATATGTAGATCTTGTTCAAATATTTTCACGTTTTTTATTTTTATTTTTTACATATCTGCCTGTTGCTGAGAAGAAAAGCAACAGCTAATAAAATTTTGATATGTAAGATGGTTTCTGTCATGTGTGTCTTAGGCAAACCGGGCATCGTTAAGGCGCGAAGTTTTACATACTGACTTTCTTACACCTCCTGTGTTAAAAGGGTCGATGTTTGCTCTAGAGAAGATTGCTGACATAAAGATGGTTGCTCAGGGAGGATATCCAGAGGTTTGGAATTCGCAACTTCTCTGAGATTCTGTTACATCCTATATTATCTGATTAAATGTTACTCACATTCAAATCTTCTAGGCTGAGCGTTGCCGGCTTTCAGTTGGGCATCCAGACATATTGACGTCTGATCCGGACATTGTTGCAGCACTGAGGTTAGTTACTACTAATGTCCATTTGTTCTGTGTTTATTGATGTGATATGACAAACTTTGAGGGTGACTGCAACATATTATCTTGCGAAACTATGAATGGAACCATATTTCATTTGCCAGTGTCTCAGGGAACTTTGGATTTGAACCTTGTACTCATGGTGACTTCCTTGGGGCAATCCTGGGAACTGGGATAGTGAGGGATAGGCTAGGAGACATTTTATTGCAGGTATGATTTTCAGTAGGCTCCTGATATAAACAGATTTTAACTTCAATATTCATAGATTTTGGATTTTTTTTTTCACAGCTATTATTTAAATCTGATACAAGAAACCTTATACTACACTTTTATAGATACACAGAAAACTCCACAGTAATATCTGAAACGTTTTTGTATCCCTAATATTTATGAGTTCTTAACGGATTGTGCAATCATTTTGGACAAGACAACTGATGTTGAGAAGTGTAATTCTACTTCAACCATTACAAGGTTTTTCTGAAGAGCATTGATTGGAGACACTCCTAACTGAAAATTAGCTTCACCAATTATATACACTTGGGTTGATAGTAAATCAATAATTCAATCTAATACAAGAAACCTTCTATTGCACTTTCCTCCCAAATCAGTTATGTATAAAATTACTTCCTTTTCACGTGATTAATATACCTTGTGACTAAGCTTACATGGGATTCTTGCGTTCATGATATCTGATGTTTCAAAATCATAGTTGAATTTCACAATTCACACGTATTTATACACAGGTGAAATATGCATGTTTAGCAGTATCAGCCTGTACTTTCAATGATTATACCATCTTTTGTATATGAACCCTTATTTTTGTCATGCAGGGAGAAAAGGGGGCTCATGTTCTTGTTGTTCCCGAACTTGTTGACTTCCTTGTGTCATCAGTAGACAAGGTAGGTGTCCTGGACTATGCAATGCTTTGTATTAGTCTACTGCATTTTATACCAAAAATGAAAAAGCTTCTTCTTCTATTTCATTGACGGAATAGTTATTCTTTATTAAAAATCTTCTAACTCAGAACCCCCAAATGTATTCTTGTGCATGCATGAATAAACTGATTTGGAAGGAAAGTGCATGTTTTTGAAATAGGCATTTTAATTCTAATACGTGTAAAAATCTGAATTTGGATTCCAAGAAAGTGAAACCAGTGAAGCACCTATGGTGTTTAACTTATTTCTCTTTAAAACAATTCATTGATTTTGTGTTATATTCCGTCAATTTGCAGATTAGAAATGTTTCTGTCACATGTAAACAGATACCATTGCTTGCTGTTGAATACCAACCTCCAAGGTAATCACTATGTATATATTTCTTAATTTCATTGAATTTTTATTTTGGCATCATTAACAGTGACATTATGTTCACTGATCCCCATAGGACGAAAACTTTGAAAGCTGTCGAAGCATCACTTAGACTTGATGCCATAGCCAGTGCCGGTTTCAAATTATCACGATCTAAAATGGCTAATTTGATCAGGTGTGTCATGCTTCTCTTCTCTTTTTTCCTCTGTAGTGAAAATGTGATCCTCATGTAGGACATGCACAAGTAGCTAAACTGACTATATGCTTTTGGCATCTAGTAATGGGGATGTGCGGGTCAACTGGGCCACCGTGACAAAAAACAATACAATCGTGAAAACAGAAGACATCATCTCTGTTAGTGGTCACGGAAGACTAAAGGTAAGTCATTACAAAAGCCATCCCCCCCCCCCTCTCTCTTGTCTTGATAAGTAATGCTATGTATGATCTTTTTTTCTTCCTTATTGATCTTTTATTGCCTATTTGTAATTGAAAATATTATGTTGTCTTACAAGATTGGAGAAATAAACTCTACAAGGAAGGGAAAGTTTGGAGTGGAGCTCATACGGTTTTTGTGATGTCTGAAATCCCTCCATGGGGCTAGGCAAAATTCATGGCTCTACAGGCAATGGTAATCGCACCTTTATCTCAACAAATATGGATTGGCTCCATTGCCAATGTACATACTATCTTACAACACTTATATAAATCATCTATTATCTTTCTTGCTATTCTACTTAAATTGCTATTTGGATTTGTCCCTTTTATTTGGGAGAGGAAATTGAAAAAACCGTGTGATGAGAAATGTGAATATTAGGGATGTCAATGTTATAGCTGGGTGAACAGATAATCGGATTGGGTATTACTCGAACCCAATATTCTAGTAATTGGGTAGAATAGGGTACGGATGTAGGATATTAACCGACCCATCTACTCTTTATATAAATATATTTAATCATATATTATAGTGTATATTATATTATTAGTAATATATCTAATATTTTATGTACAAATAATATTATATAACATCGATAGTTTGTTCTATAACATATAATATAATATCTGCATATTACATATACACTATAAGATTTTATTATATCGTATTATATATTATTCATAATTTTTAAAATGTGTAGTGATTTTGATTATTTGTCAGGCTGTTCGATTATTCAAATTATAGCCCGATTATTCAAATAAAATACGATAGAGTATTGGGAAGACCCATTTGGGTATAGAGTGGTTCTCGAGTGAAATGGTTATACGTGTGATACGATTTAAAGTATTACTTATGTAACTATAAAATATTATTTGTTTAACTGTAAAGTATTATTATTTTTTATGATAACTAATCAGTAGTAATGCACTTAAAAGATAGTAATATTTTATAGTTAAATAAATAATATTTTATATGAATAATTTGTGTTGGGTCTGCAGTAGCCTTTTAAACTGCAGCCCATAATAAGTTTATCGGGCTCAAATACTCGCGATGCCCCTAGCCTATTGTAGGCCCGTTTTGAATTCAAATAAGTGCACCTACACTTAAGAGGTCAATAATCCCCATATATCATCACATCAAATAGGTAAGGAGAGACCAACAGCATGATTAACTTTATTGATGGTTAGCCCGTCCTATATTTTGAAATATTGTCCGTCCCAAAAAAGAATCGTTTTTTTATTGCTGTAATAATTTTATTTTTTATCAATCAAATAAAATTATATTTTATTTTAAGGTATTCATTTGCACCTCACCTTTATTTATTTGTTAGTTTGACATTGTTAACTATATTCGACTTAAAATCATATTGTTTTAAGAGTATTATTGAAATTTTTACCGGCAACTAACATTAACTTTTCATTTATGATTATTTTTTAGAAAAATATTTTATCGAAACTACTCTGTTGTTTTTTATTTTGAACGAAGAATGTAATAATCATCAATCAGGCTTGTGTTTGTTATCAGTTTTGTAGCGATTAATATTACCAGTCATCACCAAGTATTATACCAATAAAATAAAATAAAATTTCGATCATAGGAACTGTAACTTAAAGAAATATAAAATATTGAAGAAAGCGTAGCTTATTCATTATGATTTGCAAGAATATTTTAATGATGGAAGAGTCAACAGATTTACTTTAAAGATAGAATCTTTAGACTGGTTAAGTACAGCTTCATAATAATATAGAATGAGTGTTGTTGATAATAGTAATTATATTAAAAATTATGACAGCTATGTAAGCACGCCCTATTAGAACTTGGAATTATTCATGAACCTCAATTCCTCATTTATTTTAATCTCTCTTATACTCTAACTAATTTAATTTAATTCTTAATCAAAGAAATTTCTCATACTAAAACACTACTGTCTTTGTCGGCTATACTTATTTTTTTATTTTCTGGTAAATTATTTATTTTATAAAATGTTCTCAATTAAAGTAACAGCATGCCATCTCTGACTCCCAGCTTTTATTTTGAAATTTCCAAAAAAAAAATTCTATGTTTTATTTTATTTATATCAATTGATTGGTTCAAAATATAAAAATATAAATTTGTTCTTAACTTTATACCATGGTCAAGTTTAGACCTTGAATTATATTTTTGTTTATCGACGCTTAAACTTTGTAAAATTCGCATTCACTTTTAACATAATAAAATCATTAAATATATTTAATTAATTTATAAATTAACAAATCGGATAAAAATGCCATTGAATAAATTAAAAAATTTACAACATACATCCTAAAAACTATTTAATAGTTTAAAAATTAAAAAACAAAAATGATTTAATAGATTTCTATAGTGAAATTTATTAAAAATAAAAATAAATAAAACCCCCTGAAATTCGGAAGAAATATCAATTATTTTAAGGATTGCCGGGTGAGAACAAGACCAAAGATACTGGACTCATTAATTTAAGTTGGTGTCCTTTGGTGAAAGGGTCAATTTTTCTATTTTATTTATTTAGTTTAACATATATTCGTTATAGTTCATTAAAAAAATTATAATTTTTAATAAATTTTTATTTTAATTATGATTTTTTTATTTTTATAGTATTGAACACCATATTTTTAATTTTTGTAATTCAAAACAAATTAATCTACAATTATTATTATTATTATTATTATTATTATTTGAAATAATATTTATGAAATTATATATAAGTAAATATGATTTGTATATTTATTATGACACATGAAATTATAGGTAAAAACATACGACGTGTTTTTCTTTTAATTATAAAGAATATTTATGAATATATATATATATATATATAATTAGTTACCTACTTTATTTACTTGAATATTTGAAATTAAGATTAATTAGATTAAATATATTAATTTAAATTTAAGTATAATAGATTTATAAATATGAAATATTAATTTATTTATTAGTTATATGATTTCACATTTAATAAAATTATAAAAACATATTATCTTTTGTGGCAAAGCTCGTGTACTTTGGCCGGACAATATTATCTTAAATTCAATAATAATTATTGTATATTTTGGATTACAAAAATTAAAAGATCGTGATTAAAATATACAATCAACAAAAGGTGGTGATTTTTATATAATCAACCCCTTTTTTAAACATATATTCGTAATAGTGTTGGATAATATATAAAACGTGATAGAAAAAACAAATTATTTTTTTATCTTATATTTAAAATAATGTTCTCTATAGCAAATAATATTTTTATCTTATATTTAAAATATTATTAACATACATCAATTGTACATAATATTGATTTCAATATATATATACACACACACACACGTGTGTGTGTATTTATTTGATGTGTATTGATAATGTAAAATTAAAAGGAAAATCAATTAAAAATAAAAGAAAAATGATAAACTTCAGAAATGGTAGCAATAATACATAAATGCAATTTATAACATTGTTTGGTCTATTTGGGCACGTATGTTTGGACATGCATACTCTGGCTTTCTATTTTTAGTTATAGTAGTATGAGAATTTTCAGCACACGAGTCTGGTGTAATATAATAATGAAATAATTTAAATATAATATTTTTAGTTTTTAAAAAAAGAAATATTTTCTTAAAAATAATGCTTAACCTTTTGATGAGTTGAATTTTATTTATGTTTTCTTTTTTTAGAATATTTTTTGACTTTATTAAAATATAAATAACATTTTCATTTCTACTTCACTTTTGTGGTATAATTTCTTAAATTAGTTAATTTTTTTTATGATATTTAATTTTACACTCATATCGTATATATAAAATGAGATATTATATACATAAAATATAATTATTTTTTTGTTGATTATTTGAGGTTATATTTTATATTTATTGTGTATATATAGGATTATTTGTATTAAATTTAGACTATAAATAAATATGAAGTAATATTTTTCATAAAAAAATATCAAACGATTTAATTTTATACAGTTGATTAAGTTATTATATGAACAAGACTTTTATTTTGAGACGGATGAAATATATATATATATATATATTATACAATCTATGGTTTTTACATATATTTACAAGTAAAATAATGAAATATTTTGTATATTTTTAAATAATTATTCTGAAATAATGAGTAACTCAAACTTATATTATAAATATATTTTATTTACTTCTTAAATATATTGCAAACTACGTATCGTACGACAACAATATTAGTGAAATATAAAATTAAAATGCATGGTGTGCGCTAGTAAAATAAAATATAAGATTAAAATGATCCAATATCCAATATTGAAAAGTCACATCATTGATAATGAAATTAGAAATTAATAATTTAATTTTTGGAATTATTATTAGCTAATTGATTAATGAAGGGAATGGTGAAATAATAGTCGCAATTAAGTGGGTGTAATTATGATGAATTGTTAAGGCTATTAGAAGAAAAGAGCAATAGGTCAGCTGTGGGGAAGTATGATTCACTTATTCTGCAACCCTTAATTGAACATTAATTAATTTATTTATTTATTTATTATGATTGTTAAGGTAAACCATTAACAAGTAATCATGTTGCAAGTATAAAATACTCCCAATAAATTATCTCTAATTTTTAGATAATTCGATTTGTTTTCTTATTTTAAAACATTAGGGAAGTGATAATTTTAGGAATTTTTTTTTTTTGAAAATGTCATTTTTTTACTTTTATTTTTCAATAGGAGATTTAAGAGACAATCGTAAATATGTTGTTTATATTTGAAAATTATTCGATTTAAATGTAAATTAGGGTAATACTTATAATATAAATGAGTTTAACATATTATATTGACATATAAATCACTCGAGAGAACTCTTCGATTCAATATGCAATGAATCAAATCTCACTAAAACAAAAGAAACAGAAGGAATACTTTTATAGTGAAAAATTAATATATTTTAAACAATATTAAAAAATTACAAAAAATGTTATGTTCAATATGCGTGGGGCAAATTTGTTGGGAGGGCCGCCAGGCCAAAGTTGCGAGTTCTTTTCAAAATTTTTAAAATTGAGCAACCACATACATAAATTTAGATCCGTGCAATTGTGACACAAACTTACGCTTATTAATATTTAGAATATAGAATAATCAAATAAAATTGAATAGTGTTTATTTGATTCATCAAATCATGTAGATAATAAAGAAATTGGACCTAATTTCAACCATAGAAATTGGGATACCTATGCAAAAAAAATTCCAAATATTATTGGCTTTAGAATCTTGTTCTAATTAATTGATTATTATTATTATTATTTAAGTATGGTTGTCTAATGTAAGCCACTTTAGATGGTTTTCATTTAGCAACTTTCAGTCCACACACATAAGGGGAGATTCCAAACAGGGATTGTGTTGGGCTTTTCTAGATGAAACTTTTTTAAGAAATTTTTAATTTTATTTTTATATAATCATGATGATATTAAAAAAATTATTAAATTTATTATGCATCGATGTTTTATCAAAATACCCATATCAAAGCGAAAGAAAGATTATTTTGGAATCTCCACCCACATAATACAAAATGCACGCAACATATATCATATATAGTATGTGTGTGACAGAATGGGTAAGCTGTAAATACTTATATAGTATGTCATATATGTATTGAGTAATAAATAAATTATTAATTATGAACAAAAAATTGATGGGAATAGGGTCCACAAATCTACCGGTTATTTGGGTCATAAATCAAATAATATTTAGATATATAGTTTCAATCACAATATTTAATAATTATAAAACAAAATTGATTATCTCAAATGGATGGTTATGGCTTGAAAACGAGAAAACAAGAACAAGAAGAATTCGAACTTGATTCCCACCTTATTTCTAATACTAATGGGAACTGGATTCCTCTCTCTCTCTCTCTCTATCATATGTTTCAACTATGTTTCAACTGTGCACAAGAGACTTCAATGGACAAAGCAGAGTTATAAGATTTTTTATTTTATTTATTTTTACTTCATTTAGTCGTTGATTAGACAGTAATTATTATTTTATTATTACTGTTAATACACAATTTCTTTTTTGTATAAATACCTTTTGAAGGGCCTTCTGTATCCAATTTTAATAGAAGGTCTAATTTATGTACAAATAAATTAATATTATATTTAAACTTTATAATTTTTTTTTTTTAAATTTGGAGGTTAACTTTTATTTTTTTCTCAAAGATCTGCTTTTCAATTTTAATTTTAAATTTGAGATTCAAGTCTAAGAAAATTAACGGATTTTTTTTTTCTTTTTCCCATCTTTTCTCTTCACCTGTTTGCTGCATAAAAATTAAAATTGAAACGATCATAAAAAATTTCTTTGAACTAAAGAACAAATATGGCAACAAAAAAACACAATACGGAGAAAATTGTCATACCTACCACCTAAGTTTACCATGTCGGAGCCAATTACTATCGTAAGAAAGACAAAGAGAGAGACAAAAAAATTACTACAAATGAAAAAGAAAGTGATATATATATATATGTATATATTACTAGATTTGAGTCTTAAATTGAGATTTGTGGGCAGATCTTGAATTGAGAAGAAAATAAAAACTCGATTTTCGAGTTGAGAAATTTTAAATTTTTGGTATAATATTAAGATCTTTAGAACAAAATTGAACTATCTATTAAAATTCTCCTCTGTATTCGTTTTTCGTTTAACTATAATGCTTATTCAGCTAATATTATTTGAACCATCAAATTAACTTAGGTCCATTATATCATATAATTCCTTCGCTCCAACAAAAGAGTCCAATTTTTTTATTTAATAAGAATAAAAATAATCCAAACCCAAATAGGAATGAGTCAGAATCGAAGGGGAAGAAGACCCCAATAGAAACATGCCTAGAATTAGGCAGAAAACTGCATATAAACCTGAATATTTGACAAGTGAAAAAGGAACTAATTGAGTGGCGACTAAGTGTTAATTTCTGGTTAAGAAAGTGACCACAATGTTTCAATTAGGTAGTTAAAAAGCATCTTTAATTTGCTATCATATTTAATAATATATATAAGTTTTAGGTCCAAAAAATATATACATCAGTTGAACAGATTCAAGTTCGTTTGACATGGTCAATTCGATCCATTAAAAGAGACAAAAAAATAAATAAAAAGTTTTGGGTCATGTTCATACGCTTCAAATTTTTGGGCAGGTTGTTGCAACCGAGTTACAAGAAACTAACTATAGGTCATGTGTTTCATTGTACAAGGTAACACTGTGTCCTTACAAGTACATTCATATCATTACTAATATATATGTGGTGTTTAGCGATAGAATTAAATGATGAATTGATATAACCACATTTGATTTTTTTATTTTTTTCGCCCCTTAAATATGTAGGTACACAAGAAAAAGAAAACAATGGAAAGTGATCAATTTTAGGTCGTCTTCTTATTACAAAATAATTTAAATTTGAAGCAAGTGCAAGAATGTATTGGAGGCAGTCCAACACACATATGGGTACCAGTTCTCATAACTGTGCAGTGGAATAGGCATATAGTTGGTTTCGATTTTAATTTTTTTCTTCTTTTTCTTTTTTTCAAATTTCACATCAAGAACCACCAGTTTAGAACTCGAATTGACAATTTTATACTGCACCCTTGAAATAAAATAGAATTGACCTGTTTCAAGTTATGATTTAAGATCGAGTCAACGATTAAACCAAATAGTTGACCCACAATTCAAACCGTCGGTTTTGATTCAAAACCGAAGTCGTGCCCACATACACCAACGTGAACACTCCAACATTCGAGTGTATAAGAAATACAACAAACACCTCTAAAATATATATATATATATATATATATTATTTTCATCGATGAGGTTACAAAAAGACTGGGTTATTTAAGTATACGATATTAGGAAAACTAAAATTAAGACTGTATTATAAAGTATTATGATAAAAATTAATAATATTTTGAGTAGAGACTGAAAATAGATATGGTACAAGATCCAGTTCTTGCTTCTATGGGAGAAGTCACGGACGATGCCGTATTTTGATGATGATGGACATAAAAATACTGAAATGTATCTATCCACTCTATCCTCATATCCCAATCACAAAGCAGAGAGAGGTGAGTCAAGGGGTCTGCTGCTGGGCTCTGAAGTCAATGTGCATTCTTCTACTTCCAAATTCCTCTTAGATCTCTGTTTTCCCACTTGCCCAAAAATTCCAAAGACCCACTTCTCTATGTCTCCCTCTCACACAATTATTACATCATATATATATATATATATATATCTTCAGTGAACAGTACACTTTATGCAGAGTAAAAAGAATGGGCTACTTTTTTTTTTTTTTTTTTTAATTTTTAAATACACATTTTGAATAAAGAAAACTCCTTTTTAATCACTTTCATAAAAACTTTTCACTCACATTTTGTTTTTAAAAGTATTTTGAGTAATCATTTTGAATTGACCTCTTATCCGACAACAATAAGGGTACTTTAACGACGTTATGTTATAAAAATACTATACAAAATAATCTAAATTTTTTTTACGGTAAATTTTTTTATATTGTGTTATGCGATCTACTGTCTATGCTAATATATGAAAAATGTTATTTAATTACATAGTATGGTTGGTCAACAAGGGTTTGATGGACCGAAGGTTGCTGTAGCCCTTGTAACAAAAAAATTGGGTGGAATGAGTGATTTTAACGATACGTGAACAAAAATTACTATTGAATCTTCAAAATAATGAATAGTATTTAAATTGTTGCAAGAAGTGTGTACGTTGTCGTGAGAGGTACTTCTTCGAACTTACCAGCCATTATGTATATTAATCACGGTCTCTAACTTAAGATTGATCGAGTAATGAACAATGATGTTGGTCAAAGCCTTTCTCAAACGTACCTAATGTTGGTTCCCACTTAAAAGTCTTCCCAAATTTAGTTCATCAAGATAATGACTTATTTCACATAACTCTCCATCTTTTTTTTTTCTTTTATTAAAATCAAAATTTAAAATGAAAAAAATAAAAAAAGTTGATAAAAAGATAAAGAATTAGTTTAGATTTGTTGAATGAGTTGTTGTTTAGGTTAAGGAATTTCAATTTTCAAGTTGTGGCCTTTTTGCATTTAAGGGCACTCTTTCTTTATGTAGAAGACCGTTGCAATGGAGGCTGCCCTGTCTGGTTGGCAAATCACTCCCTCTTAACCCTACCTTCTTTCTAAAATATCAAACATCAACAACATGAGAGAGAAAGAGGAGAGAGATAGAGTCAATAAGTCTTAGCCTAACTCTACAGTCTAGTGAGAGAAAGTAGGACTCAAAGTCTCAAGTTGAGAACAAAAACAAAAGGAAAACAAGCCACCCCATTCTCACCAAAGCTTTTCTTGTTTTTCACTCATTCATCTCTTTCTCTCTCAACCTAAAATCTCTCTCTCTCTCTCTCTGAGGTGAATTTAGCAGCAAGGAAATGGAAATGGCATCATCAAGACCTCCAGAGAGAGAGAACCCATCTCCCATAAACTCTCCCCACAGCAATGGCAGCTCCACCAGCAGCAGCAATGGATGCTCGCTCCACCTGATCCCCACCCCACCCCACACCCCAACTCCAACCGGGCCGGGCCCAAAGCCCTCCATCTCCAGATCTCATGAAACCAATCCCTACCCAACCACTTTTGTCCAAGCGGACACCACCACCTTCAAGCAGGTGGTGCAGATGCTCACCGGCTCCTCCGACACCGCCAAACAAGCCTCCAGAACGGATCCCCCGCCGCCTTCCTCCGCCGCGAGGGGCGGCATACCGCCCATCAAGAGCACCGGACAGAAGAAGCAAGGGTTCAAGCTCTACGAGCGGAGAAACAGCCTCAAGAACGGGCTCATGATCAACACCCTCGTGCCGGGCTTTTCTCCGAATTCGGGCTTCTCGCCCCGGAAGCCCGAGATCCTGTCCCCGAGCATTCTCGATTTTCCGTCGCTGGTCCTCAGCCCCGTGACGCCGATGAATGAGGATGTGCTGCGCAAGCCCTCTGTGGCGCCGCCTTCGTCGGAGGAAGAGAAGGCAATTGCAGAGAAGAAATTCTACTTTCATCCATCGCCTAGGACAACGCCGAGGGACGCCGAGCCACAGCTGTTGCCACTTTTTCCGGTGACATCGCCGCGAGTCTCGGGGTCTTCTTGAAGGGAATCACTTTTGGATTTTGAAGTAATCAATGGTTTGGGTAAGATAGAGATCATGTTCCATTTGTACAATTGATTCTCTCTCTTCTTCTTCTTCTTCTTCTTCATTTTCTTCCATGTTTAGTCACAAAGAAATTAATTATAAAGGGGAAAACGCACATTTCCATTCTCAATCTTTCATGGTCTCTCTCTCTCTCTCTCTCTCTCTCTCTCTCCTTTTTTTTTTTTTTTTTTTTTTGTTCTGTTGATTTTTTTTCATCACTTACTGAAAAGAACTCCATTGTTGACCAGCCTACAATGTTACATCAATGGGAGGATATTTTAGATAAATTGAATGTTTCTGATAAAGAAATGGGCAAAAAGAACAAAACGATTTTCAACATTTTTTTAGAAAAAAAAATTAAAAATTAAAAAGAACATATACATACGCGTATATATATATATATATTACTAAAATAATGGTATGACCAAATGTCAACCATAAACAAATGTTAATGTATTCATCTATAATATGTCAGGTAAAAAATAAGTGGATTTCGTTAAGTAAAAAAATAAAATGCAATTAATAACAGAGGATAAAAGTGTAAATTAATAACTTTAAAAAATTGTACTCAATATTCTTTACATATTGGTTACGCTTGATATGTGAAACCCTACAAATTCCATAATTTATCATATCAAATTAATTGGTTATGTTTTAATATTTGGTGATAATTTTTTAAAATTAATATAATTAAATATTAAATTTTAGTGACTCATACCAAATATTAGTATTTGGACGTACTTACTATCAATATTTGTATTTGTGTTTGAGGATATTTTTGTTATATTAAAAATATTTATAATTTTTTTCTTGAGAAATAAATTTTCAGATAAATAAATTATTATTATTATTATTATTATTATTATTATTATTATTATTATGGTTATTGCAAAAAGAATAATTCATTTGGCATAAAATTTTGGAAACAAACGCTAATGGAGGATCATATTCATATTCTCTGCATATATCCCAATTTGAATCTTTTATTATAAGATACTATTTTATTTTTTATATGTTTATTCTATCAATAGTAGCGTCAATATAATATTCATATATATCAAACAATATAACAAATAAAATTATGAAAATTTATAATTTATACATGGAACTTATAGTGTAACTTATGTTAATTACAAACTTTCCAAATTTGTTTTCCTTGTTGGATTTATGTTCATCAAACAAGATAATATAACAATGTTATAGTATTATTTTTTTGAAATATTTTAATTTGTTTAATATGTTATTATATATACTATTAAGGTCTCCACAACCCAACTTCTAACTTTATTATTAAAGAGTTCTTAAATTATCTAATTTAATAATTTATATATTTATATAATTATTAAGATATTTCTTACTTTTAATTGTTATTTATTTTGAAAAAGTTGCTGAATAAGATAAAGAGACTACAGAATTTCTATAAGGTACTTGAGTTGAATAAAAATAATTTAAAGTAGAACAATTGAGATAAATGTTAGATCTTTTGTCTCTTCTCCAAATTTATAATTTGGATTGCTAATATAAATATTATTTTATCTCATTTCGTGTTTTATTCTATCACTACAATATGGTATGTTTTTATCTTCTTTTTTTTTTTAGTAGAATAATTTGAAGAAAATCAAGATTATAAATTTGATATACACTGAATAACTATAATATGATGTCACTGTACCAAGATTTTTTTAGGGACTACGTAATGTTATTTTGCAATGTCTTACGCATGCTTAAGGAAATAATGATATTTATTATTAAGAGAATTGTGTGAAATGTCACCCATACATTTCATGTTGTGAGGAAAAATGACATTTTATTTATATTAAGTATTGCAAGTAATGCCACTTTGATTCTAAAAAAAAATCAAACATACTCTTTAGTTGGTTTAGTTTTGAAATCCTATCCAACTAAAAATGCAACAAATGGCAATGCCCATAACCTACTCGACTGATTCTATAACCTATATATGATAAACGGTGTCTGTAGGTCGAAACATTCTATCAGTAACTAACTATTTTCTATTACTAAATAATAACTGTTGTCAGATCGAAAAAACTCATTGAGCATGTGGACATAGTGGTCAGTGGACTGAAATACCTTGATCGCCTATAGTTGGTTGGTCATCACATCCTACCTACTTTCTGCGACCAATGAAGATTGTTGCTTCAATAACTTACATCATCGCATATCGTTTTCTGTCATTAGAAAAACTGTTATCGTCACGCTGAAAAGGATTGTCGTATATGTAGCCGACCATGAGATTGATTAATCGTTAGAGTAAAATGTTATTATTGTGCGTTCGACAATGTGATCTTAAGGAGGGTATATTTGTCTTTTCATATTAATAAAATAAACTGATTGCAATAAATAAGGGGCAACAATATTTCAAATAGAACAAGAGTGGATCCCACAACTTATTTACTTTTCTTTTTGGCAAAATGCATATTTAGGTCCCTAAAATATTATATTTTATTCTATTTTGTTCCCATATCGAGTATATTTTTAAAAACCAATCTTAATATGAAACTACTCATTCACTTAATTGATTGCAGCCCGTTAAGACAGGTGAAGAGGACACTACAACAACAGTTGTACATAAAATGTGTGTAAGAATTATTATGCAATTATTTTTTTATTTAATATCATTTATCAAATTTTCTATTTATTTCAATATTTTCAAAGAACACCCACTCACTTGAGAAAAATATTCTTGTAACATACAAATTTAAAATATAAGGACTTAATATGATTATATAAATTTAATTAAATAATTCATAATACTTCAGAAGTGTGATAATGCATTTTGCCTGCTCATTGTTTCCCCCATATTTTTTGTTATTTGTTATCTGGAGAAACGGTTTCAAATATATATATATATATATATACGTGTGTGTGTGTGTGTGTGTGTGTGTGTGTTTAAATCTAAAGCTGATATCATTAATTTCAACACCTTTCATCCACTTTCCTTTTTTTGTTACTTTTCTTCCCATTACATTACCTTTGGTTTTTTTCAATAAAATAAAAGCTTAAAACGTCATTAAAGATGCCTACAAACACCTCAAACTTATCTGCTCTCCACACACACACATATCATAAAAACTTTTGCGTCCATATATCGTAAAATTAAATCTACAATATTATTTATTCAACAAAAATTTATTACTTATTTATTTGAAAAAAATTACCACTGATTTATTATCGAATGTCCATAAAATTCTATACATTAAGTATATATATTATTTATTTATTTATTTTTCTTTTATATGTATATAATATATATAAATATACATACATATGTATATATACATTGTTCCTTGTCTTTTATCTGATTTTCTAACATCATCAATAGTAGGTTGTTTGTAAATTGGATTTCGTGTGTGCACATAAATCCAGGAATAAGGCTATCCCTAAAGTTATTAATTCCGTTTCGGCCACCGCTTTAAATTTCCAATTGGATCCATATATTTTTGTTTGAATAATTTTATGTTTTATTTATATTATTTCAGATCTTATATATATATATATTTTTTTGTATAAATTATAAAATATCTAAGAACACTTGAAAATAAAATCTTTCAAATATAATTATTCTTTAAATTCCAAAAAGTATATAAAACACATGTTTGCATTTTGAGTTCGTATGAGTGTTGATTAGTGACTAATTAGAGAAAAGTCAAGAGTAAAAGTAATTCTTTATTTTCCTATATTAACACCTTGGACTACCGTCTCGGTCATTTCATCAGTCTCGATCATCTTTTTCGGTTATTTAGATTGTAACGACCAAAGTTTTGACCAATACAGAACGGGAGTCAATTTATTTTGTATTTCTTAACTGAACAAGATATTTCGACCTATTAAATAAAACAAAAATAGAATTGGTAACCAATCTACTTCTTTCATATTAGGGGTCTTATTATTATATAAATCAGATCTCCATTTGTGCAAGTGATAAAATATATTTTATTATAATATAATATATAATAATATTATATTATTATTTCTATAAAAATGTAAATAAATTATGATTTATACAATATTATTCAATTTAAATATAATTCATTTATATTATATTGCATTGTTATTTTTAAAGTCATCTTTAGTAAATAATAAATTATACAACATTTTAAAGTAAATTTTAAAGTATTTAAAATTCAATATAAATATTTAAATCTATTAAAAACTATTAAGGTTAAACAATATACTATAATATAATAATAAAAATTAATTATATCATATTTTTTAAACCTTTTTTTAGCTCGAATTCGTATAAAAACCAATATATTATTTGGAGCTTAATTGTGTCGTAATGGGGTTTGGGGGCACTCAAAATGTGGATAAATTGGAACCCACCAAAAAAAGTGTAAGTAGAGATTGAAGAGTGGGGGAGTACTATATTTGAAATGTAGATGTTATATTATATAAATATATGTACACACTCCCAAGTGACCCTTCAAAGTGCCTAACTTAAAGATTGTTCTTCTTTTTGCCATAACTATAAAGCAATCCATGTGTAGTTTGACTAACCGCTTCTTGTTGAAAAGGGGAAACTAAAGGGGCCAAAAGCTGGACTAGTGGGCATCAATATCTTGTACATGATTTTTATTATTGAATTACAAACTTATATTTAAAATATATACATATATATATATATATTGTTTTTAATTTTTAAGACAATCAAAGGCAGAATGTTCATCTTAATTATTTTTCGATTCAATAAGTTGTTTGAGCATTGTTCGACAAAAAAATCATTCAATGGTAGCATACATTTCAAGAGCTATAAGATATCAAAAACTTTAAAATAAAATAAATAGATTAGAAATTCGATTCTCAAAATCATTCAAAAAATTCCGGTTGAAAGCTAAATGACATGTCAAAATAGTAATAGAAGACGTGCAATTTTCCTGTATCTATTTAGTTTCTCGTATGTATTGGAAATTGTACCTATCAAAAATGGGATATCATAGTACTGTGAATAATCTAATCCAATATGAATGGGTTGGATAGAAAAGGTGCCAATGTCTGATGTTTCATACATTGGACATTCTGCAAGATTAGATGAAAAAACAGAATCAATGATCTTCTCTCCATGCATCATATAATCAACCAACTCTCTTCTCTCTCTCACTCTCACTCCTGTTTAGCACATTATACTAATTAGTGCTGCAAAGTATGATATCAGTCAAGCTCCATGCAACTTGAAAGACAGAAGAGTTATCATGGTAGGTATGTTAGGAAACCAAGAAGAATAAGTGACATTTTTCTATAGAGAGAGAGAGAGAGGAAGAGAAAGAGTGAGCCAACCACACCCACAGACAGTCAACATAGTTAAGTCTCAAGAAAGTGTGTTGATTTTTATTTGATTGCAACACATTCACAATTAGATATGCCTACATTTTAAACCCAATCTCAAATCTCTGCAAATGACTTGACTGTATGGAAGCCATGATTTTCTGGAAGAGGCCCATTTCCAGGCCGAAGAGAAATTATCGCTTCCAGGCCTGCATATTACAAAAGCCCAATAAGAAACAGAAAGAACAGTAAACAAAACACTGAAAATCCACTAAATTTAGCAAAGAATTTCAGTTATGGAGTTTGGCTTCATCTAGTTCCTAAAGTTGCTTAAAACAGTTCAGTGTTCTTCCTAAAGAATTTCAGTTATGGAGGTACTTGCCCAGGCTCAGCTTTATCATGCTTGGTCGCTTTGTTATGTTAATACAAGGTTGATGTCGGCAGTAAAAACTAAAAGCAATGTCTTAAAAACCAGAACCACACTGGCTGTTACAACCAGTTGAATCGGGTTGCATTTATTGAAAGAAAAAAATAAATCCAACAACCGATTAAACCAATCAAATTCTGGCTCAATCAGATTTTGACAGGTTTAAAAAGTAGGTTCACTCACACTTTTTTTCATTCTATTTAAAAAATTTAAAGACCCTTATGTTGCATTTGATTGAATGATTTAAAAATAGATGTATTTGAACCTCTAACAAATAGCAACTGGTAAAACACAGCTAAAAAGACTAGTAATCAAGAAATGGAAATACCTGCTGCTTTTGCAGCTGTAGCTTCAGCATATACATCGGTAACAAATAAAATCTGTGATGGATTGTCGACTCCCAAGGTTTCCGTAATTTGGACATAGCTGTTTGTTTCTTTTTTGTTCCTTCATCCAATAAAGAGAAAATGCAAGGGTGTGATAAGCTGTTAAAATCCAAATTGCGATTATGACCATTTAGGTTGTAAAAGCTTACCCTATAGTGGTATCAAAAAATCCACACAAGTATTTTCTGAGGTCCCCGTAATTCGTGTTGCCAAACAAGAGCTTTTGGGCTAATCGGCTTCCGCTTGAATAGATATACACCTAAGTGAAGGAAATGTGAGAATCCGAGCAAAAACATTAAGGCTCCATTTCAATTGAACAATTTGAGGATGAATTTGAAATCCATAATAGCAAATCCCTTGTTGGTTGTTTGGATTGACATGAATTTGAAATCCATCAATTTCAATTTAAAATAAATTTCAAGAGACCATGGTGGATTTGAAATCCACTTTTAACTTGGAAAGGTTTGAAATTCTTTCATTTCGCTGATTTTAAAGGAACCAGCCAAAACTGCAAAATAGTGAAGACATCATTGTCCCTGTGTTTATGCATATGTATTTATAGGGACTATGACGTCTTCGCTATATTTCACACCACTCATGTAAGTATACTATACCCCTTTCAAAGAGTAATTGCTTTATTTCGACATTTAGGCAAAAATTGGAGAACATAGACCAATTTGTGGAACCATAGATTAAGATGTCTATGGATGTCAATCTTTATGTCGTTTAAGATCCATAAGTCTTATTGGGATTTTCATCTATTTCCCAGCTTAGCCAGAGAAAAGTGATTATTTATCACACAAATTCATGGAGCTGGAGATCTGCAAAAGGTAATGCAAAACTTAAGAAAATTAATAACCTTTATTCCAAGAGAATGCCACTTTTCAAGAGCTTCAGGAACGTCATCGAATACAACTCCCTCTAACTCATGATTCTGAAATCCAGTTTGCCATATATGACCCTGGGTTTAAGTAATTAAAAGGTTAGGAAGGATAAATTATATTCATCTAAAAAATTCTCATAAAACATGAGTCCAACTTACTTGTAATTGTTTTAAGGCAGTAATTTTCCTGTCAGCTTTAATCATTGCACTCACATTCGCGACTACAGCTGCAATTACCTCCTCTTTCCCTCCATCAGAGGGAATGGGAACAGCATCAGCAACACCATTCTGTAGATCTTCTTCAACCTGATTGAAAAAAATTAGTAAGGCAACTATAGACATTAAAAAGAACTGCTTGAAGACTGCATGTTTTTCATGTATGGCGGAGGACGAGCACAGAGGTCATTTAAGGTTAGGAGGATTCAAAGAACAATCACAATAGATTTCCAGATGGTACAGTAGAGGAAAGGGATAGGGACAAAAGTTTGGTCAAATCTACAATTTCACCCTGAAAGATTATTTAATAACAAAATTTACCCTAATCCGTCATTATATAAGGAACTAATTTAAGCATTACACTACATAATTATCCCGAACGAGAACTCTTTGTTTCACATAAATTTCATATAAAATGACGTTTTAAATTTAGGTATACAGAAACTATTAAGGTAAAAGTGATCTTTAGACTGAATGGGACATGCACGATCCTTACCCATAGACAAAAGAGCAGATTAATGACCTTTTCTGATTGCTATCTTCCTAATTTAATCAGAATTAGAAATCATATAAGCAAAATGCACTGACACACCTTCAAATCTTCCAGATTAGCTCCAAATTCGGGATTTGGCATAGTTGAAAGACCTTATCTTGAAAAAGCCAGTCGATAGGCGCAATTAGCCTGATTAAAAGACTTGAATTTTCTTTAGACACACAAACACAAAAGACATTTTGTGATTCTTACGGACTAAGAGGCAAAAGTTAAGTTCACTTGTGAACCAATTTCCAACAAAAAAAGGGATAGGGACATTTTTGCCCCCAAAGGTTTGGCCAAATCTACATTTTCACCCTGAATGATTATTTAATAACAAAATTTACCCTTATCCATAGTTAAATAAGGAAATATTTAAAGTTTACACTATATAATTATCCCAAACAACTACTTTTTACTTACCTAAACTTCAAAACAATGGTTTAAATTTGGGTATATAGAAACTATTAAGGTAAAAGTTATCCTTAGACCATATGTCTGGGATATGTATGATCCTTACCCATAGACGAAGTGAGCAGATTAATGACCTTTTCTGATTGTTGTCTTCCCATTTTGATCAGAATCAGAAATCATATAAGCAAAACACAGACACACAGACACACACACACACACACACAAAAAAAAAAAAAAAGACATTTTCTGTATTTCGCATTCAGGCATTTCCAATGTACATATCTAAAAAGCTTTGTATAAGGTTGACTTACTTGTGCACGTAGCAGCTTAATATCATCTTGAGTTTCTGGAGTATCATAAGTCAGTTCCAAATGCTTTCCCACACTATCTCGAGAATATGGAAAAAGAACATCCGTAACAAATGATATGGGAGTGGTAGTTCCTTCAATATCAAGTACAATGCAACGCTGCAAATGATTGATTTGACATGATTAAAATGCATAACAAAGCTGATCTCAGAGAATTGCAGCACAGTTAAAAGAAGTGAAAATTTACTCTTGATTGTTCAATGCCATCATTTGATGAAAAAGTGCCTGGTTTTGCAGCAATTTTAGCATTTATGACCCCATTTGGAATACGAATGGGTCTGTGAGATGGGGTTGACCAGTCCAAGCCTAATTGGTTGAGCTTAATGGCAGCATCGAAGAGATAGTGGTAGCATTCTGACTGGAAAAGTAAATTCTTAGTCAATATGTAAACATGTGGAAGAAAAAACCCATCCAATATCATATAAAGTCAGTATAAACATAAGGAACACGCATCAATGAATATGATACTGATTTCCAGATGAAATTAGGAGAAAAAGAAAAAAAAAATTGTAACAGTTGAAATTAATGCAAAAAGAAAATTGAGGTTCATTGATTCCATGGAGAAATAGTCTCTTTTGAATTGGATAAATGGCTTATATTTGATGATATAATGTTAGATATGAAGTTTGTATAACATACAGGTGCATCTTTCATCGTTGTATAATGCAAGAATCACATATGACAAACTCACCTGTGTTTTAGCACTAATCCATGAATCACCCCACACGTAGACCCCATGATTCCGTACAAGCACTGCAGTGGTTTTTGGGAATGCTTTAATCTGTAAAATGAACAGTTTTCATTAATGTACTATACACCGAATTCAAAAGAACAAGACAGGGGTGATAATTCTTTTTCAAGTTTTGGTTTTCATTGAATCACAAATGAAATACCATTAAATCAATGAACTACCAATATTGCAACAGAGATTTTGCAGCAAGGATAAAATTATCTAGTTCTCAGCAATTTTCAAGAACTGCTGATTCACTGCACAGAAGATTTAGCCATATCAGACAGCATATGCATCACCAAAATATCACTCAGCCATTATCTTGCGCTGCATTTCGAAATATGTGGTACTAACTGAAATCAAATCATCTACACATCTCAGAAGTTTCAATTGCTTTCCCCTCGAAGATCTACTTGTGAATATTGAGTGTGGAAAACCTAGGAGGATTCACACTTTCATCATACTGAGTGGATGTCGGGTTCGAAGTTTAGGGCAGCAACAATGGGGGATTTTAATAGTTAAGTAATAACTATTTGAATTAAGTACCTCACAACTTTGAACTACCATTTAGCTACTTCTAACACTGGAAACAAGCTAATCATATGCTCAGATAACACAATTATGAATTGGCATAGGTAAATATGGATCCTATTGCCTTGACTTCATATAATGGCAAAAGAAATCATCAGTGTGAATCAAATTTGAAAAAATAATCACACCCATAAGACTAGCGTGCAAACAATAAAGAGTAGCACCATGCAAAAGAGAGAAGAACTCGTACTGCTTCTGCAAGAGAGTCTGTGAGTTCTCTTTCATGAGCAGTGTTCTCTATGATTGGCACAACAAGTTCATCATAGTAACCATGCCCTTGGATTCCTTTGATCATTTCCATATGAGTGATCTGTAAAATATAGAGAAAAAGAAGCCAGCATAAGCGTGTGCACACACACACAGAGCATGGAATTTTATCCTCATTCTGTGATAGACAAGTTGAAGTTCATACTCGAAATTCTTTTGATGATGGATTAAGCATTGTCACAAGGCAAGACTCCATTCCATGGCTGTGGATAACAGCACCTGCATTACGCATTTGGTATGCCTGAAAATTGTGACAACAGATCATTCAAAGAATAGATTGAAAACATCCATGAGGAACAATAGCAAATAAAGTGCCTGATATCATATTCTAAAAGCTACAACCCAAATTAATTCTTCCCTATATCCCAGTTCTCAGACCAGGATGCACTTTCTCAGGATATTTGTGGCAAGGAAATTCCAAATAGCTGATTTAAATCATTCAGCTCCATACTCTAACCCCCAAACCCTCCACTTGGATTATCTTGCTTCAGACTGAGTTACATTTCTTGTTCTAACTGCACCAATACATGCCACATAGTCATTAGTAATGTCATTTTGTGCATGTGTCTTGTATTGGTGCCACTGGATACGCATGCATAATTTTGAAATATTACGTTCAATACACAATGGATTAATCAGCTGAGGATCATACTCCTCGTTTTCTCCTGAGAGCAATCATAATTCATAGCCTAAAACAAAGTCTTATCCCACGATGTTCAGTCAAAGGGAAAATTATCAGTTTATCTTCATCAATTAGTTCAAAATACAGCCCATTTTAGCATGAGTATCGCCCCTAAAACCTGAAGTTCTGACGCAAAATAAACATCTATATAAGAAAATCATATACCTTCATGAACAAGGGGCCACAATCAGAACATTTTGGAGGCTTATTTGGCCAGGGCTTTGCCAAAGGTTCAGACAACACCGACCCATCTGCAGACAACACATACATATCCTCCTCCATCATCCTTTCCTTTTGTACACCTACAAAACACCCGCAAGAACAAAGATTCATAAAAAACACCCCAATAAAAAGACAAAATTCCATAAAATCAAATATTCACACAGGCAAAACATCAAACACATGTATCAAAATACATAATACAGATGTACCTGAGGGCGACATAACAACAAGCTGCTCTGCTTTGGGAATGGAATCATCGTGGACCTTAATGGTGATGCTTCCACCAGTGCCAGATACCCAACCCAGATGGTAGAATTGGCGGCAGAGCTCTGTAATCAGGGCCTTTGTTTCTTTGACCTTGCTGCCCTCCAAGTAGGCCTGTGATGTGACCATTTTCACAGCTCCGTTAACGGCGAGTGGGGCTGCTGAAAGTGCAGCCATGGTTGTATGTATAGGCGTATATATATGTGCGTATGCGCCTTGGTGTGGACAGGAAGCAGGGTCAGTGATGCTTTCTGAAATTTTTATTAGGTTAGTTTATATAGGAGAAGTTTGTGTGTGTCACAGACGTGATTGGAATCAGATTCTTGAAAGCACGGTAAATTTATTATTTACTGCTGTCAAATCGCAGGTTTTTTATTTTACCCAATCTTGATTCTTTCTTCACTTTATTACTGTTCTAGTTTGATTACTGCATTATTATTATGATTTTTTTTTGGTTGCCACATTTATCTAAAATTGTATTAAATTTTCACATAATTTCAATACAAATTCTTTTTTTCAAGTAGAAACATAAATGTCTTAATTTTTTCCTTATTTTTCAGTAGCAGTTTTGAATAATTAATTTATTTTTTATTTCGAGTTCAATCCTTGAATAATTTATGTCAGCTAGTTAGCAAACAAAAATAAAAGAAAAACAAATTGATTAAAAATATTTACTCGAGAAATATGCTGACTTATTAAAATTAAATAGGAGTTTCATATAATTCTAAAGCTACGTCAAAATCTTCTAGAAATATAATAAAGATAAGACTTGATGCAATTTATCTACCTTTCTTATTCAGTAAAATGCTTTCACTTGCTTCTATTTCTTATCCTAACAAGAAAATGACAACCACTCCATCGTACATTCTTGATTCAACTTTAAGCTACATTTTTTCTTCTTCAGTTTATTGGAGACTTAGCCCTGATCCGTGCGTGGCATATTACGTAATACATTTAAAAAATAAATTAAAATATATTTGTAATATAACTTTAAATAAATTAATATTAAGAATAAATATGTAAAAATCTTAACTTTCAAGCTTGCTCAACATATAAAATATGATTCACAAGTGAAATCTATACTTAAGCTAAGAGGTCAGAAGTCTCTTCGAATTTTATCATGCTTATCGACCTCTAAGAAATGGTATCAACCTTCGCTGATGTGGATAGTAAAGCTAGACGAGACACATGTTATCTTGGCTCAATCTAAACCTCTCTTGCCTGAAACAATATGCATATATAGTAGGGGTGCGGCTAAAAATAGAAAGCAATATTTTTTTGATAAAATTATTTTTTTATTTTTAGAAAGTAACATATTCAATTAGACTTCTTTTTTTTAATGTTTTTCCACTTATATTTTTTAAGACTTATAATTTATTTTATTTCAACTCTATTTTTTATGAAAATATATCAAAGTAATTATCTTTTCCTTATATTCAAATTGATATTCATATATTATCATATTATAAACTGTACAACGCATAGGAGAAATACTAGTTATTCTAAAGAGAGAAAGTATTTTATTATTTTATTGGTAAAGTTATGTACAAAAATATAGCTTTAATTGATTAATTATATTAAAAATTAAATTATTTAATAATTTTTTGTAAGAAATTTATCAGTAACATTTATTTACATTTCAAATTCAATGCAAGTAATTTAATATAAAATAAAAATATTAAAATTTGAACCCAACTAATTAACTAAAAAATAATTATATATTTCACATATAATATCATATTTAATATATGTGGTATAGGTGTAAAATTAACAATCTTGAAAAATTAATAAATTTGATATATTATACGTAAAACTGAACTTAAGAAAAAAAGTTATTTGTATTTAAACAAATAACAAAAAATATTTTTCAAAAAAATATGCAAAATCAACTAACTAAAAGCCTACACATTATTTCAAAATTATTTCACTTACAAAAATAAAAACGAGTGGAAAAAATATATTACTATTATGTTATTATATTAGTACGGCTGGTGTTTCATGTTGTCATTTTTGTTTGAAGTTTTGCCTTTTTTTCTTTATCATAAATATTTCATTTTCACCAAGAAAATTTAATGTATAACTAAATTTTAAGAAATTTAGATGGACATGATGTCCGTCCATATAATGCACGTGATATAATATATTTATTATATTAATAATTTATAATAAAAATATTTTATATTTATATCATTTATATTTATATAAATATTATTCAATTTAAAATATAGTTTTATATATTAAATTGCATTTTCATTATTTTAAATTAGTTTTATTAAATAATAAATTATACAACATTTTGAAGTGAATTTTAAATTGTTCCTCAAGTGACTATATATTTTTTAATTTACTAATTTTTTAAAATTAATTAATAAATTAATAGTATAATATTTTTATTTTTATAAAAAAATTTATTTATATTTTTAGGTTAAATTCATATACAAATTTGATATACTATTTATTCAAATCCATCACATATATCAAAACTTTAAAATTAATAATTCAACGCATAAAAAAATTTATATTTCATCCATAAGAATTATATTCTATTATTTTAAATATAATTATTTATTTCAATAGATATAATATTGGTGTCAAATTAAAGATTACAAAAAAAGATGAATTTGATATATTTCAAATTAAAAATGAATTTAAAACAAAAAAGTTGTTTGAATTTTTAACTTTTAGTGAAAAAAAGAATGAGAGAGGGAAAAAAAAAGAACTGACAACATGTCAATTAATTGTTAAGATACATGTAGTAAGGTGAGAAAAATTGTCCTTCTTTTATATTAAGTATATATTTGAAATAATTTATTTTTAAATGATCTGAGTGGATTTCAAAATTATTATATCTTAGATGATTTTATAATTTTTTAATTTCAATTGTTCTCATTTTAAATACGTTAATTCAAATGTGACTTAATTTTGTTTCAAATTAAAGTTGATAAACATAGGATTACGTGCAATTTGGCATTTGGCAATTGCATGAATTTAAGTGACGATGTCATCATGATTTTATTATATTTTGTTATGTCACATGTTTGTTGAAGTTTTGACAGAAAAATAGATAATTAAGAGTGTTTGGACCGCGTCTCAAATCACGCAGATCGTGCTTATCCTCGTGATATGATTTTAACTGTCGCGATGTATGATTCGCGCATATCTTCTAAATTTGGTGTGATTCGAGCATATCTTCTAGATTTGGTGTGATTTGGGCATATCTTCTCATTCCAATCAGAGTCAGTCGTTTGGGCTTCAATAATCTTTTTTTCTTTTGTTCTTTTTATATTGGCCATGATTATCAATATGTTTTCCATATATTATGTATTGAATATGTGTGGTTAGACATCTATTGCGTTTAGGGAGTGCATAATTATAGATTCGTATATTTTTCTTTAATGATATTATTTCCCTTCCTATATTTGTTTATGCTTCCTTGATTTGAATGCCGTATGGAATTATGTGATGATTAGTTACATACGTATAATTAATCTATTATTACTCGATAGGGAGTAATTGGTTAACGAATTATAAATGCATAACATAAAACTTGCTAGATCGGGAGATTGGTAAGTATTATGATGAGAATATATCCTAGGCACGATTGAGAGTTAGATAATATCTTAAGAATGATCAGTGTTGTCTAATCTACTTTTGGATCTAACTCGAGAGAGAGAGAATCCATATAATGTCTTAATATCTTTAGTTGTTTAACTTGTTTTGTTATCTACTTATTTTCTTTATTTGTTTTAATTTATTTTATAAAACTCATTCCATTAATTGAATTATTTAGATAAAGGAAAATATCATAAACAAATACTCAGTTGATTCTACAATATACAGTCCCTGTGGATACGATACCCTACTATAATTTACCTCGTGCACTTTCGAGTCATATTTTAAGTGAAATAAAGTAGCAAACATAAGTATGAAAAGGTTTTTAATAAAAAATAAAAATAAAAAGATCAAATCAAAACATGCTTAAACATATTAAGAAACTAACAAAAATAAAATTTAAAATTTAAAAACTCATTTAAATTGTATAGGTTAGTGGGAGTGGGTATAACCGACAAAATGAGACTAGTCCTGTGGACCAACCCAACATATTGGTCAATTGTAAATTTGACGCCTAAAATACAATCGATTTGGACCTTTTTTTAACCAGACTTGATTTCCAGATGGTTTGACAAGTCATGAATCATAATAAATTTGACGCTATTTTATAAATTTTAGGTTGGAATGGCCAATTAAAAAAGCTTTATCATACTTTGATCCAATATAATCTTAATCATTCATGAGTCGGACTTGGACCAAGCCAAATAGTCTAAATTACATCTCTAAATGTGGCCCAAATGCATGAGTAAAAACAAGCTAACTAAGTCTCACCTAGGGATTGTAAGTTTGACGCCTAAAATACAATCGATTTGGATCTTTTTTGAACCAGATTTGATTTTCAGATGGTTTGACAAGTCATGAATCATAATAAATTTGACGCTATTTTATAAACGCTGGGTTGGAATGGCCAATTAAAAAAGCTTTATCATACTTTGATCCAATATAATCTTAATCATTCATGCGTCGGGCTTGGACCAAGCCAAATAGTCCAAATTACATCTCTAATTGTGGCCCACATGCATGAGTCAAAACAAGTTAACTAAGGTCTCACCTAGGGGTTGTAATACTCGATATGATATAACAATTCGACATGAATGTAGTGGATCAGGGTTAACTCTTAATGGTTTGATTTGAAAACAATTTGGATAGAATGACATAAAATAAAAAAATGAATTAGATCGGGTCAACACAATAATACCTATTACTATTATTATTATTATTATTATTATTATTATTATTATTATTATAATTAACAAAATAATTTATTGTAATCTACACAGTATAGGGCATTTCTATTGACACTATAAAAATACTATCCACACCACATTTACTTTACACACCACATTTTAATAAAAAAAATACAATATTTTTGCCTTACACACTACACAATTTTACATTCATATCCTTATTCATTAATAAAAATAAAATGTTGAAAGGAAGAAGAAGATCCTCCATGCCTGCCCAGCTCCAAACAACCCTTAACTCAAGAGAACTATTCCATCTACTTCGATAACAGATGCCCTTCTCACCACCGAACAACAGAAGAAAAAAAAGCGAAAAAAGCAAAACATTGAAAGGAAGAAGAAAGAAAAAATATAGACGAAAGATAGAAAAAAAAAGATTGAAAAAAAAATGTAGTGCGTTCGGTCAAATCTGGTACACCGAACGCAAAATACATTGTTCGATTTTTGGGCACCGAATGCTCTAAAAGGCGTTCGGTTTTTGCCCACTGAACAATTTATTGTGTGTCGAATTTTGGGCACCAAATGCTCCTCAACTGTAATACCTGATTAATTTCACATAATATTTAATTTTCTTGATTTACTTTATTTTATTTTATTTTACTTTACAAGGGCTTATTATTGTCTCAATTAGGATTATTGGACCTTAAGATATTTTTCTCTAATCCCAAATATATATATATATATATAATAGAACTTTCAGCCAAGATACCGTATATTTTTCTTAGAATCTTATGGTTACGGAGGTTATGGTTACGGAGGTTAGCATTTTGTTAGTAAAGAAAATATTTTCTCTCAATTAGTTAGAGGATTAGATACAGATGCAGATTCTCTCTCACTAAGAAGATACATCTAGATTTAAATATTGTCAAATCTATAAATACAACCCAGTATTCATTCAACATTAATGATCCGGGTATTTTAGAACTTTAGGCGAGGAGATAAGGCACGTGGATTAGAAACATATCACTTGTATGAGATTTTCCTTATATTACGAGAAGTCACGTAAGAGGTGGGGTTCTTATACGGTTTGTCAGTTTTAAATATTTTGTTTGTTTAAAGTATAATTTGATGGTTATATGTTTTGATACGTTGATACAGGGTCATTAATTTGATCCACCATTATATGCTAGCCAAGCTTTGATACGAAATGTGACATTTGATACGGATGTTATATTATGTTACGCCTGATATGTTCATGTTATTCTCTAATTGTACTTTTACAACTTTATATTTAATTTTGACAAGGCTAAACCTCACGAGCTGGGTGTAGCTCACCCCCTTTTACCTTCCTACTTTTCAGGATAGGGAGTTTGTCAAGGCGACGGGAGCAGGCGGATAAAGCATATTTTTATTATTCTTCTTTGAATTATGGGTTACATTTTATTCATAAACAAATTGAAATTTTATTAGGATTTGTTATGTTTTTCTTCAAACTTATCTTAGGAAATAAATGATTAAGTCTACTTTCGTGATTATATGAAGTTATGAGTTTCCCAAATTGAATAATTATTTGATTATGTTTGAATTAATTATATATTTCGATGCTATAAATTTTAATGTAGTAGGGTTACTTAATCACGTTTTTTTATACGATTTACATTAAGTACTTAAATTTTGTAGTAAATCAAGTAGAGTCTTAATTATTTTTATATGCTCTTTAACGACCTAGTTATTAGGATGAAATTCCTTAATATTTATTAACTTATTTTTGATTTGGTAACTTATACTCTTTTTTTTTTTTTAAATGTAATAAATTAATATATATCTAAATAAATATTTGAGTCGTTACATTGTGGTATCAGAGCAGGTTTACGTTTCTGTAGACTTGTTTAAATTGTGAATTTATGATGAAATGTTTGAAGAAAAAATTATATATATATATATATATTAGTTATATGCTTCATCGTCTTCTTCCGTTCACCACGACAACTCCAAAGGTATGCAATGAGTTATGATTTATGTTGCCCACGTTAAGCCTGATATGTATATGGTTACACCTGTCTAAGACATATTATGCATGCATGAGAGATATGAAACATAGATTTATGCCTTAGTATTATGTGTATTGAGTTGTAGTCGCATGGATTAGATAGATAAGATGGCCTCACACGTTGAATGCCTAGAAGAAGAACCGATGGAAAAAAAAAACCGCTTATAGTGATTAATGATGTTGAGTAGAAATAGATTACGAGCATTTTTCCTTTATTTATTTCATATAAGTAATTTCTCATTTCCTTCTTTAGACAGGGAAGTATTTTAAATTACTTAATATTGTATGTTTACGATTTAATCTATATTGATACTTATAACTCACGAATTAGAATATTCGTGGTAATAGAAATATGGCACCTAGACGCGGCAACACTACCGCATCTGCTTCCAGCAATCAAGATCAAGCTGCCCAGAATGAGGTTCCCAACAATCAACAACAGTTGTTGTCGGGACTAGTTGCACTCCTTCAAGGCGCTACGATCAACTCAACAACTACGCCCGAACAAACACAAGCTCGAGTTATCAGTCAATTCAGTCACTTTCAACCCCCTGCGTTCAAGGGTACTGAGGGACCTGCTGCTATGGAGGAATGGTTACTCACTATACAAAGCATATTTGAGCACATGTCATGCACCGATGCCCAAAGGATTTCTTGTGTCGTGTTCCAATTGAAGGGTGATGCTAGGACTTGGTGGAATGACTACTAGAGGTTTAGAACTGAGGAGGAGCGCATTGCTCTTACTTGGAAGGATTTCAAGGAGATAGTTATGGAGAAGTACTATCCACGGGTGTATCGGGACAAGATGGAAAGAGAATTTATGGATTTCACCCAAGGCAATTTGACAGTCACTGACTATGAACGTAGATTCAATCATTTGTGTTGTTTTGCCCCACACCTAGTGGATACTCCACAAAGGAAAGCTCAAAGGCTCCGTGAGGGGTTACGTGCCGAGATCCGCCACCATCTGGCGGGACTTGGAACGATGGCCTATGCTGAAGCAGTAGCAAGGGCGGAAGACATATCTGCCAGCATTGACATGGAAAAAACTAAGCACAGGGTGGTAGATGGTTCCAAAAAAAGGAAGTGGAATGAAAACAACCAAGGAAAAGGAGGAAATCAGAATAAAAGAGGAAAGAAAGATGGGCCATTTGAGCCCAAACCACAAGCTGACTTTCCGACATGCTCCACGTATGGTAAAAAACATAGAGGTGGGTGCCTACGTGGACAAAACAAATGTTTTCACTATCGTGAACCATGACACGTCATATCACAATGTCCAATGAATCAAGGTGGATCTAATGGAAGGGCCCCAAACACCGGTTCAGGAGGACGAGCTAGAATTTTTGGTATGACAAAGGAGGCAGAGCAAGAGCCAAGAACTATGTCAGGTATGTTACCGGTTGCGGGAATACCTGCTTTAGTGCTTTTTGATACAGGTGCTACACATTCCTATATTTCCACAATATTTTGTACCATGTGTGCATATAAAAGTATTAAGCAAGTGGAACCACTCGAAATCAGTATACCTTCGGGTAAATCAATGAGTACTAATCATTGGTGAGAATAACTATTTATGTCAATGAACATGGTTTGGAGGCTGATTTATATATCCTTGAGATGAACGATTTTGATATTATTTTGGGTATGGACTGGTTGGGTAGATATCAAGCTGATATACATTGTTTAGAGAAAAGGATAATCCTACTGTCACTAGATGGTGTAGAAATAATCTTTCACGGGCGAAATCCAATCATGATATACGTGTTATATCATCAATGAAGGCTGTAAAGATGCTTAAGAAAGAAGGGTGTGAAGGATTCTTGGTGAATGTGATGAGTGTTCCGTCTCCCGAAACATCATTAACCAATGTACCAATCGTAAGAGAGTTTTTAGATGTTTTTCCAGAAAGTCTACCGGGAATTCCCCCAGACCGACAAATGGAGTTTACTATAGACTTGGTACCTGGAGCTGCACCAATTTCCGAAACCCCCTATCGTATGGCCCCAAAGGAGTTACACGAACTTAAGGTTCAAATCCAAGAGCTATTGGATATGGGTTACATTAGACCAAGTGTTTCGCCTTGGGGAGCACCGGTTTTGTTCGTAAAGAAGAAGGATGGCTCTATGAGAATGTGCATTGATTACCGTGAGCTAAATAGACTTACGATAAAGAATAAGTATCCTCTTCCAAGAATCGAGGATTTATTTGATCAACTCCGAGGAGTGGGAGTATTTTCCAAGATTGATTTAAGGTCAGGCTATCATCAACTAAAGATTAAAGAGGGAGATATTCCTAAAACTGCATTTCGAACTCGTTATGGTCATTATGAGTTTGTGGTCATGCCGTTTGGATTAAGTAATGCACCAGCAGTTTTCATGGACTTGATGAATCGAGTGTTTCATTCTTTCTTGGATCAATGTGCAATAGTCTTTATTGATAACATACTCGTGTACTCAAAGAACAAGGAAGAACATGAGCAACATCTAAGATGGGTGTTGGAAACGCTGCGTAAAGAGAAATTGTATGCGAAATTCAGTAAATGTGAATTTTGGCTAGACTGAGTAGTATTTCTTGGGCACGTTGTCACATCTGGAGCATTTGAGGTTGATCCGACCAAGGTGGAAGCAGTGAATAATTGGAATGCACCCACTAATGCGAATGAGGTACGCAGTTTCCTAGGACTTGCTGGCTATTACAGAAGATTTATAGAAGGTTTTTCAAAGATAGCTGCACCTATGACTCGATTGACACGAAAAGGAGAAAAGTTTATTTGGAATGAGGGGTGTGAAAATAGTTTTCAAGAGCTTAAATGACGCCTTACCATAGCACCAGTACTTACAATCCTAGACCCAACTGAGGAATTCATGATCTACAGCGATGCATCCAAACAAGGGTTAGGATATGTACTTATGCAATGCGGTAAGGTAGTGGCTTATGCGTCGAGACAGTTGAAGTCACACGAGTTAAATTTACACATGATCTTGAGTTAGCTGCTGTGATTCATGCTTTAAAGATATGGCGTCATTACCTCTATGGGGGTAAGTGTGAAATATACACATACGATAAAAGTCTAAAGTATCTCTTCACACAAAAGGAACTAAACATGAGACAAAGAAGATGGCTAGAGCTAGTGAAGGATTACGATTGTACAATTCACTATCATCCTGGAAAGGCCAATGTAGTGGCTGATGTACTTAGTCGTAAAACTCGAGGAGAGTTGGCGTGTATCTTGATGAAGAAAGAGAAGCTAGCTAATGAGTTTTCGAGATTGAACATTGAAGTAGTGAGACCACCAAAGACTGTGAATTCAATATTGGCACCCTTGGTAGTAAAATCAACATTAAAGGAAAGAATCAAGGAAGGTCAGACTTGTGATGATTTTCTCCCAAAGATGAAGGAACGAACACTCGCCGGAGAAGACAAAGGATTCACTATCGCTGAGGACGGTACAATGTACTATAAAGGAAGGATATGTGTGCCAAAGGATTTGGAGTTAAGAGAGGTAATTTTAGGATAAGCTCACAATACGTCTTATACAGCACATCCTGGTAGTACAAAGATGTACCAAGATTTGAGAAAACCTTTTGGTGGGAAGGATTGAAAAAGGATGTAGCGAAATTCATCAGCAAATGCATGGTTTGCCAACAAGTGAAAGCGGAGCACCAACGACCTTTGGGTTTACTGAAGTCACTCCACATTCCAGAATGGAAGTGGGAACATATTGCAATGGATTTCGTTTTGGGACTTCCACGAACCGAGAAAGGGAATCATGCAGTCTGGGTTATTATTGATCATCTACTAAATCGGCACATTTTTGTTCCGGTAAAGATGAACTATAGAGTGGATCAGTATGCTCGAATTTATGTGCGTGAAATTGTGAGATTACATGAAGTACCGATATCTATTGTGTCAGACAGAGATACCCGTTTTACGTCAAATTTTTGGAAGAAACTACAAGAGGCCTTAGGAACTAAATTGAGCTTCAACTCTGCTTATCATCCACAAACCGATGGACAGTCCGAGAGAACAATACAAATACTTAAAGACATGATGAGAGCATGTGTTCTGGGAAATAATTGGGAACATTTTCTGCCTTTAGTAGAATTTGCTTACAATAATAGTTATCAAGCAACTATTGGCATGGTGCCATATGAAGCTCTTTATGGAAGGAAGTGTAGATCACCGGTTTATTGGGATGAGGTTGGGGAAAGGAAGCTTTTGGGACCAGAGATGATTGAAGAGACCGTTGCAGTAGTAGAAAAGATACGAGAGAGGATTAAAGTAGCTCAGGACCGATAAAAGTCGTACGCCGACAAATGAAGAAAGGATCTTGAGTTTGTAATCGGTGAGAAAGTTTTCTTGAAGGTCGCTCCAATCAAGGGAGTGATTCGTTTTGGTAAGAAAGGGAAGCTAAGACCAAGATATGTGAGACCCTTTGAGATACTTGATCGTATTGGAGACTTGGCATACCATCTAGCTTTACCGCCAAAACTCTCCGCTGTACACAACGTATTTCACGTTTCCATGTTGAAGAAATATGTCCACGACCCCAGCCATGTCGTCAATTATTCTACCTTGGAGATGAACAAAGATTTAACGTATGAGGAGAAGCCAGGAGAGGTGTTGGAGAGGAAGATTCAAAAACTCAGAAATAAAGAAACAATACTTATTAAAGTACGATGGAGACAACATAGTGAAAAAGAGGCTACATGGGAGCGAGAGGACGAGTTGCGAGCTAGATATCCTTATTTCAATACTCACGGTACGTTATGGAATTTCGAGGACGAAATTATTTTCAACGAGGGTAGGATGTAATATCCGATTAATTTCATATAATATTTAATTTTCTTGATTTTATTTTATTTTACTTTACAAGGGCTTATTATTGTCTCAATTAGGATTATTGGACCTTAAGATATTTTTCTCTAATCCCAAATATATATATATATATATATAATAGAACTTTCAGCCAAAATACCGTATATTTTTCTTAGAATCTTATGGTTACGGAGGTTAGCATTTTGTTAGTAAAGAAGATATTTTCTCTCAATTAGTTAGAGGATTAGATACATATGCAAATTCTCTCTGACTAAGAAGATACATCTAGCTTTAAATCCTGCCAAACCTATAAATACAACCCAGTATTCCTTCAACATTAATGATCCGGGTATTTTAGAACTTTAGGCGAGGAGATAAAGCACGTGGATTAGAAACATATCATTTTCATGAGATTTTTCTTATATTACGAGAAGTCACGTAAGAGGTGGGGTTCTTATACGGTTTGTCAGTTTTAAATATTTTGTTTGTTTAAAGTATGATTTGATGGTTATATGTTTTGATACGTTGATACATGATCATTAATTTGATCCACCATTATATGATGGCCAAGCTTTGATACGAAATATGACGTTTGATACGGATGTTATATTATGTTACGCCTGATACGTTCATGTTACTCTTTAATTGTGCTTTTACAACTCTATATTTAATTTTGACAAGCCTAAACCTCACGAGATGGGTGTAGCTCACCCCCTTTTACCTTCCTACTTTTCAGGATAGGGAGTTTGTCAAGGCGACGGGAGCAGGCGGATGAAGCATATTTTTATTATTCTTTTTGATTTATGAGTTACATTTTATTCATAAACGAATTGAAATTTTATTAGGATTTGTTATGTTTTTCTTCAAACTTATCTTAGGAAATAAATGCTTAAGCCTACTTTCGTGATTATATGAAGTTATGAGTTTCCCAAATTGAATAATTATTTGATTATGTTTGAATTAATTATATTTTCCGCTGCTATATATTTTAATGTAGTAGGGTTACTTAATCACGTTTTTTATATGATTTACATTAAGTACTTAAATTTTATAGTAAATCAAGTAGAATCTTAATTGTTTTTATATGCTCTTTAACGACCTAGTTATTAGGATAAAATTCCTTAATATTTATTTACTTATTTATGATTTGGTAACTTATACTTTTTTTTAAAAAAATGTAATAAATTAATATATATCTAAATAAATATTTGGGTCGTTACATCAACTATTTAGGAATCTAGTTGCTTGTGAACTTGGGCACGACTTTTTTCTTATTCCAAGTCAATCTATAATGCTCTCAAATTTTTAATGGAGATCACGGGAGGGAAAATCTATACTGCTCTCGAATTTTTAATGGAGATCACGGGAGGGAGAATGACAACAACTCTGGTAGAGGAAGAATGTCAGAAAAGATTTGCTGTAAAAATAATAAAATAAAAAAAAATTAGGATTTAAAGATATTTTTGTTAATTTTTTATATCTATTTTTATTTATATATTTTATGTGATTGTGACGAGTAAAATATATGCTCTTTTGTAAATATAGTAAAAACTATCATCATCCCTATTTCCATTCGTAATAAAGTGCGCTGTTTGGTTACGAGAACAAAGTTGCATCTGGTAAACCCAAAACCCGAACGAACCAAACACCAACACCACCCAAAGCATCTATCTATCAATAGGAACACTATTATCCGCACTGCACCATCTTCTCCGCTATTCCAACGTCGCCAGCGGCCAAAAATGTCTCGAGGAACAGACAAGCTGGTGAAGAGCGTCAAGAGGTTCTTGGACTTGCAGTACAAGCTCTTCTCGCGGCGGTATGGGCACCAATTGATGGACATTCTCGAGTTCCCTGTCAAAGTGGTGCTTTCGCCCTTCACTCTCCCATTCGACATCGCCGGCTCTGCTCCGCGCGGCTTCGGGGTCCCTGAATTCATCTCCAAACTCTCTTACTCCGCCATTTTCGTATGTCGCACACCTAATCTCTTTTGTGCTGTCTATGTATGTTTGTGGAGCTTATGTGTAACATATTGAGTTAATTTTGGGGGTGGTTTTTGGGTTTTCTAAGTGGGGTTTGTTCTCTCTCCCTCTGGAAAACAGGGTGGGTACATATTTTTTCTTGACATGGACTGCGGAATGAATTTTCAGTTGGACGTTCACAATTGGGTAAAGTGAGTGTGATTTGACTAGGAAGAGATGAGGTGATGGCTGGGGTACCTTTTTTTCCCTCGCAAGAGGATATCATGCAATGTGGATATCGCCTGTGAACGTTTTGATCATAAAGTATTTGGTTTGTTTGTCTAAAGGGTTTAAGGGACTTCTTGCTTGGTAGTTACCTTTTGTTTGTTTTTGGACAGTTAAATTGGAATAGAAATTCTTACACTGCTACTACTTGGATATGAATCCAACAATAACATTGTCCAAAATCTATGTGTGGTAATCGATTTACCAGTGACTCGAATCAGTTGCCTTACTTCTCTTCTGCTTAGCATTGATTTTGGCACTACACACATTTTGGCAGTCTCTTTTGCATTTTAATTAGATCTTCCTTTCCAATTTGTATATATACATCCACATGTAGGACAGAAATAGATGGGACAATTTTATATTTCATCTACTGGAAAATTTGTTTTGCTGAATGCAGTGTGATATTTTATACATAATAAGAACTTTAAGAAAAGATTAAACTTCCTAGTTTCGATTAATTTTGGTCAATTACATGGCATTTTTTTCACATTTTTTGGAAAAGAAGAATGGCTTTAAACATAATAAGTTAGCACTGATGAATTTCATCCATATGTTATTCATTAATCCATGAGTTTTTTCAGGCCGTTGCTACTCTTGGGACTTATGATATTGCATTCGAACTGGGAAAGAAGGTTTTGTGTCAGAGGTGATTTTTAGCTCATTCTTTAAGTTTTGAGTTCCTCTCATCATGTGTCTAGTGATTATAAAACTCAAATTAATTTAATCTCTGCAACATAAATATTTAGTTTCAAACCATGAGGAATATCACAATTTCTTCTAGCTGGTGACGCAGTTGATTGGCAAAACTTCATTTTCTTCTTCCCTCCTACACTTGGAATTTTACTATAAATTCTTCATCTCCATTTGTATGAGGTTGAAAATATTGCTCCAAAACAATTTGGTGGAGCGACCATACATTATTATCATGACATAAATAACAACCAAAACCACTTACCGTACTCCACTGGTGACTGGACTGTGGTGAGATTGATATCTTTCATTGACATGAAGTTGAAATAAAAAAAGCCCAATGGAAAAATGACAAAATTCAGAACTTCATGATAAACTTCTCTTCTTACTTAAGCCTATACCTCATTGCAGTTGCTTGTTTCAAACTTTGTCTTGCAAAATCGTCTAATTATAACTAAAATCACATCCCTCTTTTGTTATTTTTCTTTGTTTTAGTGAGAGTGAAGAGGAATGGGAGGGGAAGTGGAGTTTATTTTTCATATTGAAGGCGATTATTCTCATGTTTTATTGCTTCCCCACTCTTTTCACTCTATCTATTCATGTTGTATTGAAGGCTTATCATTTGATGCATAAACTTTGTACAAAAAATAAAAAATAAAAAAGCTGATTAAGGTTTCTAACTCATTTAATTTTATTTTTTCACCTATTATCATCTCTGTGTCAATGACCAGACTTGCTCATATACTTTTACTTATATTTTCTCATGCTTACACTTTCATTTTTCACCTTAACCAGACTATGTGTAAGTCCTCTAGTACAGAAAAAGCATGCCTTCTTTGCTTCTGGAAGGTTTATATCTTTAATGATCTTATGATCTATCCTATGGTCAATTATGTCAGTTATTTATGTTCTGTGTAACATGAATGGACTTTTATTATCCAACTTTTCTGGAAAACCAATAATAATACTCAGTCTAAATTTTCAATACCTCACTAAATATGCTGCGTCCTATAGCTAATTACTAGTTGATGAAACTGAATGCTCAATTGTGCAAATGCAGAAATTGTCGAACCTGCACTGGATGGCAAGCAATGCAATGCACCATGTGCAGAGGCTCAGGGAGAGTGCAATACCAAGTGAAAAATTATGCTTTGAGAAGGTAGGTCAACTCCAGTATTTTTATTTTTATTTTTTTTTATCATAAGGAGGCTGAATATATGGATTATAAGTCTTTACCAGCTTCATTGCAGTAAATGGCCACTTGATTTTTCTGGTTTATCTATTAAAAGAGTCAGTAATCTCAAATGTATTATACTTAACGCTGAGATCTTGTTTTGTTCTTTCTTGCTATCACTTAGTGGTATCATCAGGAATTCTTGCTTTCCTACTGATGCAAATTTAAGAGTAGTTATATTTGAATCAATTGCATTTACTCAGAATACAGCAGTTGAGATTTCTTTGTACCTGTGTTGGCTGTCACCACACTCCATCTTAATATCTATTATTAATTTCACTTTGTGAGCATGATACTTTAATTCTGCTATGTTATTAATACTTTTGTAGTGGAGAGAAGGCAACAGCTGAAAATATTGCGGATGCTATTGCTGAAAACCGAGCAGAGTTGGTTCACCTTCCCTCAAGTGTCGACCTTCATTTGCCGTTGCCTTCTAAAGAATGTCCCAGTTGTGATGGATCTGTAAGAATTATGATTTATATAGTGCTTCATATTGTCCTCCTAGAGATTTACTGTAGTTTTTTGGATTGTTGGCAATCTTTTCAATCCCATATATGACCATTTTATATGCATTACATCTTTGAGCAATAATGCACTGGCGCCAATAATGCCTCAAGTCTTTTTATACCGAAGTGGTCCTTTTCATGCTGGTTTTAAGTTTTTAACGAAGGGATTTATTTGGTTTTCATCATCATGGATCACTTATCTTTCTTTACAGGGGGTGATGAAATGTCCAGAATGCAAAGGCAAGTCACCAATTAGGATATCAGCTGATGATGTAAGACCTGGTACTTTTATATTCCCATTGCAGCTCAATGCTCATAGGTTGTTCGATTGTGATTCTATCTATTGTCCCATTTTCTCAGATAATGGAACCTCCATGGAAAGCCTATAACATCCTGCGTAAGATGGACTATCCGTATGAGGTTAGTGCTGTATAATTCTCTGATACTTTGTTTTAGATAAATGTAGCCTGTTAGTTTGATTTAAAATTGCTGGTTTCTCTCAGTCGAATTATATAGTATGAGATTATTGGGTGTTTCTATTAGGAATTGGAATATCCTTCTGCTACAGATGCTGTCGAATGCTTGTAAAACAAAAGAAAAAGAGCATCTGTTGATATTTATCCTCTACATGAAAAGTCCAAGATGAATTCTGTGGGATTTCTCAACAACACGTTGGGGCTTTGATGTTCTCTGTGATAACAATTCAAATTATCTGCGCTTGGCGGTCATAATGCCCCTCTAGTAATGGATCTATAAGCGGCTTTGGAATATGAATACTAACTATAGCAGTTACATTATAAGCTTGTTGTATGGTGTGGAAGCTAGAGAAGAACTTCCTGGTAGCCTGTTTATAAACATTACCAAATGCATTTAAGTTCTTTCAGAATTATACTGCGCTTGTCAGCAAATGGCATTGAATTTTGTTCTAAGAAGGAAGAATTTGTATTTTGTGGTTTTTTCTGGTTAGTTTCTACGAGAAACCATTCTGTTTATGCAGCATGTAAAGCAAAAATAGCGATGATATTTTCCAGGATTGATCTTTATACTATGTAATCTTCACTATGATTCTGACGAGGTCTTGATATAGGCGTCTAGATCAAATTGAATAAATAGATTTTAAACAAGAAGATTGATTGAGGTCTTAACAAGAAGTTGATCTGCTGTCTCTCTTGACATATTCCTATCCAGGATGTCTCTAGACTTCCTCAAAGTAATAATATAATCATATTTCAGTTTGTAATCTTTGGTTACATTAGATATATTTCCAGCAGTGTTACTGATTTATTTTATTTTTAACTTTTGCAGCATATAGTTCACAGTATGAAGGACCCGGGCATTGCAGCATTTTGGTTGATAACCCTGCCTCAAATTGTGGGCGGTATTGAGTATGACGATGAGGTCAAGCAGAAAATTTGGTGGGAATACAAGGTCTGGATTCCTTATTTTATGATCTTGGTTGACCTATATCCATTTGTGATGTCATTCTTACTTGGTTGAATGAAGTAGGGATGCAGACAATCTTAAGGCATTATTGGACTATCTAACCTATGATCTGAAACTAGAAAATTCACATTAGTTTGAGTTTTGTGTTTGGCTTGAACTATAAGGGCATAAGTTTATATAATGGAAGTGAAAGTGGCATGCTCTGCACACACACACACACACACATCTTATTTTACTGATTTCATCTGTGAACCTGCATTCCATTGTTTTTTCTGTTTCCATTTGATGTGCTAAAGCTAGAGGGGATACTGTTGTCAGATTGATATGTTTGCCTTTTAACACGTATTGGATTACATAATTTTTAATTTTTTTTTTTGAATGTTGATTGTAAGAAAATATCCAGCTTAATATGCTTCCACATCCAAGATATTACAATAGTGTTGCTTATGGCATGAAGATAATACACAGACCATTGACATCTTTGTCTATGACTTTGAAATTTGCATAACTAGAAAGACCTAATGGATGTCCCCGTTCTGTGATTGGGAGCTACTTTCCCTGTGAATCATTGGCACTGCTCCTTTGGTATGCTCTGTATACTACGCTATCATAGAGTTTTGTGGTTTCTTATTTTCATTATCGTTTATTAGGAATCTATGCGGTATGATCAGCTCCGGGATGAAGTTGCCAAACGAAAGCCTGGGTGGGAGTATTTGCAAGAGGTAGGATGATTTTTACTGTCATTTTCTTCGTTGAACAGTACCTTTTGTATGTCTTAGCAAGTTCCACTACCATGCGGTTTGATTTGATATTTTTGGGATTAATGAAGTTCATTTAACACTGGTAATATTATAAAATTGACAGGCTTTAATCAATGTTGATCCCGTTCGTGCAAGGGATGATCCGGTCATCGTGAAAAACATTCCTTTTTACAAGGCCAAGAAAGCTTTGGAGGCTGAAGTGATGAAGCTTAATCCTCCACCGAGGCCTCACAATTGGGGGGTACGTTTTTGTCTTATTTTGTTTTGTCCCCCCCCCCTCTAATGAGTTTTCCTGATGCTTCTGGATACATTTGTTACGATGTGGTGTCAGTTGTTGCAATGGGGAACTCTGGCTTCAAAATCAGCTTTTCGTTCCCTATTGATATGGTAATTTAAGCATTTTGCAGGACTTGGACCTTCCACTAAATGCTTCTTCTTGGAGCGAGGACGACCTTAAAGATCCAAAGAAGCTATATGAGATGACCGTTCTTCTCAATGCACAACGAGAAATTGCTGACAAAATTTTGGATGCTCAGTGGGAAACAAAGTGGCGCGAAGAGAAGGTCAGTAAATTACACAGGAACTCTTAGACTAAGCCAACACATGATCAATATAAATCCGAACAAAGAACCATCTTAAGGGGTTATACCCCTCAGCTGTTCCGTCTTAACATCTGTACAGTAGTCGTACATGTCCTTAAATAAATTATTACATCCTTCATGTGTCAATTTTCAGTTGAATGAGATGCTGAAGGAGAAAGTAGAACCCTATTTGCACAACATCAATAACAGCGTTCTCCCCAAGCCGATCGTATTGGAATCTGAGCAGAGTCATGGCCAAAAGGTTGCCCTCTCTCTCTCGTTCTCACACACACACACACACAGAATCTGGTCCAGCTAATTCAACTATTTTTTGTGTTGTTTGCTGCAGAGAAATCAGGGCAGAAGGCGATGGTGGCTCTTTTGATGGATTTGGGCTGAAACTTGTATACAATATCTGTTATTATGCGATACCAAAAGAGCAGTTTCCTCACAGGATGGATTTAAGATGGGCTTGCTTCTCGGCCAGCCCCAATTTTTTGTCGTAAAATCTATCTGTCTGCGTTCTTCTAAGTTGAAGTTGTCATTAGTTCCTAATCCGATTTATGTGTTTTAGCCTAAAATAAATTGATCTTTGTGTTTCAGTGCAATTTTAGCCAAGCCAAGCGGGCTACCAAATGCATTCCCGCTTGGCTTATTGATACCCATTTCATATAAATCAAATCTCGTTAGCTGATCAGGTCTACAAACCCCATTACTGTTGTTTTCATTATAAATTTAAATCATCAAAGTAATTAAATGAATATATTATAAAAATGCAAAAGAAAATGAAAAGTAATTGCAGGTAATTTAAACAACTTCAAAAGGAAAACTACCAAGAAAAAAAAAAAAAAAAGGAAAACGATTGTACTGTCTACGAATTTCAAATCCCAATCGATTGCTATACATATTGGGAAATTAAAAAAAAAAAAAAGGATTAATTAATTGCATATTGAATAAACACAGCTAAAAACAAATTACGATGTAGCATATAATATGCTTCAGCACCATCTTTGTAGCTAGATCAAAATATCCTCCTATCTTGTTTCATATTTGAAATAAGAAGATGAAACACTAAGTTTAAAGTTGTTTCAACGGTTACTCCTAGCACAATTGGTGATCCTGGTGCAGCCGCGCGTGTAGGGGTTGGCCCCTTGGTGCCCCCGACAATTATAGTACGATTGGCCGCGTTGGTTGCATGGGATTCTATTACCGCCCATCGCACCGTAACCGATGTGGCTGCCTTGCGCAAGTTGACGCCGCGCTGAATCAGACTCCATCATCATCTCCTGGAAGGGGTCACCCGACAGTCCGTGACCAACATCAGCTGGCCCCAACCCGAAGTAGACCGCCTGGTCCGTTGGATACGCCGCCACAGCTGCTCCCGTGGCCAACAACCCCACTAGGAAAAACAGTCCGACTTGAAAAGCCATTTCTTCACCGGGAAATTTCAGATGGATCGATTTTTTGTTACTTGTTGAACTTTTATTTGAATTCTTCTTTTATATGTTCTTTTTTTTTTTTTTTTTTTTTATCTTCTTTCTTCTTCTTTTTTTTTTTTTTTTTTGTTGGTTTTCTTGTTTTTCTTTTTTTGTTTTTGTTTTAATTGAAGTGCCTTTTTGCTACATGGGAGGAGGAGAAAATGGTGGCGCAGCAGAATTTGCGACAGGGAAATGGGCCGCTTGCCGTAGAACCAGGGCCCCTTTTTATTTATTTTCATTTTTTTATGTTACACATTTGTTTTCTTACTAAATTTGAAACATACCAAAAGTCCAATAATCAACTTTGATGATTTGGAAATCGAATCACTATTTAATGAAATGATATGATTATTTTCATGATTGTTGAAAATAAAACTAGCAATATCTTGTCTGTTCTTGTATAGAATAAATATCTTATATTGGTAATTAGTGTAACTAATTAAAATTATCCCTAAAAAACGTGTTTTATCCAAGATAATGTATGACAAGGATGGTAAGATGAATTATTAGATACGTGGCCAAGCAAACATTATATTATAAGCAAATTAAATTATACTAGTCATATAATTAATTGATTGATTTATCAAATTAAATTGGTAATAAAAAATAGAAATAATATAGGATGAAGATTATTTTCTTGAAAAGCATAGGTATCAAATTGTTGCCGACAAATAAATAGTCAAAATGAATGGGGACAAATTAAATGTAGGTCTCACTAAAATTGTTGAACATCCAAAACTGCGACACGTCGCACAGTACTATCAATAGTGTTCTTTATCCACAAGACAAGAATGAATCCACGTCAACCCCATCAATATAAAAAATAAAAATAAAAAATCTAAATTTTATGTTATGTGTTTGCGAAAAATGTTTAGAACATAACATTTTCACATAAAATTAATATTTTTAACTTTTATTATTTTTATTGAGAAGTTGTATTTTACTATATTTATGGTAGTAAAAATAATATTTTTTATGCTGGAAATATAATAATTTTTTAGATTGTTAAAAATATAAGTTTTTTTGGCCGATTGAATTACAATCCCAGGAAAATATTTATCTATTGTAGGATTCCCAAAAAAATTAAATTTGTTAAAAAAAGAGTCTTGGTTCCAAAATGTCTTTTTTTAACTCTCAAAATAAGAGTTATATTTGAAAATTTATAATTAATTATTAGTTGATATTTTAATAATACCCTTATAACAATGATATTTTCCAATCAAATATAATTGAGAAAACTAAACGAATAAATAAATGAGGTATAAGTGACAAATTAATGACTTATAACAATGTGTAACTTTATGTGGTTGGTACAAAATTAAAAAATTGTACACCACTTATACATTTTTCTCACTAGAAAATTATTATATTATAAACGAGCATATTAGGTGCTGGACAAATCCAATGAAGTATGCAATGATCTATATATTTTTACACAAATTCAAACAACGTTGTCCACAATTGCACCATATTACAGAAAAATTTAATAAACTTGAATATTGTAATAGCATAACTTGTTCAACTCTTTTATATTTAAAAAATTAAATAAAAAAATTAAAATTATAATGATCGATAGATAGATGAGCGCTCCCGTTTCTTTATCATCTTCTTACAAAGCTAACAAGTTTAATTCTTCAATTGCAACTCAATGGAGATATCATCACACATACCTCCAATCTCATAACATGGTCATACCATAGACATAAATAGTCATCAAACCCTAACCACATCCAATTAGTATTTGGGATTGAAAGGACAAGTAGTTATGGTGTTTGAACTATTCATCATTAATTCCTTTCATGACCATGTGTTGCCATTGTTGACCCTGCAGATGGAATTTTGATACTACATTCTGCATATAAATATTCGAGTATTTTTAACCAAGGATGAAAATATCGGTATCGATGGAAATATCGGTATCTTAAATTTACAGATATATCGGTAGATATATCGGTATCGAGTATCGGTATCGAGTATCGGTATCGGTAAAAATTATAAAATTGATGAAAATTTTATTAAAATGATGGAAATTTAACATGAAATTTTATAGAATGTTCCTACTAACTTTAATGCATAAATTAATCATAAAATCTCAACAAAATGAATTATTTATGACAAACATATCAATAACAAAAAACATAAGCAGTCTGAAGGTTACTTTGCATTGTTGTATCTTCATTTTTCAGTGCAAACAACCTTCACTTTTTAAAAATACAATTAAATTGAGAACTACTATGGAATATGACATAAATATTAGAACTACAAACATGCATGCACTGTCCCATTATGAAATGATTGCATTATTGTCGATATGTTATAAATATTCAAAATTAATTAGCTTGATTATATATGACGCTATAATCAATAAAAAAGTGGAACAAACAATTATAACTATGATTTATTTTCTATGAATTATAACAAAATTTCCAAGTTATTAGTATATTTTTCATGTTTGATCAAAACAAAACTAAATTCGTCTCATATTCCTGCATCTTACTTTCATAAATTGATACTTAATAATATAAGAATATTTACATAATTAAACAAATTGCAAGTACAAAAAATTAAGAAATACATATTTTAAAGAAAACCAATGAGTATTCGTATAAATCAATTAAATTACCTTGATGATGCCTTATAAAATAAGCTTGTTGATAGTTGATACAAATAGTTGTGATTCAGTAGCTAAATCCCCTCAATCTACCAAAATGAGAAAATAATAGAAAAATGAGAAGAAAAATATATCTACAAATAACGAAAGTAAATATATGAATGAAGAAACTTACATAAATAAGAGGAGAAAAAATATTTTCTCTGTAATTAGCAAGGATGAAGAAAATGGGCAGAATTTGGCTACTGAATGGAACTTGGGAAGATTACGGAAGAAATTATGTAGTATATAAATTGCTACTCTGAATTTGAATTATTGTGAAAGAATAAAAAAAAATAAAGTACAAAAGCTGCCTGCCTAGTCCCCTATGAAGATTGGAAGCATGCGTGAAGCCTGAAGGCTTTAAATTGTTTAATGATATGTTGTACACTTTATACCTCCATTCAGAGTACCAGCCTTATCAGTAGTCCAAGTAATTATTATGTTTCTGAAATGTTGAAAATATCTCAGGCTTTAAGCCACGAAAAAAAAAAAAATTTGAACCGACATTTTGGCGATATTTTCAACCGACACACGATATATCGCCCATACTATCGGCGATATATCCCGATATATTGGAAAATCACAACGTAGCGTAATCGATACCGATATTTTACCGATACGATACCGATACGAACCGATATTTTACCGATATTCTGTAAAAAAAATCGTTCCCCCTAAATTTCGTATCGGTTGCCCTGATTTGGCGATATATCACCGATATTTTCATCTCTGTTTTTAACTATATATTTATTTTAGTATGCGCATGAATGTGTGGAGGCTACTTTTGCGTGTAGGTACGAATGAGGTGAATAACAATGCCTTCTTAGAAATTACTCTTCGCTATATTTTTTGAAGAGTGAGTGTTTCTTGTGTACCAAACACCCGATTCCTCACATTATTATTTAGTTAACTAAAAAATATCATTTATTTATTACTATTTTTTTTAAAATAACAAATCATTGATAATATTTTTTAAATAAATAATATTTTCTAGTTAAATAAATAATACTATACATCAAGTTATACGATGCACCCGTATATATAATTTTTTGCGGTTTTTGAATTATTCAATAGTGTGAAAGTGAAATAATTCTTTGATTGGTTTTGCAACTTTGATATATACCCACAGAAATAATAAAATTGGCTGGAATTTTAATTGACGAAAACTCGTAGGCTATGGAAAGTAATTATAAATTTTATTTTTCTATTGCCTCTTTTTAAAAAAAAAAAGTATTGTAGTAAAAAAAGCAAAATTATACTACTATATATTTACTACACAATAAATATAATTATGTGTGTGTATATATTATATGTGTGTTGTGTCAATTATAGAATATGGTCTCCTTCGAACACCCACACACACACACATTCTTTTTATTTTTTAATTAATCATGTAAGATAATTGAGTAAGTCAATCATATATGAAATACAATCGAGTAAGTTATTCATGTAAGTATAATTATATATGTGAGCTAATTGCATAAATCAATATAATCAAATATATTAATGGTGTATAAGTAGGAGCACATACACATCAATGCAATCAAGAAAAATAATCATGTAAGCCAAACACATAATCATAATATATAGTACACATAACCTAATTTTGTAAGTAATGTAATTGAGAAAATCAATCATGTACCCTAATTGTATAAGTAATATAATTGAGTAAGTTAATCGTACAAGTTAGGAATGCAATTCGCAAACCTAATTCATTAATGACACTTTAGGCAACATAAGTATATAATTTTTATTTTTTTTCAAAATAGAGCGTCTGTTACTGTTTATTCACCAGATAAAATTTAATCCAAATATTATGTTAAAAAAACAAAATTTTACTGTCGGTGATTACATAATATATTATAACTCAATTATAAAATATATGGTCATTAACACACACTACCTGTTCGATAAATGATTGAAACTATTAATTTGGTTTCTTTCAAAATAAAAAAAATAAAAAAATGTTAAAATTGAGAGAAATAGAATGGGCATGGATCCAGGTTGCATGAAATGAATGGAGAAGTGTCGGCCAATAAGATATGGGTAGCTTTCCCATTAACTTTTGCAGACTCCACTTGTCCACTCCTAATTTATTTTCCCTTTTTTCATGCAATCACCTCATTTTCTTGTGGATAATACAGCTTCTTAAAACTCTGCGTGTTTCATCACAGCGGATGCTACTCCACATATAAAAAAGAAAAAAAAACTAAATATGATAGGTATATATATTTCATAAAATTATATATTTTAATATATATACTAATGTATTTTTTTTTAAATAGAGACGAATCAAACAATTATTATAAAAAAATCGAACAATATAAGCTTCTGTTATTGTTGATAATTGATTGTCATTCATTTACAGAAATAATAATAATCCATTGGCATTATAATCAAATAATTTATTTTATATATATATATATATATATATTGGTTGCACATAAACATAGGCCCATTATAGTTGTACATGGTAATAGTCCTCTATATATATATATATATATATATATTTTGTAATTGCTTTTGTGCAGTTGCTCATATAACAATAAAATACTTCTTGATGAAAATGTGCTCGACAATATTTTTATTTTAAGTATTAGTGATACCCAATGTAATTTAATTTTGAAATTTCCGACTAGTATTTATAATAACACATAATTTATTTCTTTAAAAAATCTTTTAACAATAATGTAGAGAAACGTGTGATCACTTTCATTGTGTAATCAATAATATGAATACATGTATATAATATAAATAATATTTTGGCTGAAAAAGTTTATTATATGCCATTAACTATATGTGGTATGCTATTTATAAAATTAGAATAAAAATGGCACGAGTCATAGCCCACATAGGAAGTCAATTAAATGAATCTGCCCTATAATTTGAATTTTTCTTACTATTATTTAAAAAAAAAAAGGGATATATTTTAAGATTAAGTATTACTTACTTAATTAAAAAATAAATTATTTTTAAAAATTAATAAAAAAATAATACTATTTTTTAAAATAAATAATATTATAGATTGAATTGTACAGTGCACCTGATGTAGAAAAAGTTTTTGCGTTTCTTTAATACGGTTGACCCAATAAGTTTATTCTTCAATAAAATCGGGCAGTTTTAAAGTGTATTTATTATTCCAATCTGTCATAAAACTGTTTCCTTGACCTCATTTACTCATAATATTGTAATTAAAAGCTAAGTAGTGGAGGAGATTATTTTCTAATTGGAATTAATATTAATACCACCTTCTAAAAATATACTCCGATTTAATTCCAAAAATTATATTTTCTATCTTTTGATTTCGAAATTTGTTTCTATCCATATTCTATTTATATTACATTTTATATTTTAATTTTAATATACGAACTTTGAATTTTAATACACTCGAAGAGATGGCTAGTTCAAGATGCCGAACAACAAAGAAAAACACCATTATTATTGGAATGTACACATGTTATGTATTTTTTAATTATATTATTTAATACACATAATATATATTAATAAAATTAATAAATAAAATAGAAGATCTCGTGTATTTTCATATGCCGAGTTTCCATAAATGTTCAATACGTTTTTTGTAGTTGAAGATTTTATTAAATGACTACTTTTCTACTGACGATAACTTAATTGGTTAAGAACTTATCAATTTTGATCGAACTTAGTAAATATTTTTTCAAATTTGTTAAATAATTTTGAGATTTATTAATTTTATTAGGTTAATAAATATTTTTTTAGAATGCAGGTTGTTCTTTTCTTGATTTATTTTTATATATTTTTATAAGTTAAAAAATAAAATTATGCCGGTTTTATTTGATTTGATTTATATTTAAAATTAAATTGGATATGAAAGAAAGAAGATAAAAAAGAAAGGATGAAATTGTAGCTGCACTCTGAATAAATTAAACTCCATCACAAACAATAAAGAAAAATAATAATACTTCACTAAATATTTCTATCCATAAAATAGAAATTGAAAAAATAAAATAAAAATTCAAATGGTGATTGTTCGGACAACCGATTCTACTGTAATCTTTATTCTTCCAAGTTCATTAAACCTTAAACCCACCAAAAACCACACTCAAGATCAGTGACGCCATGGAGATCAAGACGATCGACGGAGTGCCTGTCGGCGCCGCCAAAGAACGCGGCCGCGGCGGAGGAGCAGTCACATCCGCCGGCGTCCCACTTCCCGGCGTACCGCTTCCGGGTGCGGAAGAAGTAGGGGATCCCGGTGTAGAAGAACCAGGTGCTCCCGGCGTTGTAGATGATGAAGGCCCCTGGGAATTAGCCGCCGGAGACGGCCCTGACCCCTGCGTTCCCGGTGCCGGAGCTCCGGTCGGGGGGAAAAAGGGCGAGACTGCCGGTGCGGTAGCTCCGGTAGTCGGAGACGGAGAGGGAGACATGGGCGAGCCAGCTGGAGCGGGAGTTGAAGCTCCGCCGTTCGGAGACGGGGAGGGAGACAAGGGCGAGCCAGCTGGAGCGGGAGTTGAGGCTCCGCCGTTCGGAGACGGGGAGGGAGACAAGGGCGAGCCAGGTGGAGCGGGAGTTGAAGCTCCGCCGTTCGGAGACGGGGAGGGAGACAAGGGCGAGCCAGGTGGAGCGGGAGTTGAAGCTCCGCCGTTCGGAGACGGGGAGGGCGAGGACCCTTTCGGCGGGGCAGCGGTGGGGGAAGGAGCGCGCGGTGGCAGCGGGGGGGTTCTGACGGCCATGACGACGATGATCAGCTTCTGACCCTGATCGCAGCTGGCTTTGTCGCCGGAGATGAAATAGAACGGGCCCGACCGGTCAAATTGGAAGACTGAGTTTCCGTCGTCGAGTTTACGGATGGGATTTCCGGTGTTGCATTTGTCGTAATCATCTTTATTCACCACCAGCACTGAGTTTGAGCCGCTCTTGTATTTAAACACTGCAAGACAAGAAAAAGATCAGTCATCAACCAAGAGAGAGAGAGAGAGAGAGAGAGGGAGGGAGGGAGAGACTAACAGAGCGTGTCATTGACTTGAAACCTATTCCTTGAAGCCCAGTGATTGTAGGCTTCAGAAGGGTTTACGACCCAGCCATCTCTGCCTCCAACAACGAACTGATAAGCAAATGAATTGCAGACAAAAGTAGAAAACAAAACCAGAAGAGAGAAAAGAACATGTTTCTGATCAGCCATGGAGGAAAAGCTGAGTAAACTGTTCTATCCTTCTTCTGTTAACTGATATATATCAACAAGGAACAGAAACTCTAGATGATTCGGATGAAAAGATTGATGGAGACTGTAACTCGAACACGTAGAGAGAGAGAGAGAGAGAGAGAGGTGTGAAGGAAATGTGGAGTGGGTTATATATATTATATATATATAGGAATACCAGAAGAGGTGACCGTTGCAAATAGGTGAAGAAATGCAGAAATTAAGGTGGGTAATAAAGTTGCTTTCTTGCACTAATAAATTCGGGTTTGGCTGTATTTAATTTTTATTTATTACAATTTAATTTTTAATTTTTGTTGTGGGTGTAGATAGAATTATTAGGTGTTGTCTGCCTGGCAAATATGCACAAGCCCAATGGAAATGAATCGTATGATATTCAAACATCATAATATTATGTGTTGCATATCTAAATCAACGTCGTTTATTTAAAACAATGTTGTGATCAAAGTTATATCATTTTAAATTTATTCGAAACGACGACATTTGATAACATATTGTGGTGCTCCTACAGCAGAGGATCAGAATCCAAGCGCAACAGATAGGTTTTGTCTTGGATTGGAAAGTTGAATTTTTTAGCCTTTTTTGGTTCTATAACCGACGAAATTAACCTAAATTAAAAGTATTGCCTATTTGAAAATTCAAAATTTTCGAAGAGATACGTGTTATTGTTTTGTCATAATTTGACGATAAGAAATGTGTCAAATTAAGTACTAAATATTAACTTGTACTTAGTTAATTGATAATAAAATCATATATTTATATTAGTGGCTTCATCTCAAATGTTTTATACTATAGATAATTGGAGCTTTCGTGAATTCGATCGCTTTAGCTCTTGATGTTAGAGAGAGGAGAATGAGATTGACAAACTTCATCAACTTCTTTTTAGAATTTACGTAAATATTACACAAATCGCAATACATAAGTTCTTAGAATTTACAAAAATATAACACAAATCGCAAACACATAAATTTGGTCCAAAAATCAAAAGAGAAGTTATTTTTTAAACTCGAGTCGAACTTTAAGTTAGAAATAACATGGCAATTGACAAGTAACACATACTTGCTAGAAAATAAATTTTATAAAGGTTTTAATTTTGAAAGAATTAAATACCAAAATGTAAGCCTACGTTTTCTAAAAAATGATTTTTGGTAGTGAGGAATTGATAACTAAAGTAAGCCAATGTAATGGGTGCTTCGTGTGGTGGGGAGGTTAAAAGTTACTTCATTATTTGTTAATTAATAAAATAAAACAAACTTCTCGTATTGGATGTTTCGTACAACCTAATTAAGCAATATTATTTATTTAACTAAAATATGTTACTTGATTGCTTGAAAAGTATTACTACTAAAACACATTATTTGTTATTTTCAAATGCTATTACTTATTACTCTAAAAAGTATTGTTGATATTTTTTTTAACAATATTACTTGTTTACTTTTATAATTAATTTATCTAAAAAGTATGACTCCCAAAATAGTGTGTGGTATGCATTCGATGCATAAAAAACTCACTCTCAATAAAATTTTGTTCAATTTATACACTATAAAGTAGTGTAATAATTTCAAGAGGATACATAAGTGGGTCGCTGTTGTGAAGGTTGCTCACGAGGCTTGTTCGCTCGGCCGTGATAGGGCCGTTTGGACTTGGTCCATGTACCAACTCAATTCGGTGAAGTAAAGTAAAGTTTTCCCACAAAAAAAAATGGGTATGGGGTTGGGTCGAAAATGTGTCTAGTTTGGATTGACCATCTCAAAATTCAATGATTCTTGAAATACCAGCACGAACCTAGACAAGTGAATGTTCAGATTCGTAGACAACAAACAAGTAAAGTTTTTAAACTACAAACAAACTAAACAATGCATCACTCACTATATCTACAGTTAAATTTCCAATAAGGATTGAAGATCTATATATATGGCTCACATGCTCATGCAAAGAACTCGAATTTCACACTTCTACAGCAAAAACACTTATTGAATAAAAGTTTTTTACATAAATGTTTCTACACTTTCAGTTCATCAGAACTTTAATTTGAAGTGTTACATTTCGAAATCGAAACCATTGTATCTAAGAAGATATTACGTCAAAAATCATAACCACTTGTACGCAGCATGTTTATCTTGCGAAAAAAGTTTGTCAAACCTCAAACTTCTTCCACTTTCTTTTCTATTATATAATGTTACACTAGTAGTTTCAATTCTTACATCATTGGACCATATCTAATTATTGTAAGAAAAGTTTGATGGAAACTTGAGAAGAAGCCTATGCACCTTACTACCTATTGGTACAAAAATAAAAGTTTCTTCTTCTTTTGATAAATTAAAATTTAATAGCCAATTCATTATTAAATAACACGAGGTTGAGGAATATGCTTCTGAATGCACTTGTCAATTTAATTTATTGGACATTATGCTACTTTAATCATAGAGGGGCTTCTCGAACACACCACTCCAATGGGCCCGGGCCGGGCCCATTTGGCAAAGAGAAATTAGTGAACCCAAATAAAAGAAAACCCATTTTAGAAAAACTCTGCACTGTCCAGCATCCATCCAACAGCACCCAACATTTGATGCATTATTGAACTCGAGTATCAATTCCTTCCTCTTTTATTTCTTTAATTTTTTTTTAATTCTTTTTCTTTATAATATTTATATTTCTTTTCCCATTATTTTTCAGCTTTAAGAAATATTATTATTATATATTTTTTTTAGTTTTCAGATTTTTTTCTTTCAAATTTTCATAATTTTAGTACTAAATAGGTTTGGTATCACGTGAGACATTTGTGAGACGACCTGCTCATACAATTTTTGTCATCTTTTTTCAATTATGCCCTCATTCAATTGGTTCGGATACAAGATATAATAATACAATCTATTTTATACTGGCACGTGTTGGTGTAAATAGTATAAACAAAAAATAATACATGTCAAAATGAATTACAAAAAATGGATCTTAATTTTTGGTTAAAAACGAACGTTATTTTATTAGAGGATAAAAACATCCCTGTATGTCGGTAGATTATTTTAGATTTTGATTAAAAAGCTTTGTTTCGATTTATTTATTTTTAATTATTGTATTTACTGATATTTAGTGTACGATATTATTTTTAATTGATTTAGAGGTTGAATTATTATCCATATTATTATTTAATGAGATGGTGATACTAAAATATTATGACGTGTATTATAATTTAATAACAAAAGAGATAGAATTGTGAGGACCCAATTGTTTTAGATTCGAACTCTTAAAGCATATCATCCCACAGGATGAATATAGGTCATGACGCCACACGTGTCTTCCTTGGCCTGGCATAAGAATCACGGGCTGTCCATTCTGTGACATTTAAAAGCAGCAAAAGCCCGAGCGTTTTGCTCGACTATTCAAACACGACTCTTTTTTTAGATCAAACAGTAAATAAATCATTATATTAAGATATATAATTAAAATTTCAACCTCACACATATCACTATCATCATTCATAGCTTGATTGGTAATCTATTTGAGACGGGCACATGAAAATAATAGTCGAATTAGACTATTTTTGTTCGTTTGGTGGACACATTAAAACGAACATTTTGAATTATTTTCTTGCACTTTAAGAGAATGAACACTGAAGTATATATTTTACCAAATACCTAATTATACTAAAGTATATATTGGGACTCCGGGCTGATTTGAGTATGAAATATCTAATTTTAGAAGAATAGTAAATCTACTAATAAATAGTCGAGGGAAAATAGTATATAATATTATGTTATCATTTTGTACGTGCATGTTAATAGAGTTAGAATAAAAGATGAAATAATTTTTAAAGTAAAAATATAATATATTTAACAAGTTACACAATAAATATTGGTTTAAAAAAAAATTCACTTATGGGAAAGTCTTGTAAAATACCTCATATGTCCTTATTAAATTTAAATATTGTATTTATTCAAATGTTGTGTCTTGCTCTATCTTCTTGATTTATTTTTCCATTTTCAAGACTTTTTTATAATATGGACAATTTAAAATACTAAATCAAATTATTATGTCTTTAATTTCTAAAAGAATACTTAATTTGAGGCAATTTTATTATGTTTAAATCAAAATTTATTTTGGAGGAGAAGTACTCTTTTGTTCTTTAATAATTGTCCTAATAGCAAATTTTGTTGTACTCAAACAAGCGTATCTGTAACTTTAAATTAATTCCCGTATATTATTAATTTATCGAGTATTAATTTAGAGAGATTTTTCCGTACACAACTCCACAAGTACGTACAAAACAAACTTCGGCAATAATTCTTAACTGAATCGCTCTCGATTTAAAATCGGATCACCTTAGTTTCGATTACACAGAACTCAAACATGGGATTCATCAATTTTGGTAGATGAATGTTGGGATAGATCTATCTTTGTCCATTTTGTGAACTTGGAAAATAGCAAAAGACCTATCATTTGTGCTGCTAGCCCACTGATCAAGCCGATCCATAACCCCTGTTCCAAGAGACATTGTTGACATGTTGTGACGTCGTTGTGATAAATAGAGTACACTGATCAAATGAAATACGAGCTGAAACATCATAAGATATCATCAATAATACACGTTACCTTGGAATATAGTTCGAACTTGAATCCAAGGAGAGCAGCAATAGGCATGCCGATAAGGTAGAACGTTCCTATGTTGATGAATACAACCAAATGCTGCCAACCACATCCTCTCGCTACCCCTATATTGCACAAAAATTAGACGGGCTTCAAGATCATCACCAACATTACGCCAAAATAAAAATTTAAAGCCGAACCTGATAAGATTCCTTGGACAAAATCGCATGATATAGATGCAACAAGCAGGGGTGTCATCGATGCAAATGCACTGATTATAACAGGGCTGCTACTAAAGGAGGCAGCCCACAGATTATGACCAAAAGATAGTGCTAAAACAACGAGGGCTGCTAGTACAACGGTTAGCTTAAGAGTGACGCCCATGGCGTGACGTGCCTTATCGGGATTTCCACCTCCTAACTCGTTGGAAACCCTTGTGCTGCAATATGTATAGTAGATGACCAGATTAAATAGCTGTAGTAACAGGTAATAGAGAAATTTGGAAGTGTAATTGTGTGTTTTCTTGTTACCTAGCTGCAGCACTGAGGCCATACGCAACCATATAGGCGATGGCTTCTGTATTCACACTGAATAGGTAGGTTCGAGATTATTAGAAGGGACGCTGACAAAAAATCTGGAAAATTGGATGAACGAGCGAAAAAGACACTGTAGGTGATGCTTACCACATTGCTATAAGCGAAGTAGTAATTTCCGAGTTTGGCATTATTCCCGCCAACAGAACAAGAATCTCAAAAGCCCAGTACTCCAAACTAATTCAAGCAAGAAAGTTTCGGTTATAAGAGAAGATTAAAGCAGTGTTGTTTTCCAACGAAAGAGGAGTTTGGACGGAAATACTCACCACACCATAGCTGCAGAAGGCAATGCAATCTTCAAGTTAGTAAGCACATGACCCAAAGCCTCCAGCGTAAACCCCTCCCATGTTTTCTCGAATTTCTTTGCCTTAAGCACGTATAAGCCTAGCATGAGAACTGAAATCCATAATGAAATTGATGCTGCTACTGGAGCTCCCTTAAATCCAAGTGAAGTCAAATTAACCAAAGCGTACGCGATTCCCACGTGCAGGACAAGAGGTACCAACGAGCACACCACCAGTGGCATAACAACGGATTGTGTTTGTAGAAACCTCAAGATGTTTTGCAAGAATCCATAAGCGAATAGTCCTGGTATTAGATACTTCAAATAGAGACCAGCAGAGTTTGCTATTTGAGCTTCTTGTTGCAGCAAGATTAGAATTAAGTCGGAGTACCACCAAAGGATGGATACAACAATCGTGAAGATGATTGATATTATGCAGGATGCTTGGAGGTATACTCCCAACATTCGATACATTTGCGCACCAAATCCTTGCCCGCATAATGTCTCGAGTGCACCACTCAACCCGACCTAGAAGAATAGTTGAAAACTTTGTAAACAGCTAGTTAAAGAAACAAAAACTCAGGACAATGCACCACCTTTATGACATCATAATCAGTTTTCTACCCTTTCATTGTATTGTAAATATCTAAATCATTTCTAAGAAATTCGGACTCCGCTCAAACAGTTGTTGAAATTGAAAGGCATAGCAACTGAGCAGAAAACAGATATTTCACTCCATAGTTATGATAGATAGGAACTGGACTTGTGCATGTCTATTGAAGAACTAAAGCTTCATTCATTTCTTTCCCATTTCACTCTGATGGACTTTGACTTTGCAATCCGTTGCATTTTCTTTTGTGAAATTCCAGCCCGGACTTTACAGTCTCACCCTAACCCACTTAAGCCCGAAAGAAACACCCCTTTAGGATACGAAAACCACCAGGTTTGCTTATTGCATCCTCGTAAAGTAAATTTAACTAATTTCTCCCAATTGAAATCAAATTCCAGCGAATTTGCTGGGTTATTGCTAAAGAATATTTCGATTCAAACTAGCAACGGGATTTTGCTACAGACAACCATCACATCTTCAATTCAAACTTGCAATGATTTCAGAACTATCGAAAATGGAAGGTGAGTATAGAGATTTGTTACCATCAGAGAAAAGCCAGTGACAGCAGCCCACGAATTGGCGAGATTGGACCCAGCGAGCTCGAGTTCTCCGAGGTGGCCGGCGAACATAACCGAGACCAGCGGAATGAAATAGTACGCAACATTGGTCAGAATCATCGGCAAAGCGAAAACTATTTGTTCCTTCGCCTCCTCGATATCAATAATCTTGCTCAACCACCCATCCGCTGCCGCCACTTTCCTCTCCAAAAGCGGGCTCCTCACCGCCTCTGCGCCGCCTCCTGAATCCATCTCCGGTTACCCACCAACCTCCCCCTGTAACCTCAACTTCAAGCACTAATATGGGGTAGCTGCAGGCACGGATGTTGTGTGAGGTGCATCTCTATCATTATATATGTATGTATCCATATGCACCGACGACTTCCATACGACGACGAGAAAAAAAACGTTTTTTTCTTTTTTTTCGGCCTGAAACCCGACCCAACTACCATTCAAATATTTCAATCTCACCAACACAGTGTTCTTTATACATGATTTAGCGTTGACTGGAGATTTTTATTTTTATTTTTTTAATTAATACACATTATATATTCATTAATAATATTATTTATATACATACTATATATTAATAAAATTTAAACATAAAATAAAAAACAAAACTTTGCGTTGTGAAAATTAGTTGGAGATTATATATGTAATGTGCATATAAGAATATTAACGATTATCTATATCGTGCTAGTATTAAAAATATATCATGGCTAGTAATAAATTTGTAATATTATTCTTCATTTAAGAGAGAGTTAGCACAATTAACAAATTAAGAAAAGAGTTGTAAAAGCACGGAAAATAGATGTATTGGTCGCCCCACCGGAGTTGTGCAATGGCTTTATTGGAGCTAAAAATCTCTTAACAAAAAGAGGGGGAAGAAAGTGCTTTCCGAGAAGAAGCGAAACCAGCTCTGTCCTTTTTGAGTGGTATTGGCCTAAGTCAGTTGTAAGATTGGCTTTATGTTCCATGTATGCTATGAAAGAAAAGCATCAAAGCCGGCTTTCTTCCCCAAAGAATTCCTAACATGTACCTTGTGCAGCATACAATTCAACTGTAGAATTTTTATAATATTACTTATTTAATTATAAAATATTATTTATTTATCTTAAAGGTATCACTATTATTCGTTGTTTGAAATTGTATTATATGTTGCTTTTAAAATTTATTAAACCATTCTAAAAAATATTATTATTAATTTTTAACAGTATTATTTATTTATTTAAAAGATATTATTTATTACCTAAAGATTATTGTTTACTGTATTGCGCGATTGACACCAATTGCACAAATGACGGCAAGCATAGTTTTTTTTTAATATATTAATCGTTGTTAATTCAATATATAATTAATCATAGGTAAGAAATTAGATTTTTATTTTTTATTTTTTATTTTAACTAATAAAATATTATAAAATTTAAAAACAAATTCAATAAATTTATTAGAATGAATTTAAGTTGTCCTCAAAGAATTGTAACTTTCATCATTGATTGTAGCTCATATCAAGAATAGGCAGGGCACTAAGACATTTATAAACTACTTGACCATATCAAGAATATATATATATATATATTTGTATAATTTTTTTAATTATGAAAATTTATTTTTAGAAGTCCTTCGATTATTAAATAAATAATCAATTCATAACGGGATGTGACAAAAATTGTCATATTTGTTTGAAACTTTGGCATATCAGCATTCTTATTTTAAAGATAATATCTAATATCCCACACAATTTTAAAATTTTTCATTTATGTCGAATAAAACATCAGAAACTTATTATTTCTTCTGTTGCCCTCTAGGAGTCCACTGAAATCAAATTTCAATATTTTTTAATAATTGAGAAATTTACACAAATATTTTTCTAAAAATATTCATGTATAACTAAGGAAGCTTATGATACATATTAGAGTAAATAAATATGTTTCTACGTGGCTTATTTGTGATCTTATAATCTACCTAAGTTTGAATCGAAAATCTATTACAGGGATTTGTTCCAATTTTTAGGTGTATGTACCCAATTATTCTAAAATTTACATTAAATTAGAAGACTCATATCAAAGATAAATAGATCAAATTACAACAAGTTTTTTAATTTAATTAAAAAAATCAATAAACTAATATTCGGACCCTGTAAAAGAGAATATATGATGCATATTCACTAATTCAAATATATTTTGAGTTTTCTAAATTTTGGCTGGGCTGAATTTTTGTTGGGCTAAGATGGGCCCAACTATTTCGGAAGCCCACCTAAACTTTGTTATTCATAGTATTATAAATTAATGAAAAACTAATAAACTTTTTTTATTTAAAAATTAAACCTTGTGATAATTGAGATGTAATTGAAATCAAGAAGGATTCAACCTTGCATGAAATTAGTATTAATTCTCAACTTGGGTGAGATCTTGTCCGATGAACGAAAGTAAAATTTATATAACTTTTAGTAATATTTATCACTGAAAATATTAGTTAGAGAAAATAATAATTATAAGTAACATCTAAATTTATAATTTTTAGTATGTTGTAAGAGAATCCAACATATTTAATTATGAATTTATTTTAAGAAAATTATAATTAAAAATCATTGAAATAAGAACTGAATTTGAATTTATTTATACGTAAGATTCAAATTCAAACTAAATATCTATATTGAATTAATAAAATTATATTTTAAAATTTTTTAAATCCAAAAATAAGAAATCTAAATTGATTATTTTTCTATAGAAATTTCTAGAAAATAAAATTATGAGCTTATTAACAAAATAAAAATTAAAACAAATCCAATATCATCCAAATATGAAATGAATTTGAATTTATGTACTTAAAGTTCAAATCCAATATGAATCCTGGTATCGAAGTAATAAATTATAATTTAAATATTTAACAATTAGATATTTGAAACCATTCATTTTAAAAATTATGTTTAATTTTGGAGTTTATAAAAATCTGTAGGTTTAGTTATCTGTAATAGACGATTATGGAATTGAAAGGTAAACAAGAATTGGTACAAAGGGAGTCACGGGTTCACCATGAATAATTAACTTTTTTCTCTTGTCTTGTTCTTTCATTGCATTTTCCTCCAATTTTTTCATCATGTCTTGTCACATCATGCTCAAGAGCCCGATTGAGTCCAGTTTTATAAGGAAGGACGGCCCGCCCAGCCCGTTCATCAACATTCTTGATCGGGCCGAACCCAATTTGCCTAAACTTGCTTGTACCACGCATGTAATTTGACATACACAAATATTTCAATATTAATGCTGACTCCACCCTATTTTATATCATTTGGTTTTTGGGATTAGAGCAACACATAGACACTAACACTAACGTAATTATTTTTATTATATCAAAATACAAATTATAACGAATACTATAATTGTGCAGACTTGTACAAGATTCTAGAATACATTCAATTGATACACTCAGAAATACATATCTATAGAGACATATTCTATTGAAAACACATCTCACCACAACTCTTTCTTTTTTTGCCCACTCCATTGGGGCACCTGTGCCTTGTGTGATCGAGAGAACCTTGTTCTCTAGAAATTGCAACTTAATGTTATTCTTCTTTGAGAATAACGCTGCAAAAGTGTCTCATGCTTCCTTGGGTGTCTTCACTTCCTTGATGTGCTCCAACATTTCTGTTGTGATTATAGTTTCAACAGTGAACATCTTCTTGCAAATTTTTCATTTTTCATTTTTTTTAAACTGCAACATCTCTTTCTAGTGGGACAACATTATTATCGTTTATAGTCTTCTACAAGTCTTGCCCTTAAAGATATGACTCCATATAATATGATCATGCACTATAATTTTGATTGTTAAGCTTTTTGATACTATCGACACTTGAAAGTTACTTATCGTAATTGTTGATGGTACAAAACAAGACTGATTTTATAATGTATTCCCTTTTTCAGTATTATAAAGCTTATTTTAGAAAAACAAGCTTGTTTGTAGCTTGCAACAATCACAATGATTAATCTTTAAGTGATAAGTGGTATCAAAAAGCTTAATAATCAAAATTATAGTACATAATTGTGTTACATGAGGTCGTATCTACAAGGCCAAGGCTTATGGGAGATTGTAAAAGGTAATGATGCTACACTACCAGAACCAAATGTTGCAGCTTTGAAACCATATATAGAAGGTTAGAGTTGGCAAGGAAATGTTCACTGTCAAAGCCGCAATCGATGAAAATATTAAAGGACACATGGGACACTCTATCGGCCTTATTCTCAAAGAAGAATGATGCAAGACTCAACTTCTAGAGAACGAGCTTCTCTTGATCACACAAGACATCATGCTGATAATGTAAAGTCTGTCGTTGTAAAATCTCAACCTAGTACTCTCTTGTTAAGTTATAAAACTTTCTAGCTGAGCAAGATGCAATAACTAAACAAATATCAAGAAACCCGTCCAAAAATGATGAAGAAGCACTATTCGGTAACAAAAGCAGAGGTTAACCCAACAAAATAGTGTCGAAACAATAAGAAGAGATGTGGCCAATATGGTTGGCCGAGGAGTTCTCAATCAAGAGGAACACAGCAAAAAAGACAATAAGAACGACCAAACTCAACAAAATAGAAAATCTAAAATGAAGTGTTCAAACTGCAGAACGAGGGGTCACATGGCTCGAAATTGTTTGTTCAATCTAGAGATCTAATGTGACCAAACCCAACCAACCAATTGATGAGTACAATCAGAACATTCATGGCAGAAGAAGGAGGAAGAGAGAATAACAAGACAATTCCATGCTACAAATAGGAAAATGTAATCTGCATTTTAAGACAATAACCTCGTACATCTTGAGATCCACACTGAACATAAGCTGCATTGTTGCAGAAGACAAAACCTTGGATCAAAAGATCACAGACCATTAATTATTACAAACATAATTATAACTTAATTGTATAAAAGAAAATATATCCAAGAAATTACCAGGAAAATAATTTAGTTTAGAAAATATCTGATAAATCAATCTGCCTTATGGGCTTCTTTTTCCTTGGGAGCTTCTTTTTCCTTGGGAGCTTCCTTTTCCTTGGGGGCTTCTTTTTGCTTGGGGGATTCTTTGACCTTAGGTTTGCCTTTCTTGGGCTTCACGAAGCAGAAACATGAGCAGCAAGGACACTGGAACAAGAACTTCATTCTTCTGCACTTGTGTCTGAAAATGGTTCTTCTCTGCAAACAAATATGTAGTGCAAAGGAAAACCTTTTGCAAAACCTTTTCTTATATTATCTTATTTACTTATTTTTTAATAAAAATATTTTTTCAACTTTTCAAATATGGGATTCCATTTTAGTCACTTTCAGAAGAAAAAAAAGAAAAAGAAACACCCTAAGAAAGAAGACAGACCAAGAATGGTGGCTATTGGTGTGGGCAGCATTGATGACTGGTGGACTCATAGAGCTACACAATCTTGCACTGTCTTGTATCAAATATTACACCATACGAAGTGTAGTATTTCTTGTTTTAAGTAAAAAAAATAAATTGAATTATATTAATATGTGTTCGTAAATGATAATAATTGATATTATTTTTGCTATACTTTATCAGACGTATCATCCAATTTTCAAGTCATCTCATAAAAGATATATCTCATTTTAGTACATGTTTATTACTCATGTACATACAAATATGCATATATATATATATAATCATATCAATATGTTTTAATAAATGACGAATTTTACTTTTTCACTCTCGATATATGCTAAACATTTTAATTTCACTCTCAATATCCTTAATTCACGTGTAGCATCCAAATGTAACAACATCAAGAATAGAGACATCCTTCTAGTAAATATGTTAAACCAGCTACATATATACATAACATTTATTTATTTAGAGCATATATGTGAATAAATGATAAATATTTTCATAAATTTGTTCATAATATACATAATATATATATATACACACACATTGTGGGCCATAGAAAAAAGACCACTAAGATGGGGTTTCTTTAATTTATTTGTCTCAAGTGGAAATTAAAATGTCCAGGCTGGCAAGCATTTAGGAATAAAGTTTGAAGCAAGGGACACTTTTTCCCCAATAATGAAGAAATTTGGAAAAAAGAAGGTTATACAGTAGTAAAAGGATGAGATGTGTGGGGCCAGTAAAGGGGAACAGAAGCATGTTCAAAAATTATAATTGTAAGTGAGACAAGTGGTTGTGAATCCAATGTCACTGACAGCAATGGTTGATGGGGTGCTTAAATCATTCATTTGGATATAAATGTAGCTGTATCTTCAACAAATGAGTTAATTTTTTTTATGTGAAATTTGTTTGTATGTTCACAACACGCTCGATGATTGGATATATTAACATATATATTATTAATATAGTATCATAGAGGAAAAGAATTGAGATTGAAGAAAAGGACATTGAGATAGACATAGGTACGATTTTGGTTATGAAATCTGCGATTCAAATGGTGGGTTAACAGTTCAGTTTAATCATTAATTTGATTTTGGTTTGAAATCGAAGCTAAACTGAAAATTGACCAATTCGATTCAAATTCCAGTGTAGTCGGTTTCCTGAAACGGCAATTTCATATGTGAAATTTAAAAAAATATATATTATAAAAACATTGAACCGGATACTGAGAACTATAATTGTGGAACCAACAGTTTTAAAATCCAAATTGATTATATGTTGTTTTATTTCCAATTTCAAGTCTCACAGTTTCGAAAACTGACATTTCTAGATTCGAAACTGGTGGAACAATACCCATGTCTACATTGAGATTGAGTGGATTCTTGTAGAGTTGGACAATGAGAAGCAAAAGAAAAATAAGGGAGTCGATTCTAAAATAAAATGTTAAAATGAATTAGTAAATTATAATAAATATCATAATAACTAATATATATTACATAATATATACATAATGGATTACTCCAACAAGATTTTACTTTAGTGTTTGACGTCAATTTTCATCCTTCAACACTACTCTATTTTCTGCACCATTTTGAAATTTTTGAAATTTTTTGCACCAATTTTACAGCAGATTTTTTATTGCGCTACTTTTGTTTCCTTTTGTTTTCTTTATATGATTATATATATATTTTTTAATATTTAATATTGTAATTTTTTATCCCAATTATTCAAACTGAAATTAAATCAAGTTATTCAAAATCATATGATGTGCAATTTAAATAATAATAATAATAATAATATAATTTAAATAAGTATATGAGATTTTAAATATTATATACAAATTTAAATAGAATTGCATAATATTACCCGACATTCAATTTACATATATATTTTTTTAATATAATAGTTTAAGAATATAAAGTAAAATAAATATTATCTCAAAATTTAATGTTAAATAAAATTACATATATAATGTTTTTAACAAATATTTTGTAATAAAAATATTAAAATAAAGAAATTATAAAGATTATTGTGTAATATTATCTTTTAGTGGAGAAAATAGAGTATGTAAATTTTAAGCTAAAGTGGTGCAGAATTTGTGCTAGAGTAATGCAGATTTTGCATTATTATAGTAGTAGTACTTTTTATACTAAAAAAATATTTCATAATATTTTATTTATTTTTAATCTTTAGCTTAATTACTTCATATTAGATGAAAACATAATATGTAATCTATTAAAAATAACTTTTATATATATATATATAACATTTTAACTTTTTATTGTAAAATTAATGAAAAGTAAAAAAAAATACATATAGAATTGATCAATAATAATACTAAATTAAAATTTAATTTCATAATAATATTTGTACAGTTTAAATTTTTATTGTTGTAATTTTATATTTTGTACATTTGTAATTTTTATTAATTTTATGTTATAATTATAACATTATGTGTAGTATTTTTAATCTTTTTGTACTTTTTTATTATGATTAAAATTACACCTTTTCATTATTTTATTTATATCATATTTAATTAAAATAATTTAAAAATTAATTAAATTAAGTTAATTGTTATGTAAAAAGAATATAATATTCAATAAAAAAAATAAAAACATCTAAATAACTCATAAAATATAATATATAAAAAAATAAAAAGATGGCGCAGACCAAAGTCTGCACCAGTTGTACGGCAACACAGAGGCCAGCTTCATCACTGTTGGAGAAGTTCTTATAGTTTGTTGATATCTATATGATCGAATTTGTTTCTTTTTAAATAAAATAATTTAATACAATTTTAAATTTAAACTCGATTCATTAGTTTGTTGAGCAACAATCATTTCAGTCCAAAAGATCCTAACGACTTAAATATCTTTTTTTTATGGAATTTATTTATATATTTATTTATTTAGGTGTTTCGTATGATGTTTCATAATTTCTCGTTCTTTGACCTATTAATCATTGAAGTTTTGAAATCAACTTATTTATATCATTTATATTCCATTTTCATTTTCTTATAAACTCACTGAGGGTTGTGGGAAGCATAGTGTGTCCAGGCCCATTACATTAGTGGGCTTTAATTCTATTGGGCTAATCTATATAAATTCGTACGGGGGAGCCCAATATATATTTGGATCAGGTTAATATTGGATTTTATAAATGGGCTTTCAGCTGGGCTAATATAATAGTGTAATCTTATGGTATAACAAAAGTGTAATCTTATGGTATAACAAAGTTATATCTTTTCCACACAAAGAATTCTTAGCGATTCCTGTAAGTTGGTTTTGGTAATTCTACCATTTATTGTATTTAATATTTTTTTATTAATCTAGCTTTCAATTAATATTTGATAAATTAATAATCTAAATTAATACTCAACAAATTAATAACCTCTTTTAATTAGTAAATTTTCATCCCATTAAAGAGGTTTCGCTGTAATAAAATTGATTACACACTTTATATTTTTCTCTTCCTAATTCCTTATATTTAGACAATACTGTATGTCCTTAAATGTTGATATCTCCGTAACATTGTCTCACCAAATAATAATTTATATAAAATTGTTTTTAATCACTAATATATATATATATATATATATATATATCTCGTATGCTATTTATAGCAGACTCTTAGAGGAGGAAGTAGATAAAAAAAAAAAAAAAAAAAAAAAGATATATTTTGGTGGGCAATGAGTAATGAGAGAGTGGTAGGGAGTAACTCTTTAACAAAAAGTTTGGATTCAACAATTTAGTCAACCTTTTAAAGCCACAATTAATCATTTTGTCCATCCCATTTGCACTACATATCATTTTTGACTCCACTTCCTTCTTCAAAAGCTTCACAATGAAGTTTGTTTTTATTTTTTTCCTTTTCTTTTTAATCTTGCATTTTACTAGCAAAGTTTATGAATTTGTTGTGCATTTCAGTGGATAGGCCGTTAACTTTTTATGGTGCAACTTTATATATACTCAGTCCAATATTACTTTAGTCAATCTTCAATCCAACAGGACAGAAAGAGGCTCATTTAACCTATTTTTACAAGGTGGTAATTATTCACACGTCATTCATTTGTTAGCTGTCCGACCAACCATTATTTATCTTTCATTCATTTTTTTAATATAATTTAGATTTCTTAAAATTGTCACTAACTTTGATATTTTTTTAGAAATTGTGTCCCCACTTCAAAAATTTACAAAACTTTTCTATAAATAATGATCTTTTTAGTGTTAGTGCTTTTAATTATAATTCCTTCGTAGGTAAATAGAAGGTAGCTTTGACCTTTTATTTTGGGCTACAAGTTTTCAATTCTAGTTTGTATTCTTATACTAAAATTCACATTTTTCTCAATTTTGGTGGAACACATCTATCATTTATATAATATTATAATATTAAATTAATCAATTGTTCAACCGATGTGATAATATATATACTACTTCCTCCCTTCTTAAAAATACAATATTTTCAAAGAAGATAATATATTTACTTCATTTAATTATACAAAAAAATTTAAAAAAAAGTGTAATGTTTATAAAATCAAAGTCTTGTTTTTATTATTTAAAATTTAAAACTATATATATATATATCATAATCATATTATATATGATTGGATGAGTTTATTCAAATAATAAACAATGTTGTATAAGTGTGAATTTATAAATGTTGAAGATTAAACCTTCGTCTAATTGTCAAAAAAAGAATTTGTACGGTTCATAATTCTTTTTTTTTTTCCTTTTAAACTAAGAGGGTAATATTGAAAAGAAAAAAGAAAAGAAAAAAGAAAGAAATAAGGCATGAAATCATAGGGATGATTATGAATTGGGTTTAAATCCGAAGTGACGTCAAATTTATTTTGTTTGGGATGGATAAAGAATGGGCAAAATTAACATTATATAGTAAATAAAAAAAATTAATAAATTCTAGTATATAATAAATATATGAAATAAATAAGTAAAGTCGCCCCAGCCATTGAATTTTATTTTTTTATTGTCGCCCGTGCAATGGGCGACTCAAAATTTTTTTTTTATTCACAAAAAAAGGAAGAAGCAGACACTCGGTTGTCTCACTCGATCGAGTCACCACTCGGCCGGCCGAGTGGTACCTGTAACTCGGCCCGGCCACTCGGCCTCAACAATACTCGACCGACCGAGTTCGAGGAATGAACTCGGCCATGGCACTCGGTCGGCCAATTAACTCGGCCGGCCGAGTCACGTGAAGGTTTTGGATTTCTGAATCCGTCTGTTATTTTTATTTTTTTATTTAAAAAAAAAATCCACTACACACATTTCTCTCTCTATCATATCTATTATCCACCCACACCACACATTTCTCTCTTCCTCATTTCTTTCTTCACTTCTTCTTCACTTCTTCTTCAATTCTTCTTCAATTCTCCTTCCATTCTCTTTCAATTTTTCTTCAATATTCACGGTTCTTTCTTCTCCGTTTCTGAAAAATTTGTTGAGGTAATTTTTTCAAAATTTTTGTGTGTGTGTGTGTGTGTGATGTTTTGTATGTGTGTGGTGTTTTGTGTATGGATGGTGTGTGTGTGTGTAGTATTTTGTGTGTGTGTATGTGGTGTGTGTGTGGTGTTTTGTGTGTGCTGGAGTGTTGTGTGTTGTGTGGTTGTATTGTAGGTTGTGTGGGTGGTGTATGAAATGTATGTGTGTGATGTGTGTTGTGGTGTGTGTGCTGGTGTGTGTGTGTTGTGTGGTTGTATTGTGTGCTTGTGTGTGTGGTATATGAAATGTATGTGTGTGCTTGTGTGTGTGCTGGAGTGTTTGTTTTGTGTGGTTGTATTGTGTGTTGTGTGTGTGGTGTATGAAATGTATGTGTGTAATGTGTGTTGTGGTGTGTGTGATGGGTGTGTGCTGGTGTGTGTGCTTGTGTATGGTTGTGTGATGTGTGCGTGTGTGCCGTGTTTTGGGTATGTGTATGTCGGTTGGATTAATTTGTATAATTTGTAATAGATTTTGTTGAATTTTTTGCTATATAAATTGTTATAGATTTGCCGTTAATATTTTTTTGTTATACATTATTTGATGTAGGAACTCTGGGAATTGTTGCTGTTGTTGTGCATTTATCGTGATCCTCAAATTGTTGCCGTTGCATTGAGATATTGCTTCATTTCAATATCAGGTTTGAATTTTACTAATTTATTAGTTGAATTTAATTTCATGATACTTTGTAATTATATAGCTTAATAATACCTCTTGCATGCAAAAATATAGTTAACTCCATATTTTAAGATCATTAATGCATCTTTATTATTTAAGATATGGAGTCTTCAAACAATGTCGGTATTGTTGTTTATATTGGGGATAGTAGCGATGTTCCACCTGTTTGTGCAACAAGGGTATCTCGCGACATCGGATATTCTGGCCTGATATCAAAATTCTTTGAACTGACAAGGATCGATAGCAATGAATATAAATTCAACATATCCGCTTCACTATATGCAAACAACAGATATCATCGTATACCAATCAACAACGACGATAATCTATGGTTTTTCTTTGCACCGGATACGGATTACCAATATGTAGAATTTCATATTGATCCGGAGAAACTGCAAGATAATGCTCTTCCAGATATTCTCCCAAGCAATGAGTATTATCAATATGCTTCTTACTTAAGATAAGCCACCATCTTTCGGCTGAAGAGCTCAATCAGATTTATGAATTTCCCAAGAAGAAGCACTCGGGTCTACCCGATCACAGGTTAAATTTTTCCGAGTTCAACCCAATGACTTTTTGGAAGGAAATAACAGAGCCTTTTCCAGATAAGCCATCGGTCTACAACCCTAGTAGATCGAAAGCATCGAGTATTCGAAGCTCGATCATCCGATATTTTCAGAGGTTCGTCTTCAGTACAATTTTGGCTAAACCTGAGCCTGGGGTGGTCACCTTGGATGAGATGTTCATACTATGGTGCTCGGTGAAAGGTAAGAAGTTCAATGTAGCACCAATGCTCTTAAGACAGTTTGTCCGAACAAAAAATCAGGTTGCTAATCATATTGGAGGTTTGATCACTCCAATTGCTCGACACTACGGGGTGAACTTGAAAGGGATGGAAGAGACACCAGGCGAGACCACTATAAACCTCGAATTGCTTTGTAACATGAAGATGTGCCTATTACATTCCGGCACCAGAAAGTTGTATCTGATTTTATCAGATAAAAAGAGGTTTGCACTGCCCAATTCTCGCCTCATCAATGTTGCTGGAGGGAAGGTCCATAATATTTTATTGAATGGCTCGGTTCACATAGAAGCAATCGAGGAGGGTGAAAATGAATTGAAGAATGAGGAGGAACGGAGGAAAAGGAGGAGAAGAACTACGGATGCCCGAACAGAGCCTATGGACCTTGATATTGAACAACTACAAGTGGATGAAATGATGGGGGAAGCACAACTGCCCTCATACGATCAAGCCGGAACTTCACAGCAACCACACCATCCACCTCAAAGAGGGTGGAACGATTGGTCGGATTGGATGCGCGTGTTGCCAACCTAGAAGAGTATGTGCATCGTCAAGCATACAATTCTCAAATTGCACTTGACATGCAAAGGCAACAATATGAGTGGCATGTGCAACAAGGCCATTTTCAAGAGACTGAATACCCAGCTTATCGATCATTCAACCCATCCAACACACCGTACCGACCACCTCAGTGAGCACGTCCCAATCAACACCATACCGACTACTTTTTAAGAATGTATTGCTTTGATTTGAACCTCTTAACTTTGTTGTTTATTGATGATTTTGAGTAGTATAGAATTTGATTTCAAAATTTTCCTTATAAAACATAATTCTTGTTATTTGTTGGAAAATCAATTCATCAACACATATGATCTTTTTAACAATCCCATGGACTTTTTACGAAACTCAATAAATTAATAAATTCGACTATCACATGACAAAATAAAAATAAGAGAATGTACGAAAACGGGAGAACGAACGAAAAACCGAGAAGATGAACAAATGAAAAAATCCACACGACCAGCCGAGTGGAATTTGGACCGAGTGATTCGACCGAGTGGGGAGGTTTACACATTCCAGAAAATTTACCTTCGCACTCGGCCAGCCGAGTTAAGTGGTCGATCGAGTGCCATGGCCGAGTTCATTCCTCGAACTCGGTCGGCCGAGTGGCTGGGCCGAGTTACAGGTACCACTCGGCCGGCCGAGTGGTGACTCGACCGAGTAACACAACCGAGTGGCTGCTTCTTCCTTTTTTTTGTGAATTAAAAAAAAAATATTATTTTAAAGTCGCCCATGCGACAATACAAAAAACAAATCAATGTCGCCCCTCGCAGGAGCGACTTTAATAAAAGTCGCCTCCGGTCGGGGCGACTTTACTTATTTATTTAATATATTTGTTATATACTATAATTTATTAATTTTTTTTTTTACTATATAATGTTAATTCTGCCTAAAAAATGGGGCCAACAAATTTCAAGGAATTTGAAGTGAATATTGAGTTTTGCTGAACCTTCCCCTAATCTGCCTTTTATATATTATATATTAATATATATATATATATTTATGATAATAATAGTATTCTACTTATAACAATCTATTAAGTTATTTGAACATTTTAGGGTTATTCTTACTCAATCTCAATTCTATTCGTTTTTAGTTATGTATTTGTATATATACTTTGGTTTTAGATTGTTAAAGAACAGATAATAATATTGGTAATATTTAAAAAAAAATACACAATCAACAATTTAAGCAAAATAAATAAATAAGATGAATTAACGAATGGATACAAGATATAATTTTAATTTAATTCTTTTTCTATAAGATAAATTTAGATAAAAATTAAATGAGTCGTATCGGTCCTATTGTCATCCGGAGCAAGGTTGAGAGCGATGGATTTAGTGGATATGGGAAAATTGAAATTAGTACGTGGGGGCGTTGGGTTGGTGGCTTCACAATGTGACTTTTGGGCCTTAATAACTAACCAAGACAAAACACGCCACTATTATCCGTGACTTCCGCCTAACTTGTCGTTGTTTCAATTATTTTTTTGGAAAAATAAAAATGTTTTATAATTCATAACTATACATATGCCACTCACTTTCATAGCTTCAAAAATATATAAATACCTGGTGCTGAAAATATATTTAAAGATTTATTTTTTTATTTTTTATTTGTTTATTAATTTTTTGATAATAAGAAATTTAGGTGATTTTTTTTTTCGTGAAAATAAAAGTGCATTTGAGTATTAATTGTAGCTATAATAAAGGGGTATTGATTTTATTTTGCAGATATTAAGCTGTAATTACCCAAAAAGATTTTTTTAAATACAAATTTACATTAATCAATCATTTTATTAGTAAATTATTTGAATATTAACATTATACATTTATTTCATACAATTATTTTTATCAAAGCAATCATTATAATTTCAATTTAACCTATCTTTTGAGTGAAGACATACTCTTTAAACAATATCAATTGAAATATGATTCATCCGTACGTGACTTTGGCGGTACACATTCCCTTATATTCGAGTTTATAAAGACTTAAATATTATCTATAAAAAGAAAAGAAAAAAATATAAAAAATCTAAAAAAAACTCACCACGATAAAATAAAAGTTATGACAAACACGACAAAAGTCCTAAATTAAATTTATAGAAATCTCGTTTGTCTCCAATAATCGTGCAAAGTGGCTGCAAAATTTTAATATTGCTGAATTAATTAAGTTCGCGTGGAACTAATAAACAATTAAATACATAATAAAATTACCAACTTTAGAATTCCTTCCAAATTTGGGCATGAATTTTTTATACCAACAGCCCTTAATTAATCAATTCTATATTGATTTTAGAGTTATCCTTAGTTTTTTAATTATTTCTATCTTTTCTATGGTCGTGAAATATAATTTCATTCTATCGTACGTTATTTTTAATTTTTGGATACTTTTAATTTTCATTTACTATATAATGAAAAATAAAACTAAATAGAAATAGTTCAAGGTCAAATTATCTATTTTTTAAAAAAAATATATAAAAAATAAAGAAGATATATGGAGGAAGAAAAAATGTAATATTTTATCTTAGATAGTAGTTGGTTAGGTGGGGTTTGGACGGGGTGGGTGGGTGTTTGGTAATGAGGTGGGGCAGAGGTGGAGGACTATTGGCAATGGATGTTGAACACTGTTGACATGCAGAAGAACAAGATATATATAAATATATACACACATATATATATATATATATAATATATATACACGTAAACTTGTTTGAAATCCCAAATATTCTATCAAAAATACTAAAAACAAAAATTAAATAATGAACAAAAATTAAAATATTTTAATTTTTTAAACACAGTAATACTATTGAAAATTTCAAAATAAACATGGATGAATCAAGAATACGATGATCGATGTTGCCCATAAATTAATTTTTTATTCTAATATAAATGTATAGAGTTACTTTGTTGATATATAAAAAAAAGTTCTATGAATAGAATTTGTTTGGTAGATTAAAATATAAAATAAAATATGCATTTGCAACCAAAAAAGAGCTGCTGGTATTGGGTATTTGAGCAGTGTTCTCCACTCGCTGCACGAACGCGTGAAACTGAACAGCAGAAGAGAAGTGGTGTCAGAAGGCACCAGTAATTAATGTGTAAAGACCCATCAAATCTCCCACTTACCACTGGAAACATTTTTTGTAATGGCAGATGAAGAAAGAGACAAATTTGGGTATTGACAATTGAGTCAGACTTGTGATATGGCAAAATAACTGTGACAACATATAAATCCATACCCAAATTTAGGGTGCCCATAATATTTTAATATTTTTTCTCAGCAAAAAGTCAGCTCTCTCTCTCATCATTTCAAACCAGTCCCACCAGCTTTTTTGTCCACAATATAATTGGGTTTTCTTTATTTCTTTATGTTTCCAGGCACACACAAGAAGAAATTCAGTAAACTGCCCTTTTTCCTGTCGTCTACGAGACTGGTCTTTTTCTTCCTCCACCTTTCTTTGATTTGAAATCACTGGATTTTTCAGTAAGTATACTTTCTTTTTTTTCCCCTCTAATTGCAGAAAAAGAGCTTATTTTATTGAGGGTTTCACTTTCATTCCTTTGCTTGCTTCGTTTGTAAGTGAGAAGGCATTCGAAAATTACATCTTTTCTGCAAAGAGAGGCGCTTTGGTTTGTGGGTTTTGGAATAAAGAAAGAAAGTTTTCATCATCTGAGTATGCGAATTCGAACTTAGGGATCTGAAACCATGAGAGCCTCGCTTCAGTTACAAGTAATTTGCTGGAATTTTGTTTGTCTATTCTTTCTTTTATGTGATCTTTGGAGTGTTTTGGGAACTGGGTTTGAACTTTCTTGGAGTATTCATGCTTCTGTCTGTTAAATTAGTGATGGTGCTACTTACTGCGGAATTGTTTTCTTGAAGCAGCATTTTTATATAATTTTGCTTTTTTTTTTTGTTGGGTGGGGACTGATAAAAGTTTTTAGTGGGGTTTCTGCACTGCTCATTTCTTGATTTACAAGTTCATAGTTGGGTCAATTTTCTCTGATCTTGGAATGAGGGTTCAAGTTTGTTTAACTAAGGGTTGAATTTCTCATTTTGTGTCTAGGGATTGGAAGCCATGTGGGAGACCAGGAAAGTATGGTCTTGGTGGATGTGATCACTTATAAGTAGTGTGTTTGGTTAGATTTGGGAAGCTACTGAAGTTTGGAGCACTTTTTATCGTTCAATCTTGTGAAATTTTCAGATGAGCCTATGGCCCTAATTTGAGCTGGTGATTCTGTTTGCGATCATCAATGGTGGCCCAAGAATTTTCCCTGATGAGTTTCTTGAATTTGGCATTCTGGGCTTGTTATTTCTGTCTGTCGTTGAGCATTGCAGCTCCTGCCCAAGAATGTAATCCGAATGATCTATCGGCGTTGAAGGAATTCGCAGGCCAATTGATCAATGGTTCTGTCAAAATTTCTTGGTCTAATGATCAAGAATGCTGCAAATGGGAAGGTGTTGTGTGTGAAAATGGTGGGAGCATGTCAGCAGCAAGTAGAGTGACCATGTTGAAGTTGTCTGGAAATGGTCTGAAGGGAAATGTTTCAAAGTCTCTCTGCAAATTGGATCAATTGAAGTTTCTTGATCTTTCACACAATTATCTAGATGGTGACCTGCCCTTGGAATTCTCAGACTTGAAGCAGCTTGAAGTTCTTGATTTCAGCCACAACTTGCTGGCTGGGCCCGCATTAGGGCAGCTCGCAGGATTGAAATCGATCAAATCCCTCAACCTGTCCAGCAATTCTTTCTCTGGAAATCTCATCGGCATTGAATTATTTCCTAATCTTCTTGCTTTGAACATAAGTAACAACTTGTTCACAGGCCAAATCAACTCCAGTATCTGCAGTTTTGCCAAGAGAATTCAACTTCTTGATTTATCATCAAATCATTTCAGTGGTGGGCTTCAAGGCTTGGACAATTGCAAGGTAGCACTCAGGCAGCTTCATCTGGATTTCAATTCTCTTTCCGGCGAAATTCCGGATTCATTCTACTTGTTATCTTCATTGGAGCAGCTTTCAATCTCTTCAAACAATTTTTCTGGCCAGCTAAGCCTTAATATCAGTAAGCTTTCCAATCTTAGAATCCTAATTTTGTCCGGGAATCGGTTTTCTGGTTACCTTCCTGATGTTTTTGGCAACTTAACTGAACTAGAGCAGCTTGATGTAAATTCAAATTCATTCTCTGGGACCCTGCCTTCAACTCTGTCCACCTGTTCTAAGCTTCGAGTGCTTGATCTTCGGAACAACTCTCTTAATGGTCCTATTGATCTTGATTTTTCTCGATTGACTAATCTCTGTACTCTTGAGCTTGCTAGCAACCATTTTTCCGGTCCCTTGCCAGAATCACTCTCCAATTGCCAAGAACTGAAAATCTTGAGTCTTGCCAAGAACAATCTTTCTGGCCAAATTCCTGAAAACTATGCTAACCTTTCATCTCTCGTATTTCTTTCATTGTCGAATAACAGCCTTGTCAACTTATCAGGGTCCCTATCTGTTTTAAAGCATTGCAAGAATCTCACCACACTTATACTCACTAAGAATTTTCATGGTGAAGTAATACCCGGAAACATCAGTGGGTTCGATAGCTTGTTGATTTTTGCCCTCGGAAACTGTGGCCTAAAAGGTCAAATTCCAAATTGGCTATCAAACTGCAGGAAATTGCAGGTTCTTGACTTGTCTTGGAATCATTTAGACGGCAGCATCCCTTCATGGATTGGGCAGATGGAGGGTCTGTTCTATTTGGATTTTTCGAATAATTCTCTGTCTGGAGAAATCCCAAAGAGTGTGACAGAGCTTAAGAGCCTGATTTCTGCAAAGAGTTACAAATCCAGCCTCAACACTTTAACTGGTATTCCACTTTTCGTGAAGAGAAATAAGAGTGCTATTGGCTTGCAGTATAATCAGGCTTCGAGTTTTCCTCCATCGATATTGCTGAGCAATAACAGAATAAACGGAACAATTTGGTCAGAAATCGGACAACTGAAACAGCTTCATGTCTTGGATCTAAGTAGGAACAGCATAAGCGGGACCATCCCTAGCTCCATTTCGAATATGGTAAATCTCGAGATATTGGATTTGTCGTACAATAATCTTTCTGGATCAATTCCTTCATCATTCAATCAGCTCACGTTTCTGTCAAAGTTTAGTGTTGCTTATAATCATCTAGAAGGAGCAGTTCCAACAGGGGGGCAGTTTCTTAGCTTTCCCACCTCAAGCTTTGAGGGCAATCCCGAACTTTGTGGGAAACTGATCTCTCCTTGTGCTGTCAATAATATGGGGCTACATCCCCCTACTCCGTATCGGGAAGGTAGTAAGTTCGGTCGGAGCAGTATTCTTGGAGTGACAATCAGCATCGGAATTGGAATCGCTTTGCTTCTCGCTATTCTTTTGCTTAGAATATCGAGAAGAGATGTTGGCGTTCCCATTGATGACATGGAGGAGGAAATTAGTCGGGGCCTACCTAGGTTTTCTGATGCATTTGGGCCCCCGAAGCTGGTCATTTTCAAGAATGCCGATTGCAAGGATCTGACCGTCTCCGACTTGTTGAAATCAACAAACAATTTCAGCCAATCAAACATAGTCGGATGTGGAGGGTTCGGCCTAGTCTACAAGGCTGACCTACCTAACGGCACAAAAGCCGCAATCAAGAGACTATCAGGGGATTGTGGGCAAATGGAACGTGAATTTCAAGCTGAAGTGGAAGCTCTCTCTCGTGCTCAACATAAAAACCTTGTCTCTCTTCAAGGGTACTGTCGGTATGGAAATGATCGGCTCTTGATTTACTCATACATGGAAAACGGAAGCCTCGACTATTGGTTGCATGAGCGTGTGGACGGGGGTGCATTCCTTTCGTGGGCAACCCGATTGCGGATAGCTCAAGGTGCCGCTCGTGGGCTTGCATATCTACACAAAGAGCCCAATATAGTTCACCGGGACATCAAAACGAGCAACATTCTTTTGGATGAGAAATTCGAGGCCCACTTAGCTGATTTCGGGCTCTCAAGATTGCTCCACCCTTACGATACACATGTGACTACGGATTTGGTTGGCACATTGGGGTACATACCACCTGAGTATAGCCAGACTCTGACAGCAACTTTCAGGGGCGATGTGTACAGCTTTGGAGTTGTTATTCTCGAGCTTATAACAGGTAGAAGACCCGTTGAAGTGTGCAAAGGGAGGAACTGCAGGGATTTGGTGGGGTGGATGTACCAGATGAAATCGGAGAAGAAGGAGTGGGAGGTGTTCGATTCATGTATACGCAATAAAGATTGTGAGAAACAGTTACGGGAGTTGCTTGATATAGCTTGTAAATGTATAGACCAGGATCCCAGAAAGAGACCCTCCATTGATGAAGTTGTTTTGTTGCTTGAAGCTGTTGAGATAGGCAAATCTTGAAAATAGATTTTTTTTTTTCCCCTTAGTTTTTGTACTTGGAGGATTCTGGTTTCACATGGATTTTCAAGTGAAGAAGATATGTGCCAGTTTCTCCCTCTTATTTTACTATCATGTTCAGTAAAGAGCTATATATTCTTGTTGTTTCTGGTTCTTAGAAGCTCCTCTCTACTGTTTGGTCTGTTTTCGAGTTACCATCTCAATCTTGATTGCTTCTCTGTATCAAATCATAATCAGAACTCAGATGTGAAAGTCCATCTAAATTTTGCGGAAATGGCTTCTCTGCTGTAAGGAACGGTAGCATGTTATGTTGTGCCCAAAACACGTCGTTTCAGTATTCTTTCTTCTTTATGTGTGCTTTGCAATGCTAAACAAATTTAGACTATTATTTTTTTGTGCATATTTTTTATTTGATGCAAAACGTTGCTTTTGCTGGTAACATAGAAAATCTAATTCTTGTTTATATTATATGTGACCCTGATTTAAGTTTAGACTATTCTTTTTCGTTCGTATTTTTGATTCAATGCTAAACATTGCTTTTGTTGGTAATATAGAAAATCTTATTCTTGTCTAGAATATACGTGACGTAATATAAATTCAACCTATTCTCTTTCGTTTTCAATTTTCTTTTCTTGTTAAACGTTGTATTGTTGTTAAGAGAGCAGAATAATTCTTATCTAGAATAAAAATCACATCGATCTAAATTTAAACCATTCTTTTATAATTTTTCTTTTCACATGTTCTGCATTGCTAAAACATTGTTTATCTTGACAATACGAACGAAACTAATCATAGTCTCAACTAACGTGATCTTTTTGCAGTGGCTTGCAATTATCAGCGACCCTAATAAGCTCCAATTCTTTCGAAGGTGCAGATTGGGATGCCAAACCCCGCCCGTTCGCATATAAATATATTCAAACGATAGATTAATGTCAAAAATATATCTCTTTCGTGATAATACAACGATGAAGGAAAGAATATTGTACAAAGAAAATGAAGAAAAAGAGGAAAAGAAAGTGTAAAGAAAAGAGATACATTGCGTGGAATACAAGTGTGGCATTTAAAATAGTCTATTGTCATTGGTTTGAACACCATGCGTCACTGGGGCTTTTCCTCTCACCTTTCTTACATACCAAAATCCTGCTCCTACAAATGCTCCCGCAACTGACGCAGCTGTTACCGTCCCTAACACAATTCCACACACAAATCAACATATTTTTTAAACTAAATCGGCACGTCTCCGTCCAGACCGATCAAAATCCATACATACATATTCTTAATATACGACACAATTTACGCCTAATTATGGCGTTCGTTGAAGTATATGTGACATCTTTCGGCTCAATTGTACTTTTAAGTCCGATTATTATTAATGGTTGAATTTATTTAAATTATCATTTTAAATTATGAATGTGAATATATTGCAGTGTTTTATTTTTTCTATCTAAAAAACTATTTTCAAGAGAAGGTTGGGGAAAAATTACTTTTGATAAATTATTTAGCCATTTAATTTAATTATTAAAAAACATTATTGTATTAAAATTCTAACATTATCAATGCACACCGACATATACTAATGTCGTTGAAGTAGGAAGAAGCACTACGATAAATTAAATTATACTCGACGCATCATTTAAATTGACTCACCTGCCACCATTGCTGGGTTGTGGTGCTCACCTCTATGATCTACATTCAACAACACATATCAGAGCTAATTCAATGCAAATGAATCAACAAATCATACCAAATTTATTTATTAAAAATCATTTAATTTATATTAATTAACTTTAACTCTATTCAATATATAACATTTAATTTTATGAACTTTTAATAATAATCCCAACTTTTGAATTTGTCTGATATATATAAAAAATTATAAAAAATTAATTGAAAATTGATGTTGTAGCAATCGTCGTTGGTAATAAGTAAAATTATGAGCGACAGATAATTTTTAAAATTTTAACACAATCAAATATAAATTTAAAAAATTAAAATTTAGAAATCGTTATAAAAATTTGTAAAAATGAGAGCTCGTATAAAAAACCGGAGTAAAATTTACAAAATATTTTTCGGAAAAATTATCAAGATCATCTTACCTTTGCAATAAGTAGTAACATTCCTCTTCCCACACAAGCACAAGAACTCCTGCGTCGTCGTATCAAACCCACACGTTCCCCCTCCCTTCGCCCCATCCTGACACCAGAGGCACCGCGTCGTCACCGGAATCTCAAAATCCACTCTAATCCCATACTCCGGCACCTGATTATATGCCGGAGTCACCCCCAGATTCCTCCAGTAAACACTCGAATACGTCGCGCAGTGCTTCAGCATCATCCTCAGTGACTCGCTCCCCTTCGGATAATACGAACAGCACGAGCTCCGCCGCAGCGACGCCGCGCACCCCGGCAGGTGCCGGCAGAGGTAGCTCGACGTGTCGCACGTCGAGTCGCACTGCTCTGGGAACCGCTCGCAGAACATCGGCTTCGCCGCCATGATGACGTCACTCTCGCTGCAGTTGAAGAAGAGGTAGTCGTTCTGCCGGGACAGCCGGAAGTGGGTGCTGGTGTCGAGGCTGAAGGCCCGGGACGGCCGGAAAGCGTCGCCGTCGCTGCAGCTCCACATGTGCGGGTCGGATACGAGGAGGTGAGGGTCGCTGTAGCTGATGTTTTGGATCGGGTACCGGCCCGATGGGGTGCGGAGCTCGAGCTGGCCAGATTCGGAGCAGGCGAGGAGGTGTCTGTAATAAGGGCTGCCGCAGCCGTCGTCTATGCGAAGGGAAAGGTGATGGGTATTTGGCCGCAGGAGGTTCTGCATTGGTTGGGGGTGGCGACTGTGAGAAGTGGGAGGAGGAGGGAGAAAGGGAGGAGGAGGAGAGAGAAAGTAGGGTTGTTGCATGCAGAAGCCATGAATGGAGATGTTTGGGAGAATTAAGGTTGATTTTGTTGAGTTAAGCATTTTATTTAGGTTTGGGAATATTTTAATTTATATCATTTAACTTTGGTCACATTAATTTCATAGATTTCTTAAAATGATTTTAACTTATTTAGTTTATACCTAATTTGTTGAAAAATGACGACGTATTATTCATAATTTCATAAATTACCAAAAAGGTAATTCGACAACAACATCAATCATTTCAAGTAAATTTTAAAAATTTTAACAAAATTAAACATAAATAAAGTAAAATTAGCTAAAAATTATTATAAAAAGATCATAAACTTAAAAATTAAATATCAAATAGAGTCAAAATTAATGTGTATAAATTAAAATTTTGGGTAAAGTTGAAGAATATGGAATTAATGGTGGTGTGTAATTTGCTTTTTATAGCTTTTGCTTTTGCTCTTTTGCCCGGAATTATATGTGCTTTATTCTGTGTAATATTGCTTTTAGTTTCTTTTGTTCCTTTAGTGGGATTGTTAATTGGATTCAAGAATTATTTTATTTAAAAAAAAAAAATTAGATCTTGTGGAACACTTGCATGAATGATGACACGAACCATCCCGACTAGATCTCTTGTCTTAATATTTGGTCTCATATTTTAATTTTACCAATACACATCATATATACAAAATAATATAAATATAAAATTAAAACACGATGCATATTAATAGAGACTAAGTAAAAGATGGAATATGATATGAAAAATAATCTCATTTGAAATAATCTAGAACAATTATTATATAAGGATATGTTTGAACTAGAGTGGAAGTGTTTGCAGTTATTTTGGTTTTAAATTAGAATTAGCGGTCAACTATTAATCCGGTTTTATTTCGATTTCATTCTTTATAATTTTAAAAATCGATAGGTTCATAATTAAAATTGAAGAATCGTGTCATGTCTATATCTTGATGATTTTGTTGAATAGGTGAGGTGATATGCAGAGTAAAAATATTATATTTATTTTGCATTGAAGTATGGTTGGACATTACAGTGAAAATCCATTATAAAAAAAATTAAATTAAAAACGAGCACACACAATTCTAGAAAATCCAGAGGTGAACAAACTTCTACAAACTTTTGTTTCCAGTAAATTAACTCTTGAATCTTATTTAAAAACAATAAAAATTTAATAAATTTTGGCATTTTTCATTTAGATTATATAAATTGATGGTTATTTTTGTGATTGTCAACTAATTTTGTAATTCAATATATTAAAAACTATATTTTTAGAATTTATTATGGATTAATTAAAAAGGCTATTAATCTAAGAAGTTCAAACATTAATAACATCATATAACAAGACTAATTTCGAATTTGTTTCTAAGAGAACAAAATCTCTCTCTCTCTCTCTCTCTCAAAAACACACACACACAGAGGGGTAAGGCCCAGATAATCGATTGTGGCCATTTTTAGCCTATTGATCCATTAGATAAAAAGCTAATGGGTAAAAAGCCCAAGCCCATTAAATAAACTCATAACTTTTTGACTTGGTGCGGCCCAAACAAATTTGGGGATATTTCCATAGGTTAAATACGAATTATTAATTTGTGAATATCTTTATTCCATTCTCAGATTAAATCGAACTATATATTTACATTTCAAGAACAAAGAAATTATGCAAAAAATTGATGTGCATCGGGTGTACCGTGCAAGCTGATCAACAATCTTATTTGTAAAACTAAAAAGTATTATTTGTTTATTTAAAAAATATTACTATTGATTTAGTATCTCTAAAAACTAGTAATATTTTTGAAGTAAACAAGTAATATTTTTAAGTTAAACATGTAATACTGTAAATCGTGCACGATGCACTCAATGCAAAAGGAATTCGCTCAAGAAACTAAAGAGATACTTATGGGCTGTTTTCTTCTCTTCTTCTTCATTTTTTTTTATATTTTGTTTGGAATAGGAATTGAAGAGGTGTTTATAGTGTGATATTAGTAATCTTTCAAATATATATTATACTTTATATTATGATGTATATAAATAATGCAATTTAATAATGTCGACTATATATGACATGTTATAGATTGAATAATATTTAATAATTATAGTTTTTTAATATTATGTATTATTGATATGAGATATATCTCAGAATATCATAGAAAATAATTAAATTAAATTGGCCACCCCGCCAAAATATTATAAAATAGATATAAATTTATTTCCAGATTATAATTAATTTTTTTCTTAAATATTAAATTATAAACATAATCTTTAGAGTAATAGTTGCATAAATATGTAGGACATACTCAAATGCCTTACAGGGTAGAAATGTCTTGAATTTTATTCTTTAATCATATAGATTGGGTCTTTATTCTGACCAATATTATTACCGCATGCACATTTTGTAATAGTATATTTTAAATATATGTATATGTATAATATGATTTTAAATAAATTGAAGAATACTTGATTACTCTTTATTTTATTGATAAAGATATATAAAAAATTATTTTTTATAAGAAAATATATTGTCTTCTATCTAAATAAGACTATTGTTTTATAATTGATTGATTAATTGTATTAAACTAATTTTTAATAAGTTTTTTTAAATATATTAGTTAATATTTATTTGTAGCCGAAATCTAATAAAAATGATCTATACAGCAATATTCAAATCTAATAATTGTATGTTTTAATCTAATATCTTGATTTAATATACGTGATATGGATATCAAATTAAAAATTGTAAAAGAATATAAATTTGATACATTATACTTGAAAAATGTAGTTAAAAATATGTTTTAACAAGTTAGAAAAAAAGTTGAAAAAATAAAATAAAATTCAAATAATCAAAATATAAAACATCATTCTCCAAAAATATTTTAATTTTAATTGCTGAAAAATTGGGGGACAATACTATTTTTGGATTACTCTATTAATATATTTAATGTAAACTTAGCTTGTAATAAATATGTATACTCTTAAGTCTTAAGTCTTTAAATATCTCTCTCTGTCTCACACACACACACGCATATATATATATATAAATATATATATATATATATATTTATATATATATATATATATTTATATATATATATATATATATATATATATATTAGGTCGATGGACCATCATATACATAAATAGGGAGTTATTTCAATTTTCATTATACAGTGGAAATGATAAAATAGGATTGTTGTGATAGCAAGTGAAGCAATATGTCTAATCAAACAACCCTAATTCGTTCATAATTAACTGCTAATTACACTGTAGTAGAACAGGTCTTATACCACTAAATTATCAATCAACACTAATTTGTTCATTTAGGTTAATAATGATGCCTTCTTACATTCTTTGTTACGTCTTGTTGACATGTCACGAAATAAAATGTATGATGAAATACGAATGTAATAGTTGGAAGGATAATTGTATCATTTGTTGTGTTACTCGATACATTTCCAATTATATTTTATTAATGTATATCATGTATGAAATGATGATATCATTAAATATACATGAAATGCATTACTAATAAATTGTGCAATTAGAATTTGTTGTACAGTGAGAATATGCTACGTACACATCTAATAATCATTTATTCTTACACACAATCAAGATAAAATAATCACTTTGTAATGTGCAAAAATGATAAAGTCAAAACTAAATATATCCTCTTTAACCCTTTTTGATAAAGAAATTCTTTTTCCACCAATTAACAAAAAAATTATATTACTCACTTTTATTATTGAACAACTAAAATATCATTATTAAAGAATGAACACATCCCAACAAGATGCACTGTGAGGTTTATAAGAAGTTGACACGATCATAGCATATTGTGTGAATGTTACAATGATGGCGAGACTGGAATGCTATATATGTAGTTATGGCACGATCATGTTAAATCTTATGTATATTGTGTCATCATATTTTACGACTCATCGAACTATGCTTATGTTTTAATATGAACGAGCTGATAAAATTAAATTGAAGAGAACCTTTGTTGAAGAATAAATACAAAAAATGAAAAAGTCACAATGATAAATAGTATGTACCCAATATAAAAATAACTCAATGGGGCCAAGATTAATAAAATATAAGGTTGGCTCAATTCTTGGATGGGGAGTCTTGCTTCCCCACTAATCTTGAAAGCATGACACTTTGCCACCCCTTGGAAAGCTAAGAATGACTGCTTTTATACCTACAAAAGTTGGTACGTAGGCAACTAGATGGCCTAATTTATCTTGGGGGGGGGGGGGGGGTGGGGATTCAGGCCACTCATGACTTGATACATCCCACTATATCTACTCACTATATAAATTGGAACAAAGTACCCAAAAAGAAAAAAAAAATCATCTGAATTAGGAGGAATTTCTTTCTTGATGTAGATACATACATCACTAGATACAGACACTGCATTGGAATCTCTATTATGTTTTGTGCTTTTTCCAAACAAAAAATAGTCTTTCCTATTTTAAACAAGCAAGATAGAGTTTTTTTGACCATTTGGGCTGGCTGAGTATATCCCTTGTTTTCCAAAAGCTTTATTAATTGAATAAACTTGCAATTCACTCAACTATTTTCTTTGCGGTTCAATAACATATTTTATTTATCTCGTATTTTATTTTATTGGTGTCAGAGAAAAATATAAAATTGACAATATGTTGCGAAAATTATAAATTTTAAGATACATTGATATATATATATATATATATAATCTTTAAAATATCTCAAAACTCCCGACATTGTTGATCGTGTGAAACAACTTTAACTCATAAGGAGTATATCTCAAAACTTATGAGTTTTCAAATACGTTGTCAAGTTTTGAGTTATATCTGAATTTCGACATGTGACTACAAAATTATACTATTTTTGTTCCAAAAAATAAAATCAGTTTTCAAACATAATTTTATCCCAAAAGGATTTTCTTATTTTAAAAATTAATATCTCATTTTATTAATTAAAGTAATAATCTGATATTTTTTTTCATAAAAAAACTACATATAATTGAATAATTTCAACCACCAAATAAAGAAAGTTATATAATTGTGAATTCATAGTTTTTAAGTGATCGATACCTTCGTTAAATTGAATATATATAGACACACACACATTCTTGTCAAATAATATTTAAAAAAAAAAAAAAAACAGGAGTGTTTTCTAAAATGTGTATAATACTTCACTTTAATACATATTATTACTATTCATGTTGTCCCAAGAGTTGGGCCATACTGATAATTCAAGTAGAAATTGTGGACAACTGATCCTAAACTTTGGCCTAGTTCTTTAGTAACATCAAGTCTATAACTAATACTGCATCTCAAAGAACAACAAACTATAGAAAGAGTACTAATACAAACAAAGATCATAAGAACCAAGTACAACTCCTTGTGCCCTAGGTACAACTTCTCACCCTCCTTCACTCCACACAAATCACTCCAAGAAAGTCTCCATTACATCGTTATACATCCCCCCTTCATTCCTATACTCCCCTGGGTTGTGCGAAAGGTGATTCAGCGACGACGATGAAGACGACGTCGCCATTCTTGCGGGCAACGTGAAGCTTCTCTTGAACTTCCCATCCATCTTCGAATGGCTATCCAAGCTCAAGAACTCGTTCGGATTTGCCCCGTGCAAGCCAGAGGGATCCGAATTGGGGTCGGTCTTGCCCCCAAGCCCATCTGGGTTAAACAAGAGCTTGGCCTCGTCCGCCCGGCCCGTGAGCGCATTGAAGAAGGACAGCCCATTAGGCCACTTGATGTCGCTATCGTGATCCCCGATCATATCAGGTTCGTTCGAGTGCGGGAGCAGGAACATGTGCGTCTCGTCTTTTGACGATTGTGGCATCCCAAGCCGAGCCGAGTTTTGGTAATTGGGGGATGCCATCATTGAAGGGTTTGACAGGAGGGGCCTCGGCCCCCAGTTGAAGAGCGGAGGTGGGGCTCTAATAGGCATCGCGGGCTGCTTTAGAGGAGCCGTGGTCGAGGATGAGGCGTTTCGGGTCGAAGAAAACAGCTGGGATAGATAGAATCCAGATTGGTAGCCTAAGGATTCAAATGTGTGTCTCATTCTCAGCACAAAATGGAGGTCTTCTGGTATCTGAATTGAACCAAAAAAACATCCTAACTCAGATCAAAGTAATGGTACAACAATTTTAACAGGAGGTGCAACAAGTAACTCACAATCTTGCAAGAACCAAGCTGTAGAAGTCCATGTCCAGCTTGAATAACAGCAATAGTCTGGTCCCAAAAAAAAATTAAAAAATTTAAAATAAAAACCCAGATAAATTTAGCATTAATTTAAGGTTTTTCCAACAGAAAAATTCAAGAAAAAAAAAAGATTAATTACAAGAAAAACTGAATTTTCAGACCTGGATGCCTGACTCAAACTGTTCAGTCCACTCTAGAGGTAGCTGCAATTAATAAATCAGAGGAGATAATCAATCATTCAGAAAGAGTAGTTTTACTTTTTTATCAGAACAATAATTGGGACATTGAAGGTCCACTTTCTTCCACCATTAACACATCACCAAGAATTAGCAGAAATATTACTTTTTTGCTGTTTAATCAAAATCAACACCTCTCCTTCCGTCCCAAAAAAAAATGAGTCCCGTTTAATACGAATTAAATTAAAGGTATTATATAATACATACAGCATCAAATGAACTCTGCCAGTAGTTGGAAATGTTTGGTTCACATTCTGTAGGCTCTTTGAATACCCATTTGTGGCATTTATCAGAAGCAACTTTCCCCATCAATCTGCAATTAATCTTTCACCCATATCAAGCTAGACCCACAGAGGTAAGGTGAAAGAACACACACAAAACAAAAATCTTCCCTCTCTCTGTCTGGAGCCTCACCTTCTCTCTCCTCCTGGCTGGGGGCAAGACAGAGAAGATTGATACAAAAAATAAAAATCCAATCTTGAAAGCACCTTACCCAGTACCCACCCTTCTCCATAATTATACAATTGAATGGACATTTTGCTGAAGGCTTTCCTGACAGGATCTTCTCCATCCATCTCATCCAAACACTCTGCAACTCTGCTTCTGCAGAACCCATCTTCCCACATCAACATTCTGCAGAAAGTAACAAAAAAGGGGGATTGAGAAAAGACAAGAAAATCAAACTCACACCGAGTCACCACCACCTGTCAACTCGCTATCCTTAATAATATCAACAAAAGAAACTTCCTTTTCTTGACCATAATTTGTTGATCGGGTTTGTATTTAATTGAAAGATAATTAAGGTAGTTAATTGAGTTTGTACTCACAAGCTACCATTGTCGTCTCCAACTTTGCAACCATTGCCACCTCTAACTCTCCTGCAAGGAAATGACAAACCCTTTTGGATTAAGCGACAAAAAACCAAGAAAATGAAGCCCACATGTAAGAAACTAAACCAGAAAAACGAAAATTTATGAAAAATCAAGAAAATGGAGGAGTTGAGAAGTGAGAGAGAGAGAGAGAGAGAGAGACATACGGGCGAGGACGAATGGTCCAGAAGACAGAGTAAGTCCAGTCTGAGTTGAGACAGACGCTTCTAAGGGCCTCATGAAGGGCCATCATCCCAACTGCTTCTTTGCTCCTGTCTGTTGCTCCTGAGCCCACCATCTCCCTCTCTCTCTCTCTCTCTCTCTCTCTCTCTCGCTTTTCCAAATTTTCCCCTTATTTGGCGGTCTTGTAAGACTAAAATCCACTAGCACCCGAGAAGTTAGCTAAGCTATATAGTAAGATAAAAATGTCTGCTTTTTTATATTTATCTACTATGCCCACAACTGCACTGCAGAATGCCTGTCAAATATCAGCCACAAAGAGAGAGACAGAGAGAGAGACTGCTCCTGGCTTCATCTCTTTCTTTCTTTTTCACTCGTCCAACTTTGTTACCCACACACAGTCCCTTTACTTCTTTACTATCTTGAGCAATTAATTACCACAGAAACCCGGTTACTCGGGGGGAGAAAAAGGGTACTGGTACAGAGGTATCAGACGCGCAGTGAGAGTGAAAGTGCGTGCAAATGACTGTGTGCAGTGTATGTGTGTGTGTGTGAATTGAAGGAAGTTGAGGATTTTGTTCTCTCTGTCTCTCTCTGAATTTTTTAACTGTGAAATAGTGTGTTTGGGGAGGAGAGTGGGGACACCCCTTTTATCCTCCTTAGCAAAGCACCAACAGACAGCGGGAGAAAGGTTGGGAAGAAAAAAGAGAAGAAGATGGCGTGGCTCCATTGTCAAATTACATAATTGCCCTTCTTATATTTTGGATTCCATCTAGTACTACTCTTTTTTAGCAAACTTGTCAAACTCGATTTATTTATTTATTTTTATTTATAACTAGGGTCCTTGGACAGTCCCTAAATTCGGTTTGTAAAATCGTAGAATTCTATATTTATGTAAATACATATATATACATATATTTTTTAAAAATCATATTAAAAAAACTGAAGATAGAATAATTATTAATTCTGTTATACAATTTAAAAATTATTTACTTACAAAAAACATAAATAACATAATATAAATTTTACGAACATTACACTAGTTGGTATACAGTTTTTTGTGTCGAATGTTTCATTGATATACATTCTTTTCTTTCGTGTCGAATAGAAACAATCACTTTTGATTCACTCTCCAAAATTTATATATATACACACACATATATTTATATTTCTTCCATCACAAATTACACCCATAAGCAATTAGAAAATATATAAAATAAAATTTTGAACACATTAACCTAATAAAAAAAATATTTGTCTAATATATATTGTAATTCTTTTGCTCCACTAAAAAAGAACATAGTCTTTCTATAATACATTTAAATTCTATATATAGTATTAAATAATATTAAATTAAAAAACTATTGTTTCAATCCGTTAAGCCAATAAATAAGTGATTATTTGATGTTTATAATACTAACAATTAACAAACAAACAAAACAAAGCCATACAAAATGCTAAATGATATTTACATTCAATTTAATATTTTTATGGGTATTTAAAATATCAAATTAGTGGACTTTTGTAATTTGCTAATCTGGACTTTTCAATAGGTATTTCAATTTATTTAATTTTTAATTTCTGAACCAAAATGTAAAGAAAAAAAGTACTAATTACTAAAATCATATAATCGATCCACAAATTGCAATTTACCGATTCACACAATAAGAAAAATGAGAAAGAGTGACAAAATTTTAACGACCAAGTAAAACATTGTTTGTTAATTAATTTTTGCAACAATACCATAAAACTCATTGTTATACAAATTTTTTTTCAAATGAAAGTAATGATTGGTGACGTGATACTATGAATTATTAATTTTGTCACTAAATATAAATTCAAATTATAAATAACGAAATTATATTTTGTTAAAATTTATAAACTTCGTTGCCAAATATAACCCATACAACTTAACAAGAAGTTTTATAAACCGTCAATAAATAATTTCACACCACTTCTCTTCCTTTTTTGCTCCCACATCTTCAATCTATTTTCTCCACCTCGTGCAAAGCTCGCCGTTTATCACCACCACCGCCATCGACCCGATTTCAGCCACTAATCCAACAACAAGCATTCGTCTCCTGATTTTCCTGCTCAGGTTGATCCAATTTTTTAAAATTAGAAGGAAAAAGTTGGTTGAGTTTACAATCATAAAACAATTCAATAATTCAATTGAATGTTTGTGTTTAAGACATTACTGCTTTTGTACAATTATAACCTTAATCACTTATAAATTTATATATGATTAATATGTTATTTCGGGAAATTTAAATTTTATAATTATTGAATTATTTGGACGGATTGATTCTAGCACAACCCCAAATACAAAACATTTCTAATGTGTTAAATTTTGTTATTATAAGATGAGGATTAGGGCTCGAAAGAAGAAAAAAAAATTATTCAATACTCGATTTAAGATCGTTTTTTTTAAAGTCTGTTTGAATTTTGTTCCATAAAAATATTAAACAAGTTTAAATATATCTTTATGTTTGATAAACTATAAAGTTTGAATTGGACTCGAGCTTAGTGTATCGTTAAAACAAGTTTTAAAATATTATATTATTTAAGTTTGATTTATGTTTAATGCAACAAAAGATCATTTAAGTTTAAATTTATTAATTTTTAGATAAATTTGAATAAAATGTTAAAGATTTAATAATATATTAAAAAACTTAAACGATGATATATTTGGTTCGATTTACCCGCTGCACAAAGGTTAAGGGGTTGTTAGGACATGATTCACATTTTTTTTGCTTTTTGAAAAGAAATATAATAAGGGCAAGACTCGTGTAGAATGAGCCTTGATGATTACTGCGTCCATTGCGGATATTAATAGGTTTCACTGCTTTTTAGATCATTGATCATTTACCATCATAAATTACTGAAAAAAACAAACAAAAAATAAAATATTAATAAATTAATACATTAATAATAATAATAATATTATTATGATTATTATTATTATTATTATTATTATTATAAATAAATAAACAAAGAAAACAACTGTAATTTAGCTCGATTTCCAGGGATGAGATCGTCCGATTAATTATCAAAGAGGTTAGGTATATTGAATTTGAAGGCGCTATGGGAAAAAAATGATCGATAATTGGTGTAAATTAGAGGTTCGATATTTATTTTCAAATTTTTAAATTTAAATTAAAAAAATAATAAAAGATTGTTTAGTTTTTCCTTTTTCATTTTCTCTTGAATAATGTTCAACAATGATTTCAAAAGACAAAAAAAAAGGGGTGTTGAATAATTTATTTAAATACAAGAGTTTGAAATTCCAAATGTTACAAATTTGGATTTCTTTGAAGTATACATAACTAAATAAGTAGATAAATAAGTACAATAAATTTATTGCAGGAGCCGCTCATCTCAAAAGTTCATTAGAAACATAAATAAATAATTAAATACATATGTATATGAAATTTATTAATTATATAAAATTAAATTATATAATATGTTTAAAAAAAAAGAAGTTAGTTAATATTTATTTGCACTGTAAATTCAATACAAATAATCAAATACACAATAAATGTTAAAATTTAACTTAGATAATAAATAATAAATAACTATATATTTTGCATGTGATATTCATTTTAATCTATGTGATATTTGTGTAAAATTAAAAATCATTAAAAGATAATTAATTTAATATATTATACACATAACAATTTATTTCTTAAAACATATATTAATATAAATTCTCTTAAACTAATTTAGTCAAACGTTATTGTAATAGTTATACAAATAATATATATATATATATATTTGGAATTAGTGTGTGCTTTTTATTATTTTGAATGATGAAAAAGAGTTATTTTATTTTATTTTTTAATTATTAGATATGAATATAAGAATGCCATTCATCATGTGTTATTAGGTATTTGAATTATGCTATAACTACTAAATAAAATTTGGTTATGGCCCAAATAATTGGAACGAAAAGAAATTAAATAATTAGGGTACTTATAGGCTGAAGTACATCAATAGAAGCATAGAGTACAACCTCGTTACTCTTATAGCATGCTTTTACACTGAGCTGAGTGCTAGGTATCTAGAACATTCCAGATATTCTTGATGAGGGATCTAATGTTGAACTTGAAACCAGTACTTCTAAATTCTAATCCTTCCCCCCTTTTTACATAATGATGACACAACATTTAAAGGAAAACTACCACTTTGATCAATTATAACACTTTAAGGAAAGTTTCTCATCCATCTTAACTATGTTTTTCTTTTCTTTTTATTATTATTTATTGTATTAGAAGTAAATTGTTTTTTTTATAATCTCGTTCACTTATTTACTATGAATACATGTTAATATATCTATTTATTTTATTTCTTATATCGTTGAACAAAAATTTAATAAAAAATTTAATTTAAAAAAAAGTACAATCATAGTCAATCGACTGAGCATTTCTCCTGGTCATTGGGGTAATCCAAGAGGGGAAGCCGGAGCACCATTCCATTGAGGATAAGCTCTTCAAAGCAAAAGGTTGCTAGGTTACAAGTAGAACTAGGATCTTTATAACTAAAAAAATCAAAGTTACAAATGTCAAAGATATTACATAAAAGGATTGTGTTTTTGTTATTGGAATATGTTAATTTGTCTAGATCTTATAAAAAAAATAGTTATTTTTCTTATCTAAAATAAAAAATTGTGATGTTGCATATCAGTGATAAATACATTAACACGTGTTCATGATAGATAGTTAAATATTTTTGTACTAATCAAACTATTGTATTTTTTGCACTTTTATCACTATGAATTTGTTGTGTTTCACTTCACTATTTGAAAATTTGAGCTATTGTTTCTATAACACTTCACCTTCATATTTTATTTTATTTTCTTGTGACAATTTACCATCTAGATCTAAAATAAATATACTACATGAGAGTCAATATTATATTTAGGAAAGAAAAAAGAGAGGGGGTACAAGTGCAAAAAGCACAACAATTGAAGCGTTAAATATTATTCTATCTTGATTTAGGGGTAATCACAGTCTGAATATTAGTAAATTTCAGAAATTAAATATAAGTCCAAGGATTCCAAAATAGATTTGTTCTAAATTGAATCAAAGATTAGAAATATCTTGACCTAATCAAATCAGAAATCAAGAATGATTGAATGAAGAAATTTCAAATTAAATAGAGTAAAATGATTCGAAATAGAAAATTTAAAGTTTTTTCAATCTAAAAAATATAATAGACTACTAACGAATAAAAAAATTACAATTCACGTCGATATTAAAGTAAATAACATTACATAGTGAATTATGCATATATTATTTTTATATTAAGTTAATATCACATAATATATTTTATATATATATATATAATATTTTTATAAAACAAATGTTAAACATAAGGAGAACTTGAGGTAGTGTTGTATAACATCCACAACTGGTATCCAACTAAACTATGTTATTTTGTATTAAAATTGAATATAATTTTTTTTAATTTATATCAAAACAACACTATATTTTTATATTTATATTTTTATATCAATGTTGAGTCTCTGATTTTATTAAGATTTATTAATATTTTTTAGGCGAGTCTTTTGTGTAGCGTATGCATTGTATATATGATTTACAATATTATTTATTTAATTATAAAATATTATTTATTACTTGAAAAATATTATTACCTTTTAAAGGTAACAAATCAGTAATAATACTTTTAAAATAAGCAAGTGATATTTTTTTAATTAAATAAATTATAATATAGATCGAATTATACGGTACACCAAAAACTTCTTGCAAATTTTTTGTTATTTTATGTTAAATGGGTACTAAATCTTGAAATAGAGGGTTATTGGTTGTACAAAAATATAATATTATTCTTCTTTTGCCTAGCATGTTCTCATGTGCGATACACGAATATATTAGTACAGTATAATGTTATTAAATTTCAGAAATACATAAAATTAATATTTTTAAAATATATATATAATTATGTTAATAATTTATATATGTACCATCATTATAATAAAGATATAAATATCATATATAAAATCATATGTGAATATTATTTAATTTTATTTATACAATACAATCATCAAACTATCAAATATATAGTATTTTTTAATCAAGAAAAATGAATAAAATCTTGTATATTAATGTGAATATTTTTTATTATTATATATATCATCAAATCTGCCACAAATTCACAATATATTTTAAAATCAAGTAATTATGAAGATATATGAATTTCTTAAATTAATTTTGGTAAAATTAGTAACATTACAAATATTTACAAATAAAAATATAAAAAATTAAAATGAATGCTTATTGGTTATGAATATAACAATATTCCTAAAGGAATTGATTTTTTCATTTGTAAAAAGAAAAATACACGGAAAAAATGATAATAACAAATATAGAAATAGTGAATTTACTATTATATATATATATAGATTAATATTTAGTAATCAATTTAATACACATTTTGATATAAATTTACATTATTTATTTAAATTAATTTTTATTATATTAATCAAAACTTATTTATCTTGCAATATTTAAACTTTTATTCAAATGCCCATTTATATTTTACAGATAATATGATTTATTAAATCATAATTAATATTATATTAAGTTACGTATGGACAAAGGGCATGGAGGTACAAAATTATAGGCATTTTAAACAGTCCTCAACAGAATCTTTACCAGTCAAAAAGCAAGTAGGAGAAACCCTGAGCTCTTAATATAATAATATATTTTATTGTATTTTATTATATTTTATTTTATTACATGTCAGTTGGAAAGACTTGGGGGTAATCATAATTTTATTCGTACGGTCATTGGTTAGAGTTTAGAGAGAGAAAGGAAGAATTTAAGATTTGGGCACCCCTCTTTTTACTTTGGGCAAACCTCCCTTCAAGGCTAAGGCAGCTGTCCCTAACTCTTGCGCAAAATTTGATGTCACCCTTTGCAAAAAGATCCAATTTTTTGATGACATGTTTAAATGTGCTATTGTTTCTATCTTCATTAAATAAGAATATGCCCATACATTACATTAACAAAAAGTATCTATCTACTCTTTTCACTTACTTTGATGGAGAACAATTTTTTAAAGTTATTTGATTTAAATTTAATCAGGTCGTGTGAATTTTTTTTTTAAAAATTTTATATTGTGAAATAAAGTTGAATAATGATTATTTTTATTTGTTTTGAAATTATATAAGTTAATTTTTATTGTACATGTCACATCAATTCTGAAAAAATGTGTAGTTTTAATATTATATTGTGATAAAATATATTAGTAATGATTGGATGATTGTAAATGATTACTTTTGATTATAAAAAAATAGAGAGATAATAGATGATGATATTAAAAAAATTCAAAATTAGAATAATAATAGGTGTAAGTATTTATAATATAGAATTATTATTGAATTGAAATATTTGTTTTTACATTTTAAAACAAATGAGAATTGAGTATTGACATCCAAAATGCTTACCAAACATACCCTTAAGAACTAGTGTATCATGCGTTACACTTTATAAGTATATTATATAGTAGAAATATAATATGTGTGTTTGATTGGTAGATAAATAAATGTTCGTAAAGATGTGTAAATTAACCGACTTATACAAGTCTGTAATGTTAGCAAAAAACTCATTTACTTATTTATATATTTATTTTTTAGGAAAATAATTTTGAAGGTAATATCACATGTGTTTGTCGCAAGCACTCTGCAGGCATTTGTTTATAAATTAAGAACGTAATATATGTGTCTGACTATCATAGAAGCAAGTACTTACAAATATATTTACAAAAGTGTGCAGACTAATAAGCTTCAATAAGTTTATATTTATAACAAAAAGAGTATCAATTTCTTATATGTATATGTGTCTATATATACACTCCATCAACTCATGTAATGATGTTATGACATATCTAATGTTTTAAATTTGTTCACATGTTTATTTATTATTCATAAATACAATGTCATATTGTGTGTATTATCATTAATATTTTTTTACAAGATTGGACTCAAAACTAACCTATTTAAGTAGATTTTTACATACATATATACACTCTACCGACTCGAACAATTGTGATATAAAATAAATCTAAAGTTTATTTAAATTTGAAAGAGTATTTATGTCATCTTACTCAAATTATATTTACTATTTACTATAGAAAAAAAAAAATTGTGCTCGAAATGTCCTATATGCCCTTTTGACTTGGGAGATGAGAGGTTTTGCAGTGGAGGAGAGAGAGGGGAGTGCTCAAATCAAAGTACCAGAGAGAGATTGCAGGAAAAAAAAAAGAAAAAGAAAAACTAGTTGTATTATGTAATATATGGGGATTAAAGAAAAGAATTGAGAGAATATGAGATTAAGGAGTCACGTGAGCACGTGAGATGGCAGTGAGTCGGTGCCTCGTTTGTCATAAAGAAATAGAAGCGCACGAATTGCGGACCACTGTACCCTTTCTCCGAGGCATCTCCACTTTTCACTCCTCCACGCTCCCCACTCACGCGCCCCATACGTGTTCCCAGGGCCAACACTGTCCGTCAAACAAAATTAATGGATTATATTTTATTTTCTTTTCAAATTTCATTTTGATGAATTATTTGCATGTAGATGACGTTTCATTTCTTCTTTTAAAAAAAATACGAGAATAGATAAATTGTTTGATGTGCATTGGTAGCTAAGGATTGAACAAGAAATAATGAGTATTACATTAAATTATAATACACAATTTTAATATTTTGATTATATCTATTTAAGTGTCAATGCAATTATATCTTATATGTCTATAATTTGTTTATTTTTTAATTCTATAATTCGTTAAACTATTACTACTATTGAACACTCTAAAATATTTTAAATAAATTATAAAAATTAAACTTAAAATTATTGACTCCTAATAGTAATTAGTTCAATACAAATAAACTGTTAATTTTTAAAAAAATTAAGAAATATTTACCGGAACTTATAAACTCTTTAAAATATTTTATAAAATATTTAAGTATTTATAAGCTCGATAAGGCAAAATAAAATAATTTATGTATATATACATATAAATAAGATGTAAGAAAATTATTTTTGTAAGAAATAAAACTCCATCTTATTTCTCAAACTTCAATATATTTTTATCATTTTAATTACACAATCATTTTATTAATGTAAATATTTTGATAACTTATTTTTAAAATAAAATAAAGCATAACGTAAACCCTAAAAATATTTTATTGTTATATAAAAACTTACATAAAAAATTAACGCATTGAGTGAAAAATCAGCAGGAAAAGAAAAAATAATTTTAAATTTATTGAAAATGATGGGGGAATGACAATTTTAGCCCTAGTGTAATCCAACCCACGGCCTGCGCGTGTGTGGCGACATCGCAAGGGGAACCTTTTAGGAACAAAAAAACAATTAATAATAATAATAATAATAATGATGGTGGGGCCCGGGGTACGTCAATCTATGAGCCCCAGCCCGCAGTGTTGATTAGCTCCTCCGCATTGACCGGCCGGGGCTGGGATGCCACCCACACGACCGTATCTTTATGGGCCCCACCCCCACCATATAATTCCAACCTTAATCTTATTCTCACCTAACTGCTCCCTCCTACATACTTCAATAATAATGCCAATATGTCCTTTTAAATTTAAAAAAGAAAGAAAAAAGAAAAAGGCCAGTTTACGTCTTTTATTTTTCCTACTCATCCAATAATTCAATGTCAAATTTACTCTTTACATCATCTTAATTATTGAAAAATCGAATTAGACGTATCACATAACATATATATACACTTATTTAAATTAAAAAAAATATTTCTAACATATCTTCATAAGTGAAACTACTAATGGTGTCGTGCTTTGAGAAAAAAAAGGCCATAGTAGCAGAGGGGTTTTCATCTGACTTAAATAATGGTTTTGCTGTTTTGGGTGAATCTCATAATGGACCGTTGAGTTTGACATTTGATATTGTAAAGTATAATATATCATATTAATACTGTAAAATAAGTCGTTCTTTGATAAAATGTTCGGCTAAAACAAATTAAATTTATAATAGCGCATTCAGCTAATACAAATCAAACGTCTTATAAAGTGTTTAACAGATGTAAATTAAAATCGAACATTTTATAGAACATTTAGCTGACAAAAAAATTTTATAATGCATTTGGCTTACATAAATCAAATATTGTATGATGTGTTCGGCTAATTAAAGTCGAACGCACTAAATTCTTTGTTTGTTTTTATTTTTATTTTTATTTACTTATTTATTTATTATTATTTTTTTGTCTACGCCTACAAAATTTTCTTATTCTTACCAAGATAAGGTAACAAAAACCCTTGTGCTCCTTATAATGACCGGAGCTGTGGGGGTGGGAAGCAAAGTTGGGAGGGAGAGGAGGGTTTTCAATTTTGGGAGATGGCTGTGTTTAGTAAAATTAATTTTTTAAATATAGATCTTTGTGGTGTATATAGTAAAAGTTATGTTAAACAAATATATTGTGGGTTGTCTGAAATTATTTTAAAATAAATATACTAGTAATATTTTTGTACGATGCACGAATTATAAGTATTATGTATATATTTATATAGTTGACAATTGATAATATGATGAACGATGAAAATTAATATATAACGGAACATTTTATTTAATTTGTCTTTACAAAATAAAAAAATAATAAATATAAGTTGGTTAGAAAATATATGTATCAATTTTTTAACTTACTAAATGGATAAAAAAAATTAATGTTTACATTATCGATTTGAAGAAATATTTTACAATGTGGACAAAATTATGCCAATATTATATTTTACTATCTATATTTTAAATATAAATATTGTCTAAGATTATGAAAGACAATTCATAATATCTACCACATATATATATACTATAATTATAAAATCTTCTATAAGTATGATATACTTAACTAAAAAAAAAAAACTTTTGTCCACTCTAGTATTTTTTTATATTTTTTTATCCATCGCTTATTTTTTCGAGCTGTCTATTTTAGTAAGTTACAATGAGCGGGACGAATTAATGTAAATGGATTTGTTATTTTTTCGAGCTGTCTACTTTGGTCACTTATTTCTTTTTATGTTTATAAATGGATTTGTAGGTGTCAAACTTTATTTACAAAGAAATTGTTGGAGTATCATTTAACGTAAACGTGTAATTGGTCTTGACTAAATTAGAAAAAAAAATTATATGTACATAAATAATAATATCAATTTATAACATTCAAGTTAATACTTGAACATTAATGTAAAACTAAAATAAAAATATTAATGGAATTTTAGCAAATTTTTGGTGACAAAATAAAAATATTCCATTATTAACAAGAATGAGCTTTTATATTATGATAGATGATAGATATTATTTTATGACGAAACTAATTCTTATTAAAGCTTCAAAATTTGATAAAGATCATTGTAAGTGAGTACAACGTGAGCATTCTGGGTCATATTTAATATTGTAAAGGAATCGTTTTATTTTTATGTTTTATTTTATATTCGAGCTAAAACTAAAATTTGAATCCGAACAAATTTCTATTTTTTAAGGGTACCTTTTTTTCTTTTTGGCAATATGGTGAACTATAGATCACGTCCATACAAATTTTTTTTTTATATATTTGACTTATTTAATTATATATAATTTAATTATAAAATAAAATATTTTAATTTTTTTACTGTAGCCCACTGTATTTTTCATGATGACAATAAATTTAATTCATCCAATCATTGATCTCGTGGTTTACTACTGAAGACTGGCTAATACCCAAGCGACAGTCGGCTGCATGGTGGTACTACCCAATAAGTTGACAGACGTTAAACCTATTTGCCATGATGACGATCAAGCCAACCCACTTGAGCGATTATCCAGTGGACTGTAGACCTCTACGAGTCACTAAAAAAACGAGACTTGAATTTTAAAATATAACTAAATTTTTTGAAACAAAAAATATTTGTAAAATATGACACTTTTTCTAAATGAAAGAATTACCGTGCTGGTCTAATACTTAATGCAAATTAGGTAAAAGCATAATAAAATTAAAGGTCCAATAATCATGGTAGTAGAAATTGTGGTAATCACCTAATTATTAGATCCTAAAATCATGCTAATCACCACACCTAATCATTCTCCTTCAAGAACTAATTTGGTTTCCCTGATTATTCCTTTTCCATGGATACATTATCCATGATTTATTCCACCAAATTACTCCATTCCGATATAAAATACTCGGCTCGCAATCCTAATCGAGCCCGGCGAATGTCTTTAATTTTGGCCTTTTTAGTTGAGTTAGAATTTGCACGATTAAGATATATTTATTAAAAAGATTAAGTAAATATTCAAAAAAATATTTGAATAATTTTATTTTTTGTAAAAAAAAATTCAAGCAATCTTTAACAAAAGTTTGATTTAATTAATTTTTATATTTTGTTAAACCCCGATGCAAATAGTTCAATATATAATACATATTTAATTAAACTTTAATAATAAATTAATAAATAATTGAATGTTTTAAATTTAATATTTTATTTTATTATCTGTAATATGAGTGTTAAATTAGAGATCGTGAAAAAAGATCTAATTTATCATGTGTGAAAAATTGATTATGGACAAAAGAATTAATTGCATGCTTTAAAATAAAAATGATTAAAAAAGAAAAAAAATGGCTTATTAATTGTAGATCTTCACCCTCTTGTTGATTTTTTACATAAATATTCAATCATTATTACTTTATTTTGGAATTGAAACATAGTGAGTTTTTTATTTTTATTTTTTTTATACAGATTGTTCTATTATTATATTAATTTAGATTTAGATTACAACATATTTTAAATTGTTTGCATATGATTGTACCAATTTCAAATTAATTGAATTTGTTTTTGAGTTAGCTCGAGGTGAAAAATTAAGTTCAATTGACTTAGAATCGGGTGTTGAGCTTTGAGTTTTCAGTCAAATCGAATTTGAATTTGACAACGAATTAACTTGGACTCAAAAAATTTCCATTCTCAATTTTAAAGTATGTCTAAATTAACGTAATCCTTTATTATATGTGAGTTTTAAATATTTATCTCCGTAGAAATTAATTCAAATAAAACCTTAATTTAACAATATCATCAAAGTTTTAATTCAAACATAATTTCATTGACACAAGCTAACTAACTGAGCATGTTACGTAAGGCCACAGGCCCAAATGAAGAAGATAAAGGGTTCCAAAATATATGTGGGCCTACCCAAAAAATATTTGGGCCTAAAATGGTTCAAAAATATTTGGGCCTATAATAATAAATAATATTTCCAGCTTGGATCCAATGTTTGTTTGGGCCTGATCTGTTTGTTTGGATGAAGAGCAGCAATGGATGACCCATTGGGAATTGGATGACTTGTAAGGGTTTACATGATGTCATTTTATATTTTTAGTCGATTATTTTTTAAATATTTGAAATGATGAATTAATTATTAAAAATAAACATTATAAGTAATATCTAATAATTTTTAATCATTATCTCAGAATATGGAATGGTAATTAATACTTTACAGAGAAATTAGCTTCCAAAATTAAATAATTATAAAATACGAGTTCAATATAAACATAAAATAAGTTAAGTATTGATAAATATAGGGGTACAAATTGTATCCAAACTTTGTGCAATTTTGGTTTTATAAATTAGCAATATTATAAAAATATTAATATAAGAAATTTCAAATAAAAATAATATAAGAAAATCTTTACAATATTTTTTTTGAATCTTGTAAGTTTATTTTGTATAAAATATTTTAAATATCATAATATATCCAAATTAACCTAAAAAAGTGTATTAATATTTAATAATTACTATTATCTATATTAAATAGAAGATTGTAAGAAGAAAAATTAATTCGATATGATGTAAGAAAATGAAGTTGAAACGAAACAATTATAAATTTTTAAAATTTTAGGAGAAAAAGTAAAAAAGAAAAAAAGATAATTTGTTCTCTTTATTGCACCAAAATATTTTGCTGATATATATATATATTTCTTTTTTTAATTTATTTATTTTCCCCTCTTTGACCCGCGTAGCTTCTCCAACCCGGCCCAGCCCACAATTTATTGGTGTTTTTTGCTGATTGCTTGATCTGTTAATCATGATAAATAAATAAATAAATAATTTCGACTGCAATTCATAGTATTGGAAACAAAGCAACAGTGGTAAATTTTCTGTTTATCGATCCCTTTTCACCCTGCGAAAATCAGAGACGAAGGAGCAGAATTAAAAAGATAGAACAAAAGTAAGGGATTGCATGCACGTATCGGGGCACCGAAACACATTTAAAGATCTTTAATTTTCAATTCTGTTCTCTAATTTGTTGGGTTTCCTGTAAATCTCGAGAACATTTCTCAAATCCGCATTGGCAAGGTTAGTTTTTTTTTTTCCTCCTGTTTTTATTCTTTTTTTAATAGGAAAACACGATGCCTCGAATTGAAGTCACTGCTGGAGTATTTGTTTGGCAATCTTTCTGTTATTTAGGGGTTGAAGAATTTAATTATGTGAAAAATTGAATGATATTTGTTGGGCAGTCAATTTAGCATCTCCACTTCACCTAACTCAGTTATTCTCAACATATATAAGAGTCCCATTGCATTCCCATGTTACAGTTTGGATTTTACATTTTTTATGTTTTACGGATCTCATGTATTGATTCAATCTTGTTGATTTTAGCTGTTTGATTAAAAAAAAAAAAAATTGGAACGGAAGAGTGAAACTCAGTCTGCCTATTTATGATGCTTGTAGAATTTTTCAGTGTTAGGTGGCTATGATTATTTGGTTGGAGCATTTGTTCTCTCTGCATAGATTATGAAGAAGGAAGTGATTCTGTCATAGTGTATGCATAATGGATGATGCGGAAGCTTTGATAGAGGCCTCAGGATCTAGATATTGTAATCTGGAGCTTATCGGAAGAGGTTCTTTTGGGGATGTCTACAAAGGGTGAGTTTTTCAATAGGGTTTATCTTCATTTTATTTCTAATATTGCATTGTAGATGTTTGCTATTTCTTATTGTTTGCAACATATAGAGCTTTGAGGATTTTGGCCCCATTAAAATGCATGGAGCCATTCAATATTTTGGAAATTAAGATATGCACATTTAATAATTTTTCAAGAACTACAGAAAGCATAAGGTTTACAGCACTCACAGTAGTTGCTTCTATTCAAGCAAGAACCAAAAAATTCGGATTCAGCTAAATTTGTGGAAACAGTTCATGATACTTTTAAGAATATCATTTTGTGAACATGTGGATATTTGATAAACTTTTCCCATTAGGCGCATAGTTGCCCGCCAATTATTGTCTGTTTTCCAGGTAAAGATGATTGTCTCCTTTCAAGTTTTGGTGTGACAAAGTCACAAGTGGCATCTTTGTAAATGCACTAGTAATGAAAGCCGTAAAATTAGGTTGTGGATTTCTTACAAGTTCAGTCAATATGCCTACTTATAAGAAGTGCTAGATTAATTCATCAGTATTGGCATCCATGTGGGAGGTTTCTGTTATGGCGTGTGGAAATGCAGTGCATAATATGCCTGCTACTTTATCTCTAATTTCTTGCTTCAAGAGGTAGTTTAGGTCATCTGACTGGTATTCTGTGTAATAGTGCCTAGGCAAGTAATTGGATTAATGATCTTAATCAAGATTGGGCTATTTATAGATTTCCTAGAAATGAGTTGGAACACTCTCTTGATCAGGGGCTCTTGCTATTGGATTGCAGTATTTTAACTGTAGTCCAGTACTGTACTTTACAATAGCATTTATCTATATTCGTTTACATCATGGAGAATATCTTTAGTGCGTAACGTGATGTGTCAATAAAACACATTTATATTTTGTTAAGTACACATCATTGATGGGCTTGGAGAGACTGCATTTGAGTATTGTTTTTTGATTCAGTCTCATGTAAGTCTTATTGTTAAATCAATCTCTTATATATTAGAGCTTCCCATTTGTATGTTTGAGAGGATCTCTTGTTTAAATCACCAAACTTGACTACTTCAGGAAACAGATGACATCAGGTTTTATGTACTCATAGTTAGATGTGAGTTTGAATAACTTTTGCAAGGATGTATCTGCCACCACGGCACCACCTATGCTTGACATGAAATTTGTAATGCTGCCATATGTTAATATGGAAAACTCCAGCCTTCCTTCCCATGTAAATATCGTTGCTTCTATCGCTTCCAAAGATTGAACAAGAAACTTTCTTTTTGTTAGAGAGTAGGTAATGTGTGAAGTATACATCATACAGTTAGATTTTCAAGCTTATTTACCTGAAGAAAATTTTATTCCCTTGAAAGGAGATTTTGCTCACAATGGCTTGCATAACTTGCCATGAGTTGCATGAATGTTTGTACAGATTTTCAGGTGACACCTTGTTAATTTAGTCGCTGCATTTAAGATGTTGCTTTTTATGCAAAAGTTTCAAACCACAACTTATGACATCACTTTTTTTTTCTCTGTTTTCCCTTTGCATGACAAGTTATGTTCATACTTAACCTTTCAGATAATTTCTTACCTGACTAATTTTTTTTTTTTTTTTTTTTTTTGGGTTTCTGCAGATATGACAAGGAGTTGAAAAAGGAGGTTGCAATCAAGGTCATTGATTTGGAAGAATCGTGAGTATATAATCTGTAATCTCCAATACAATATTGGATGTGCCTTTCACCAAAGTTAATGTGTAGAACAATCTTGAATCTTTGGGGAATCTGTAACTTATAAGAAAGTTCGAAACAAATACGATTTTTAAGGTGCTTCTAAGATGTGCTAGAACTGAGGACATTTGAACTTCTTGTGGCAAATAACCATATCAGATGTATTTTCTGCTAGAAAAAGGGGCTACATTTGCTAAAACCATGGTTGCAAAATATACTATTGTGATGGTAATGAGTTACCTAGGCCCGAGAGTCTGATTAGCTCTTTGAAGGCTGTCCAGGTCCAGACTTGAAATATACCATTATACATGGTGGAGTATAAATTTGCTAAAACTGAAATGTTGAAAGTGTTCGCTAATATTTATCCATCAACTATGCTCCATGTGGAGATAGTGAACATGGATTCTGGTTTAGAGGAAGATTAATTTGCATTACATTCCAATCCTATTTTTTATGGGACTATAATCGGTGCAACAAGTATTGTGGGGCCCTCTGGCACAATATTTTAGTTATAATTTCCTCTTTTGACCTTAGAGATAGTCCTTCTTCTTCCTTATGCTTGCTTATTCACTTTCAGGGAGGATGAGATAGAGGACATCCAGAAGGTACATATGATATTTCTGTATAAACCTTGTTGATTGAAATTATAAGGTTGTGTGTGTGTGTGTATATTTATAATTCCATTTTCATTGTTGACAGGAAATTGCGGTTCTTTCAGAATGTCGATCTCCCTATATTACAGAGTATTATTGTTCTTATTTGCATCAAACTAAGCTGTGGATAGTCATGGAATACATGGCTGGTGGTTCTGTTGCTGATCTGGTAAGTCACCTCCACATCCTCTTACATATGCTTCTTTATTTATTTCAACCTCTTGAATCTTCACCCTAGATTTGCGAGTCCACATTGGTTTAAAACTTCCGGATATAAGTTCCTCTATATTGAAGTTAAGTCATGAATCCTTCTTTGGACATTCAATTCAAACTTTGTTCCACAAGGCATCTTTTGGAGAAGCATTCTTTATGTTGCAAACCTGTATCTTTCAAAGATAGTAGCATGAAAGAGGACCATGAATTCTTATGAGGTCCTGAAGAAATAGTAGTCACTTCCGTTCTTTTTTAACTGAAACTTGTTCACTCACATACAGTAACTGTTCTATTGCGCCGCAGATTCAGCCGAACCAGCCACTGGATGAAGTCTCCATAGCTTGGATTTTACGTGATTTGCTCCATGCAATTGAGTATCTCCATAATGAGGGAAAAATTCATCGAGACATTAAAGGTACTTATCTGGCAACACCCATTATTTTGGCCAAATCATGTTCTCTCAATTTTCGGAATATGGTCATACTATATATATTATAGTATTATGCACGGTTTCGTATCTACACCTCTCAACATAGCTTTCATTTTTCGTATAAAGGCTACAACCTTTGTTGCTTGCATCTAATTTCTTACAGTGTTCATTTTTGCATTTTGTCAATGAAATAATAATTATTGCATAATGATTTGGCAGCGGCAAACATTTTGCTGTCAGAAAACGGAGATGTTAAGGTATTATTACCTACATAAATAATGATAGTTTGGATATCTTTGCATGGTGAATTATCAACTATGTTAAAATATTGCATCAATTTATTTTCTTTTATCTGATACAGGTAGCAGATTTTGGTGTTTCTGCTCAACTTACACGAACAATTTCAAGAAGAAAGGTGCCACTTTCTTAATTTTGTGACTCTTTCTTGATAATCACACCTCACAATCTAAACACCTTTCTATTTTACTTCTGCATTGGTTTTAAGTACCTAATTTATAATTCTCTGCCTCCAGCCTGCACTGCGTTCTCATTATTGTCTTGTGACGAGTGAGCCCCATTTGCTTAAACTTTAAACTTGTCTTTACAGAATTTTTTTACACTGTCACTCTGGTGCTTTTTTGCTTCATGCTACAACGGCATCATCTTTACCCTTATCCAATTGCATCCACTTACGTTAGTCTTTAAGTTATGACTGTAGCTGCTATGACCAGGGTAGGCATTGTGTGATGTACTCCCTATGTCCCCCAAAAATAGTTTTTCCCTCTCTAAAGTACAACTTTTCATTTTTGGTAACTGGATACCCCTCCATTTATTTGTCGTCTCAACTAATTCAATCACATTCAACCTTACTCATATTTGTCATAAGGGCAAGATGAACATTAACTTTTGGAACACGTCTCTTTTTTTGGTAAAAGAAGTCCTGGAATAGGAGTTCTTTTTTTGGGACTCTGGGAGTATTTTCTATCTAAAATGAATGGGTTATTTATGGTGTAATCAATGCTTTTTATTAAGCTGATGAAACTACCAAAGGAATCATCAAATCTCAAGCTAATGCAATTAAAAGTTACAGACTTTTGTAGGAACACCATTCTGGATGGCTCCAGAAGTTATTCAAAACTCTGAAGGATACAATGAGAAGGTATGTCTTATGTCACCCACTCCCTCCCTTTCTTATTTAGATTTTATCATTGATAAATCAGAACTGTGAGTGGATATGCTTTCTCTTAATCCTTCTAATTCTCATCATAATGTTGGGGATGTCAACTTGAAACAGGCAGATATATGGTCTCTAGGGATAACTGCAATCGAAATGGCAAAGGGTGAACCTCCACTCGCTGATCTCCATCCCATGAGAGTGCTTTTCATCATTCCCCGGGAAAGTCCGCCACAGGTGTACTTTCGAAAATTTCCCCATAATTGCATTTGGTTAGTTAATCTCACTATTGTTCTGTGGAAATTTGCAATTTTTTTCTTCAGTTAGAAGAGCATTTCTCTCGTCCTCTGAAAGAATTTGTCTCTCTCTGTTTGAAGAAGAACCCAGCAGAGGTAGCTTTCGAACTTCTTCCATCCTTCCCCATGCATATGTTCTTGTTGGCAGTGTTGATGAACTTGCAATATTTAGTAAAACATGTGTGCAGGGTATTTTACAGTTACTGTATCTGTCTCTTGTGAACCTCTCTCTCGCTCTTTGTGTATCAGATGGTTTACTCTGTAATTTGAAATCTCTGTCTCCTATGAACCTCTCTCTTGCTGTGTATCAGATGGTTTACTCTATAATTTGAATTTTGAAATCTTGTGTTTTGCTTCATTAAGTATAACTTACATTGTGTGGGTCTTTTGATTATCTAATATTTTTTATGCTCTGGTTCCTTGATGACCCATCTCAGCTCTTCGTTCTGCTGATAACAGATACCAAGTCTTTGGAGTCTGATATTGTAGCAACTTGTCATTTTGAAGCTATTTTGCTGAATAATTGCATCTTTTCTTTTATTGTGTTTTCTGTTTACTGCCTATCCTTATACTTTCTTTCTTTTCCCCCTCAATTTTCAATCTTAGAGGCCAAGTGCAAAGGAACTTCTTAAACACCGTTTAATCAGATCTGCTCGAAAGAGCCCAAAGCTTTTGGAGAGAATCAGGTGTGTTCTTTTCTTTTCTTTTCATCTTACTGCTTTTCTTTGAAAATTTGTCTCAAAACCAATGTCATTGTATAATTTAATAATTGTACTATTTCTCTCATGGTAACTTGGTAACCAAACATATAATCATTGTTGATGTATTAAATATGTACCAAAGTGATGTTCCCAGTCATAGCTATTAGCTTTTCTACAGCGATCACATATATGGGCATTTTATCTCCAGCTAAGATACTAAGTTGGTGGAAATTTGTTCCTTTGTGCTTAAGAGGTTCAGTTCTACTGATACACGACATTGCAAGATCCGTTCTCCTAACCTCCATATGTTAGTCTATCTTTAATGTACGATGGCGTAACCTGCAATTATCAACTTTGTAGAGAGCGTCCAAAGTTTCAAATGGATGGAGAGACTGAAAATGGAGCAACACCGTTTGCAGAAGCTTCTGGAACTGTACAGGTGAAAAGAGAATATGAAGATACAGTCCGAGTGAGGTCAGTGGAATCTTTTGATACATTGTGGGTCCTGTTTCATGTTATTGAATGTCACATCACACTGATTTTGTAAAACAGTGGTCAGGCATCGGGTCAGAGAAATACTGGGTGGGATTTCAGTATTGGTGGCTCAGGTAGTACGGGAACTGTTCGAAGTGTTGTGAGACCACCTCAGGTGAGAGAAAGGAAGCCAGAGGTTCCGTTAAATCAGTCTACTTCTAGAAAAGTTTTAGATACAAGTAACCAGCGACCTTCTGCTTCTGGAACTGTTCATCGTACTTCATCAGAGTTCTCCACGAAGAAAGACGCTAACCATCTATCCAAGCAAGAAAATTATCATGAAGATGTATGGCATTCTTATTCCTTTTTACATACTTACAAGTAGGGGTGTCCATTGTTCAATTTGGTTGGTTTACACCAGATGCACCAAACCATCAAAGGTTTCTAATTCTTGAACTTTTATCCAAGTCATAAATTTTTAAAAATAACTAAACCAAAACTATTTTACGTTTGGCTTTGGTCGTTTAAGTTGGTTTGATGAATAAATGAAGAAAAAAAGTATAACTTTAAAACATCAGAATGATTCAACAATCATTAACTTAGAACCATAGTGTTAATCTTGAAAAGTGCTCAATATTAATACAAATAGTGCCAATATCTCTAATTTAGCTAGTAGGGAGCAATATAGAAATATAAAAAGCCATCCAAAACATTGTAATTAACATATAACCTCAAATTCTGGAAAATCTATAGCATGATTTTTTTTAATTGGGTTTTTATTTTCTCAATCTAAAACAAAACCAGAAATCGTGTTTATGAAACTTTTATACCATAACCCTCCACAAAGCAATCTAAACTGTGGTTTTGATCTGGATTGAACTTAATTGATTTTGGTTTGTTTAATTTTTTATAGCCCAATGTAATGAGCTGTGTGTGACTCTCTGTGTGTGTATTTTATTTTTATTATTATTGTTATTATTATTATTATTATTTTAATTATAATTAAGTTTGAATCCTCTTACAAGTGGGAAGTAGGGGTTCGAGAAGGTTTGGACCCCCTCCGCACCTAGTGTGAGTTGGTTCACAAGCTGCACGGGGTTTACCTTACACTTGACCTAATCCGCTTTTGTTAGTAGGACGAATCTCTGTATAGGTGGTCAAGTTAGGGTTCTAGCAGTTTTGGTTCCAACTAAATGTGATTTTCGTATCGAACTTCATATTTGCCAAACATAGAGATACCTCATCCATCTTTTTTTTGAATGATGTGTTGGGATAAGTCCTTCAAAATCATTCTGTTATAGGTACCTGGTGGTTGACCAGACTTATGGTAATTGGGTGGGTTTTTTTTTTTTTAATCATTAGCTGGTCTGTCGCACTTCAATCCTTGAACTATTTTAATATTTTATTAGAAATTCAATATGTGCCAATTTATCTGCCCCAATCACTCATGCAAGTGTTGGCTTGGATTGAAGTCAGAGTTCTCAAAAGGAAAAACGTAAATTACTGCCCCTCCTCTAGTTTCTATATTTTTGCGCCCTGTACTTCAATTTTGTTCACTTCTACCCTTTGTACTATTTATCTTTTAACTTTTACTACATATACTATCAACTTCTTTGTTTTAACTTCTGCCCCTGAACTTCCATTTCTTCCCCCTGTTTTTTAACTTTTGGCCTCTGCTCTGTTAATGAAGGGGCAAAAGTTACTAGAAATAAACCTACATGTGGGAAAGAGTAAAAAAAGAACGGAAGTTAGGGGGTGGGTGATATAAGTAGTTTTCCTTTCTTAAACGAAGAATTTTGAGAATATATTACGCCATATTTGTTTATCAACTTGCAGGAAGATGTGAGTGGGACAGGAACTGTAGTCGTCCGATCTCCAAAAGGAGTTCAGAGATCCTCCCAGTTCAGCAACCAAAGTTCTATGGTATGTGTATATGTTGAGCTATATGAAATCATTCATCTGCGCACTGCATTGCAGTGATATAAATGGAGGCTTCTCTGTATTGGTGTTTCAGTCTAGCAGCACATATGCCTCTGCCGAAGATGCTTCCATCAGTGGTACTGTTGTTTATCGTGGACAGAATGATGATTCAGATTCTCCTAGAACCCCAAAGTCCAGGCTGGGCCTTCAAGAGAGAACTTCTAGTGCGGTCCTTGAAGATAGTGAAGTAAATCTTGCTGAGGTTAGCATATTTTTCATGAATTTTGCTATTTTCATCTTGCATAAAGTGTCTCCTTGGCAGTCTATTGAGTCATAATGTGTCCTAGCTATAGAGAGTTTCTTATATGTGCTTTGTTACTTCTAGGGATAATTACAAAAAAGTACCTCGGATGTTTGGCTTAATTATAAAAACAATATCCGAGCATGTTTTCAAAACTTGCAAATATCCCCTGTAACTTATCTCCACGTTACATTTTGCCCCTTCTGTTAGTTGACCTAATGGAAAATATGGATGTAATCAACTGTATATAAGTATTGGGCAGTTAAGAATTTTTTAGTATAAAAGAAAAAGGAACCGTTAGATCAAAATTATGAGATTGAGATAGTCATTTGAATATAGAAGGGGAGAAATTAGTATATTCATAACCTGTAATATTTATAATTCTATTAATTAAAATATGAAGACCATTAACCCTCCTTTAGTCACAGAGGGGGGTATTTGTAAGATTACAAAACTTCGCAAGGTTTGTATCTTTGTTTGTTTGTTTGTTGTTTGTTGTTTTTTTTTTTTTTTAATTAGGTCAAACCTTAGGGTTAGTTTTTATAATTATCCCTTAGAAACATATATCATACTCTATAAGTACAGATTTAGTATTCACTTTGTCAGCTCAATAGTTTATTACACATGGTTTAATACAATTTGTAGACCGACTTTCCTGTAGTTGCATGATGGGAATTTATTCGGGAATGATAAGACTTTTTTTACATGGATCGCATTAACTGTTTCCTGGTGTGAAGATTGTGTTTCATCATACAATTTTATATTTTGAATCCTATATGTGTTCCTTCATTAGGCCAAGGCTGCAATTCAAGGAGGAAGAAAAGGAAATATTAGGGAAAGGTCTGCATTGAGCAAAGCCAAGCAAGAAAGCGGAAGGGTCGAGCAAGCAACAAGCTCTGATTCATCAAGGTATATGCTACTCCTTATTTAGTGCAATATCTAGAATCTTCCATTCCGAAATATTCTTTGAATTAATCTGTTACTTTTTCCTGTTATGAAATGTCAAAACCCAATTCAGATATTCTCGTGATTATTTTGATGCACAAAAAGCATTTTCAAGATCACAGCATACAAGTGAGGATGTGGATAGTGCAAGGAGTTCTGCAGCAGCTTCATCTGCCCCATTATCAGTCCTTCTAATTCCTTCACTTAAAGATGTAAGTATTGCTATATTGTTGTTTTCTGTGTTATTCTTGAATTTCCTCCTGTTAAACCGTCTCACGCTGAAAAGTAAATTCTCGAGAATTTTTGTGCAACAATATACCGAGTAAAACTATCCATCTTTTTTCTTTCTTTCATCAGATTCCCTTTCTCCTGATTTTGCATGCCATTTTATTTGCTGTCACGGGTGGCCATTTTTGGGGCCCTAGGCGAGCCTAAAAGATGTGGCCTTTTAATTCCAAAAAAAAATAATAATAAGTAAAATAAAATCGTATGTTCACTTCAAGCTTTTATTGATGCAAATTACTTGTTACTTTGGCAATGAAGTTTAGCTTATAAATTATTTTAAATAAATGAATAGAAAAACACACGAGAATCCTTTTGTAGATTTGTGTTACTAGCAATTATAATCATGTTTCTATGGGAAGACAAATTAATAATGGCTAAGAAAATATATTATAGAAGAAATAGAGCTAATTAGAAAATCGTTGTTACTAACATGAGGTTTTAGGATATTACCCCTTCTGTTGCATTCAAAATTTTCTAAACTAATTATTAGAATTCGAATTCTGTAGGCATATTCTTGCCCTACATTTCTAGAAATTTAGGCATATTCATCTTCTTGTTATCTTGAATCCCACAATATTCTTGCTGTTTAAAGTAACCTGTGAATGCTTTTTTTTGCTGGCCTATCATGGGTTTCTGAGCTGTGATGGGAACTATTTCTAACACCCTCCTGCTTTTGTCCAAATGGATCACACCTATCCCCGCCTAGGCCCCACCCCAGGCATTAGAGCCACCTACCGCTCTAGAACATCGTCTCTTCTCCGAGGTGAAAAGATTCTAAGATATATTTAGCAAGATGTTCATAGAGTTAATTAAGCGCATCTTAATCAATCAAGAACTCCAACTCTTCTCTAGGCTAAAAATGGTGAAAATTCTTTAGACAACTCCCGTAGGTGATACTAGGGTGCTTCAGACTATGTTCTTCAATATACTGTGTTTATTTATTGCAGGCAATTGCTGATGATCCAGGAGGGACAGTCTTTCAGACGGTGGCTAACGCTTTAATGGATATGGAGCGTTTCAAGCCTGGATCTTCTGACCTATTTGTCACAAAGCTGCTTGAGCATCTCGCAAGGTTTATTGCCATTTCATGCTTTTCATCTCTTTTGTTGAACACAAGACATGTAAAGACGCCGTTCATAGTGCCTCTTTCTAACTTCGAGTTTGAAAAAAATGTACAGTTCAAAGGAAGGTTCTTTGAAGAACCTTCAGGAGTTAGCAGCTCGGGTCTTTGTAAAGGGCAAGGTAGAGTCATCAGCCTCAAATGCAGAATCAGATAGCAAAAAGAAACAGCCTAGTAAGGAGATTCATTCAAATGCCAATATGAGCCCACTTGCAAGGTTCTTGCTCTCCAGGTTAGTCCAAAAGCTAATTCTTTTTTTTTTAAATAAATATATTATGTATATATATATTTTTTTGGTTACCCCCCCCCCCCAAGATCGCTTCTACTCCTTTTTGGCTATTTTTTGGAAAAGAGAATTAATATTTAAAAAAAGAAAAATGAGACCGCATTTGTCTAGAAATGACTGAAATCATTGGATTGTTTTTACATTGTATTTACATGTTCATGAGTTGATAATCTTCTTTTGTTCTGCACAACTAAGGATACTGTATTTCTACTAAATCGGGTCTGAGTACTGACCTCTCAATGCATCCCTCTACTAATGCAGATGGCAAGGCCATGCCTCTCGAGACTTGAATTCTTAAAAAATGAGGTCTAGCAATATTTTTCGGGTGTCCTTTTTCTTATATCCTTACTTTTTTTTTTCCTTAGTTAAATGAGTGGATGTATATAACATTTATGTATTGTTATTTATAGCTTTTTGGCATCTACATCTCTATGAGTATCGTGTTATTGTCTTTGGTTTTTGACAAGTCTTTGACAAATGGTTTCCAGTCTGCTTATTTGCTGTAAAGAGTGATAGGAATAATGTATTTGATAAATTTTAACGTTAATTTATATTAACAGGATTGATTCCAACTGCAAACCATCTCCAGGTTTAAATTTTATGTGAATGAAGTATTCCAATTTTTGGTATCGTGTTTGGATTTGTGAAAGAACTACGATCTACCTCATGTTGAGTTGCTTTTTAAATTTTCTTAAAATCACCACAACCACAACAGTTTAAAAGGCACCAACTGAATTGATAGATTGAGCCTAACATTCTGGTGAGGCTTGATGGATTTATAGGCAGGGACAAGAGATAGATTGCATGTAGCATATGGGTCGGCCTTGATGAGGATATTCAGCAAAAACATAAATTCACCGTGTGAGATTGGGCCTAGCGCCTGGGTGGGCCTTGATGTGGATATCACAGTCGCAGGCCAATTTGGACAAAATTGGGAACTGCCGAAGGATGCCTAGTTCCTTGACAAGACCCACCATTAGAACATCGCATAAACAGAGCGCATAGCGGGTAGAAAACATTATGGTATGAGAGAAAAAGAAAAAATGAAAAATGCGAACAACAATATACTACTCATCCAGGAAGCATCAAAATGGTTCGCAACACTATTGATATCTACAAGGTACAGGTGTTGAAACACGGTAGGAAACATTTATTATTACCTACTATTACAGAGACAATGAAAACCTATGCATCTTCATCGTCGCTCATAGATGCACGAGTGTCAATATAAAATTCTGACTCTGCTCCTCCATCTATTATACTCTCTCTGTTCCACAAATGTTATAAATAAATATGTTAAGAAAAGCACCCAAAAAGAAAGGAAAAAAACTGAGAGCACAGAGAAGTGGTGGAAATATACCTCTCAAGAGCAAATTTTCCTTCTTTATATTTCTGGCTCTTCTCATGTGCAACCTCCTGGAAAAGCAATATAATTAAACATATAATTGTGAATCTAGAACAAGTGTCAAGCGAAAGTTAAAATAGTGAGAAATGTACGTACGTATTTCCAGCCAACTAAATGCCCACAAGAGCAGCAAAATACATCTGCTACAGTATGCATTCCAGAAATCATCACCCTCTCCTCATGAGGTCCAATTGTGACATTCACTCTAATAGAGTAAAGAGCAAAATATAAGTAGTAGAAAATGAATGATTTTATTTGAACGAAAGAAAAAAGAAAGGCACACAACAAATAATCCCGTCAACCAGAGCTGCCCAGCCTAAAGGCCAAATTCGGAGTAATTTTCTGCCTGACTAATGCTGATCCCAGCACCTTATGTATATAATATTATCCCTAATTTTCTGGCCCTCTAATAGTTACTAATATGCTGATATTTTTCTAGTTAAGTACTCCCCCAGATTTGCTGCTAATAAGCTGATATATTGCTAGGTACTTATTTCCCATATAAACTCTATCAACACTCATCCATGACCGTCTCTTTAGTAGTAGATTTCGCTATGTGCTGGTCTTGAACCTCCAACGCTCAATTCGAAAATCCACAACATCCCCCGAATCCAAATCGCTTGCAAGGAGGCTTACGACTTCATTCACAATAGAGTATGCTTGGGCATAAAAGAGCACAAGGCACTCAGTCTATTAAAGAAGGGTTATGTACCAGTACTCTTATCAGACTCTGACACCAGAATGTCACAAAGGAAACAAAGACAGGTCAACCATCATGATGTAGGCAAGTAAAATAGAATATATGCGATCATGAACACAATTAGATGGCCTCAAGGTGCAAGGATACAAAAGAAGTGCACCGCTTTCAAAACATTATCTATGCTATTTTGGTACGATGAAAAGATTCAAAACCTGATAACGCAATATGGAACTGGTTCATGCGCACAAATACTGAAATAAATAAAAACATTAACGAAATCATCTTAGTCAAAGGTTTTTTTCCATAGTCCACGAAACTAGGTTACTTTAATCATAACACAGTAGAGCTATAATCAAGTTCAGTAGTAATTTCAGCTAGGAGTTGCACCTTAGAGAAAGGTGCAAGGGCACAAGTCTTTCATACATCCTACAAAAGAGACACACTTTGGACTACCCTGATCGTCCATTTACACATACGCAGACGCACACACGCATACATGTCCATGTGTATATGTGTAGGTGGACCAAAATAAATAAATGCCATATGTGTACCATTTTCAAGACCACCACACCACACACTATGCTATTTGCCTTCAATGATGCAGTTATACACATAACACCACTATTCATTCCATTGCAGGCCAAAAATTATAGAGCAGACGAAAAGTCTAAGCAAGAATCATATAGTAGCATCCTTGGAGGACAAAAATAAATAAATCTAGGCTCATTGTAAGGAACTTATGAGTGTGGACAAGTGAGATGCTTACACACTATTAAACAGGTAAGCCTTCCCCGTGCGGCAGTGAAATGCCTGAAATCAATACGAGCATCCATCCATTAAAATTAGAACAAGCCCTAACAAATTAGCCATAAATTACAGACAAAAGCTGAAAATTTTTGAACCAAAAAATTGATGATTTTGCAAATATTTTAGGTTCAGAAACAAGACAGTAATCGTTGTAACCGAAATAGAGACTCCACGAAACATTTTTGTAGGAAAATGAATAATTATAGTAAAGCAATCAAGTAGGCCAAATAACAAGTACAAATACCAATTTATCAGTAGAAAATATTAAGTTTGGGGAGGAAAATGTTTACCCGAGATTCAAGGTCTTCTGCCAGAGCTAAGTGGGTTTTGCAGAATTTGCATCTGTAGCTTCTGCCTTCCAGATCAACCACAAATATCCTCCCCATCTCTCTCCCTTTCTCTCTCACACGCATACACGCACACGAACGGGATTTTAGCTGAAAGAAAAAATATCTAATTTACAATTTATTAGACGAAGAACCTTCTAAGGTAAATCAACTTAACGACAGAATAAATGTTCCGCTAAGGTAATGGGCTTGGGCCTTGAATTTCACGGATTAAGACTACTGGCCCATTAGCTGCTCGACCCATATGAGATTGGGCTTTTCAATAATGTCCGGATCCACATCACGTTTTCCCATTGGGCTTTTCAGATCCGGCCCATCAGCCAGGGCTTATCGTTTTTCCATCTCTAGTTTGCTCTGGGTGGAGGTGGTGATCAACTGATCATACATCATCTATAGACTATGATATACTCCCTCGTTCCAACAAAACAAAGTCCCCAAGTATAAATTTTTATTTTTAATCAATTTAATAAATATATAATTTTTTTAAATTATAAATTTATATTTACACAATTTTTTTAAATTATAAATTTATATTTACACAATTTTTTTATTTATTAAATTTACTTATTCAATCATATAAGATTTGTTTATTAAATAAAAAAAAATCAATTTTTTACTTTAACTAATAAAATAAAAAATGACTCTAAAAAATATCTCATTTTTTTGGAGAGGAGGGCGTAATATTTGAAAAATTTTGATTACAAAATGTCCCTAAAGTGCGGAGACAACAATTTTAGATGGCTTATAAGAAACAATGACTATAAATATATTTCAAATATAAAATTCTTTTGCACCATATATTCAGTGTAATCTTCATAATATAAAACCATATAATATTGAGCAGTCCATTTGAACACCCCCCCCCCCCAACCCCCATACACACACACATAAATGTAATCGAACTTCAGGGTCATTTTCTTAGCCAAAAAGGATATTATAATCATGTCACTAAGACAAGATAATTGAATACACAAAGTTATCGATTGTCTCTGACTGATGTCTGAGGAATTGATTAACATGTTAACACAGACAATCATCGACCAACCTATGCAAAACAATATACAACTCAATGATGAAGGAAAAATGGGCAGCATTATGCAGTCGAGGCTGCAGCAGAATCAGGAGTGTACCAGCCATGGTGGATCTCAACCGCCTTCTTTCTTCTAGCAAGCCTCGACTTTCTCCTTGCCCCAGTATTCCGGTGAAGTGTTCCTACCTGCACAGCTTTGTCAATGACCGAGTAGGCCTCTGCAATTAGCTTCTCGATAGGCAGAACTTCTTCGGGTTGCGCCTCGGACTTCTTTCCCAAAACTTCGAGAGCTTCCAGAACCTAAAACGGGATATAATTATATCAGCAACAGGATGACCAAGAGCAGCCTTAGAAATGAAGAGCAAGAGACACCTCTCCTTCTCATGACTAAATGAATTGTAGATCAAGAACACTTTGGGCATTAGCCCCACTATTATAAGAAAAAATACTTCTTAAATCATGAAGGAAGGCATAATTGTCAGTTGCAGCCATAAGATCAAGAAATACATTTGGCAATAGGCATGCATCTAAAATGCGAGTGCCTATTTTTTATTTCCGTCTCCACTTTTTTTCTCTCCATCAATATGTCATCCATTGGCAGCCTGTTGATTGGTCTTTCTTGGTTTAGATAAGAATGAACCAAGTAGCCAAAACATTACTACACTGGTATTGAATTAGGTATAAACCATTCCACTGCCAAAAGAAAGCCATAAGGAAAAGATGAATCAAGAATGACTACTAGTACTCTTTTGGTTTTTCACACAAAGAATCATCAGTTCTAACAATCATTTTTTCTGGTTTGCACTCTTCTTCACTTAAACTCATGGAAATGTTCCCTCACCTCCTCTACTGCAGAGGTCGGTGTTCGAACCCTTCCCCCACTCCTACTTCCCAGTTTGTATATAGTTCAAAAATTCTAAAATAAGATATACAAATATATTTTTCAGCGCCAAACAATTCCTCCAGTTCATTTGTGTTCGACAGTTCTGAATTTACGGTATAAACATATCAGTGATATAGTATATCCCTTTTTTTAGCAGAATTTTTTTCTTCACAAGTAGCTCAAAAGGATCATCAGTCATTAACAAAACAAAACCAAGGCACTCCAGTTGAGGGAGCCAGAGGACTAGATGTACAAAATTTGTAACCCCATCAATAATATACTTCCTCGCATATTAACCTCATAGCCTATAGACACTGCTCTGCATCATCGTTTACAAAAAAAGGAGGATTGTATTAAGTCGAAAAACAGAGAATCAACAATCGGTGTCCCTAATTCTGGAAATTTCACCAAAACAATAACAACAGGACTCGTACAGCGTCTCAATTCTAGGATCATTTTGTTCTCTGCCTAGGTGCTCCTCCACACGAAAAGGATTATATCAGTCAAAAAAACAAAAGTGGCTCGACAATTGGTGTCCCTAGTTCTTGAACAATAAGCATAAAAATAAATAAACAGGACCTTACAAGCTTACTCCAAAATTAAGCTGCTTCCTATTAAGCAATTATTCTCCAAGCCCAACAAAATCTAAGAAATGATTCACAAGAACTATAAACTTTGAACATGTGTAACATGTATTGTTAACAGTAAGCTCAACTCGAAATCGAAACATGCTCCAATCAACACTCCTCTCCTTAAACAACTTCGAAATGCTACAAACCAGTCCAGTACAATGCACACTCGCAAATGAAAAATAGCGCAAGACTACACTGACTTCACTTCATAACTAAAACTGCAATGCTCAAAATCAAAATTTCAGGAAGTGTAACCTAACTAACCTTCTTCATCCGGGTCCTAACTTCAGATTTCCTCGACTTATTATAAATCCGCCTTTTCTCGGATTGTCGTGCCCTCTTCGCGGCTGAGTCAGCCTTCTTCGTCCCGACTTCGCATACAATAGAGACCCGTTTGGAGCTCATTTGCACGGGCCGAAACGATACTACTCCTAAAATTACATTAAAATAATAATAAATAAAATTAAACACAAACAGTGTAGCAACAATTGAGTTTCTTATTCAGAAACCGATTGTAAAATTCGAAACTGAGAACAGGAACTGATATAGTTTTGTTAATCTCACCTGTAGAGAAAAGATTGAGGGAGGAAGTGTTGGAGGAGAAGCTGAGTGGCTTGAAAGCGGCGTTGGGAGGGTTAGTGAGAGAGAGGCTTTTCAGCTTAACTGGCAGCCCATAAAAGGACACGCAGTGCGCCATTGCTGCGGCCATCTCCCCTGCAAGAAGGTGGTGAATGTTTGTGTGAATTTGATGAAGAAGGAAACCTTTGTGCTTCAAATCTGTAAGAACCTTATCCTATACTCACTTCCTGTACTCTGCTCTCTATTAAAGGCGTGGAGAAAATCGTAGAAGTTAGTGCGCTTTCCCAGACGCGTAGGTTTAATGGTACCATCCGCATCGCAACTTTCAGAATTTAAAAATAAATAAATACGCGCACACACACTATATAATAATAATAATAATAAAAATAATAATAAATTTGCATTTGTACAACTTTTTTTATTCGTTAATTTAATTTATTTATTCCTATATAATTAATTTGTTTAATAAACGTGACATTGACTTCATAACACAAATTTTTTTCTATAACAAGAATATTTTTATTATAATAACTTTTGTAAAGACAGAGAGTATTTTTTTATTTAATTTTCATATACATTCTTATTCGTCCACAGTATTGTATATTGTGAAATAATAATAAATAAAGTGAGCCTTTTCAACCTATATTGATAAGCTGTTATTTTCTCGTATCTAAAAAAGTGTCATTTTAAAATAATAAATTTGTCTTAATTTTTCAAAATAGCTCCAATTATAACGAGTATAAGAAATGGAAAAAATTGTTAAAAAAGGAGAGAGAGAGATGTCGTTTCTTAAATAAGGATATAAAAGTCATTTTATATAATTTTCTATTTTAATATTTGTTGAAACTTTTTGAACTCGCCTCCTAGATAGGCGACTTTTTAGTAATGTCGTCTATTGTATTGGCGATTTTTTATTTTATTTTTTTTATGTCGCTCATATAATGGGCGATCTTTTTTTTTTTTTTTAAATACTTGTTGCCTATTGTATAGGCGACAAGTGTGTGTTTGTGTGTGCTGCGTGTGTTTGTGTTTTTGTTTGTGTGTGATTTGTTTGATTGTGTGTGTTGTGTGTGCTTGTTGTAATAATAATAATAATAATAATAATAATAATAATAATAATAAGAAGAAGAAGAAATATGCATAATTATAATCATGAACACAATTATTTTGTTTACTCTAAAATTTAATCTCATTGAGTGAAGTGATTGCTTCCATATACAAGGGGAATGAAACAAATTGGAAAATTACTCGCCCAAAGTATTGCTAGAGTTCGGGATTTTTTTTTTACTGAGTTAATATTGTGATAAAGAATTACAAAATCAAATATTTTTGGAAAGTTAGGAATGGACAAAAAATTTCCCACTTCCCACCACGCTTCATATATTTTTATGGAGCTGAATAGAAAATTAAACACTATTTAGAATAGAAAATATCGTACGGGGTTTCTGGTATACTTCGGCTATTACGAATAATCTTATACAAGCTTGTGACTCTCCACAACATTAAATACACACACACAACAGTTAAGAACACAATCTCAGTATTTTGTACACTGTAAAAGCAGGTTAATTAATCTAAAGTACAAAGTTCAGTCCTATTGGTACAATCAAAATCTATCAGCTGTCACAACCACTGGTTGAGCATCACCCTGTTTTCGGGCACCATAAGGACCCCTTCTGATTGCTTCCTGTAGCTGCAAAATATTATTTTGGTATAAGAACTAACTCTATCAATTAATATATAAACTGATGATTCAGAAAATACATGCACAGAAATTTTAAGAATACTATAGCTAGCAGAGCACTTGGGGATCAAACCTTGGACGCCATGCAAGAAACGACAGGATCACCAATAAGTTTACTAGATGATGTGAAGGCCCTGTAGATTGTTTCACAGCACCTGTGCCTAGCTTCCATTCCTGATATGTCACACACACACACACACACAACATATAACAATTAGAGAAACATAGGCTGATGTCTTCTTATGAAGGGAAAGTGAAACTAATACGGACCAATCTTTGTAGTTTCTGTAAGTGTGTTGGTCACTAAATCAACTATCTCTGTTCTTGGGATTATCTCCATCACACACCATGGTCGAGCGACCAATCCACTGATCAATCTATATCCCTGTTTTAAAAAGTTATTAAAAATAAGATGACAGATAATGAACTACATGCTTACATTATAAAGCTGGCACAAATGCAACCAATCGATCCCTGTTCAAGACAAAATGTTAGTTTTGGAATATTAGCTTATGAATGTACAAACAATCTCACCGCTATACGAATTTCAGAATCCTGCTGAAGAACTGATAACAGAAGGCCCTGCAACCATAATTGGCGTTATGATAAGTACAATACATGAGCAACAGAAACTTGACATAGGCAAGGGACAATCAACCTGTAAATTTGCATTCAGAGTAAAAATCTAGTACATGCAGACTATATTACATTCTAGTTCAGCATACATCTTGATGGCCAAGGTACTCCGGAAAAAAAATATGGATTTGAGATTTTAAAATAATTTTATCTTTAATTGTTCTTTGTCGTCAGCTGCTCACTGACTTTTAGTCACTAACTCAAGAATACATTAGGAAAGTACGTAGAAAGCAAAAGCACTAAACTAAACAGAGTGAGGAGAAATGAGTGACGGTTATAAAAGCTTCCAAGGAGGCTAAAAGATTTGACTTACTGAGGGGGTCAGCTTGGATGTTTTTGATGCTTTATCATAAATTAGGCTCCTAAGGTTTTCTTCAGCTGTACCAGTTAGGAACACTGTAGTTTCTGTACGTGTTTCACCAGCAATGTTTGCAAGAGAATGCAAGGCAGCCTTCATTTCCATGAGACAACAATCTTAGTTAGACCAAGAATCAGATCAAAGCACGTAGAAAATTTCAGAGAAAACGCAGGAAACAATCAGCCTCCTCGAGACTTTCAAAACTTTGCAATGAAATTTTCCCTCCCCAAACCAGTCCTCATTTCCTCCACAAGCAAAAGAAGAGAGAGAACTTATGTAGTTACTACATCTCATATCTCATGCCATTCTAATCATAAAAAATAAAAAATAAAAATTGGATTTAAGCGCTTTTTTTCCCCCACCAGAGGGTGCTTAGAATCTTTTTTCTCAAAACAGGCTTTAATCTCACAGGTTTATAATATGTGATGCTGAAGTTACACCAAGTTGCACTCACCAGCTGTTTACCATGCTGTTGTCGGTCAAAAGCAGCATCAACAACATGTCTTGCAATAGGAGGTGTAGTTGACAGAATCATTGTTGCTCCTTGGAATGCTTAAGCATCATTAGGTAGAATGAGATACTATCAGTTATCTGTGAACATCTGAATCTAGGATAAAAGGCAGAGCATAACCAAGGAAAGACTTCAAAAGAAAAGGTAGTAGTAATGAGAAAGGACAGCACGAGAAGAAGCCATGCTTCAGAACTGTCACAGATTTGTTAACATCCAAAATAAAATATGAAGGTGTAAAACAGCGTTGTTTGTTCCAAGGGAGAAGTTAAACATGAATCCGGACAAGTTCAATTAAATCACAGGCATGAAAGAAACAAGAATGACAAAAACCAGCATAAATTGTTAAGATACATAACTTGCACGATCCTAGTTCACTCAATGCTTCACAAAGAAGTCTACAAGAACACAAAGTCATTAATACAGTTGGTTTGTTTCTCAGCATAATCATTTTGATGCATAACTTACATGATCCAATTTGACCTAGCGCTTCAAGTGCAGATTCACATTCATCTGCCTCTTGACTTTCCAGGACATCAAGCCTCTTATCAATAGCTGAAAGAACGTCCTTAAAACCTACAATGAAGAAAGCAGAACAAATATAAACAACTCTCAAAAGGAACAAGTAAAAACCTCACATAAATATCTGTCAAGCTCACACTAACTGTTCAAAGGCAAAGATCTGCCAAAAAAGTACACAAGCTACAGTGGGAAATAATCGTTCTTGAAGAAAATCAACAAACTGATTTAACTTCACTGCTGAAATTTGATATTGGAGGGCAGGGGAATCAAAGGATGATTCTCAAGCAAGGATCCAGAAAGCAACTACGAAGATATCTCAATCATACCAAGATAACTAATTTATCATTTGTAAACTCTAAGGTGCACAACAGTCTTTTTTTTATAAAAAAATGCACATTATTTGACAAAAAATCTTGGACTATAATGGAGCCTGTGAGTTTACATTAAAAACTATGAACTCAGTTATATTGGCTTATATCACTTCTGTATGCACACTAAAGACCCTCCAAAAGTGTGCAAATTGTTCATCATGGATTGCTTGAACAGTTGCACTATAAATGAAGCAAAGAGATTTACATGCAAAACCAGAAACTGAATTTTTTTCGCTAAGCTGTACACTCATACACCCTGTCCATGTCTCCACCGATTTCATGTTACGATCAATTCATGTTGAGTATCCAGGCCTTAATGAAACTACTGTCACGGAACAATACGAATTTCTGCTACAAAGTTAATACAAAAGATAATTTTGTAGCTTCATATAGGGTGCAATGCATAGACAAGAATGCAAACAGCAAGGTGTGGCATTTAAACGTTTCTGATGTAATCAAAGTTCATACTGAACAACTGGAATGGCTAACACCAAATAAATTCATACGATGGCAAGCACTTCTTGATACCTGCTCAAACCATCGATGCCAGATAAACAAGTATTGTAACTCAAGGCAGTAGCTTACTAGATTCATCTATAAACGCAAAAGCATTTTCTTTAGACAGAAGCCTTCCAGTTATCATCATCGCCCTCGATCTTAAGATGGACTCCGCAGCTCCATTGCTAAACAAAAGATACTGTTTTTAAATGAGGCATTTGAGGAATGGAAAGAAACATATGAATAAAAACTTCTTCAAACTAACCTGATTATAGAACTAAGAAGCTGGAGAATGCTAGTTTTTGATAAAAACTCTGCACTATGTTGGACTTCCGCCAACTTCATCATAAAGAAAATATTGGCCAGAAAATAAGACTCCAGAATCAACCAAAGAGAATAAATAGACTAATTTTAAAAGAATGTAAAAAACATAAAAAGAGAAACTGTTCTGAACTTCTAGGACAGATAGATTCGAAGTCTGGCATCCAACTAAAGCCAATGAAGATGAACTCGATTATACTTGATTAAAATGTAAAACTACAAGGGCAAAAATTATGATCAATTCTGAAGCTTTCCTGATGAAGACCTGATTTGTGCAAGTGAACAGTATGTGATGTTCAGTTCAAAATCAGACCACCACCACCACCACCACCCCCCCTCCCAAAGTTTTTCACTCAACCGTTTCTGCATATAGGGTTCTCTTTTCTGCTACTGCCCCAATTGGTGGAGAACAGTGAAGAGGAAGACTGGAAGAACGCTTCTATCTTTAAGGATTTTGTTAAAAGAAAAACAGTTTTATACTTATCTAAAAGCAACAAAATGTGGCAACAATCAATTACAACTCTGTCACACTCTCTCCCCTTATCTCAACTCTCCACCTCTATTCTATTTTTTCATCTTTTCATCTGTGTATTTTTTATCCCTTATCAAAACCTACAACAGTTTCTCGTCCCACACAAATATAATCACAAACACTGTTTTGTTATCTATGATATATTTGTATAGCCTACAGTTTCCCCTTACTAAAACCTATAGTTTCTCCCATCGTATGTTAATGACTTAATTGTTAATGATATCACATACTAAGAATTAATGATCACATATTATCCCTGGGCAGTGGACACTATGTGATAACAATCACATATTATATATTAAGATGTTTGAATTGTCTTGGAATATTGTGAGCAATTAAGCATACGATATGTTTAAAAGTTAGTGAAGCATAATGATTATATACTACACTTTTAAGTACATACATATTATTTATTTATTTTAGTTTGGGCAAAACAGGTTTGGCGCCTCGTGGCACCTTTCGCTTTTTTAGTCACTACTCACTAGGACACGGGCATGAAAACCCAACGAGTTTTCCATGTGCACACTAGGCCTGCTTATAAGCTGTGACATGGCCTGATTTAGCAGGCACAAGAATTCTAAGTTACAGAACCAACTTTTTCAGAACTGAAAACATAACATCTAATATTTTTGCAGCTATAGAGGCAAGAGTTTCATGTGAGAACAAACTCACTTCAGAAGAATGATAACGATATATCAGTCCGCTGAAAAGTTGCGCAGGAATTGAGGACACTGAAATTCACAAAGGATCAGAACCACACCTCATATAGAAGTTCCAGGACACTCAAAGTGACTAAAGTGTCATTTGCATTTCTGACTTCTGCCTCAAATAGATTCAGAAGATTTGATTTTGAGACTTCTGATGCCACTGAGCTTGAAATAGAGAAAAACTTCACTATCAAGGCCAGAACTCGGACTCTTCCCTTCAGACATTCCAAACAAAAATCAGAGAAGATTCAATGAATCACAATTCGAAGACAAGAACTATAACACAGAATAGCACATGAGTATAAAACATTACACACAGCCAGGTAAAGCAAACCTTCTTGACAAAATTCTTAAAATGAACAAGAAGAGAAAAGCCCCAAGTGAGTTTCAAAATGTTGAGCCCAACACATCCACCACCCAAAAGATAGGATGATGAGATGGGAGCTACAAAAGGAACATTTTGGTGAAGAAATGCGAATTCGAACTCCATATTCACCTGTATATTTTGACCCTATCAAGTACAATTACTATCACTAACTTATACTAATAACATACCAGAGACGAACATTTTGCTGCCAATCTTTCCAGATGTGTAGCTTCATTGACATTTTCTGGAAACACAATCCCCTAGAAAATAATTTACAGAATTATCATCAGTAAAACAAGCGTCAAATTATTCATTGAAAGATAATTGAAAATCATTAACCAGGGGTAATGATCAGTTACATACCATGCCTTCCGGATAGGCAACTAAAGCTTTGATTGCATCAGTTGATGCGGTAGCCACTTGTTCATCACTGAACAAATATAATTAAATAAATAAAATAGGAAATAAAAACAAATAAATATGTTATTATGTGCTTCAAATAACAAGAGAACACAAAGACCAAGAAGATTTTTTAGTTAAGCATAAAATCAAAGACACTTATATACAAAACACATTTGGCTTCAAACTAATTGATATCTTAAAATATAGGTTTAGAGTCAACAGGAATAATAATGGAAGAACTTTTGTCGTTTTCTCATCATCAGAAGGAATAAGAATTCATCATTGCAGTGTAAGTAAGTATAATGTTTCCCCATGCACAACCTGAATAAAGAAGATGATTTCACAACTTGTTGAAAACACCCAACTCTATGCAAAATATTTAATTTTTTTCTAGTTCCTAGCATTAGTAATTGGAGAATCATAAACAGACTTGGAGACTCTGGCACATCAAAGAACTATGGTGGTATGCAGATCAAGTTGATCGTGATGAACCATCATCATTTAAATCAAAAAGATTTTCATGGTACTGCCTGACATGTGCTATGGCCTTCAGCAATTCTTTTTTGGTTTCATATAAGAAGTGAATAAGTGATCCCTCTTCATATCATTTTGACAGTTGACAGTTAATGAAATTCTATTTTAGGAAGGAGGAAGATCTGAGAAGAGAAAGTTGATGAGGTAAGTGAAAACCATGAATATGCATCAACATTCCCAATCCACCAAAATCCGGACCCTTTTTTAGCTTTGCAAAGCATTAGAAAATAATACAAATCTCTATACAAAACTAACACAATTTCAACATCCAAAAACTTATTGAAGCAAACAAACATGTAGAATCATTCTTTTAGATAAGAGGATCAAATATAAAATATTATTTGCACTATTTTCCCCCAACTTCTCACTTAAACAGAGACAAACCTTAATAAACTAAATTATCGATTCCATTTCTTAAAAAAGGAACCAAAAGTGAAGCTAGTATGTAACGAGACCAAACCTTGTAGAAAACACCTTTGAACAAAAGCTTTATACAGAAAAATATCAAATTCACAGATTATATTGATTCACGGAAATGGATTAATGATGCATTAACTAGTATGCCCCAGAAATCAATGTAGTACACATCAAAAGCTCATACCCATCAATCAAACAACCAAGCAGAAGGGGATAAACACCATGTTGAAGAACAAGTTGCATCGCAATCCTCTTATCTGTATTTTCCAATAGACATGATATCTGAAAAGAAGTTTAGCATTCAGGAATGGAATTCATATTTTCCAGTAATTCGCATCACACATTAAATAGCAACAAGGGGAAAAAAAAAAAAAAAAAAAAAAAAAAGCACATTGTCTCTTCTAAGTTAAAATTTTCTGATGTGTAAATTTAAGAAAAGACAGAATCATGTACTTACGGCTACACAGGCCACCCGCCTCACTTTTTGAGAATCTGCCCCCAGACCAACTAAAACAAAAGGCTGAAACATAACGAAAACAAGTACTCAAACCAAAGGTTAAAACCAGTATTCACTCGGGTAAGAGTCGCAAATAACTCAAAAAGGGAAATTTTAAACAATTAACAATGTGAATGTTAGCAGGCTCCATTGTTATGACTGAACGATTTTTCACTCTTAAATGAATGATTGGCAATGCACACAAATCACATGCTGCAACTATAAAGCAAGAAAAGAACAGCAATTGGACTTTGATATCGCACATAGAATCAGAAAATAAGTAAACCTGGAACAACAAATGTAATGACAAACCAAGATAACTAGTAATATATACCAACTAATATGTCACATTTAACTTGACAGGTTTTATGCTGTATCCAACTAATACTTTACAAGTAAATTCATAACCAAAGAGCCACTGCAGGGAAACCATCAAATCTAGTACCAATCAAGTGGTCGAGATAGCAGCCAATGCAGGAAAGAAGTTCCCAAAATTACTTTGACCAGCCAGGTGAAATTCAAGATTGTGCAGGTAATAATTTTGTAATTATTGATTCCAGCAACTAATAAAATAGTATATAGACAAGTATACTAGCATATTTGACAAGAACAGAAATATACCGTACCATATAATGCGGGATAAGTGATGCTCCATATTTAGTTCTGAATATCCTTTCCAAACAGTCGACCAAAGCACTTTCCAGACCAGGGTAGTACGCATTGGTTTGCAAAGCACTGTTCAAAATTACAAGTGAATGAAACACAAAATTATAAACCTCAACCAATCACCAAAACACGCACGCACGCACTCTTCTCCTGAAATAATTAACTACTGGTGTTTGTCAGTATACATACAGTTGCATGAATCTACAGAATCAGGTGAATTTCGAGAATTACCTAATAATAGCAGGGAGAGGGAAGCGGCCGAGGAATTCCTGAGCTGAAGCGTCGGAAAGAGAGCCTGAAATCGTGGAGGCAGGCTAGAAAGACAGCTCCGATATACATATACATGCACATAATAGAGAGAGATAAATCTCTATAGATGAGTGGAAATGGAGGAGACCTGTTTGGTGAGCGAAATCGGAAGCAGCTTCCAGTAGCTGAGAGGGATCGACGGAGAATTCTTCGTCCATTTCTTGCGGCGAAAGCTTAAACGAGTGTTGTGAAGAATGGATCGGCGGGGAGGGGAAAGAAAGACACAGTAAATTGCAGGGAATAATTGCAATTCAGTCCTTCAATATTTTCCAATCACCAATTGTGACAACCCCGTATTTATTGCATTATTAAAATTATTTTTAAGAAAGTACCAAATATCATTATTTTATAATTCACAGTATGAAAGATTTTCTAAGAATTTATGTGAGAATTCTTATGATTTAATTATGGTGTATTCTAATTAATATCGTTATGATTTTATTTGTGAAATTGAAGTTAGAGCATCATTAAGTGCTTTAATAGAAATTTTTATGATTTTATGTGTAATTATAAAATTTTGATTTTCATGGTTTATGTATAATTATTTGACTTAAATTAATAGCATGATAATTAAGATTATCAAATATTGTCATATATTAAATTTTATGATTTCATGGTTTTATAAAATCATTTAATAATTTAATTTGCAATTTATGAAAATATTGCAATTAGATTATTTTTATGATTGTATAATTTATATGTGGAATAAAATTGAAAAGAATGATTAAGTTATATGATTAATATTGGGCCATGATTTGAATTTATTAAGTTATAATTGAGCTTAATAAAATTACATTTAATATTATGAAGTCCATAAATTGAGGCCAATAGGATGACGAGTCCAGATATATAAATATAGAATAGAGGGATTAATTACAGATTAATACTCGTAAGAAAATTAGGGTTTGGATTATCCAAAGAGCCGCCATCATCCATTTAATATCATTTTTCCTTCCTTTCAACTTTCAAGTACTTTTATGTTAAAAAAATTTGAAAATCTTATGTATATATCTCCAAACTCTATGAAATTTTAATATGTTGTTTGCTATTATGATTAGGATCCATGGTTAAAATTTCGAGCATATTGGAGATGTTTCTATTTTATACGAATTTTTTACCACTTGCTATCCAAGTTTACAAATTTCAGCATTTAGGATTGTAAAATTCAAAATATATTCTTATACATATCCAAATCCCTTGAAATTTAAAAATTTCATTCATTCCTATGATTCCAATTCACGTTTAAAATTTTAGGTCAATGGGGTATGTATTTTATTTTATATTAATTTTCTATTACTCTATATCCAAATTTATAAACTCCTACGATTCTGATTTGAAAATTTGAAATACAGGTTTTTAGTCATCCAAAAATCTTTAATTTTTAATATGTCGTTTACATAGGTATTATTCATCTTTCATTAAAAAAATTAAGTTGATCCAGTTTACATTTTAGGAGTTATGATATTTTTCCTACGGCTGGACAGGATTTACATCTTCATTTATTTCGATTTCAAAAATCCAAAATAAATAATAAATCTTCTCAAAAAGGTACGAAATTTTTATAGAGTACTTTTGAAAAATTCTAGTTTCTACAATTAAAATTTCAGCTCGTTCTTCCATATAATTTATGAATCATAAAATATTCATTCCTTATTTACGCAGTAGGAATATACTTCCAATAGTCATAAAATCTTCGTATTAAGTCCGATTGGGCTCAAATTAGTGGCAAAATGTCACAAATTTCATTATCTATAATTGGTGTTGAGAAAATTAAAGTTTAGAATTTATTTACTGTACACATACTTCGAGATTAGAATGTGTTTAAGTTTAAAATAAACTTGTTTTCACAATCTTTATAAATATTAGACCCCGTTTCCACTTCCTAACATGTTTTAAGTCAATTTGTACAGTTTCCAGTCAGTAGCATCTTAGAATTTAATAGATTAAGATTTTATTTAGTTAAGGGGTTAATAGTGAATAATTCATCCCTGTTTTAGGACTTCGGAAATCTCGGGTTTAGAACCAGACATAATTGCAGATACCATCCCTACTACTGTAAGAGGTGGGTGATACTCTCACACTAATTATGTGTTGTGGTTTGTTTAATTACCCTCTAGAGAAGTATGCATGATTATATGGCAATTATTTATGATATGGTATGGTATTGATGGTGTTAAATGTGACGTGATGATGGTTTGATGACATGATTCTATGAAGAGAATATTTGACATACATATATGATGTCTTATATGTAGGATTCGCGGTAGAGCCGCACAATATGTAAGATATACGGATAATACCGTACATAGATATGGCTAAGATTCGCGGGTATGACCCGTACAAGATTCTGATTGAAAGATCACTTCGGGTAGCTCCGAACTCATGATGCTCGAGTGGGACAAAGTGGTCCCAAGCAAGATTGATGTGCTCTTATGTGTACTATAATAAGTAAATAGTATACATGTTACAGGATTCATGATTTATGGTTATGTGTGAAGTGTTTCAATATACAATGTGCATATATGCGATGTAAATTGTTATGTTTTCATGTGTATGTACTCTTGTGGGTAAAAAGAGTTAGCCCACGGAGTGTTTTCCAACACTCACCCTCACCTTTTCAGGCAAAGAGGTAAGGAAAGATGAGCTTGGGCGTGGTTTCGACTCTGAATGTGTAGGCTTCTCCAATTAATCAAGTGTTTTAAAATTTAATTATTTTATCAAAATTCTTTATGTTGTGTAATAAAAAAATTTATACGAGTTATATTATGTTTGTTTCCGCCATATGATATTGCAATTAAATTTCTTTCTTTTAAAATATCATATTTTGGAACATTGAAAAATATTTAAATTAAATATCAAGTAGTAATGTTCCAAATGTGAATTTGGAATGTTGCAATGTGGTATCAGAGCGGGTCCACTTTTCTGGGACTAGCTCACTAATATTTTCAAGAGAGGAATTTTTCTATAATGTAAAGTTATTTAAAAAAATGCTTTGAAAATAATTATGTTACTTGGAGGAACACAGTCGAGACGAGAATCGTGGCCAAATCATCCTGCCTCATCAACTCGGTATGATCATTTGAGTAAAAATTAATTGTTTGATGTTTTGTTTAGTAACTATAAGATTTCCTTGTTAGAAGGCCCTGATAAATTTGTACGAACAAGTCATATTTTGAGCCTCTCAGTTAGATTGAAGGCATAATTTGTAGGATTTGATTACAAAACTTAGACACCTTAGTTGAAAACTTTAAGGTAGACCACAACTAAGGATGAATGTTTAGATAAATTTAGTATGTGTACTTGAGTAGACTATGAATTGGTTGTTCCACCAATCAATTTCTTTTTTCCAAAAGCGGTCTATATTTTCTTTCAATTTTCCATCCAAAGTCAATATCTATAGTGACTCAAGTCTTTCTCCTATCCACTAAAATTTCAAAAGTCATCTTCACAATCATTGTCAAAATAATTTCAAGAAAAAGATTTCTTCATTCTCAATTTAGAGCCAAAATCTCTTATTTTAGACTCTACGAGCTCTTTAATCTCGAATTTTTCAAGGGACAAAAGCTAAACTATGATTTTATATTCATAATGTTCACTTGATAATGAATTTCAATAATTCGTATGATTTTCAAGAACATTGCTATAATATTATCCAAATAGCTACTTATAAAGAGTGAGATTTCTCAAATTTTTTAAATTTGTATTCAATGTTTCAAAGTTGTACATATGATGTAATGTGAAAGCTTATTTCATGCAAATCTAAGAATTTTCTTTTGTACTACGTTGTTATGACTACGAGTTCTATAAAAGCAAAATTTTCGATAAATTGCAAGATTTCAAATAAATGTTGGAAATTCGAGTTCATAACAAAAATGAAGTTTCTTCAACGTCGGGAGGATATTATGTTATATATATATATGTATATATATAATACGTCAATATTTTTAATAAAGTTATAAAACTACTCTTGTTTTGTGAAACAAAATATATATTTGGGGAAAATTCATTTTTTTTTATATAAAGTAGAGTAAGAAAATATAATGTTTAAAGATACAGATCAATAACATATGGGTCATTCTAAGTCATTCAAAAAATTTATTTTTCTCTTGAAATGTTTTCCAATGATTATGAGAATTTCAAATATCTTTCGAGTTTATTTAAATTTATTATGAAAGAACTCACTTTTCTTATTCCAGTATTCCAAGACAAAATCAAGTCAATATTGTTTTATCATCCTCAAGTAAGGAGACTTGACAAATTTCAATTTGCTTTAGAAAATCATCTCGAATTATTTAAGGTTTTGAAGAATTTCAAAATATTTCTTCCTCTTTAAAGTGTACCATCATCATATTCCAACATGTTCCTTCTATTTTGAGTCAATTTGATTTCGAAAAACTTCTTTCCTAAAATATTATCGTTTTAAGTATGGTCAAGCCCAAACATTTCTTTTATTATTGATATTATCTTTTTAAACAAGTCATCAGATTGTGATTTAATCACTATTCGCCGAAGAACACCATTTTCACTTACTCAAAATTCTCAACGAGTTAGAAATATGTATTCATCTCAAAATGTACCCTTGAGATGATTTCCTCTCAAAGTTCAACAATAGAAGGAGAAACCATTCTTCCAAGTATTTATTAACCTACTTGAATAGTTGAGGATCCATCATTGAGTTTGTACTTGAGGTTTAAATGGATTGTTGATGTGTAAGGTGTATTCATACAAGCTATGTGATTCTACAAGATGCTCCATGACATGCTCAACTGTTTAATGAATGTTCATGATATAGTTGTAACTTATTCATGAATGATATGATTTTGATGATTGGTGCGTGCACCACATGATCTAAAAGAATGCATTGAATTACAATGTTATCAATGAGTGATAATCTATGTGTTTCTACAAGATGATCTCGGGCATTTTTAACTATTTCATAAGTATTTGTGATATGATTACAATTTATGCACGAATTATGTGATTCATGAGAATTTGTGCTTGCATCACATATCTGTAAAGATGTGTGTTATTATGATAATTATATAGAGTTAGAGTTTATGTGAACTATATGTTCAATATGTGTATTGGGTTTCGATAATGCTACTAGCAACTTTCTAGTGTGTTTGTCTTACCCACATAACGTGTTATACTGGGCTCAAAATAGTCACAGGCCTTTGTTTGCGGCAGTGTGTTCTGACGTAGTTGTTTTGACCCACAAAACACTTTTCTTAAATAAGTGTGACTAGGCATTACATGCTTGAAATTTCACTGCTACATGATGTCTCAACTTTTCAATACACTATACTTGACTACCGTCATGGGACCGTTGACTGCAGCAATGTGCACTCGTGTACGTGTATGAAAGATATATTTGTCTTTGAGAGTGGTGCTCGTGTCACAAATCAAAATTTATAAGTATTCATGCATATGTTTTAAAGATCATTGTACCATTCTTTATAAAAGGGCATCTCTTGCATTTGAAAGCATAAATATTTATTTAATATCATTTTTTTAAATTAAACAAAGTTACCCTACGAAAAATTATCGTCCTCCTCATACACAATTATGTTTGCAATCATTGGTCTTATACATGTACAATTTTCAATATGTGACTTTGTATCAATTACTACGCCCATCTCACCGACTAACTATTCAAAGACATTTCGTTTTTACAAAATTTCATCTTTCAGATTTCACTCTTATTATCTAAGTTTATTTCAAAATAGTCTGTATTTTGAAGGTTCAGTAGACAAAACTTAACCTTTGAACTTCAAGGATTTCAAAAAAAAATTCTTTAGAATTTTGTTATAAACCAAACGCGGTCCTTAGTTTTTCCCAAATTCCCAATAAGTTTACAAAATTTCAATGGTACTCAATGTAGTACAAAAAAATTCCTAGTTCTAAGATTTATTTCCAAAATTTCATATAACTATGGTTTTTATTTTATTCAAAGTCTAGTCAATTCGAAATTTCATACTCCTCTTGACAAAACTCATAATTTACAAATGTGTTAAAAAAAATATTAAGTTTCATTTTTATCAAATTAGATATAGTGTTTTGATTTAAGACTCACTTTCAAATCTTTGAAAATTTCAAGTTATATCCTAATTTTTTCTCATCATTTCAAAATTTTATTTATTTTCAAGTTTCCTCTATATTTAATAAAATCATAATAAATTCTTGAGTATATTCAAGGCATTCCTAAAAGTTGTTTATTGTTGATATCGATTCTTGAAGTCTTTATTTACTTTCAGAGTAGCTCACAATTCACATATTCATCCTTCACTTTTGGTGCAATACCAACTCAAAATATAGTCAATAACAAGACTCACTTTCACTCAGTAAGACATGCAATTCCAAGGAAGGAATTTTTCGTAGTGGGGGAGGGTGTGATAACCCGCATTTTATTGCATTATTAAAATTACTTTTAAGAAAGTACCATCAATCATTATTTTATAATTCATAATATGAAAGTTTTTCGAAGAATGCATGTGAGAATTCTTATGACTGAATTATGATGTATTCTAATTAATATCGTTATGATTTTATTTTTGGAATTGAAGTTAGAGCATAATTAAATGCTTCAATTGAAATTTTCATGATTTTACGTGCAATTATAAGATTTTAATTTTCATGGTTTATGCATAATTATTTGACTTAAATTAATAGCATGATAATTGAGATTATGAAATGTAGTTATATATTAAATTTTATGATTTCGTGGTTTTATAAAATCATTTCATGATTTAATTTGCAATTTATGAAAATATTGCAATTAGATTATTTTTATGATTGTAAAATTTGTATGTGGAATGAAATTGAAAAAGAATGATTAAGTTATTTGATTAACATTAGGTCATGATTTGAATTTATTAAGCTATAATTCGGCTAATAAAATTAGATTTAATATTACGAGTCCATAAACTGAGGTCCGGATCCCAATAGGATGACAAGTCCAGATATAAATATAAATGGAGGGATTAATTACAGATTAATAGTCATAAAAAAAATTAGGGTTTAGATTCTCCAAAGAGCCGACATCCTCCATTCAATATTCTTCTTCCTTCCTTTCAACTTTCATATACTTTTATGTTAAACAATTCGAAAGTCTTATGTATATATCTCCAAACTCTATGAAATTTTAATATGTTGTTGACATTATGATTAGGAGCCACGGTTAATATTTCGAGCATATTGGAGATGTATTCTATTTTATACGAATTTTCTACCACTTGCTATCCGAGTTTACAAATTCCAGCGTTTAGGATTGTAAAATTCAAATATATTCTTATACATATCCAAATACCTTGAAATTTAAATATTTCATTCATTCCTATGATTTCAATTCAAGTTTAAAATTTTAGGTCAATGGGGTATCTATTTTATTTTATATTAATTTTATATTACTCTAGATCTAAATTTATAAACTGTTACGATTCTGATTTGAAAATGCGAAATACAGGTTTTTAGATATCCGAAAATCTTTAATTTTTAATATGTCGTTCCTATAGGTGTTATTCATGTTTCATAAAAAAATTAAGTCGATCCAGTTTACATTTTAGGAGTTATGATATTTTTCCTACGACTAGACAGGATTTACAGCTTCAATTATTTCGATTTCAAAAATCCAAAATAAATAGTAAATCTTCTAAAAAAGGCACGAAATTTTTATAGAATACTTTTAAAAAATTCTAGTTTCTACAATTAAAATTTCAGCTCGTTCTTCCATATATTTTGTGAATTATAAAATATTCATTCCCTATTGCGCAGTAGGAATATACATCCAATAGTCATAAAATCTTCGTTTTAAGTCCGATTGGGCTCAAATCAGTGTCAAAATGTCACAAATTTCATTATCTATAATTGGTATTGAGAAAATTGAAGTTTCGAATTTATTTACTAGGCACATATTTCGAGATCAGAATGTGTTTAAGTTTAAAAGAAGCTCGTTTTTACAATCTTTATAAATATTGTTTCCACTTCCTAACATGTTTTTAGTCAATGTGTACAGTTTTCAGTCAGTAGCATCTCATTATGTAATAGATTAAGATTTTATTTAGTTTAGGGGCTAATAGTGAATAATACATCTCTATTGTAGGACTCCGGAGACCTCGGGTTTAGGACCAGACATAATTGCAGATACCATCCCTCCTACTGTAAGAGGTGGGTGATACTCTCACACTAATTGTGTGTTGTGGTTTATTTAATTACCCTCTAGAGAAGTATGCATTATTATATGATAATTATTTATGATATTTTATGGTATTGTGAGCGTTAAATGTGACATGATGATGGTTTGATGACATGATTCTATGAAGAGAATATTTGGCATACATATATGATGTCTTATATGCAAGATTCGCGGTAGAGCCGCACAATATGTAAGATATACGGATAATACCATATATATATATGGCTAAGATTCGCGGGTATGACTCATACAAGATTCTGATTAAAAGATCATTTCGAGTAGCTTCCGAACTCATGATGCTCGAGCGGGACAAAACGGTCCCAAGCATGATTGATATGCTCTTATGTGTACTATAATAAGTAAATAGTATACATATTACAGTTTTCATGGTTTATGGTTATGTGTGAAGTGCTTCAATATACAATGTGACTCTATGCAATTTAATTATTATTTTTTCATGTGTATGTACTCTTGTGGGTAAAAAGAGTTAGCCACCGGAGTGTTTTCCAACACTCACCCTCACCTTTTAAGGCAAAGAGGTTAAGGAATGATGAGTTTGGCCGTGGTTTCGACTCCGACTGTGTAGACTTCTCCAATTAATCAAGAGTTTTAAAATTTAATTATTTAATCAAAATTGTTTATGTTGTGTAATAAAATTTTTTATACAAGTTATATTATGTTTGTTTCCGCCATATGATTTTGCAATTAAATTTCTTTCTTTTAAAATACCATATTTTGGAACATTGAAAAATATTTCAATTAAATATCAAGTAGTAATGTTCCAAATGTGAATTTGGGACATTACACCAATTAGCCATCTAGAGTGAATTTTATTCTTGGGAAATTCAACACATTTCTTTTATTTCCACAATCGAAAAAATATAGTGAAATAAATTATTAATGATCGTTAAGTTTTTATTTGGCAATAATTGCACATAAGCAAGCAGTCTTTGAAAAAATTAATGGTTTTGTGTTAGTAAATATTGCATTGGCTATGTTTGAAGGCTAAAACAAACATGTTAATTGTCCTTTTGTTAAGTTGAAATCAATGGCATAAAAGATCTTTTATAACACATTAATCAAAGTAATTACACGTATTGGGAATATGTTATGTTGTTTTCTTGAATCATGAGTTGAACGGACTGGTTGATCATGATAGGTTGAGGTTGTTGTCCTTGTCGGCAATGGACGTGTTAAGCCTAAAATAGTATGATCAGTAATTGGAGTGAAGTAATGCCAGACTTGGTAGATAGTTGTTTACTCTTTAGGAGAAGCCTAGATTTGGATGCGGTATCCAGGCTTATCAGGCGTATACATTGTTAGATTATAATATTGCAATTATCTTGAGTCTCAGGATAGACGCGGTTCCCCATGTAAAAATGGCGGATAAGCCATCCCCCCAGCCAAGGTGGGATAAGTTATCTCATTCTACCCGGAAGGCGATCTTACTAATTTGCCCCGCAAGGGCAATGAGAAGTCATTTTCACATGTCGGTTTCTAGGGTTTCTTACTCGTCAGTCATTACCCCCGCCGCTATTGTTTGTTAGATTTATCTCTCGTGTGTAACAAGGTTTCATCGTCGCAGTCGAGAGGCGGAACACCCCTCTTTCCCGATTCACCGCCCCTCTCTTTTCCGATTCACCGCCCTTCTTTGTATACCAGAAACCCTTCCTCCCCCCCCCCCCGCCGTTCCCGTATCATTTTCTGTTTGGACTGCCCCTCCTCCTTCGTCGCATTGACTACGCGATATTACTGGAAACCCTACACTCTGTCATTCCCCTTTCTTTCCCTTTCAATCCGCCGTTCTGTTTCGTCGCAGACACTAGTTTCATTTCCTATTTCAATACGTCCTTGATCTTTGTAGACAATAATCGAGAATAGCAGAAACCCTATCCCCTGCCGTCCCGGTTCGAATTTCCCGTTGAATCCACCATTTGTTATCTATCGGAGTACGAAATTTCGACCTTTTTATTATTTTATTTTATTTTAAATACATATCATTTGGTGAAATATCCGATTGAACATTATGTTTTATTTGTTGTAGGTTGTTGTGTTCTGATCGTAGAAAGGGACGACGAGGTGTTCGTGTGCAGTACTCGGAGGAAGGTATAAAACTTGCTTAGATAAATCTTACATTTGAAGTGTACTCATCTTTGCTTCTGCTTTTCTGAATGAATAGTTTTTTTTTCATGGATATTGTGGATGCTAGATTGTTTCTTATATGTAGGTCATATGAATAGATTCTGATGATGGTGTTGTGTGAATGCTTTTGTTTTATGATATGTATATGTGGAGGTTGTATTAGATGTTGTGTAATGAGAAATTGTTGAAGCTGTCATAATATTATCCATGTTCTTCATCCACATATATTGTTTGGAAATGTTTGTTTTTAATTTTTTCACATATATGTGGACGGTAGATTGTTTGCAATTTGTGTTCCATAGTCTGGATAACCAACGTGGTACAGATATCCTTGGCTTATCATATTGTCTTGCCAAAAATTTTGTTTTTGTTTTTGTTGTAATCCGATCTTGATGTATGGAGTACGGTGAGTATGGCTGAATTGGTTCCTTAGTTTGACCTTGTCTGTCTACTGAATTGTGATGATCCTGTTTTGTGTAAATTTTGTTAATTTATCTTATTTAAATACTTATCATTTGGGGAAATATCCGATTGAACATTTTATCTTTTGTTTGTTGTAGGAATTTTTGTTCCAAACGTAGAAAGAGTCGACGAGGTGTTCCTGTGCAGTAATCTGGAAGGTATAAAACTTGCTTAGTTAAATGATTAATTTTGAAGTGTACTCATCAGTGCTGCTGCATTTCTGAATGAACATTTTTTTTTCATGGATAATGTGGATGCTAAATCGTTTCATATATGTAGTTCATATGAAAAGATTGTGATGATGGTGTTGTGTGAATGTTTTTTTTATGATATATATATGTGGAGGCTGTATTAGATGCTGTATAATGAGAAATTGCTGAAGTTGTCGTAATTTTAGCCATGTTCTTGATCCACACATATTGCTTGGAAATGTATGTTCTTTATTTTTTCTCATATATATGGAAGGTATATTGTTTGCAATTTGTGTTCCATAACCTGGATAACCAACATGGTACAGATATCCTTGGCTTATCATGTTGTCTCGCCGAAAATTTTGTTTTTTTTTTTTATGTAGTCCGATCTTGATGTATGGAGTACGCTGAGTACGGCTGAATTGGTTCCTTAGTTTGAACTTGTCTGTCTACTGAATAGTGATGATCTTGTTTTGTGTGAATTTTGTTTATTTGTCTTATGTATATGTGGAAGATGGTATTGGTGTCTTAATATGGCCCATGGCGTATTTAATTATTTTTTGGCCCATCCCGTTTTTTACTTACTGACCTGTGTTGATTGTTTTTGAGGTTGACAATGGAACGTGCTGGATTATTTAAGTTCATTAAGTTTGGCCATAAGAACTTCATTTTCTCCTCAAAGGGACTGGTAAATATGTTGTATACTTGCTAATACTACATACATAAGTAAATTATTATGCACAATTCATTGCAATTTGGACACTAATATTTCATTTTCGTGCAGCGAATTCCACCCAAATTTTGTAGTAAATGTGGGGGTAGTTTACCCTCCAACGTGCAACTTCATAATGACTTTGGTATGCAGTGGAGTATCACAACGAAGAAATGCGGTGATGGGTTCATCTACCTGACGGAAGGGTGGCCCGAGTTTCGGGATGCGAACAACATCGAACATCAGGACATGTGCTTATTTTACTATGATGGAGGGTGTATTTTCCATGTGATTGTCTTCACCAAAAATGCATGCCAGAAACCACATCCGCCTCAACAAGGTAATAAATTCCTTATTACATCATACATTACTAACCACCTCCCTCAATTCATTCGGTTGTCATCTTATACGTGTTGTTTACGGTGTAGATCACCCTAATACGACAGCAAGGTTCAACCGATGCTTCAAGGTTTTCCTTCCTAGTCTCAGAATGCCGATGGATGTTTATTTGCTACGTGTTCACTGAAGAACATAATTTTAAAGGCATGCATCATATATTTTGTGCATGGTGTTCAGCTGCTGACTTTAATCTATGTGTTATAGGAAAATCCGCCCAATAGGCTCACTTTGATTAACAAGTATACTATTAGGTGGAATATGAAGTCGGAGATTCTGGACACAGGTCGAATTAGACTGAGATATGGGTAGCAGGAATTCGTGCAGGAGAATAATATAAGAATTGTGGAGTTTATTTTTTTCAATCTGCTGGTTGATGGGGGGATCTTGGTGAGATTTTTGAGGTCAGCTTTTTTGAGAAATCCGACATTAAGCGCCGTGTTATAGGAAGAGAACCAACTACGGCAAGAGGTAGTCAGCCAAGAGAGGATGGATCTCGAACACATGACGGATGTTCAACCGAATGGCTTAATAGACATTTCAAGTGAAACTAGGATGACGATGGGATTGACATCATGATGCACGATTTCTCTCACGTAAAGACTGAGGTGGTGAGCCCTAGTGAGGCCAAACAAGATGATTGCCCCCAATATGAACTTTTTATGCGCAAGTCGTATTTTGATACACCTCAATTGGTATGTGTACTAGTTGTATATGATTTAAGTTTGTTATTTAAAATGATAATTGACTTGAATATTGTATTAACCTGATATATATTTCTGCATGCAGCCTATTCCTATTGAATTTTGGAATACATTTATTGTTGGGAAAAAGCTTGTGCGCAAGCGTGTCAACGTCATGATGAATGGACGAACACGGTATGTCCGGGTGAACAAGCAAGCATCTCGTATTGCTATGAGGCACAAATTACCGGTTTTCCTAAGTGAGAATGGCATAATGGTGGGAAACAAATGCATCATTGAGTTGGCTCCTACCTATGAATTGGGTTTTACAGTCCGTGTAATTAAATGAAGTGTTTTAACAAAACAGTCTGTATCTAAGTTTTAATTAGGTGACACAATTTGACATACTGTTCTAATATTTCCCTTTTCTTGTGGTATCATAATGTGATGTCGTAGTGGCTGAAAATGGGAATAGTTTTTTTCACTATGAACTATTTTATGCCCTTATTTTCCTTATAATTCTATGCATTGTCTTACTCTGTTATAGAGATAAATAACTGTATTTTATTTATATAATGCTATGCTGTGTACCTTCCTCGTTGAAATCACACTTACTGGCCAATATTTTGTACAATACTTCATATGCTGCTATTCAGAAATACATAATATAGGTTATCAACAACAATATTATTTTACAACGGATTAAGCACACACCAATACTCTTTTACAACAGGTTAAGTACACACCGCAAAATCACTATGTTTTGGTCTACCAATTACGATAATACTAAACAGTAATAACTTTGGCACATATATCCCATTCCCGTAGTAGTAGTTTTATTGTAGGATGCAAAAGGACTGTTGGGGAACACGACGTCATGCACGGACATAGTTCGGTCAGTAAAGACTTACCAATTGCCACGTTTAAAAGAAAATCATTTAACGGAGCTTGAAGAAGCGCAGGAGCTCTCGCCGCTTTGATTTTTTGAAGTATCATCTCTAGGCCTCGGGGGATAAAAATTTTATGCAGAAAAACTTCTACTACTTCCACCTTCATCATTTCTTATATTCGGGAAAATATTCCTTGATATATCTTCATTATGCGTCTGGGCAACATGAGTTTGCTTCCTTCGAGGTGGACGTGCAGATGCAACCACTGGATATACGACCTCATCATCGTCATCAGATACGACAATCATCGTTCCGATTGTTTGTGCAGGATGTTCCTCCGGATGCACGCTTCCGTCTGAGATGTTGATGATTTCATTTTGTTGCATAGGGCGGGAATTGCGCTCATGGAACATGACTTCAAGCTTCTCGTAATGTGGTTCTCCACCGTGGAAATATGCTTCCACAAATGCATTTTTCTATCGCCTCAAAAAATGTGATTTGGAGAGTCAAAATTTTTTATCTAACTTCTATTATATAAAGAATATTCTAAAATAAAATATTTTTGAATTAAACCCAAAGTTTTATCTTCAACAGTTTCTTCCACGTAGCACGAGTTACATGTACTTTGTTGTAGGAACGATCCTACCATGTGCCGTCCGTCTCAATGATCATTTGAAAGATTTCATACCGACTCTTTAACATGGTCTGACGTTCAACAATTTCTTCCCAAGTAATATTTTTTAAATGATCTTCATTCAGTACACCTCATGCCATGAGAAGGGCATGGAAGATTCCTTGTAAGTGTGGATTCCAGTTTCCAAGTTGTTGCTGCTCCATAAGACAATTAATAAAACGATCATCCATCTCTTGATTCCAACCATTGTTGTATAAGAACTCTTCCTGGGGATGGATTTTTCTTAGGGACATTGTACATTTATGCTTTCATTCTTCATAATCCTTCATAGTGGGAATCCTTTTATACACATACATGGAGTATGATCGGCACCATGTGAACCAAAAGGAGACAAAGGGACTTGTCAATCACTTTCATGTTCACACCAACTATTACGCATGTGATCCATCCCATTATATTAAATTCCAATGTTAAAATTATTATACAACAAAGTTGCAATAATTTTGGGTATCTTGTTAACATAACGGTTCAGGGAACAACGATACAAAATACGGTTGGTCAAGTTTTTTTTTCGCACAAATACTTAATTTTTTGAGTTCAATAAATCAAAGTTGGATATTTGAAAATTATATAGATACAAGAAAAATATAAAACTATGAAATACATGTAGTACAATGTCTATATATGCAATAATTATTAAAACTATTTGGCATGTGAACCAATGACACGAAACTCTGCAACAAAGCATTCAAAACTTGGTGAATGACATGACATATTTATTTGGAATTTGTCATCATCCATAAATCCAAAAATGGAAAAAAGAATTATAATAAAATGAATATATTAATTTTATTTATAAGTAAGTTTTTTTTATATAAATTAATGATTTACACCAAAATATATATAAATTTTTTAATATAATATTTAATACTAAGGGATATCGAATTTTGAATGTAACATAGATTCAGTTTTTTTTAACGTCATTATATGAATAAGTTTAATGGCATTATAAATACTCCACACATTTATTTTAAAACTGAGATTATGAAGTACAAATTATGTTATCTTAAAAGCATAAATGTCCGAAATTATATAAAATTATATTAATTTTAATTTATATTATTTTATTATATTAAGTATTAAGATAAAAATTGGAGGAAAGGTGGGTCAAAAACTTGCGGTCAAAGTCGCAAGAGCAAAAACCCGCTTTTTTCACATTTCCCCCAACCACCAACATTAATCTCCAACCCTAGGTGAGTTCTTCACTCCTTCGGCTGCTGTTGCTTTCGTCGATGAACGGCGTTCTCTGACCACCGTGCCACGCGCGCCCGTGCTCAGCCTTTGTGAACAAGGTAAATCATCGTCACCCTATGTCTATTTCCATTTCGGTGAGTCATAGCTGCTAGATAACCAACATCCACCTCTGATTGGTTATCTGTTTTCGAATTATATGTTGGGTGATGTCAAATTAGATGATGCTTACTACCCGTGTTGTCGTGTTTTATTTATTTTTCAATGCCAAAGCCCGATACTTTACTTAACCGTTGCTGACATAGTCTTGAACAAGTCCGAGGTTGCTTGAAATGGGTTCTTGTCTCCCACATTTAATTGTTTTCTTCTTCATAAATTAATATTTTATTCATGGGATACGATTGAAGTGGGTGTGTGTTTAACTTTGTTATGTTGTGTCTGATATGAAATTTTTTTTGTTTAGGATGGAAAATGGTATTGTTATGTTAGAAATGGGGATGACCGAGGAAGAGCTGTTGGCTTTGTTACATGGCATAATGAATGCATGTATTTTTTTTTGTAACATGGTTTGCATATTTTTCGACTACAATCGACATATTCACATCTCACGATTTACAGCGAATATTCAAGCAAAATATAGTCTACTTAAGGCAGCTAAGATACATGCGTTATGTTATTGGTTGTTCGGATGAAGAGTGTTTAGATCACTTAAGAATGAGTAGAAGAGCATTCTCTTCATTGTGTTATATACTTGAGACGTATGGTGGATTAAAACCCATTCGGCATTCCAGTGCCCCTGAGCAATTGGCCATGTTTCTATCCATAATTTCACATCACACAAAGAACCGTATTGTGAGGTCAAATTATAAACGCTCGGGAAGAACTGTCAGCAAACACTTCCATCGCGTATTGAACTCAATTATTCGGTTGCACCCTCTGTTGTTAGTTAAACCAAAGGCGATTGACAAAACCTGCATGAATGATAGGTGGAGCTCTTTTAAGCTATGTTTCATTTACATAACATAATTTTGCACTGCATTAGTTCTTAAATTTCATAGACCCAATTCGAACACATATCTAGGGATGCAGGGATGTTTGGGTGCACTGGATGGGACAAACATTGATGCCACTGTTCCGAAGGCATATCGAGGCTGTTACCGAAATACAAAAGGCCACGTTTCCATTAATGTGTTGGCAGTGTGCAACATTAATATGAATTACATATACGTGTTGAGTGGATGGAAAGGCAGCGCCGCTGACTGTCGTGTATTGCGGGATGCTGTCACCAGAAAAAACGGTTTAAAAGTTCCTCAAGGTAACAAATTTTTATATCAGTGAAGCACAAGTCTTATATTCTTTAATTAACGTGACTCACATTTGGGTATTTATGATGTTATAGGGAACTACTATTTGTGCGATAACGGATACACGAACAGGTCTGGTTTCTTGACACCCTATCGTGGGATACGCTACCATTTGGATGAATGGGGGCCTGCTACATCTGCCCCGCAGAACAAAGAAGATTTCTTCAATATGAAGCAAGCAAAGGCACGAAACGTAATTGAGACGTCATTTGGAATTTTGAAAAAAAGATGGGCAATTCTAAGAAGTGCATCGTACTACCCTATTAGAGTCCAAAATCGAATCATCCTAGCCTGTTGCCTCATTCACAATTTTATTCGGAAAGCCATGGTCGTTGATCCTTTAGAAGCTGAAGTTGATGAAAATTTTCAGAATGTCGATGCATCTGTGGAAGACTACGTTAACATAGTAGAGAGTAGTCCTGAATGGACAGCATGGAGAGACAATTTAGCAGCCACCATGTATAATGACTGGGTTCGGTAGACAGTCTTCCCCTATGTCAGTTGCACATGTCCTTTGTTGTGATGTTGTTTGTTCGATCTCCATTGTTTCTTCATTGTACTATGTAATGGAACAATTTCTTATATTGTAGTGACATGGTATTGAGAATGACCAGCCTGGATTTTATGTGATATTTCCACATCTATGACAGGTTTACTAGGCCTTATTGAAATTGAATGCAGTTTAATTTGTCCTCGTTGTGTGGATATGTTCGGTCAATCTAATAAATTTATATTATTTTTTAATATGTCGAGTAATGTATAGGAATATGGAAGACATCAGTTGCAGCCGGAAAACTAGCAATCTATCATCAAAGAATAATGTTGCAAAGAGACGTGTGTGGACGGGAAGGGAAGAACAAGTTTTGATTATGGCGTTGAAGGACATCATCCAGACCGGGTGTAAATGCGAGAATGGATTTCGCACTGGGTAATTGGGTGCACTCGCCCGCATCATGAAATGCCACTTGCCGAAGACCGATTTGAAGGTTCATCCACATATCTGCAATAAGATACATGTGTGGAAGAAGCATCACGGCAGTCTACAATCCATGCTTAGTAGGTTAGAATTTGAGTGGGACAATGTTAATAGCATGGTCGTAGTGCACGATGAGAAGTTGTGGAATGAATATGTAGCGGTAAGAACTTAATATTTTCTTCATTAATTGAGACTTTTTTCAAGTAGATGCTTCACGTAAACATTGTGCCTTATTTATTTAAAATTCCTACAGACTGATACGCATGCAAAGAGCATGAAGAACAAGTCTTACCCTCTGTACAATGAGTGGTGTGAGGTATTTGGAAAAGATCGCGTGACTGAAGAATTTGCAGAGGATCTGCTCACTGCCGATAAAGAACAGCTAGAAGCAGGTGATGAGAATGACAATGATGAACTGAATGCTTTCATTGATTCAATTTCGGTTGAGACCGAAACAGCATCGGGCGCTGATGGTGGAGGTTCAGCGGGCGTGAAGAAGAAAACCAAAATAAGGAAACACCGTGTTGAGGACACAACGGGTGACCAGATGGTTAATCTGACAGGTAAGTTTTACGAACAAACCAATGAAAACCTGCAGACCATCGGAAAATGAATTGGATACGAGGTCATGATGTCGGAGAAACGAGGGAAGTTGTTCGAAATGTTGGGCAGCTTGGGTGTATTGACTGTTGATTAGCAGTTAATGGTTGCAAAGGTATTAATCAATAATAACAAAGAGCTTGAGCTATTTTTCAGTCTCCCAAAAGATGTTCAAGGTCGGAGGGTGATGTTAATGGCTGTTAGAAGAATGTAAAATGTACCTCACTAGAATTTCGAGGTTACGTTTGTTGTGTGCTATTAGACTAATGTATTATGTGTGCTGGGTGTAAAGCATTGGGCATGTAATGCCGGGAAGCGACTGCTAGTTACATAGAATATGGAATGCTGTAAGATTAGCACCTCAAAACTAGATGCAGCCTATATTATGTGTATGTATGTCTACTGTGCACTTATTATTCAATATTAGTTTAATTGTGTCAATGTGTTTAAAAGAATGAAATGCAGATACATGTGATGGGGGATGACATATTGGCGGTACATTTTACAACATCGTGTGACCAATTTAAAACAAAAATACAAACATTCAAAATTTGTAAACAAAAGTAGAGATTCATAGGAACCACGTAATTATCATCATGTACATCACCCAACATTAACACAAGTTACTCAATAAGCAGCCTTATATAACTTTTTAATTTCCACAAATTGCACTGACAACAGCCACAAACCCAATAAAACGTCAGTTGCAATTTCTGTACGAACAAGAAGTTAACAAATTATAAATCACTAAACAATTGTAAATTTTACCGAGCACCAGAGTATGTACATCCTCCCCTAACACCTACGAAAATAAAAAGTATGCAAAATAGTATTCCGACGAATAAGACAAGATGACACCGCCGTAAACTACAATCACACTCATTCAACTTGAGAATAATCTGCTAAAGCTGAACTATATTATTTTGCAACTCAACCTCCCTACACTTTTGTTCGTCTATTGTTTCGATGAGAACAATTTCCCGACACTATAGCACATCGATTGCAACCTATAGCTCTTTTATCATCTCATGCAGTTGTTTAACAACACTACTTTTATGCAGTGAAGCAACTCCCTCCAATCCATCCTCTATACTTGCACTTATAATCGGCATGGTGATGCAACTATCGTCACTGCCTATATTATACTTCGTCAGAAACTTAGTATATGAAATGCAATGAATATTGTGGAAATCATAAAAATATGTTCAGTTCTTAAACAACATGAATTCATAAAGCTAATACTTTCAAACAAGTTTTGAAGATTGTAAGGAACAAATATAGCAATTCATAACTCGAAAATCATCATGCATCTTAGGCCCACAGAAGAACAAGAACTGAATCAACATATATACATCAAATCGAAATTCATCAGGTAAAATAAAAATTAAATTTACAACGCATTTAACAAGATTCACCCTGTTCATTTTATCCTGTGCTTATATTATATCTGCAAACGATAAATATAGAGATTTCAGCAGCGCTACACATGTTTCCTAAATATATGAACAAAATCAGAAATGTAATAAACACATCCATTTCAGAAAATGAAATATGTTCTCAAGGTATGAATCTTTAAATGCAGCGAAACAATGAGAACCGAAAAGCGGTCCGAATGTACGAAACAGATTATACAGAAGATTTACCATTGAAGCGCCCTTAGATGAAATTGTCGACATTTGTTGAACGAATTAGTATAAACCTACAAAAGCCCTGAAAAAGAAACCATGTCACATGGATTATTCATTCACCCATCACCAAAGCAGGAAACAAAAATAACGAAAAATATACACAATATTCAAACCTGAAATTAAACACGCATTAGATGGGGGTTGTAGTTATATCACAGGCAGCGTACGTCATCAAGAAGAGGGGTGCACGACCGGCGAAACGACGGTGCACCGAAGTTGTTCCTTTTTTCTGCGCGACTGCGAAGGTCGGGAGAAAATTAAACCGACCTTGCCCTAATTCACACAACGTCGTCTTGAGTTGGGGGCTGAGGAGATTTTAAAAAATTGCATGGGTATAAATGTCAATTCAATTTAATTCATCAATATAATACATGTATGTAAATGAGGGATATGATAAATAAAAAATATCCATCAATCAAAGTAAACTTAGGATAAGATTGAAAAATATTTTTAATTTTATACCTCATATCTAATCATATTCTATATGTCCTAATCTCTATTTACGATAGTAAATGCAGCTTAATTGGATTTGGCCCACTTGGCTTCGAGGATGTTAGCCTTCATGCATGGGCCCTGATATGAAGTCAAACCATCAATTCGGTTGAAATTAGACCTGGAAGACGACGAGTCCCTTTGATCAGATGCACTGCGCATAACAATCTAAGTCTGGGAATGGTAGACTCGATTCTTTAGCATATGCAAATATCACCAATTTTTAATTAAATATTAAATAAAAAATATTTTACTAAGTTTTAAATTTAATCACAATTCACGTATTTATCAGATAATGAATTATGATTTTTTAATACTTCTAATAAAATTATACTATAATCTAAAGATCTTGATTTTTTTCTTGTCATTCAATCTGTATAAAAATCAGTTTGCGAGAGCAATAATAATTATTGTTGGTCTATTAATTTTTTTTAATTACATTTTCATATCTATTGTATCTTTTAATTTATTTCATTTATTTATTATGTAGTAATTATATTGTCATTAAAAATCTAAAGTTGGACTGTTATTATAAATAAGTATTTTTATTATTGTTTTGGAAGTGTTTTTTTTTTTAAAATACAAAAATAATTTTATTCAAAAGTTGTATCTCTTTTTAATATTTTTGAATCACAATAAATTTTAATATTAGTAAATATTCAATAGAAATATAATATTGAAAAATACCATTTCCCAAATAAGAAAAAAATAACTATGATCAAGAAGAAAATAAAGAATTAATAAAGTAATATAAAAATAGAGGATCCAAGTGAACATTCGAGTTTGAATAAAGCCCAAAAGTGTGATTAGCAGGTAGTGAAGCACACGTACTTTCTTATGCATGACACATACACGTCTGGTCTTCAGATGTACAGCGCCACCCCACCAGTTCATCTGCTCCACAGCAGACGTATTAGTTTTACTTGCAACAAGTTGACAGGCAACAATGCTGATAAAAGATGAGAATTACAAAATTATATATTTTTCATTTTTTAAATCAAACTTTATTATTTTTTTATTTTTTTTAATTAGGATGTGTTGGACAACTTGGACTGCCCGTGAACAGGAATTATAGAATAGAGTTATATATGAAATAATATAAAAACTTGTTAGATATATCTATATATTTAAAATTATATTCTATTATAACATTATAAATATGAGACTTTGGAGATGTTTGAACTAGGTTGCAGGCCTCCGTAGCATAATCGGTTGTGGGTTGTGAGATTGTGTCACAATCAAATACATGGTAAAAGATGGTGTTTGTTATGGGTTGTGATAAGGTAAGTTGTTATTGACATATCAAATCAATAGGTTTAGTAGAGTTTTGTTTGTATTATTATATTATGAGAGATAAAGATTTGTGAATTTAATAATTGGTGATGGATTATTATATATATATGTTAAATGGATGTCAAAATAAAGATCTTAAGAAAAAAAATAATATGATATCATTTTTATAAAAAAATGGAATTGAAATAAAAAAAGTTATAAATATTTAAAAATTTTGGGTGAAAAAATATATATTGAATAATTTTCTTGGGAATAATGTGAGAAAACAGAGAAAAAAAAGGTGTAGAATGGGTAGGGTTGTGAATGAAACAACCACAACCCACAGCCTGTTAAACAAACATGAGTTGGGTTGTGGCACAACTCACAATCGGTCATGCCCAACCCAGTCCAAACACACCCTTTGAATTTTAATATTCATAATTTATTTTTTGACAAAAATAGATAGAAAAAAATTGACGATGCATTAAAGTTATAAATAAAATCGTATGAATAAACTTGTAAATTCACTATTTTTTTCGCGATCGTGTACATGAGCTACCTTGTTTAATGAAGAGAAAAAAGTAAGTTCGTACAAATCGATTTAGGCTTTCAACAAAATTATTTGAATGAGCTTAACCAAATTCAACTTGAATTATATCTTCACAATTAAAACTCTTGAGACAAACACTATTCATGAAATGGGTAAATACAAAGATTGAAGCTTACCCCTTCAAATCCTCATGCCAATGCTCTACACGTTAATAAAGTCCGCGACATATAATTTTTCAATGCGATTCAAATTTTTGTGTGGTATGCGGTCTAAATTTAGAGAATGAGTCTCTTGTGAACCAGGTCCACCATGCACCTAATGCACAATATTACTTGTCTAACTTATTTATTTACTATAAAAATATTATCATTTTTTTAAGGTAATAAACTAGTAGTAATTTATTTTAAGTAAATAAATAATATTATTTAATGAAACCGGTAATACTCTACATCGATTGTAAAGTGCACCTAATAAATATAAATTTTGTGAAATGTAGAATATTTTAATTCTTTTAACCAAAAAAAAATTGAAAGGAACCCATTTTTAACAAAAGACGATAATCATGATTGGGCGGAAGAGAATTTCGAAATAGTGGGTTTTGATGCGGGTTGGGTAGTGTGTGTGTGTGTATATATATATATATAGGTTTAGAAAGAAGTAAAATTGTGATTCCATTTCTGCCCATCTGCAAAGATTGGGTACTGTTCCATCATTACCAAATTCCAAAACTGTAGCACCATTTTGGTACTTGGCGTGCCATGCTTTGTTGTGCAAATCTGTCCCAATTGGATGGGCCACTGATCCGCTCCAGTACACTACTAATTGTTTCTCAGATTCGAAATCTCATTGCACGGCCCATTTTTCACTTTTACACTAATTTCATCCTATTAATTACATTCATATTCTTTTATTTTATATTACATAATTTGTATTATAACACAAAATGTTATATGCACTCTCATTTCAATCTCGCAATCAATGTATAGTGTACAAAATATTTTTTATCATATTCAAGTGTATCACATATTTATGTAGGTATAAGTGGATATGTTGGAATATATGTTCAAAATTGACTGGGTTAATAAGATATGATGACAAACACGTACCTTCATGATATCTACCATTTCAGCAAATTAAATGAGACCTTCTTTTATCTATTTTTTATTTATTAATAGTGTGAACGTACGTTATCTTAAGAATGAATTTATTAAGCTAGATTGTGATATGAAAATTCAATAGATAGTATGTGTTTACCACCTTTGCTTAACTAATATATTTGATAAAAGAAACGATAAAATCTTAGGTCCTCGTATATTAAACTTAAACTTGAGATTGCGTTCTTATAATTTTTTTTGTTTTCTCTCTCATATGTTCTTTGTTTGAAAAAAAAGATTTCCCTTTCATCCTGTTTTGATCCCTCCTATTTATAAAAGAGTTTTTCTTCAATTTTGATATTTAAATTGTCACCTCATGCTTGAACTCATGTTAACTCGTATGTATGATGTTGCTCCTTTTCAATCGAATGCTGCTGATTGAGGTCGCACCTTTCTAATATTTGAACTCACTAGGGTTTATGCATGCTTGTGTGAAGATTGATTACTTGACCAAATATGCCTAGCCGAGCTATAAGCCTATAATATGTGCTGCACATACGTCATCAAATGTAAACAGTTCATGTAGGCTTCAACTCCAGATATTGGTGGTCGAAGAGCAGTTGTTTGGGTTCACATTTGTATGGCCTTAGCTTAGCTAGTCATTTGAGTCACATATATCCAAGTTATAGCTGAACAATAGTTAGGAGAACAAAGTGCAAGTCGACACTTTCAACTCGTCTTCTTCTAGTGTTGTTACATCGCAATCCTCTGCATGATGTGTTTAACATAATTTGCTATGTCCGAATAATTATCCATAAATAATAACATTTGTGAATATTTTCTTCAAGTCTATTACAAAAAATCACTCCAACATCGAACAAAATAAGAATAATATGCAGCTTCATATTTAAATTCACGGCAAGTTCATAATTAAGTTGCCTAAAATGAAAAGTTTTATTAACTGAAATATAATTTGAATAATAATAAATCAAAACCTCCACACTTACTTGAAAAGATAATAAAAAGAAAACTACAGAACTCTATCATGTAACTTTAGTGACAAGACATTTGAGTGATTGATGGAAGTTGCAATACATCGGCTTCTAACCAATTATGCTCCTCTATTAATTTCCTTATTATAATATTTTAGAATTTCATATTTCAATACTACGTATAAGTACAATCATATTATATAATAAAAAAAATATTACTATTTTTAAAATAATTTATTATATTATTATATTATAAATCAAAAAAAAAATACTAGTGTTATTGATAATAGTAAAACACTAACCTAGCTTATTTATATAAACTCAATGTATAAATTAATCAGATACAATATTTATCATTCCCTGTATACGAATAAGCATTTGACACTATAAACAATAAAATCTACCAAGTATATCGTATCGTCCCCAAGACTAACATGTTAGCTTATAACATTCAATAGAGAAATCAACAAAAAATATAATATCTTATATGACTAACTAGTGGCGATGAAGTTGTGTTGTTATTCTTGCACGTGCACAATCGCAACCAACTCTCATTCACTTTGATCACTTGTGCATTATTTGAACTCTTTTTAGTTTTATTCACATTTTATAAGGACTTTGTTGTATTTTTTGCTATTATTTCCTGGGGGTAATACATTAGATATACGATTAGGGTTTCCCCTTATTTCAATCACCGCTTTCAATATTTGATGATTCAATGAAAAACGGCTGTTTGTGTTCTTCGTTTATTCCACATATTTTACTGAATCACTAACGTACACAATAAAATAAAAACACAAATATGATATTGGACGATAACAAGAATTGAACGTGAAAATTAAGCATGTTATTCACACCCCAAAATTCAACTAGAAATATTCAGTTATACATAATTGAACTAACAGACACGTAATCAATCATTCTTAATTGAGCATTATTTAAGACAGACGATCACTACTAATGGAACACCTCAGTGGAAATGTTTGATCACGATCAAACCCCTAATAAACACGTGAAATATGTGAATCAAAACCGTCAAGTTGAAATGATAATTGCAGTTAACAGTTTGACAAGTAGCAATCAGATGATAGATTAATACACGTCTGCAAGAACAGTACAAACATCTACCAATATCAGTAGGCTCCTACAGTCGTAACTGCTAAATAAAACTAACTTCCATAAAATAAGCATGCATGAAAATATTAAAGCAAACTCAGACAGATTAATCAAACCCTAAATTACACACAGATTCATCGGAAAATTCAGATGAAACCCTAACCAGGCTTAGCTCCACATGCAATCAAGCTCACTGGAGCATATTTTCTGATTCTCCAGCGTAGGCCACTGGCTAGCAGCGCCGTCACCAAACATCTCATCAGTGCCGCTGCTGCCGGGCATGGGTGGCGGAGCCACCGCGGAGAACAAGAAAGGAAGATGGAGGTTTTCCTGAAGCGACTTCAGGGTAGTAAAAGCCGAGACCCCACCCCCGTGCTTCGGGAAACGGGAAGTTGACGGTGAAGATAACGACGGATCGTAGACCATCAGTGGCGGCGGAGGAAGCTCGGAGAAAGAGCTGTAGTTGAAAGCTCGCGGTGCAGCCATGGAGAAACAGGGCACGTGCTCCTTCGCGCTGACGTCGTAGGAACAGCAGTCGAGGTCGGCGGCGGATGGCTCGAGGAGCGATGGCAGCGAGACTGAACACGCCGAGCTGGCTTCTGGTATAGTGCTGGTGATTACAGCAGATGGCCTCTTCTTTACGCCGCCGCCTGCGTCGGCGGAGCTGCCAGAACCAGGCTTTTGAAACACACGGGAGATGACCCACTCGTCCTGGAGCAAAAAGTCAAAGAGAATATTGATTGTGTGCAAGCAAAGACAAACTTTTGTGACAGACAACTTTGGGAATGTGAAAGCAATTCAACAATGACAGATGAAAAGATTGACAAGAAAACTCAGAAAAAAAAAAATTTGGACCTCGGAATTTCTGGACAAGTAGTGATAAGCAAGTTTGCCTTCAAGACGGTACTCATGCATAATCCAGTTACTCTTCTCCCCCTTAGGAGCCCTTCCCCGGTAAAAAACTAGGGTTTTCTTCATCCCCACAAGCGAGCAGCTCTTCGAGCTGTAAATTTCCCGGTCTTTTCCGGTGGCTTTCCAGTAACCCGCCTCCGTCGCCCGGTTCGTCCGCAGCCCGGTCGGGTATTTCCGGTCGCGCAGGCTGAAGAAGTACCACTCTTTCTCCCCCATTTTCGCTTTGCCTGCACAAAATAAAAACTTGATTAAATGATAATGATTTTTTTTTTTTTAATCGACGAAAAATTAGGGCTTGGTGAGAGACAGAGGAAACCTGGAAGATGCCAGGGCTCGCATTTGTTGAGATCGGCTTCGCCAATGGCTCTGCAAGTGAAGTTGCAGTCTAGAACCTTCTTCAGGAGGTAGTAAGTGATGAGTTCTTCATCAGTTGGGTGGAATCTGAAGCCCGGAGGCAAATGCGCTTCATCTCTCTCGTAGCAAGTGTGGATATAATTAGCCATTCCCAGAACCTTCAACAATCAGCAGCAGAAACTATCAAAATCGAGATCGAGATCGAGAGAGAGAGAGACTCTACATATATATACGTCTACGCGATCAACTTAATCAAAATGTGGAGAATCATCATCAGCATCATCGCTCATCAAACTATGAAGAACTTCAAAAAGCAAACATCTTATATATCTACGGAAGATTCAGAAATTAAATTCTGGTGATTGTGATGATTAAGAAAATAAATGAAGGATACAGCGTAGGACACTTTAGTCTGAGTTTGTGCAGTGAGAGAGAGGGGTGTGGAGTGGAGTGGAGTGATTTAAGGAGGAAGAGGAAGATTTTTCATGGTAACAGGGGGCTGGGGAAGATCTGCAGATTTGGGGTGTCGTCTTCTTCTGTGGGGTTTCTGAACTTTTCCTGCAATCTCTGTTACGTCCCTTATCATATCCGTATGGCTAGAGGGTAGGCGTGTGCGTGTGCGTGTGCGTGTGCGTGGTAAATTCATTCAATACTTTCACTTCACATATACAAATTATATAAAATACTATTTTATACACAAATAAAATTAATTATAATAATAATAATAAGATAATAGTTAATGAAATATTTTAATATAATTATTAACTGAAAATTAACTAACTCTAATAAACTATTTATACATTGATTTTTAACCCTTTCTATTGGATGCATATACCATGATGAGACATAAAATATACTTTCGATTGTTCCAAAACAATCTTGTTTTTTAAGAATAAGGATATTAATGATGATAGACTTTTTTAAAAATTATAAATTTTATATTTATACTATTTTTATTTGTTGATTTAATTTATTTAATTATATACAATTAATTTTTAAATTTATTTTTTACTTTACTAATAAAACAGACCTTTTTTTTTGAAAAACTAACTTTATTTTGGACAAAATTAACTTTTATAATGAAGCTTCCTTTTTGGACGAAGAGAACATTATTTTTGAGTCAAATTCTCAAATTGTTGTGAAGGTGATTAAGTCAGAAACTAGTAGATATATTTGACCTGGCATCCATTATTACCGATTATCGATGACTCTTACACAAAGAATTAGTGAATCATTTTTCAAAATAACGCATGTAAAGAGATAAACGAATATATATATTATTTATTTACTTAAAAAATATTACTATTGATTTGTTAATATTTTTTAAATAAATAATTAATACTTTTTAGCTTAAAAATAATACTATATATCGAATTACACGATGCACTCAATGCTGATATATTTATTGATTGTAATGTCGATATTGATGATTTAATACAATAACTTCTTAGATTGCATTAAAAAAAGTTGTTTAGATATATATATATATATTTTTTTTTTTTTGTCAATATTATTTTAATTATCAAATTGCTTTCTTACATTCTTTTATATTATTATTTTCAAGAATATATCTATGCATTGACTTTCTTCCAATTAATAAAATTGAACGCCGGATTATATTATATATATTTATGTTAATAACACTAAATAAATATAATATATATATATATATATATATATATATATATATTGGTAAGAGAAAAACCCTGTCAGCTTCTTAAGTGGCCTCACCGAAAGCAAAAGAGACAAAGTGAATCTAGAGGGGTTAAAATGACACGGTGGATTTACCTTGCCTCTGTTCACACAATTTTCATTTTAGTCTGTACTGTACAAAGCTGACACAGCCCCAACCAGCTTTATCGAGCCAGGGTGAATCAAGTTATCTATCCATCTCAATTATAGCCCCCATCCCTAATAATTCCACTTCACTCAACCCATCCTTTCGAACCCAGTCGGACCCCCCCCCCCCCCCACAGACTGAGTCAATCTCAGCGGACCATGCAGTTCGGGTCTTCCCGGCTTGGGTCCAACCCGTATTATTGTCAATGGGTGATCCCCAAGAAGAAATTACTTTGGAGATGATGACACTAATTAACCCAACGAGTGTTTACAATGAGTAAGGTTGACAACTCTCTATTTTTCTAAACCTAGACAACATATTTAATTCAAACTTTATATTTGTTTTTAAATTATTATGCAAGTTTCTGAGAGCCCAGTGTAGCTCAGAGATCAATCAGAAAGCAACGGTTAAATGTCAAAGTCATTCAGCTTGATTACTTCTGGAGCATAGAACCGAGAATCAGAAGATTAGCTACTCAAGTCAGCCGCTTGAGTTAGTTAAGAATTAGTTAAGAGGTAGTATGTGAGTTGTGGAAGGGAGACATCTTGAGCTAGATCTTTGACACTTGGCGCAAGATGCTTGTAGCAGTTACTAGCTATAATAAGGGAGTGTTGAAAGGAAATCTGAATTGATTCATTCAAGCACTTTCAGAAAAAAGAGAGAAGTCGAGCAGGAGAGAAGTCAGTTGCTCTGTGTTCATCTTTGTTCATAGAGTTTTGCAGTTAGATTTGTGAGATGATTATCACAAATAGAGTGAGTGATACACTGTAATTCATAGATTGTGTTTTCACCATTAATAAGATTCATCTCTCTCGTTCACAGTGGATGTAGACTTGAAAAAGTCGAACCACTTAAATCCTTTGGTGTATTTACATTCTTGTTCGATTTTCTGGGTTTGATTTATGCGTTTGATCGATTGTTTCTGGTAAATTATTGCCTCGGACTAACAAATTGGTTGGAGACTATATATGTACTATTTAAAATAAGTTTGAATATCTATCGCAAAATATAAATTAATTTATTTTAAAATGAGTTTGAATATTTATTGAAAAACATAAATTAATCATATAAATTTGTTATTTTAGATCAGTTGAAAAACAAAATCTATGTATATTTTAAAAGTTGGAAATATTTTATATGTTTTATTAAGTGATTATATTAATATTTTTCGTCTGCTACATAGAAAGAAAAAAAAAATTAACACACACCCAGACACTATTTGATGGATATTTAACAACATAATAAATGTTCAGCAAGGCCCAATTCACTACTTTCTCTGGGTCGAGTAATTTTCTACGACCCAAAGCCCATTCTCTACATCCCAACAATTAAATATGGCCCAATCCAGCCGGATCTAAAAACCCAACCCCAAACCTTATTTTGAATCACATCTTTTAGAATTTTCTAAATTATAAGAACATTTAAATATACAAATGAATTAAAATTAAAAAAACAAAAATATATTGTAAAATAGATAATCTAAAAATTTGAAATATAAAATAAAATACAATAAATAAATAAATGTACATAAATATTGAATGGCTAAATAGAAGGGACAATTATTTATTTTACCTAATATTTTATAGAACTTAACTCTTTTGGACAACAACTTTTTGGACCAGCAATTTAGGTTTTTTTTTTTTTTTTTTTTTTAATTTCATTAATTGAGAATATTTTTGCCTTAAACGACTCAATTGGGCTATAATCGCATGTGAAGTGCAGGTGATAACCCAATTTCAATATTGGGCTGTAATTGTTGAAATAGACAATGGGACATGCACTACTACTTCTACATCTCTATCTTTTTCATATAGTCGATATAAGCAGCAGCAAAATATGAATAAAAAATTAATAAAATTGATAAATTGTTTATTTAATAAAAAAACCAATAATAATTAAATTAAATTCAAATTTTATTTACTAAACATGAAAATATTTAAAAAATCATAAAATAAAACATATTTTAAAATCCAAATAAAAATGCTTACATAATTTTTAAAAATATGAATATTAAAAGTAAAATTTGTTAATTAGATTTAAATTTTTTTAAAAATATATGAAAATGAAAAGAATTATTTTAGAACTATAAATAATATAGAAAATAAATAATATCACATTTTCTTTAATATTCAGATTTTCTAAATGACTTTTTAATTTAAGATATTATTTAATATTCATATTTTAAAAAAAAATAGATAGTTTAATTTTAATATTCAGATTATTTATTTAATTTTTATTATTTCTTGATTTTTAAAGTTTTTTATCTTAAGATTTTAAAAAAAATTATTAAGATTATTTTTAAACTTTAGCTTTTTAAATATAATTTACGTATTTTACATGAAATATTTAGATTTTAAAAATAATTTTGTGTTCATTTTCAGTTTGAAATGTGAAAATAATTTTGAAAAATAACATTTTTGGGTTATGCTCCCCTGTTTCACCGTAGCATCTTGTTTATCCTTGACTAATTATATAAATAATAAAAAAAAAAAAAAAAAAAAAAAAAGCCGAATATGATGTCCATGAATATTCCATTGAAAGAAAATGGTGGACACTTAAGACCAAAATGGTACAAGACATTGTTGTCTTTACTACCTAATTAATTAAACTAAAAAACATTGTGTTTTTTTCTGAGACTTGTCTAGTGTTACCACCTCCATGGCATTATCTGCTGCTCTATATATACCTCTATTAATTTTATTTTATTTTTAAAAAGGGTTTTTTATTTTATTTTATTTTTTGGGTCATGAAATTGCATATTTTTCATCCATAAATGTGCACTACTTTTTGCCATTCTTTCGGAATTTCTGCATCTTTTTTCTCCCGATTCTGATCTTCCCTTTTAGACCCATGGAATCATTCAGTTCTTCTTCTACTGAGAAATCTGGTAATCCTTCTTTCTTCTTTTACTCTCTCTCTCTAGTTTTGTCTTGAACTGATTTATTTCTGGGTTTTTCTTGGTCTTCTGATGCAGTAATCCCAGGAGAGGTAGAAAATGGTGAAGGATTTAAAGTTGATGTGTTCTCATCATCTTCACAGGTGTCATATATTTTGATTTTGAATGACTCTGGTTTTTTTTATTTTGTGGTATGCCAAGATTGAACATCATTATTTATACTAATTTAAAGTAAAGGATGAGTCTGTAAGAAGATTTGTGAATTTCTTGACTTGTTTCTTGATTGATATTACTAAATTTCAATATATATATATATATATATATATATATATGTGTGTGTGTATGTCAATATATACTCTGAAAAATCTGTATGGCATATTCCTGTTTTTCTATTTAGTTGCTCTCAAAGCTGCAAGAGAAATGGCTGGGCAAGCCAAAGCCCTATCCTGCAATGTATTCCAGTGTATTTGGTGGAATCATTCTTGATCCAGCAATGATGGTTATCCCCATAGATGATCACATGGTTCATCGAGGCCACGGCGTCTTCGACACCGCCATTGTTATCGATGGGTAACTACATTCGCTATCGCCACACGTTTTGTTATCATGCACACCTCCTATGAGCACTTACTGATGTAGCAGCAAGACATAAATATCACATCAGCAGAAGCCCATTGTTATATGGAAAGTGTGTTTATTTAGTACTTGTTATTTACAGATACTTATACGAGTTGGATGTCCATCTTGCCCGTATTCTTCGGTCAGCGGCCAAGGCGAAAATTGTCTCTCCATTTCCTCACTCAACTCTTAGAACCATACTCATTCAGCTAACAGCAGCATCACAATGCAAGAAAGGGACCCTTCGGTTCTGGCTCAGCGCAGGACCCGGCGACTTCCTTTTGTCCTCCGCCGGGTGCCCGTCGTCGGCCTTCTATGCCGTGGTCATAGAGGATAACTTCTCTCAATGCAAAGAGGGAGTCAAGGCAATAACATCCAATATCCCAATGAAAACTCCCCTCTTCGCCACAACGAAGAATGTAAACTACCTCCCGAACGTGCTCGCGAAGATGGAAGCCGAAGAGAAGGGGGCATTTGCGTCTATATGGGTCGATGATGAAGGCTACATAGCAGAGGGCCCAATGGTGAATGTTGCTTTTGTCACTCGTGACAACGAGCTCGTCTTGCCTCTCTTTGATAAGGTTCTTAGTGGGTGCACCGCCTTGAGGCTTCTCGAACTCGCGCCCAAGCTGGTCGAGCAGGGGCGGCTAATGGGCGCGAGGATCAGGAATGTGAGTGTGGAAGAAGCCAAAGGGGCTAAGGAAATGATGTTTGTTGGAAGCACACTTCCTCTCCTGCCAATCATCATGTGGGATGAGAAGCCTATTGGAGATGGTAATGTACTTACTTTTAGCCTCTAGGTCTATAATTAGGGGCATTCGAGCTGATAAACCGTCAAACTCGAGCAAACTAAAAGCTCGAGCAGACTTAGGCTCAATCGATAATTGAATAAATTAATTCTTGTAAACGGATTAATCAAACACATAAAAGGTAGAATAATAAACGCGCCTAAGTTTGATAAGGCTCGCAAACTATTGAGTCGGGTGTTGTTGAGCTCAACCTCAAGTCTTGCCAATCATCCTGTGGGATGAGTAGCCTATTGGAGATGGTAACATTCTTACTTTTAGCCTCTAGGTCTATCATTGGGAGTGATCAAGTCGATAAAATATCAGGTTCGAGCTCGATTGATAAACTCGAAGCTCGAGCTGACTTAGGCTCGATCAATAATTGAATAAATGCACCTGTGCGCACAAATTCACCAAACACTCCTAGGTTTGATAAGATTCACAAGCTATTAAGTCGGGTATTGTTGAGCTCGAGCTCAAGTTCGAGTATCTTTTTCCATTTTTTTATATAATGTACTTATAGTGTGATTATTATTAATACAGGCAAAGTGGGAGAACTAACAATGGCGCTTTCTGATTTGCTGTGGGAAGACATGGTTGCAGGCCCCGAGACACAGAGGATTCCAGTTCCTTATCTATAGAAATTCTATTCTACTTCGCAGACGGTTTCATTCTTGATAACCTTACCGGCTGTGACAATAGTTGCTGCCATCGTTAAGTATGAATGAAGAATTATTATCAACAAAAGAAGAGAAGCAGAGTTGCAAATAATATCCTCTGTTTTGTTATTTTCATCTCCGGACCTTCTCACACAAGGGAAACCGTATTTTCCGTACTATTGGGAGGATCCATATTCACGGGATGACCACACCTGTTACAACGACGAATGAATCGAACATATTATCTTTTATCATTTCTATAATTTAATTTATTTTCTCCAGTCTGAATTACATGGAAACAAAAACTAATTAACAAAATGGGATAAATGTATAATTAGTATCATGAACACAATTACTTTTGCTTCTCTGGAATATCGACCCAATGCACGAGTGATTGCTTCTTTTTTTTTGTTGTGTGTAAATAACTATCGTGCATAAGGAAAAAAGACAAAATTGTGTAGAAATCACTCACCAAAATATTGACAAATTTTAATTTTGTTTCTTTTTTATTTACTGAGTTATTATTGCGACGAAGTATTAACAAATTTAAATATTTTTAAAACTTTTGGGATTGATAAAACTTTCTTCCATGTCGAGACACTCTCCCTTTTTCATTTTTTAAAAATCTTCAAACGTAATTTGAAAAATTAAAATGTTTATGAACTTCAAAAACATAATTTTGCTGTTTTAATGTCATTAATTTATAAGTTGGGTAAAAAAATAGCTTAGAATATTCAATTATTTTTTGAATTATTTAGGAGAAAAAAGAATTTAACTTTATTTCATGGGACGGCATTCTCCATTAAAATTATTCGCCGAGTTTAAAAAATAAGTTTTAAAAAATAATTAAAATCATCTTTAAAAAGTTAAGATAACTGCAAATATACCAAAAGCGTAGCTCATGACAAAATAAAATTATAAATAAATAATATATATATATATAACTACATATGATCGTATTCATTTACCTATCGTAAATACGTATTCATTTACCTATCGTAAATACATATTAATATATCTGTACATTAAATGTATCAAAATTTTGTAGAAATTATTAATAATTTTTTTGTATAAAATGAACAATTATAATATTGAAACATTAATTGTGAATGTATGTAGAGAATCAGTTTTTTTTGAGATAATATAACATTGTACATGTGTGTATCTGACATGTGTGGCAAACTAGGAAAGACAAGTCTCTTCGTGAACCCGCCCGCACTCAAACGGAACCCAATTTTTCCTAACATTCAATACTCAAACCTTCCCAATATCAGGCATACACTGCTCATCATTCACTCGCACCACCGTACCAACAAACGCATAATTCTCTATCTAGGGTTTCTGCATTTCCTTGCGATCAGAAAAATGGCAGCTAATGGCGGTCGGGATTTGAGAAAGCCGGTCTTTGTGAAGGTGGAGAGCCTGAAGCCGGGCACCAACGGCCACACACTGGTGGTGAAGGTGGTTACCTCCAACACGGTGCTGCAGAAGGGCGCCGCCGCCTCTCCGCACCTCCGGAACACCCGCATTTCCGAGTGTCTCGTTGGAGATGACACCGCCTCCATCCTTTTCACTGCTCGCAATGAGCAAGGTATACTCTGTTTACACACATTCAAACGCATGTATATGTGTAAATGCACAATAGATGGGTTATTTACAGAAATAATGTGAAAAAATAATTTATAAAATAGGGTGGATCTGAAAATTATTCTCAAAATAGGGTAAACGTGATGCTCGGATGTTTGAGAAAAACGCCATCGGGCCAAATGTTTTAATTTGAAAAATATAAACGTAAGACCAAACCCAGCAATATTTTTATTTTTCAAATATATATATAGCACATGTTATTCAATATACAATGATACATATATATAGAGCCGGGTATATATATATATAAAGATATATAATTATATATATTATATATTTTTGTATATAATACACACACGTGTGTATATATATATATTTATAATTTGTATTTTTGAACTTTTATTATTATTAAATAAATAATTTTTATATTATTAGAAATCAATTAAAATTTTGTATTTATAATTAAAGTAAATAAAATATAATATTAAATATATTTAAATAATTTTTACTAAATAAATATATATTAATTTCAATAATATATAAATTAATAATATAACTATAAATTAATAAAAATTATAATTTAAAAATTGTATAAAATAAATTAAAAAATATTTATTAATACTTTAAATATTTATATTACTATTTATTTAAATAATTTAAATAAACATATATATAAATACATTAATATTTAAAAAAATATAATGTAACATCAGGCTAACTAACGTTTTAAAAGAAACATCAGTAGGCCTAACGTTTAATATAATTTTTTTTGTAAATTTTATATTATGTATATATTATTTATATTTAATATATATATTATATGTTATTAATTATGTTTAAAATATACATAATTATCATATATATTTATTTATTTTTCATATATAAATATTATTTAGAATATATATATATATATAATTTTTCTATATAAATATATAATATATAATTGTAAAGTAAAAAAATATATATTTTTATTTAAAAGAATTAAATTATGCTATAAATAAATTTATAAAATTTAAAGAATATTTTTAATAATTAATATATTTTTATTTTAAGTATAATTTGAATATTTTAAATATATATATATATATATAACGTCAAGCTCACTGACATTTTAAAAAAACGTTAGTCTTTAATTTTATATTATTTATATTTAATATATATATTATTTCTTATTTATTCTGTTTAAAAATATATAATTATTGTTTATATTTATTTTTATATAAATATTTATTTAAAAAATATATATATTATATAATTGTGAAGTAATAAAATTTTATACTTTTATTCAAGATAATTAAATCATATTATATATAAATTTAAAAAAACTAAAGAATATTTATTAATAATTATTATAATTTTATTTTAAGTCTTATTTCAATATTTTAATAAAAATATATATAAGTATACATAAATATACAAAAAATTATATCGTCAGTCCCACTACATTTTAAAAGAAACGTCAGTGGGCCTTACGTTTCTTTAAATTATTATTTTTTTATTTATATATATATATATATATTCTTTAATTTTATATGATATCTTATTTATATTTAATATATATTTATATTATTTCTTATTTATTCTGTATAAAATATATATAATTTTTGTTTATATTTAACTTTTTTCTTATATAAATATTTATTTAGTAATATATATATATATTATATAATTGTAACGAATTAAATTTTATATATTTGTTTAAGATAATTAAATTATATTATAAATAAATTTCTAAAAATTAAAAGATATTATTTCTTATATAAATATATAAATAAAAATATATATATCTTTTCTTATATAAATATATATTATATAATTTTATTTAAATTAATTAAATCATATTATAAATAAATTTAAAAAATTAATGAATATTTATTAAAATTATATACTTTATTATAGGTATTTATTGAATGTAATTTAATATAAATTATTTGTAAAAATTTATAAATGAATTAATACATAATATAATCAAAAATCAAAAATGTTATAAATATAATGTTTTATATTTTGAATTTATATTTTATATAAATATAATAATATCATAAAAAGATAAAATATTGAATCCTCTCTAGTTGTTAAAATATAAAATATAGTTGTTTTATATTTTGAATTTATATTTTATTTAAATTATTAAAATAAATAGTATTATAAATATTTAAAATATTAATAAATCCTTAATTTTTTTAATATGATTTTTTTATAATGTGATTTTTTTTAAATTTATAATTTTTATTGGTATATAATTATATTATTAATTTATATATAATTTAAATAAATATATATTTATACAATAAAAAATATTTAACATATTTAATATTTTATTTTATTTTATTTTATTAAAAATACAAAAATTTTATTGATTTCTAATGATATAAATATCATTTATTAAATAATATTAAAAAATCAGAAATACAAATTATAAATATATATATACACGTGTATATATATATAAAAATATATAATTATATATCTTTATATATATATATATATATGCACGGCCCTATATATGTGTATCAAATGTGTGTGTGTGTGTGTATATATATGCATATGTATCATTGTATATTGAATAGCTTGTGGCATATATATATATATTTGAAAAATAAAAATGCGTGGGCCTGACGTTTTTATTTTTCAAATTAAAACGTTTGGTTCGGTGACGATTTACCCTATTTTGGGAATGACTTTTAGATCCACCCTATTTAATGAATTGTTTTTTTTTTCACATTATTTCGGTAAATAACCCCACAATAGATGTAGTATTTACAAAACAGAGTGTATATATGTATTGGCCTCTGGTTGACATCCAATATTGAAAAAGATTGGATTTTTCCTTTTTGTCTTGTTCTCTTTCTCGTTGGACTTCTCTTGAATTTTACACTGTTGCTCAATGGTGGAGCCTCCTTGTGGGGCTAAACATTAAAAAAAAACTTTGAATTCCTATATATCTCATATGTTTTTTACTATATATAATTTTATTAATTAAGCCCCAAATGATTAATTACACTCAAATTATTTTAGGATAAAAATCATCCCTAGTTATATGCGAATAGTTAAGGTTAGCGGTATAAAATTACAGAATTTATTTGAGAGTTGTCATCTGCTGCAAATTTTTTGTTTATTGCTCCTGGTTTGATTGCACATTAGGTAGACTTCTTTTTTTTTTTCTGAATAGCAATGTTGGGATCAGTTGAGCAGTAGATTAGGGCAGAAGCCGGAGTGGTAGCCTGGCCTCTAGACGGGACTTATAGAACAATGTGTTATGCTTCACAAGGTTAATAGGGTTAACAGTCTTTTTTGGTTATTTTTTTGTGACGAATGCCACAGATGAAGCCTGCAGTACTGAGAGGACATGTAACTGAAGCATAGATTGGAATTTACAAAGAGGTAGTAATAGTTTTTCGAATTTACAGCGAGGTAGTAATAATTTTTTGAATTTACGAAGAGGTAGTAATAATTTTTCTGGTGGCTAGGCTTTTGTTTGTTGTCGAGTCCAAATGACTTTTAATTTTGCAGTTGCGACTTCTTTCATACAGTAAAATTAAAGAATGACTTTTTATTTTGCAAGTAGCTCATTGTGAAATATATATTTGTGGTTGCAATGTCTGTAAATCTGCAGCTCAAATAAAATTGGAAAAATGCTCTTAGAAGACAGTTGCTTCTTGTTGCCGTTGTCTGAGTAGCTAATCTTATAAAAGAACTTTAAAATAACTTACAACTACAACTGATTGGTTCTTGTTTATGCTCTCTCTCCTCTCCTCAGTTGATATGATGAAGCCCGGGAACTCTGTCATCCTAAGAAACGCAAAAATCGACATGTTCAAGGGATCAATGAGGCTGGCTGTCGACAAGTGGGGCCGTATGGAGGTCACTGAACCTGCTACATTCGTCGTGAATGAAGACAACAACCTCTCGCTTGTTGAATATGAACTCGTGAATGTTGCAAATGAGTGAAAGATGGTGATCAGCTGACTTGCAAATGTGAACCTAGGACTTATGTAGTAATGCTTTCACCTGCCTATCTTTTTTTGCTTTGGTCTCCTTTTTCGGTATAGAGTATCCTAGAAATGTTGCTGAAACTAAGTTAGGGTCTTTTGGTTTGGTATGTGATGACTATTTGAGTTTCAAGATTTGGCAGTGAAAGCTCTATGGTGTGGTATGTAAAAAAAAAAATTAAAATCTTATGAATTATAAATGATGAAATCCTCTATTAGGACTGGTTGGATTGGTATATCTTTTTTTTTTCGGCAAACAAAATTTCAAGATTATTATTTTTCTAGTCTTGCAATTTGAACATGTACGTATTCTTACATTTTATGTAATTTATGGTAGAAATGATTTAGTATATGATGCATGTAGTCATTGAATTACGTTATAGTTTGGGGTGGGCCCGAACCCCATGTTTTGTATTGTTATTTATTCAAATTATAAAAGTGTGATTTTATGTAATTATTGAAATTAAAAGTTCCTCGTTTATTTATTTTCCTCATTAAGTGATTTCCTTGCTTTTTGCTTGTGTAAATGATAATCAAATTGGTATAAATTTAGCTTGTGTAAATGATAATCAAATTGGTATAAATTTAACTCGCTGACATATGTTTATCGATACTAAATTTATAGTGCCATTTATAGTGAATAATATTATTTATAATGTATTTATGTTATAACATTTAATAATTTATTCACTCAAACTTACTTATGGAACTTGATTGTTACAAATTATGTGAATGTTTTTATTTAACCTTTTCAGTGAACGGTGGTAATGTATTTGATTCTACAATTGATATTATGTCTCTAAAATTCTCTACAATCTATTTAGAATGAAGAGTTTTACCCACCTTCTCTAAAGTTAATCAAACAAATGGCCAAATAGGCTCAATTTTGTGATAGTATAAATTATGATTACAATATTATAAGATAGAGTAAATTATAGATGATTTGTATGCACTTATTAAATTTAAAAAGTTCCATAATTGATTATATCCTAAAAAATAGGTTATAGAAGTCAAATCCTCTAAAAGAAAGGGCTATAAATTCATTCTTGCTCTTTTCATACACCACATAAATATAAGTTATTTACAAGACTTTAGCAATGAAATTGCTCTTTTTAACCGATTACCACAATCTCCCAGCGCCCGTAGCACACTTACACTTAGATGTGAGTTCGATTTTGATTATGAATTGAAAATGTTGATTTGAATTGTGGGTTAATAGTTCAATTTAATTGTTGACTTAATTTTAAATTAAAATTGAAATAAAAATAATTAATCAATTTAATTTTAGTTTCAGGATAGTTAGTTTTCATAATCGGTAGTTTTACTAGTTCAAATTCGCTAATTCTGATTGCGATCAAGAATTCCAACCGTGAAAAAAAACAACAAAACAAATAGAAATAGGCCCATCTAGGTTCATGCTAAAACTTAACAATGTAGTGCTAACTGTTGAGCCAAATAAATTTATTTATTTTTTTCTTTGTTGTTTAATAAAATATTTTCTTGGCTGGGAAAAATTAAACAAAATAAAAGAGTAAATTAATAACAAATTCAATATATTCTTTGGATGTTCTTAAATATTAATGTTTACAAAATTATATTATAAATATAATTTATTTTACTAAATATATTAAAAGTTATGTATTGCAAAAGAACGATACTAACTTTAACAAAAACTACTACAAAATCATTCAGATTTAATCAAGTTAATTTATTACAAATTATATTTCATTTTATATTTTAAATTATTAGTTAAAAAAGTAGACGTCATTCAATTATTCTTAATAAATAATATTTATGTATTGATAACATTGGATGACAAATTAGGTCACATCAAGAAGAAAATTATCATTCAAAGAATAAGTAATGCAACGTCTAATAGAGGAATCAAAAACACACCCAAGTTCATGCTCCATATTTGGCACTGGCCCCATATATTCCTATTTTAAATTAATTTAATAAAAGGATATATTTTTTTAATCTCATTAACAATATTTATTTCCTAAAATAAAGTTCTTTTGACTTCCATTTGTGGGACCAGTGCGGCAATGCCACGTGACTCGGCCTCTCATGCATGCTCATGCATGAGATTTCACTAAGTTATCTAATATTATATTATTAAATAATATAAATATAATAATGATAATTATATTCAATATGAAATAAAACATGATTTTCTAATAAAATTCCCACCGGCACCTGTTTCCATTTATAAAGTTTTCAACCCCAATTAAAAGACGCCAAGATATTATATTTAATTTATATTCTAAATTTAGTAATATATATTATGTATATTACGTGATCCGTGTTGTGAATAAAATATATTAATAAATTTAAAACATAAAATATATATTATAGTCATATATCACATTATAATCATATCACCAAACCTCCACCTTAAATATATATACATACACAATCCTATAATTCCACAATAAAAGAAGAGAATAAGAATGAATCTCTCCCAAAACCAAAGGAACCATACACCCAAACACCAGAAGAAGCGGCTGAGCCAGGACCAAGTGCGGCTCCTCGAGGCCAGCTTCGACGCCTCCAAGAAGCTGGAGCCGGAACGCAAGCTCCACATGGCGAGCGAGCTCGGCGTCCCACCCAGACAGATCGCGATTTGGTACCAGAACAAGAGAGCGCGGTGGAAGAGCCAGAGCCTGGAGGTCGACTGCCGGACGCGGCTCTAACCGAGAAAAGGCAGCTGGTGGAGGAAGCCGAACGCCTGCGAGGAGAGCTTAAGCGGGCTCGGGATATGCTGTTGGGCTACAAATGGGCTCGGGTCCAAGCACAGGCCCACGAAGCGTGCGCCCCGCCTCTGTCGAGCTTCTGCGATAATGGAGTTGGGAGCTGGGCTGTCAATCATGACGTGGCAAGTCGAGGAGCAGTGCTGCCGTTTGATGAGGTTTATAGTTGCTTTATGGTGGGTGGTGATGAACGTGATATTTACTCCAAACAATAATATTTTTCGCATTATAATTGATCGACTTTATATTCTTTTTAATTCTCTTATTGACAGTGTGATGTGTGATGAGTGCTACATTGGTCGGAAGAGAGACTAAGCGCGGTCTTAGAAACCGTCGTAAAGGTTGAATGGTGTTGCTTGGGTGGTGCTGCCCCCTTCGAAATATTTTTAACCTTTCATGTATTTTACTTAAGTCTGTGGAATGTATGTATATTAGTTCAAAGGTTATAGTTGTGATATTGTATTCATCCACACAAAATCGAGATTTTGTGTTCGTGTTTTATTTAATACAACATTGATGGATTAGATTACAAAGACTTCAACTACTTTCAAATATTTATTCTTCTTTATAAACTTATGTCTTATTAAAATAATTTCTTTACTTGAAAGACGTATAATATATGGAATATTACAAAAAAGAAAATTATCCCATAGCATTTGATCTAATTACAACAAAATTAAGCATGTATATATATACACTGACATCTTTTAAATCTTATAAATATTTCTTAAAATTTATATTGTCTTAAAGCTACGACTAAAAGTTAGTGTATGTATGAGTGACAAGTTCAACATTACCTTTATTTCCTTCAATTTATAATAAGTAACATTTTATAAGTGTTATTTTTTTTTTTGCACAATGTCAATAAGCGACATTTACAACTTTCAATATGATAAATAATGATTATCTTTAATTACCCTTAGTTTTTATTATATTTATAATATCTTTCCCCATTAACCACTAATGTATGTATATATATATATATATATATATTCCATTAGGGTATATTATGTACTATGTATAAAATTTCAAAAACAACACTTATATTAAATCAAATGTAGTATAATTTACTGAATTTATAAGATTTGAGAGGATTTAAATCTCCTATTCATTTTAAAATGTTCACTACTAGCATGAGACCTATGCGATGCACATTATATATATTTTTTATTATATTTTGTAATGTATGTATATACTTAAGTTATGTATATATATATATATATATACTATTGAATACAATCATTTAAGCATGTATAAATTCAACAATAATATTCGATTCACAAAAAAAAAAAATTAAAGAATCCAATTTTAATGTTGATGGATAAAAAGAAAAAAATATAAGATATAATTTACATAATATCAAATTAAATTGACAAATTAAAATATACATACTATTCAAAAATCAAACGATTGTACGTGAAATAATTAGGTAAGAAATGACATGTTTTTCATTCTATTTATAATTGATAACAATTAAAATATTAATAAACATGATATACATAATTTATGAAAGGATAAATTAAATAAAATATTTTAATTATTAAAATTTACCAAAAATAGCTTTTATTAGGAAACACATTTAGGTAGGAAAACATAAGTGAAAAAAATCCTTTTACTTTTATATATAGTAACATACATAGTATATATTAAAAAAATAAAATGGAAGATTGAAAAAATAGATAAAGACCAAAATTCCACCACCAAAATCAATGTGGGGGTATAAATGGTCATTTATTTAGTTGACTATTATAATTTCAACTACTTATTTCCGTCATTAACTTTTTATACAAAAAGCACCACAAATACCAAATTTGTGAATGAGTTAGTCTTTTATAAAACAGTTGCACGTGTGACATTATTTAAAATATTACTTGTGTAACTATAAAATATTACTTATTAAGCTAAATTTTATAAGGTAACTAAGTAACAGTAACATACTTTAAAAAATAGTGATACTTTATAGTTAGACAAATAATACTTTATAGTTAAACAAATAATACTTTAAATTATGCCATACGTGCAACCGTTTAACATGAGTTATTGCGTTCATGAATTGGCAATAGGGCTTCATCTTCTTTTCATCCTTTCTTTCGCAATATAGGGGCAATATGGTAATTCACAACATATAAACTTTTTTTTAATACAAATATATATATATATATATATATATATATTATTAACAATTTCCAAATTCGAAACACAAAATGCATACTTTAACTATTTTTCATGATATATAATGTGAAGAAAAATCGAATAAATATTTAACACGATAAATTAATATTTAAATATAAAAATGTATTAACTATTAATAAAAAAATATACATAAGTTTAAGAATTGTCATGGATTATTAAAAAGATTTAAATTATATAAAATTATATTTTATTGCTAAATATGCCACCAAAATATCTCTAAACATTGTAAGAAATTTAATGCTAAAATATTCATGTATGTATTACCAAAGTTGGCTCTTTTTCTTTTTCATCTTCTACTTTGCATTTCTATTTAGAATCAAAATCACTACTAACGTATATTATAAAACGGCCACCAATATCTCATTTTTTGTGTTTCTCTCTCGAGTCCTCATTTAAATTGAAAGTATTTTTAATTTTTATTTCATTTTTATAAATATAATACTTATATGATAAAAATTAATATCATGCGAACAATTTGAAAAATAATTATTTTTTGACTAATATGTATCATTGTTTATGTTTGTCGACCTCTCTCTTAAATCCCAAGTGCACCAATAGGTGGCGTCTTAGATCAAATTTCAAAATTTTAAATTTTCAGCCCCATTACCAAGACATATTATAGATCCGCGATCAATGTCTTATCTTTTTGTCACCTGACAAGTCCCAACTTCTATTGAAAGTATTTTCAAAATATGACTTTTATAAAAGTAATATTTTATGATAAAAATTAATACCCTACGAACAATCTAAAAGATAATTACTTTGTACTAAAAGTATAATTCATTCTCTACATTTATAGGGACAAATGTACGGATGAGTGGCACTTTAGATTAAATTTTAATATTTTGAATTTTTTAAAAATAACTAGTCTATTTATATATAAAAAATTTGATGCATGTACACCACTAATTCATACTATATTTATATTCATTTTTCATATGACTTCAATTCGACCAACACTTTAAAAATATATTATAATATGCTCATTCTAAAGGAAACGATACAATCTTCACAATGCCAAATAATTAAATAAATGAAAATATCCCAATTTTGGCGGTAACGTTTGGTGGGAAAAATCAACAAAAATTTGAGAAAATCACTTTAATCCACTGCAACCCCAATCTCACCCTTCAGCGCGTGGAAATAATCACCTATCTTAGTCAATTCGAAACCGCCACGTATCATTAAAAACACGTGGGCCCAGGATCCCGCGCCTTTGACTAAGTCGTAAAAAACACGCTCTTAGGACGAGGGTGCTTCTAATCCTCCGAAATCAGTATATAGTTTTTCCAGTGTGAAAAACAGAACCCTTCTCAATACCTCCGCCCTAATAGTCTTCTGTAACAGTCTTCCCCCACAGAGAAAAGCCCTAAAACACTTGAAAAGTTGGGGAAGAAACCCAAAAATTAATTTGATAAATTGTATTGTATGATTGGAAAATCTGAGTTTGAATCCCTCGATTTTGGTTTTCCCGAGTGAATTGGGGTTGGAATCTGATATTTCTAGGGTTCCTTTTTTACGTTTCTTCTGCATGATCCATTTATCCGAGGTTAGTCTTCCATCGGCCGCATTGTATATAATTTGCTTATCTTAATATACGCGAAAACCTCTTTGAAGAAAAACGAAATTGATTCTCGACTCAACGAGTAAGGTGCACACAAATTTGCAGCAGGAAGTGTAGAAATTATTTAGGTAGTTTGTTTTATTTTATTTTTTCATATTTTGTTGGAGGATTTTTGCTATGCGATTATCGCGGCCTGACTCAGTTGTTAATAGAAAGAAGGATCAGAAATTAAGGAATAAGGTTAAGGGCAAGAAAAAGCACAAGAGATTAGACGCAATTTGCGAGAAAGCATATAATAGTAGCCGTAGAGGGGTTGAAAAGGTTGATTCGAGTGATCTTAATAATGGAGGGAATGATTTGGAGCTCCGAAGGAGCAATAGGGCTCGCAGAGTTCCTGTTGTCCTTGATTCATCTCCTATGCCACCAAAAAAGCGGATTAAGGTTGATAGGATTGTGCCTGGTAGCGTTGAGAAAGTTAAGAGAGAAAATGAGGCGCAATGTGAGCCATCATACTCAACTCCGATGGATTTGGATGGACAAGATGATGGTTGGAGATTAAGGTTGAGATCTAGGGAAAACGGTGCAGGATTTTCAGGAAGGGAGGGGGGGGAGTCTTCAATGAAAGGTAAAAGGAAACTTTTTCAGGATTTTAATGGGTTCAGGGGTGACATGGAACCTCAGTCTTATGGCAAGAAACAAAGCTCCATGGGTCAGAAATCGACCGTTGTTAAATCAAAGAGGCCAGGAAGAATTAAAGCTTCAAATGTCTTGGAAAATGGCAATCAGGATATTGATTTAGGAGTTGGGGTGGAAGGCGGTCAAGAAAAGAATAGGGATGAGGTTTTAGAAGTGATGCACGAGGCAGAAGGATTACAGTTGGAGACTAAGTTGGATTGTAGAAGTGAAACTGGGTCAGAAGATTGTCATGTGGCTTCACAGTTGGCTGAGAGAGAGGACGAGTTGCCTGAAAAAGAGCAGCAGTTGCCTGAGAAAGAATACGCTGCCACTGAAAAAGATTCACAAATAGAAGAATGCCACAGAAATGACAATGTCGGAACAGGGGAAGAGCCAGAGGGGCTGGAAAAGTTGGCATGCGATCTTGTATCCGGTGAAGGAAATGTTGCTGAAGTTGATTGGTCTACAACTGACCAAGGAAATGTTGCTGAAGTTCATTGTGCTACAGCTGACCAAGCAAATGATGACGGAAATCCTGATAGTACTCATGAAGATGAGACCTATAAAAAATCCAAAGATAATTACAATGCTTCAGCTGTTGCTGACAGAAAACCAAGAATAAAACTGGGAAGACGCTGTGGTTTATGTGGCGGTGGTACCGATGGCAAGCCTCCAAAAATTCTCGTACTGGAGGGTGCTGGTAGTGATAATGAGGGATATAGTGGCTCATCTGCTTCAGAGGAACCTAATTATGATGTATGGGATGGATTTGGTGATCAGTCTGGATGGCTTGGACGGCTTCTCGGTCCTATCAATGATCGATTTGGCATTGCAGGAATTTGGGTTCATCAGCAATGTGCTGTATGGAGTCCAGAGGTGTGTTTCATATTCTTTTAGGAAGTGACTTCCTATTTAAACCTTTTTGATTCATGCATTAATTGGCTCCCTTACAGATAACTCTCTTAAGATTTTTCTTGGTATGAGGGGTTAAGCTTAAGGATGTTGTGTTTCATTATTTTACTACCTCGTAGGCATGTGTGTCCTTTCTGACTGCTGACTTTGCCAATTACATATGATTACGATGAATGAATATTCCTGGATGTTTCATCAACTAATGTGTTATTTCATTCCTTGTTTATTTATACTTTCTTTGTGTCCTTTCTTTTTGCAATCAGTGTGCATAGTCTCTTGTAGAAATGATTTGGTGCAAGGAACCTTACTGGGGTTAGGATTCTATTATGTGAGAAATGAATTTAAGACTATTTTTGCTGCCTGATTTCTAAGTTTTGCAGTGTATTTGTTCATTTTGTGTAGGACTTGCTGAGAATATGCATTTGAGAACTTTTACCTGGGCATGCCTAAAGAATATCCAACTTTTCTTTATTTTATGTTGTTGTATTGTGTTCAATATGAGCTTTGGCCTGTGGCCTGTGTGCTGAAATTTGAACTATGTCAATATGTCTTGGCAAAGCTTTTGGTTTGAGCAAATTGGTTTACTTTCTATATCAGTGGCCTTTTTGCAGATGCCAATGGTGGAAGTATATAAAAATAAAAAGTTTGATCTTATCTTCTTTCCTTTTCCTTTATCATCTACTGTATTTGCGCTATATTTGATTCTTCTTGTGTTACAGTGAATGCATGATGGAGATAAAGGGGAAAAAACAAAAAACTTCTGGCTGTGATGAGGTCTAATAATGCTTTAGACCCCATCCCAACCAGCTGTTCTTTCTTGGAAACAGTAGACATGTGTATGATGTGCATGCGTGTTTCGATTTTTTTGCACATAAGCAATAAGATATTCAAGCTCTCAGGCTTGGCTCATGTTTGTTATTCTTTCTGGTAATGTTTAATTAAAGATTATCAGGGCACAGCATTGTACTTGTCAAGCGTTGCTTGATGATGGAAACTTTACTAGGGCATAGGCTGCAATTTTGATTTTGATTTTTTCTTTCTAGGCCTTTCTTCTTATGCACAATGCATATATATATATATATATTTTTTTTTTCTTTTCTTTTCTTTTCTTTTCTTTTCTTTTCTAGACCTCTACCCATAGGATTCTTTTATTTTTGTATGCTGGTGTTACACTTGAGATTCTATTCTGATACTTATGGACAGGTTTATTTTGCTGGATTGGGATGCTTGAAAAATGTTAGAGCTGCACTTTACAGGGGAAGGGCGCTGAAATGCAGCCGCTGTAGGAGACCTGGTGCAACTATTGGGTGTCGTGTTGATCGATGTCCAAAAACTTACCACCTAGTGAGTGGGTTGTCTATGTATCTTATCATCTCTTTCACCCCCACACCCTCTGTGTTCTTGTTGAATTTTTTGCTGCATGTGCTGCACAATTTTTCGTATTCATTGACTTAGTTTAATTTGTTTGCTTCTGTAGCCATGTGCAAGAGCCAGAAATTGCATATTTGATCATCGTAAGTTTCTTATTGCCTGCACGGATCATCGGCGCCTCTTTCAACCGTATGGAATACAAAATACACTGCGGTTGAAGAAATTGAAGGCCAAAAAGTTGAAGTTGGAATTACGGAAGATAGCTAATGAGTCGCACCGTAAGGATATCGAAGCAGAAGAGAAATGGTTAGAGAACTGTGGAGAGGATGAAGAATTTTTAAAACGTGAGAGCAAGAGGCTTCAAAGGGATTTGTGCAGAATAGCCCCTACATACATAGGAGGTGCAAACTCTGAACACGAGAGACAATTCCAGGGATGGGAATCTGTTGCTGGACTGCAAGATGTCATTCGTTGCATGAAAGAGGTTGTTATTTTACCACTCTTGTACCCTGAGTTTTTCGGTAATCTAGGACTTACACCTCCTAGAGGAGTTCTGTTGCATGGATATCCTGGAACCGGTAAGACCTTAGTTGTGCGTGCACTAGTTGGTTCTTGTGCTCGTGGTGACAGGAGGATAGCATATTTTGCACGCAAAGGTGCAGATTGTCTTGGAAAATATGTTGGTGATGCTGAGCGCCAGCTTAGACTTCTTTTCCAAGTCGCCGAGAAATCACAACCTTCTATAATTTTCTTTGATGAGATAGATGGTTTGGCTCCTTGTCGCACTAAACAGCAAGATCAAACACATAATTCGGTTGTCTCCACATTGCTTGCATTGATGGATGGCCTAAAATCTCGAGGTTCGGTTATTGTAATTGGAGCAACTAATCGTCCTGATGCGGTTGATCCAGCTCTAAGAAGGCCTGGGAGATTTGATCGGGAGATTTATTTTCCACTGCCTTCAGTTAAGGATAGAGAAGCAATCCTCACATTGCATACCCAGAAGTGGCCCAAACCGATAACCGGATCATTATTGAATTGGGTAGCGAATCAAACTGTGGGATTTGCTGGTGCTGATCTGCAGGCTCTTTGTACTCAAGTGGCCATAATTAGTCTAAGGAGGAGCTTCCCCTTGCAAAAAGTTCTGTCAGCGGCTGAAACTAGTGCTCCTCACAAAAGGTACCCTGCTATTCCTGCTTTTTCTGTGGAGGAGAGAGATTGGTTGAAGGCTCTCTCATGTGCCCCCCCTCCTTGTTCACGAAGAGAAAGTGGACTTGCTGTAAATGATGTGGTTTCTTCACCTCTTAAACCTCATTTTGTTCCATGCCTTCTCCAACCACTTACGAGACTGTTGGTTTGTCTGTATCTGGATGAGCGTGTCTGGTTGCCGCTGCATCTTAATAAGGCTTCCATATTGATGAAAAATGTGATTATTTCTGCTTTAGATAGCAGGAAAGTGCAAAGTGATAATTGGTGGTTGCAAGTGGATGGTTTGCTTCAAGAAGTAAATGTTACAAATGAGATTGAGAAGAACCTTTTGCTTGCAAAGTTTCTGGTTGGAGATAGTAATCCGTGCAGTTCTAATGTGACAGAGGAGAGTACTGATGAATATTCAAAAAATTTCCGTTCCAAGCCTCTGTGTATGGGTGCTCGTAGTGGGTTGCATCAAAATACGCCCTCCGTACTGTCTAGTAAATCGGGGTACCAAGTGCTGATTTGTGGAAATCCAAGATCTGGTCAGAAGCATCTTGCGTCTTCTCTTCTTCACTGTTTTGTTGGCAATGTTGATACATGGAAAGTTGATTTGGCTAGTATCTCCCATGAAGGACATGGAGACATGGTTCATGGACTGACACGTGTACTGAGTATGTCATGATCTTTTCTATTGAATTTACTGATATTAGTTCTTTGCATTTCAGCAAGCAGCAGAATTATAATTTATTTCAATGTTTAAAGTCCTATGCCTTGATAGACTGCAAAACTCTTTAGGAAAGTTATGTTAATGCTCCTCTCACATAAAGGTGGAGGTCTTCTTCCAAGCCCTTTTTTTCATTTTCATAGCAATACTTAAATCATACAAAAGACTTCCAATATTAGGTTTTACTTACCGGGCATATACTGATGTGAACTAAAGTTATATCAAGACATGGTTAAATGTGCTTATACCAAGACATCCAGAACTCACTCAGAATAAAAAAAGTATCTTATTGTAATTGAGGATTATTTGTGTGAATTCTCAGTTAAATGCAGAGTCTAGTACACAGATTTGATATCAGAGTCAATTTGTGGAGTCTGCAAAAGACCTGTAGAGTTAGTACTGTTCCTTCTAAGTTATGCTCCACTGTTCAACTACAGTATCTTGTTTTTCTTTTATTAGTGCGTTTTCTTAGCTTGTGTATCCTTCTCTCACTTACATGGTTCTACTGCATTTGTACAGAGGAAATTGGTTTGTATGTCCATGTTGTCTTGTTGGCTGTATATATTCATCTGGATTGATCGAAAATGAGTGGAGGTTATGTGAATCATGAAAGGTTCCTTGAATAAAAATTTGGCAGTGGAATAAGGGATCTTCAAAAAACTGTTAGTAAGATATTGTTTACTTGTCTGCCTGCTTAAGTTTGGCCTTGTTTAGTGCTTGAGCCTGTTCATTTCATATTGGGAACCAGAACAATTTTTCCCATCAGCATCGTTCAGCTTACCTTAAACAGAGTGCATGGTATTCACATTTGAGCGCTTTGCTTTTTGTGTCCAATTCTTAAACTACATGTACAGCTCCTGTTTCCTTTTCTCCTATTTGATTTCACCACTTTTTTCTGTGTGCTTTGGATGAGGACAATGACTGTTAATATGATTCTTGGCAGTGAGAGGTGCTGGCGCAGATATGTGCTTGCTGTATATGCCGTCAATTGATTTGTGGGCTGTTGAGGCATATAATAAAGCCTCTGAAGACGACTATGAGTCAATGGAACCTCAGTTTTCAGGAAATGTATCTTGTAATGGGCACTCTGAGGTTGACATGAAACATAGGCCCTGCCCAACTGCTGCTGATGTGGAGTGTACTGAGTCTCAATCTGCTGTGAAGGTCTCATACCTCTGGACCTCCTTCATTGAGCAGGTGGAGTCTATACGTGTGAATACCTCCTTGATAATTCTGGTAAGGTGGCTTCTTTGTATAATGTCAAAGTGTGAGATTAGATAGTGGTATTATGATTATGACATGGTCACTAGCTTATCATTTGGCTTTTAAATCAAGTAACCAACTAGTACTCAACATGCTCTTCTTTGGATATCTAGGGGTCTATATTTGTGCACTAGCATAATAAAGTTCGACCAATAAAGAAAAAAAAAAAAAAGAAATCTTACCTATGGTCTTTTGTGAATCTGATTAGTGTAGGTAGAATTTTTCCCCCCAGTTTTTATTTAATTAAAAATTGTGATAAATCATCTTTTGTGAGGGCTTGTGTAACACAGTGGCCTAGACAATATATAAACAAGCTGTAACATCATGTGAACTGCAAAGATTCTTGGCCTAGATATGGAGTTAAATGGAAGGTTAAGTCAGTGGTTTAAAAGGCGCGCCTAGGTGCTAGGCGCCAATATCTTGACCTGTAGCCTTGGGGGTACAAGGCGGGCTTGGGCGAGGCACCGCCCAGGCGCTCGCCTCATGCGCCTCGCTGTGAGGCGCAGGCTCCAAAAAGGCCCGCCTCACCCAACATCTCTCTCTCTCTCTCTCTTTTCCCAATTTAATATTAATGTTATGTATAAGGTTGACAAAATCCTAACCCAGCCTTTCTAGCCCCCCAGCGCCTATTTTTTTTGAAAACCCCCTTCCCAAATCCAAATACCCGTCACTACCAAGTCCCACCCCTTTGCTGCACCCTCCCACCGGAAACCGGCAGCAACAGCGCCAGCGGCAAACTAGCCTTACTGATTATGCTTTAGTTATTATGTTTTGGACTTCTATATTTAATCATGTTTTAATGAATCTATTATGTTTTTTATTATGGCGAAATGTTTTTATATATATCTACATGTTTATTTTTTAGTTTGGGCGCCTTGCTTTATGAGGCGAGCGTCTCGCGCCTAGGCAGTGAAATAGGTTTGGCGCCTCGGGGCGCCTTACGCCTTTTGAAGCACTGGGTTAAGTTACAGTGCATAATTATCTTCAACCTAAATCATTTTACTGATTTAAAATAGGTTTCTTAATTTTGGTTAGATGAAGGTGCTAATTCATTCTTAATAAGAATGTGATCGCAAGTTTTCTCTTGTCATGTGATATGTCTCTTTTGGTATGAACAAGGAACTTGCATATTAACTGCAGTTTGATTTGAACGTGACATCTGTAGTATTTCTGCTACAGCTTTTTCGGAGGCGGTAGTCTGTAAATGATTTCCTGAAACTACCCTGTTTAATTACTTACTGCTTCTTCATTATATGCAATGCTTTTACAGTTTAAGCTGCTTGTAAAAACAATATCCTTTGCTATCCAATATTCTAGCGATATATTACATATTATTTAATGTATTAGCGCTCTAGAAATTCTCATTGCAAATCTTTCTTTTAACAGGCCACATCAGAATTACCATTTTCTGTGCTACCTAATAGAATAAGGCAATTTTTTGGCAATGAGATCTTGAATTGCAGCCTCTCAAGTCCACTTGGCCATAAGGAGCCACGGTTCTCTGTGCAGCTTGATGGGAAATTTGATAATGATAAGATGATTAGCGCTTTTGCTTCTAAGTTGACAAAGGATTTGGCACAGCACTTTATACAGTCACTTCATGGGGGGAATCATGTTCATGTGAACTCACCTGAGGTGAAAGCTTATGATACAGTTGATGGTAATGCTGATCGAGTTTCTCATAGTAAATCTTGCCATGTCAGCCCAGTCAGCCCAGTTGGTTTGACAAATAAAACTCTGAAAGGGAAATCAAGCTTGCCGTTGGCAATATCAACACTTGGCTATCAGATTCTTTGCTATCCTCATTTTGCCGAACTTTGTTGGGTCACATCCAAATTGAAAGAAGGTCCTTGTGCCAATACCAGCGGGCCCTGGAAAGGCTGGCCATTCAATACTTGCATTGTTCGCCCTATGAACTCTACGGAGAGTATTGCTACTGCCTCAAGTTCCAACAATATAAGAAACAAAGTATCTGGTTTGGTTAGAGGACTAGTCGCTGTAGGTTTGTCAGCATATAGAGATGAGTACACTTCACTAAGGGAGGTTTGCTCTGAGGTTCGGGAAGTTTTGGAAGCTCTAGTTAGACGAATCAATGATAAAATTCAAGCTGGAAAAGACAGAACCCAGTTCATTTGTGTTCTATCGCAAGTGGCTTATCTTGAAGACATGGTTAGCAGTTGGGCACACGCCCTACAAAGGTATTTTTACTATTTTTCCTCAATCTCTCTCTCTCTCTCTCACACACACACATTCTCATATTATTACTAAACAAGCAATCCCTTTCAGCTTAGAGGTGGATACCCCAATTTTGAATGCAAATGCCAATGTGGGACCATTTGATAACGAGGACAGTATTTCTGAAGGTGATGGGCACAAGCTAGATGATTTAAATGTAAATGTAAATGGATCGGAAGTTTTGAAAGAAAGTCCCCAGGAAATTGGTGTTGGAGATGCTGGACAGTCTAATCCAACTGATGTTGATAATGAATGTGCAAATGCAAGGAATCAAGTTGCCATTACACTTGAACAGCCTTCCTATCAAGTTATCTTGGATAATAGCTGTTCTCCTAAGGATCCCTCAGCACCAGATGATAATCATACAGAATCGGGACATGTTCGATCTATCAATCAATCCAATGGTTTCACAGAGAGTACAACTTTTATTGCAGATGGTCCCTGTGGATCAGGTGATAAGCAAATTACTGAACTTCATTCTTCTCCTGAAATAGGCAACCAACCTAATGGACTTTCTCCCGATAATTGCATCTTGTACAAAGATACTGTCAACTATTCGTGCTTTTACCAGTGTTGTGCTGAATGCTTTGTCACCCTCAATAACTTACTGCTAAAGATTATCAATATGGAGTGGAGACTTGAAGGACCTGATTCAACTGTAGAGGATGTTCATGATTTTACTGCCTCTTTCTCTGCAAATCTTCATTTGTCACTAAGCAAATTGTGCCAAGGTGATAATTCTTGTGGTACGAAAGGGGATGGAAGGGAAATCTATAAAAAGTACTGTGAATGTCGAAAATTTCAGGAAACAGACTTGAAAATATCGGAGAAATTGTTGATGGATTGTGATTGTCATGCAGTGAGCAAGAAGAATAGTGTAAACGAAAAAAACTCCCCAATATCTCAAATGCTCAGGTTTGTTTTCAAGGATGGAGTGCTGGCTACTTTAGACACAGGTGCTGATATTTCTTACCATTGTAAATATGAGAAATTATGCCTTTGTTTTCTTATAGAGTGGTTGGTAAAAAGCAGGGAGCCTTTTGATTGAGACCCTGTTATAGCTTTCGAGCTTGTTTCCGCAAATTTTGATGCACTTGCGGAGGATATATACATTTGGAACTTCACTAATGTAGACACTAAAATTTTGTGTTGCGGCACATTGATTTCATTACCTCACAGGTGAAATTACTTTACTCCTTGGTTAATTTTTTGGCTTTTTAAGTTGAGTAAATGGTTCCCTGTGCCTGCACTTATGAGCTGTGATTTGAGGACCTTCTCAGGTGTTTGGTTTTATTATCTTTGTATGTATTTTGTGGGCTTACTACTTAGATGCTTTCAACAGTTATTCATTCTGCCTTAGATGCTTTCATTAGTTATTCACTCTGTACTTGGCTACCCAGAGTTTACAATAGGCACGATAACTAGTACAACAGAGGTGCATCCTTCTCGGTCCTCCTGTACTAGGGAAAGCTCCTTTGAGTTGGCATCTTTCTTTGTTCTCTTGATCCAGTTATTTACATTTACAATACTTAAAAGGGCAAAGTTCCATTTTTCTCCCTTGGCCCTAAAGTGCAAATATGATTCTAAAGATTTTAAGTTAAATGTGATGCTAATGTTGAGGGCGAAAAATATATTTTTATTCCTAATCTTTGATTCGAGGTGCAAGTAAGCTGTTCTGCACCAATTGCTTGAACACAAAGGCGTAATTTTAACCATAATGTTTGGTTTCGAGCATAAACATAATTTCTGAAGAAAATTTTGGGTTTAATTGCTTTCCTTTGATGGTTCTTTCTCCATTTATCTTCGGTTTTTTCATGAAAACATACAGTCTCAGATAAGTTTTTGCCGATATGTGTTAAATATTTGGTATTTGAAAACACTTTTATTCCGATGTTTACAAGTAATTCAAGAAAAAAATAAATTCTTATAGGATCATACATAGCAACATTAGACAAAATATATAGAGTGGAAATGCACCATACTATGTATATCTTCTTCAACATTAAAATTCAATAATGCATAACACAAAATTTATTCAAATAAAAGAATAATAGTTTAAATACCATAATAATTGGACAGACACATGGATTGTTCCTACACACACCAAACGTTCCAATCAAGTAGTGTATGGTGGGGAAGTTGAGACAAATTTAGAATATGATAGTTTAGTTGAAAGTCCATTTTATTCTTCACAGTATCACCATTTCTTGATTTACTTGTCACCAAAATTGACATAAACCCTACACTATTAATTAAATTAGGATGTTGGTGCAAACTATGATTTTTTTTAGTTATAATAATAGCCATATTTTTCGATGCTAAATTGTGACACCACTATTATAATTAGATGCAATACAGTGAATTCATTTTAAATTTATCACATATTTTATGATTATCTGCTACCATCACTGTAAATTAAGTGTGCATGTCATCATTGTGAGTTAATTGTGAAAGTTAAAGATTATGTTGTTTCACACTTAATTCACAATGATGGTAGCGGCAATCATGACATAAGTTGTGATTTTAAAGAGGCTTCGTTGAGGTACGTCCAATAATAATGGTGGCATTGCAATTCGTCACAACAGGAGTATGTCTGAAATTATCAATATAGAAATGATCTTCTTCAAGTAATAACTGCAGATGCTTCCAACCCTTGTTCATGTACCGATGATATGATATGTTATATAACTAATATAATAAATTATTTTTAAAAAGTGATCAAGTGTGTATAACTCGAGAAGATTGTCATATATCTCAGATTAATCGAACAACTTCAAAAGAGAGAAAAAGGAGCAAAACCAACTTATTCTCTCTACTTTCCACTAAAAATATTCGTATTTGGTTGATTCAACGTTCATCTTATAAATTCTATAATTCACTAAATACATCAATTATCATCTTATAAATTCTATAATTCACTAAATACATCAATTATCATCTATTATATATATATATATATGATAAATATAAAATACATAAATAATGGTATAATTTATGTTACCAAAAGAGATCATTTATGGCATCTAGTAGTAAGCCACGTGAACTATGGTATATGATAACTAAACAAGATATGAATAGGATATGGCCCTTATCACTTTCATCATCCCCAAACAAAGTCACCGCGACGCCGTATTAGCATTGCGGGGTTGTTTGGCATATCCGAAGTTCAGATAAAGCCAATTTCCAGCACTTTGTGCTCAAATTAAGCAATCCACCTGAACAAACAGGGGATAATATTTGTTAATCATTTCCCAGTTAAAGTAACCTATCTCTTTTACTGGCAAACAACGTAGGATTGGAGGGAGAGGGGGAGAGCGAGAGAGAGAGAGCTGTCTAATAAATTAACATCGTATCTTGTAGCTGTCACCTGTAATGAACAACACACACGTATGTATGTGTGTGTGTGTTTGTTATATATTGGAAAAAATAGTCAGAAGTCTGTTTCTTGGCTTGTAATGAAAAACCGGGGGGAAGCACATGGGATGAGCTGCCACATATTTCTGACCTATTAATCTTTCCCATACTCCTTAGTTGTTCCAGTTAAATGCACCCACCTCTTCTACCAATCCTTTCTTTCTTTTAATTATTAAATAATAATTATTATTATTTAATGTGTTGTTGTTAAAAGAATAATTTCTTGATTTTATTAAAAAAAGTGTTGCTTGTGTAATTATATTTGGTTATAGAAATATGACCTAGTTGTAAAAACATGATATCTTTTTTAAGAATCTACAATTTGGTTGTCTACTAGTTTTATTTTAATATATACACACACATTGTTTATGTCTTTATAAATTTTATACTCCTCTGTTTTAAAAAAAAAAAAATCATATTTCATAAATATTTTTTATTAATTATATTTAAAAAATTAGTGTCTTGTTTTATCTACTCTATTTTATTAGTAAAAATAAAATAATAATTTTTTTTTATTTCACAAACTAGTTACATAGATTAATAAATATAAGAAGTCATACGATGAATTTAAAATTCTTAAAATATTTTATCTTCATTTAATTAATACAAAACAAATTATACTACTAAGAATAATAACTATTCTTTTGGAACGAAAGAAGTGTGATTTAACTATATATTATGTAGTTTTCATGTGAGATGTATGTGTTTTGCTGCTATAAAAATAATACCATATTTAATGTATGGTATAATATTAGATAGTAAAATTTGGAGGAAAAAAAAATCAGCGAAGCCGACCCCACAAATAGCAAAAATAAGCTTACGATATATATATATATATAATATAAAATAATATCTTTATTACATACGTGTATTGATAAAATAAAAATAGAAATTGTGTTTGTTATATAAGAAATAAAGAAGAAAATCGACCATATTATTTTAAATAAAAAAATAAAGTGATAAACAAATAGAGGCATTTTGCAAATTAATTAAGAGTGGAATAAAATTGGAAAAATAAAGTAATATTAGAGAAAACAAATACTTGATTGCGACAGCCCATTTATTGTAATAAAAAGTGTGAAGTCACCGCCTTTTTTGTTATAAAAAAATAAATAAAAAAATAGGGCACTTGAATTAATGTAGTTAGACGTGTAATTATGATTAAGTGGAACGACTTTATTGGTTAATAGTCTTGTCACAGTATATGCCTTATTCAACTCTCTCTCATATATTTTTCTTCTAAAATACTTTTCTTATTATTTATTTATTTTTGGGTTGGGGGGAAGAACTTCCAACATATAATTCTCGATTACGTTAGGTTATTCAAATTTGTATAATGCTCGCTTCATTTAAAAATTATATTTCAATTCACGTTTTACTGTATCAGTTCATATTGCTTATAAACATAGGATATGAAATATTATTCTATACTTTCTTTGTTTTAAACAAATAAATTATGATTTTTAATAGTATGATTTTCTTTTATTGATTAATTTGACGAAGGTACATCTTAAAAATTATAATTTTGTGAAAAACTTCTGTGCATTTGTGTATTGTACATATATCATACCTTCGATTTAATAATATTACTTACTTAACTAAAAAATATTAATGATTCCTTCAAAAGTATTACTATTGTAATGAATTATTTGTTACCTTTAAATATTAATCTTAAAAATATTACTGTTAAAATTTTAATAGTATTGCTTGTTTATCTATAATATATTATCGATTAATCTAAAAAGTATAACTTACTTGATTGTATGATTATTTATCCAATGCACAATGGACTCACCCAAGTTGGAGTTATACAATTTTTTTAATTTATTTATTTGACTTATTTAATTATATATAAAATATTTGTATTTTTTAAAACTTTAATTAATGAAACAAGACATTAATTTTGAAACAAGACTCTTTTCTTGAACAAAAAATATTTCAAAATGGAATATTTTTTTAGAGCATTTTAAATTAAGAAATTTAGACACATAATATTGATCCTAAATACAATATTCTAAGTATAATAAGATATTTAAGTAGGAAATTTATTGGTGCTACAGCCTATTCAACATTTAGACTATAACATTTACAACCATATTGAGACATGTAAATATGTATGATGATTAAGTGGAATGACTTAATTGGTTAGTAGTCTTTTCAAAACTATTGCCTTGTTGCACTTACTAACTACTGACAGACCTTTTCAAATATTGGCTTGTTGCACTTACCAACCACTACAAATTAGATGTAACTTAATAATTTAGATGCTCTATTTTAATATTTTATTTTGTTTTCATAATCTATTACATTATTATTTCCCATATACATATTTGATATATTATTTTAGATCTTACTTACTACAAACATAAAAATTTATTAATCTGAAAACAATATCGAATATTAAAATATTAAAAGTTATTAGAAAATTAATTGATGTACATACATATATATTATAAATAATAAATACCAAATCAAATTATTTGATCAGATATATAGCATCTACACATCCCTGAGATGTCATTAAATTTGAGTTTGTGTGTGTTCTTCATTGCACAGTCATTCATGATCAATGATTAAAACACCTCATACAGAGTGATGTCCACAAGTTGGAAAAAAAGAAAAAATAATAAAAAGGAGCACCTCACAGCCCTATTTCCACCAAGTAATAAATGTGTAGCAATCTTGGAGCACATGACATCCCCAGTCCCACATGGCCTCCCAATCAGACAATTTGACAGCTTTTCATATTATTCCTTTTTCATTTTCTTTCTTTTTGGCAATTCATACCTATCAACTTAACTTACCATATAATAAGAGATAGCCCACAATCTTAAACAATCCTATCTCCAGTTTTTCTTGTTTTTTTTGTTTTTTTTTTCCATTTTTTCTTGAAAAAGAAACAGTTTTTGCAGCCATGGATCTTAATCTACATGAATCAAGAGACGAGGATGACAAGGTTGAACCTGGAGAATTGCTGGAGAATTGCTGGTTTTTTGGCAACTTGTTGCTCCACAGGAAACCAAGAATGCTTAGAAGCTATTCTGATCCTTGCTCTTCTTCAAACTACAGCAGCCAAGAATCAAACTTCCATGGAAAATCATATGAAGAAACTTATGAGTCCATCCAGAAACTTCCAGAAACACAGTATCAAACACCACAGAGTAATCTTCGGAGAAGCAAATCGAACAGAAAAATATCTTCAAACAGTTTAGTTCGCGCCCCATCTCTTCCAACTAGCCTGGAACCCCAGGATTTTCAGGATGAGGAGACTGAATTTTCCATGGGGAAGTTGATCAGACAAGCTTCTTTGAACTATTCAGACACTTTGCCTCCTAGACAACATGCTGCTAAGGTACTGACTGTCTCCTTTTGTGTTGGATTTTTATTTGCATTTTAGTTCAAGAAATTGATCGAACACCTTTAAAACATTGAACTTGGAAGTGCTTGATTGGTACCAGACCGAATACTTCAATCATGTATAATCATTCCTTGTCGAACATGTTTATATTCGTTCGATGACACACTTTTTTTTGTGGGTGTGTAGCGAATTTGGGATGCCCTTCAAGGAATTGTTTGAAGCTGAAACTTATTACTTCCCTGGATTGTATTTGCAGGTTTTGACGCCAAATTCAAGCATATCAAGGCAAAAATCGAGAAGAAAACCTGAGGTAGAAATCATCAAACGTCCGAACAATCAACTCAAGACACAGAAGAGCATGAAGGACCTCGAATCAGAAGAATTACAGGGTTTTAAGGATTTGGGATTCGATTTCGACAAAAAGGATATAAGCCCGAATGTAATAAGCATCATTCCGGGCTTGCAAGAGAATAAGAGAGTTCAGGAAGACGAAGATAAACGAACTGCGAGGCCGTACTTGTCGGAGGCGTGGGCGGCGCAGCGATCTGCTCCGCCGGTCCCGCGGTGGGGCGGCAAGAGATCGACGGAAGACATGAAGGCGCAGATTAAGTTTTGGGCCAGGGCCGTGGCGTCTAACGTGCGCCAGGAGTGTTGAGCGAACTTCGAAAATGCTGAATTTTATTTTGTTATAATAATTAAAGTGATTTTTTTAATAATAATAATAATAATAATAATAATATGTTTTAATTTCATAGTTAGGCATTATAGGATCCCATTCATTCGGTACAGTTGGAGAATTTGAGGTTCTCCATATGATGATAATTGTTACAGAAATTCTCTAACATTATGGGCAAAAAAGCGCATTCTTTGAGGAACTTTCATGCAAATTCGACTCAATATTCTATTTCAGCGATTAAAATAATGAAAAATATATTATATTTATTGCAGTCCCTTATTAATTTTGAGGAAATATTTCCCATGATTTTTTTATTTTTATATTTATTTTGCAATTGGTGGCCTATATATTGCTGTTCTAAAGAAAAAATACCAGAGTTGGAGATATATGGAAAGTAGACATAGGCGAGCATATAGCCAGGGTCCAGAACCATCTGGTTTCACCAATTTGATTCGCGCTTCTTTCCTTTTTTTTTTTGTTTGTTGGAACTGCCGGTTTGAAACCGACTATTTTGAAACCGATACTGAACCAGTTAATTTTAATTTTGATTCAAAATTATATCACCGTTTAAATTGAATCGTAAATGAATAATTTCAATTTCAAATCAAAACTAGGAAAGTGTAGGAATATAAACTTTCAAAATAATCTAGAGTTGAAATCAATATAAGAAGCCCAAAAAGAAATCCAAAAGGGCCCAATCTAGCAGCTTAAGCAGCCCAAACTCCAATTCGACTAGCTTGAACAGCCCAAAGTCAGCAAATACAGTCCAATCCTTGGGAAACTAATAGATGGGCCTATGAATTAAAAGGAAATTTGAAAAGGATTACAACTCCAGTCCAATAGAAAAATAAGGCCCATCTTGATCCAAGAAAAAGCCCAGCCCGAGCAATAGATTATTATTCCATTTATATGCTATCCATTTCATTATTTTAAAAAAGTCAAATTTTTAAAGAAAGGTCAAACCCCAATCGACTAATATTAATTGTTTAATTAAAAAATAGTTTATTCAAAAAATATTATTATTTTATTTAAAAAAAATTAATAATAATATTTTTAAGTAAATATATATTTTTAATTAAATAAATAATACTATTTATCAGATTGCACAGTGCATGTGTTACATATAAATTTATTAAAAGTATCATCCTATAACATAGTTTATTTTAATAAAATCAAAATATAAAAAAATATATTTTTTTAATAAAATCAAAATAAAAAATGTGGTGTTGTAAGTAAGATGCATGAAAGTGACTTGTGCGAGGCAGCTCAAGCATAGATTTTAAAGAGAGATATTTTGGGCATCAGAAAACTATCTCAGACGCTCATTATCTTGTCTGACACTGCTACTGGCAGAGAAGATACCGGCGAAATGATGCAGGCTCAGCCGGAGGTCCGCCGTCTCTCCTCCACCAACCTCCTCTTCCCCTCCTCCCTCTCTCCGTCCCCGTTTTCCCGTCATCTCAACTTTCCCAGACCCACCAATTTCTGTACTCTCTGCTCCGCTCACAGAGCATGGCTGGCCCATCTATCCGAACAAGTCGCCGCAGCCGCAGCAAGCTCCGGCCCTCTGCCGGAGGAGGGGGTGGGCCCCATTGAAATCCCATCGTCAATTTCGTCCCTTCTCGCGGCCTCTGAGGACCCCTCAACTATCCAAACCGGCACCAGCATCCTCCTCACCGCCGCCTTCACAGTCATTCTTTTCCGCTCCCTCCGCCGCCGCGCCAAGCGTGCCAAAGAAACGGTATATTTCTTTGTTGTATTTCTCTCTTATTTTTTTCGTATTTATTTTGATAATAGCTTGCTTTTATGGGCGTCTTTGCTGCTCTCTTTTACTTTGTTGTACCTCTGTCAATTAATCATTTACTCTGTCCTTTAAAAAAAAAAAACTCTATTTCTATATATACACACATACGAACACATTAGTGATGTAAAAATCGGCTTGAGACATGCCTAGTGTATAGGCCGGCAATTAGGCGAGCATATAGACGGTTCAATCATATATGTATTTTTTAAACTTCTACTATTTCAATTTTAAATTTTATAGACAATGTGTTAAATTATGTATTACTAGTGTTCCAATATTATAGACGAGATACTAGAAATAAAAAAATTAAAAATAAGACTAGGCGCTCGATAATTTTAAAATGACCGACCAACATCTGCAACTTTTATACACACACTTAAACACTATTGTGCACTTTGGATCTCTTTGGGCATTCTTTTTATGAACTCTCAATTTGTACTTTTCTTATATTGTATAATTCAGTCTCTATACAATATTATTTCATTACTTATTTTTATAAAAAGTATTTATTCTAAAATATTATTTCATTACTTATTTTTATAAAAAGTATTTATTCTAAATATTATTTAATTTTCTTATATATATTATTTATTAGTTAAAAAAATATTACTTGTTAATTTTAAAAAATATTATTATTAAAATTTTAAAAATATTATTCATTTATCTAAAATATATTACTAATTTAGTTAAAAAAAATCTGCTCACTGAATTTTAAGTTGTGCACAAGATACACAATAATTATATGGGGTTAGGCCGTATATCTTATAATTTTAACATAATACATACACACATATGTATATAGTATCCAAATAAACATTACATTTAATTATCCGTTGACAAATTTTTTTTTCTTTTAATTAAGAAAAGCTAATGAAATAAATTATATTTTAGGAAATATTAATTCCTCTGGTACCCAATTATTTTGGTGCAGAATGATAGAAGATGATCTTACAATCCATTATTGTATTCTGTTCTTGCAACTTTTTTCCCCCCGTCGTTTGAATGTATGACACATGTATATATATGACATACGAGTCGTTCGTGTTCTTCTTCATACATGCTTACGTCATCCATACAGAGATTGAGGTCATCAGGGGCAAAGAAGTCCTTGAAGGAGGAGGCACTACAAAGTTTGAAAAAGACTTCCAATTCAGCAATTAAAGCCAAGTCTCCCCCTTCTGCAGATCAGGCATTTCTTGGAGCCCTAATTGCTGCTGCATTTGGACTGCTTCTTTACAAATTTACTACCACTGTCGAATACAATCTCAATCACCAAGTGCTCTCCAATAACTACTCGGTTTGTTCCTCATTCTCCTCATCTTTAAATACGTTTTCACGTGTTATGAATTGCGATCATAGTCCCGTAACTATAGGAGCACGTCCCACTTTTGTTCCCATCACCCAATTCCGGATTTATAATTTCATTGTGTGTCTTTTAATTGGTCGTAGATTCAGTCATGTAGTCGTCGGTGTTTAGAACTCCGATCCTATGGATCATGATTTCCCTCTTACTTCATAGCCAATTCATGATTGAATAAAAAGTATATGATCAAACTATGAATTTTGATTCGAACAAGATCTATAATTATTGAACTTGATTGCAATATTAGTCTTGCAATTATAGAAGATTCCGATTTTGGTCTTTGTCCGAATCAAAATTGGGGTTACATGATGGATTAGTGTACTCCCTTAAGAAGATGTTTATTCACAACTTACAAGTTAATAATTAGGAGCTCTGAATAGTTGGTAGTAGACATTTTTAAAGTAATGTGTATAAAACATTCCATGTTATACGATAAGCTTGCAATGTGCTCGTGTATCATTTAATCATCACACATTTATTTCTATCAGAACTCCAATCATGTGATTTTTTTAATCGAACGGTGACATGATTTTTATTGTTTTACAGGTCCGGCAAATAACCATAACAATAAGGTAATTAATTTTGTTAACTAATTTCCTTCTGTTTCTTATAATTTGATAAATTCATAATATAATAATAAATTACATTAGAGTAATGAAGAAGCATTTTGTGAATCGAATGCAGGACTATCATAAACGGACTGTGTTACCTAGCTACCTTTGTATTCGGATTCAACTCTCTAGGTTTGTTCCTTTATTCAGGGCAGCTTGCCCTAAACTCGTTCGTTGACGTCCCGACCAGTGATCACAAAGTGCCACTAAATACGTCATATCCAAAGTTGCCCGATTCGAATAATTCTGATGATCAAAGTTCAGACAAAAAGCAAAAGTGAATAGGAGAAAACAAGCAAATCTCTCGTAAATATTGTATATAATCTCGTGTTGTAAGTAATACTTTTACCTTCAACAGTTTTTTTGTATGTAATTACATGCATGAAAAACCATATACTAACTATACCTTGTATTCATCGAAGTCGTGATTATGCAACAGGGCCGGCCCAATGGTTACTTGGTCCGCCATCTTCGGCCTCTTTTACTGGGCCGGTATCCTTTTCATTTTTAAAACCTTTTTCTCTTGATTGGAATTTTATTTGGGCTAGCCTAACTTAGTTTTTAATGGGCCTAATCTTTTGGACCTTAACGGGCTTAAACTACATTGGGCCGCATGTTGCAAGTAATTTGAGCCTAAAATAAATAAATAAATAATAATAATACGAAATTTATGGTCATATTTGCGCGATAGACCATTATTTTCCTAAGTGTTCTTGTGGGAAATTTTTATTTTAATTCAATGTCACTCTCATATTAAAAATTGTGAAAATATAATTAAATTGTATATTAAAATTTTATAAAAAATAAAAATATTATTTATATATTAAATATTTAAAAAAGATTTTTCAAACAATAATCTAAACCAATCAGAGATTTTTATACAGAAAAATGTCAATTTTGTTCTACAATATGATTTTTGACAGACTATTGCAATTTACATATACTTCTATTATTATTATATTATTATTATTGTATTAGTATGTACATATATATATGTATATGTATATGTTGGACAGGGTACGATTTTTTTGGGTCCCAGGCAAATAGATGTGAGATACTCTTCCCGTTCAACAAAAATAATCCTTCTCTAAATTTCACACGAATTAAGCACATTTAATGCACTTGAAGATTGATATTGTACTCTGATTTTATATGGTTAATTAAAAATTACTGAATATAAATAGTTAATTTCAGTGAAGATTAAGTAGGGGAATATGAGAGGAATAATACACTTAACACATTGATAAAAAAACAAGACTATTTTTTTGGGACATCGAAAAATAGAAAAGAAAGTGCCGTTTTATTTTAGAAATTCAAGACATAATTTTCCTTAATCTTCCAAACCTGTTCATACAATAAATAATTTTTGAAAATCTAAAAAAATGGTTGTTAAGACAATAAAAAAAGACCCAAATTTTAAAAAAGACAATATAATAATTATAACTATATTTAATTATAAAAATTATTATTATTATTACAAACCTATATATATATATCATTTTATATATAATATTTTTATCCTTATTATAATCATGTTATATATATAAATTATTGAATATAATTATATATAAAATATTAATATTATGCATTATATTATAATAATATGTTCGTGCAACGTATTGTAGAACATAGTACTTTTAATATAATAAAAACATTCTTTAAAGACATACAATTTGAAAATAAAAAAGCATAAATACAAGGTGAAATCTAATATCACATTTCATTATATTTCCATGTACAGGGTATAATAATAATAATAATAATAATAATAGTAATAATGATAATAATAATAATAATATAAATAAATAAAATATGGGTGATCTGTTCCAAGGTTGAAGTTCACATGTTATCACAGTCTATGTCCTTAAATGACAATCTATGAAACACATGAATATGTTACAGACCAGCCTGTCTTACTTGACACCAATTTGCAACTTCCCTATGGGGATCTTACACATTTTGAGTTTCTTGCAAACCAGGTTGCATGGCTTCAAATTTGTACATTTTTTTTAAATTTTATGTATAGTTTATTCCCTTAGAGGGTTTTCGATTGGATAACCATTAGTATGTAAATAACTCATGAAAATACGCATCACATGCACAACATTTCCTCTAAAATATGTAATTTGAATGGTTAGGTAGTATGCTTAAAAACTCATCACTTTGAACGATTAAATAGCATACTTAGAAATTGTGCTTTCCAAACGACTAGTTGCATGATACCAAATTTAAAATATTAAAAATACAAGCTACCAAATAATGTATGAAATTATATAAATATCGGTATAAATCATTACAAGACTTACCAAAAGAGCCCTTACTTAAAAACCCCTTTCCCCCCTCTCTCTCCATATTGCTTCACCGTACCTTCCATATTTAATTTCTTGGTAGTTTTACTCAATTAATCAACACACCTAACATTAAATTCAATTAAAATTGTAGTACTTAAATTTGACTATGTGCACCTCGTACTAATATTAATAATAATAAAAAAATAACTAAAATAGCAAAATGTATTACATAGAAGGAACACAGTGAAGGGAAAAAAAATTGATTTACAGAGAGGAAATATGGCTTACTGTACATTAACATGATAATCGCGCTCTAAACAATAATTAATTCCATAATTATCTTCAGACAGCTCAGCTCGGAACCCAGCTCTAGCCGCGCGGACGCCGACTGTGGCTGGCCTGTGTAGCTTGAGGATTCCTCCAGCATTAATCTTCCATCAACACGACTCGGGCATTAGTTTAGCCGCCGCCGTACTCATCGGCTCCGACTTGCATCTTGTCAGCGCAAACGGTTCGCACTTTCCCGCATTCACCTGGTTCCGCTCAATCACGGCAGCGATCGACGCCGCCGGCAGGGAGCAGGACGACCGCGCCGGCTGGTGATCGTTCTTCTTACTGGGCGGCGCGGGGACTCTGGGCTTAGACTTGGAGTCAATGCTGGGCCTCCGCTTGACTGGCTCCTGGTCGCCGGCGCCGCCGTTTACGGCGGTTTTAGCAGGCTTCCGCGTCCGCTCCGGCAGCAACCTGATGAAATCGGTGCCGCGAACCCATGTTTCTTTTGAGACCTCCATTGAAAGCTTCGGCTCGCACATCATTAACAGCAAGCATTCCGGCAACCCTCCGCCTGCTTTGTTCTCTTTCTTGATTTCTTGATTGATTATCGCCATTACTGGCTTTTGTTGTGGTTCTTCTTCTTGAATGGTTCTTTCTCGCTCCGCATGCATCTGGGCTTTTTCTTCTTCTTCTTGAATGGTTCTTTCTCGCTCCGAATTTATCTGGGCTTTTTCTTCTTTTTCTTCTTCTTGAATGATTTTTTCTAGCTCCGGGTTTATCTGGGCTTGTTCTTCTGTTTCTTCTTCTTCTCTCTCTTTCTCAATTCTCTCACATGATTCTGCAGATTCAGACATATTCGTTGTGTTTTCTTGGTCTGAAACAGCTCCAAATGAGGACATATTACATTCATCAACTTCTTCATCGTTTTCCTCAATTTCTTGTTCTTTTACTTCACGGGTAATGACTGATTCCTCTTCGGAAACAAGTTTTGATTTCTCATTAACGTCACTTTCTTCTTCAATATCCACATTTTCGTATCTTCGAACATCGTTTTCAAGCGCCGCCATTTTCATTGGATCAGATCTCCACCTCATTAGCAGAAGAGCATTCTTCGGAGGAATGCAAATGCTCAGTCTTGCTGCAGCTTCTTCTTCTTCTTCTCCGACCAAATCTTTAACCTCAAAATCCTCGAAAGCATGCCTTCTTGAACTCCTTACAGACATCATCTCCGCCCTCTCCTCGCCGCCGCCGCCGCCGCTGCCAACCATCACCTCAATCTCCCTCCTCCTCCCACCTTCACCGCCGTTCACCGCCACCAGCCACCGAGCGAACACCGTCCCGCACCCATTTTCATCCGCGTAGCATCCACTCTCCGCATTCTTCTCCCTTCCGCTCGTCGGAAAACAAGAACATTTGCACGGGAAGAAGCAGCAAATCTCCGCCCTGAATGCACGCAAAGCCTCACAAACGGAGACCGGCAAATGGACCCACCTCTGATCCCTGTGAGACTGCGAACCGGAGTTAGAGAACCGCTGCGGCCGAATCCAAACCTTATCCGCATCTTCATTCCGCTGACCGCCGCCGTGAGACTGCTCCGCCACTCTAAAGCTCACTTCTCCAATCCTTCTCCGGCATTGCCTCACCCTTTTCTTCGACTTCACTCTCACCTGGCCAATGCAGGTCACTTTCGGCGAAGACGGCTCGTGGGTATCGAAAGCTCCCCCTCTCTTCTTGCCCGTGATGGCGAAAAAGGTGGAAGCTTGGCGGCCTCGGCTGGTGCGGAGGCGGCGGCTGAGGAAGGAGAGAGAGGCGGCGCCGCCCCTCCTGGTGGCGCGGACGGGGCGGAGGATTGATTTGGTGAATTTCATAGAGGAAAAAGGTGTAGTGAAGCACATGAAGAGGGCAGCGAGGGGTATGCTGCAGGTAGCAGTGGTTGCAGAGTGCAAATGGGTGGGTTTAGGTACATATTTTCTTTATTGTTTTAGGACTGTAATTTTTTACTGCTCTAGGTGGGTTTGTGTCGCCATGGATGATTGATTGATAAGTGCAGTAAAAGTAAAACAGGGGAAGGGGGGTTGATGGTGAATAAATAATGATGGGGTGTACGTGTGAGTGCTGCTGCTGCTGCTGCTGCAGAACTGGTTGAGTTATCAGGAGATGGCGGTCTGCTGATTGCATCCTTTTTTATATATCAAAATCATATTCTAGATTTAGTTGTTATTTTATTTTATTTTATTTTTACAGGATATTTTAATTGTTCATGTTTTATTTTGGACAAACATTTTTTATTTTTAGAAATTTATTTTTGAGGTGGATGGAAAAATTGTATATGATATCTTCAAAGTTTAAATGATCGTTTTTTAGTTTGATTTCTTATTGGAGTTATGTTCAAAATTTTCAAAGTATTTTACTTTTCATAATGTTTATGTTATGGTGCATCGTCTAGCTAATTTCTCATAATATTAATGTTATTGTGTATCGTCTGGCTATGATTTCATTCTTGCTTTTTAGTCTTTATTGTTGGATCGAACTTCTAGTATTTGTGAATAATTTTTTTGAGACTACTAGTATTTGTTTAGTGTGATTTTATAAGAAATCGGTATAGAAATTAGAGATTACCTCTAATTACAAGGACACATAATTCGATTGTCTACAGGTTGAGTTACAGTTCGAATAATTCATGTTTTCAGACTCTTCTTATGTTCATGTGTAAATCTTATGCTTAAATTCATCATTAATCACAATACAAGTGTTGTTTTGGGTGAAAGAAAAAAATTGTAAATATTACATATTTTCTATTCTCATTCAACTTTCTACCATAAATTATCGGGAGAGAAAGGAGAGAGAGATTGAAGTTAGAATATTATTTTCAACATAAAATAACTTATATTTCTTATTTTAATATGTTGGATAGGATTTTTCAACTTGAATGAGTAATTTAATCCGTTAATTTAAATTCAATCGGATATCTTTTCTTTTCTACGCTATTGTTTTAAATCGGGTGCAAATAGTAAAATTCCAAACCAATAAACAAAATTATGCTTGTTTTTTCCCCTTAATTCTACATGCTTTCTCTTTTCCAAGTTCCAATATATTTATTTTTTTGGAAATATTATTTAATTATATAAAAAATGACATATAAATATAAAATTTCTATTTATTTAAGAAAAAAATGTTATACGATTAATGCTATTTTTCACATTTCTTTTTAATAAAAATGATCATATTTCTCAATCAAAATCCTTATAAAAAGAATAAAAAAATGCATGTAAGAATTATGATTCCGATTCTCAGATAGCAGACAACATGGTTAAAATCACGTGTCCAGATCAAATGATGCTCAGATCATAAACGGCTGAGGATCAAAATTATTTGCATAGCCAAACCAAGGTGGCTCCTCTGACTTGTATTCCTTCCTTCATCGTGCATACGTCTACATACATCTTAATTTCTTTTCTATAATATAATTGTAGAATTTAATTTATCAATGAAATAACTATTAATTTTAGACAACAAACATACATTTAAATTTATTATATAGATCATATATCTCAATAATATAAATTAAAAAGTATCCATGTAAATTAACCTTGTTATTCATCATAACCATTAAAATAATTAAATAATTATAGATTTATCATTTTAAATGGTAATATATTGTGTTAATAGTTGAACGACAAACCTTATCAATTCAACACATTAAAACAATAATTTTATTAATTACAGAATATAAATAATAAATTAATAAAAAATACATAAATTTAATTAGATCTCACGATTCTTGAAAAATCAAATCGCTAATATTTTCAAAATCGAAGAATGAAATTCTTAGTCCTCCATATTAGTTTGCAGAAAATTCATAGAAATTTTTTTTTTTGACAGGCCTCCCCATTATAATAAGTTTTAAAATGCTTGTGTTGTATCGTTATCCTATAACTTCTACTCACAACTATTAGTTTTTTTTTTTTTTTCAAATAAATCATCACAACTTGTTACAAGTTATTAATTTGTAATTATACCCGCTCGTTATATAGGATCTAGAAACATCATTATTATAAGAGTATTGGTAAAACTTAATCTCATAATTAATTTTGAGTTTTCTATCACGTCGACTCTTTAATTGGAATAATTATTATTTAACTTCACTTTTTTTTCTGAACAGATGGAGTAACAGATATTAATTTTAAATTAGAATTAATAAATTTTTAATAGATGAAAATGTAATAAGAGGCTTAAATTAAGATAATTCAGTATTTAAAAATGTTCCATTCTAATTTCAAAATGAGTATACTGCATACAATTTAAATAAATTATTGGCAAACACAGCCTTAGTAGTCAACTCAACAATACAGTATCTTGGGAATTGCGACTTTCCATGCACCTTCCTGATAGTAGGGCCCATTGGCCATTAGATGGCCCCCTCCGTAGGTCAGAGACGATGATATTTTATAGATTTGATCTTTTTTAAATATTTATTTAATATATATATATATATTCGATTTTTAAATATTTATTTAATTGTACAGATTTGAACTACTATATGCTATCTTCAATCGAAATTTATCCATAAAATTAGGTTTTTATAACTGAGTCCCTAAATTTTTATATTTTTAAAAAAAGCTCAATATTTTCATTTATAAATAGTAAGTAATTGCAGATAATTACATTAAATTTTGATTTATTTGTTTGTACAATAGAGTTTCTTTTATTTTATCTCATTGGATTGATATCATGCATTTTTTTTATAAAGATACAGACTAGTCTGCACACATCCTACGACACCTTTTTTTTTATATTAATTGGGATTCGGTTATATAATCACCTTATTAATATGAAGAGTAACAAATATATATGAAATAATTATAAGAATATACAAAAGAAATGTGGATATGATTTTTTTTCTAGTTTCTTTCCTATATATTTTTCATATTTTTGCTATTTCAGTTTTTTACTTTTACAATCTTAAGTATTATCATTTTTTTTTGCGCCATAAACTTTCATTATATATTTCTAAAGGGCAAAATTTTAAAAATATAAGGCATAAATGTAAAACATAAAAATATATAGGATAAAAGTCAAGAATAATAAAAATAAAAAGGAATCCAAGAATGCACGTGACAACCGCAGAGTACCATGCAAGGGCAACAGACATTTTTCTCTCCCTCTCTCTCCAAATGTAACTTAACTTGACATTTGAAATTTAATAAGCATATGTTTGGATTAAGTTGGGAGCGTTTGTACCATAATTAGTTGTGGGTTGTAAAATTATGTTATAGTAAAAGATAGTGTTTGTGTTGAGTTATAATAGGGTGGATTGTTATTGATATGTCAAATTAATAGATTTAGTAAAATTTTGTTTGTATTAGTATATTATAAAAAATAAAAATTTATGAATTTAATAATTGATGATGGATTATTGATATATATATATATATTCTTTATATATAAAAAATGTAAATAACATAAATATATTATTATATTAATATATTTCTAATATACAAAAAAAGCATAGAAAATATATACATAATATATAGAAATTTTAAATCATAAATCAATAATATATAAAAACAAAAGTAATATTTATAAATGTATGTATGAATGTGTTGAATATAATTCAAATTCAAGTGTGTAACATCGATATTTAATTATATATATAGTCTTAATATAATTTATATTTAATAATAAATTCATTATTATTGAAAATATTAATAATTTTTGAAAAGTACAAAATCTGCATAAATAATGATTTATGAAAAAACTATATTCTTTGCATGTTTTTTTTCCTATAAATTAATAAAACAGTTCAAATATACCCTAAAATTATACCATGATAGAAAATTACAGTATCATTTTGAAGCACTATGCATTAAACTTCATGTTTATAAATACGTAAAGAGAAATAATTTAGCGACACTGCACCAACTAAAGACCTAATCTTATAAAATTAACTAATAATATTTATAAAAACTCATTAAATAATGTAATTTTTATACAATTAGTTCATTTATTATGTAAACAAAACTCATATTTTAGTACATAAAGAGTATACTTTTTCTTAATAAAAAAACTATATTCTTTGCATGTTTTTTTACCTATAAATTAATAAAACAGTTCAAATATTTTTAAATATTAATTTACTAAAAAATATATTATATATATAATTTTAATATTTTACAAATCATTGATCCCAAATGTAATACTGATAATTATATAAAAAAAAATGTGCAGTACTTCTCCCTTTATCGTTTTTAATTATTTTTTTCATTTCTATGTTTCTCGCACTGAAATTGATAAAGGAGAAATATATATATATATATATATATATATATATATATATATATAATCCACATCCTAAAGATGTAGTGTACATGGAGTATGCCTCAAGCCAAATAGATTTACCACCCCCTCCGCTCCTCCAACCCCCCACCACCCTCTCCTATTAGAAAGAAGCGAGATTTAAGTGGTCAATTCCAATCTTCTTCCTCAAGCAACCCAACAAATTAATGGTTCTGATGTGTGTGAGTCGTAGAGGGACAGAGTCATGGTATAATTCATATTTTCCAGTTCCAAAATGGTACTGCCTCTATATAAACTGGGTTCACTTTTCGTAAGGACAATATCCAAGCCCATTGCTAATCGACTCAAACAAGCCGCCGGCTACCACCCCAGGTTTCGTGGCCTCATCATCGACCTTTTATATTCTTAATTATAATTTTATTATATTCTTTAAATCAAATTTTAATCCAAACACAACCTCAATGATTGTTATGATTAAAAAAAAAAAAACTAAGGTATATATTTGCAAAAAGTAATGTAAATCTTATATTTGTTCTGAGAATTAATATAATATAATTTATAGAACATGTGTTAAATCATAATAAAAAAGTTGTGAATATTTGAGAGAAATAGTTTATCATAAAAAGATAGGCTATTCATGAAGTAGTTATTACAATTGTATAATGATTGGGTAAAAGAAAGCGGGGAGAGAAAAAACATTAGGTATAAATGTTTTTTTTAGGAAATTGAATATAGAATTGAATTTATTCAACTTAAAAAGTAAATCCTACAAATATAAGATATGGACCGTCATCCGAAATTCCGAACGGGTCAAATTCAGTGCGAACATACCCTATGGCTTTTAAGGATAATTTTAATAGACACTTCTCATTAAATTAGGGGTACCATCGATTGACCACTACAATTCAAAGACATATCATCCTTGGGCGTTCAGCTACTTTGGATTCGACCTCTCAATGAGGAAAGGGCTGTTCAAGCTACCAGTGATCTTTTGGGAGATTTGTTTGTGTTTTCTGTAAGTATTGATGAGATTGTTGTATGTCAGCACATATCATCTGTGCACAAACTCACTCCTAAAACCTCTCTCTCTCTCACACACACACACAGAGGTTGCAGGAGCTGCTATATGGTATGAAGTTCAAAGAAGCGCGGAGCAGAGGCGAAGAAAGAGGAAAGACGAAAGTAAGAATTAGAGGTAATCTTTCTATGATTATCTTAATGGGGTTTAAAGCAGCAATCTTTCAACTGTCGTAGATTTTTAAGATAAGATGAAAATACTAACAACAGGACATGAAGCAAAGGAATGAAGACCTGGCAGCTGAAGTGAAGCTTTTGAGGCAAGAACTTGAACAAGTACTTGAGAGGGCTGCTAGACAGAGAACTGTCTACACGTTCTGGAAATGGAGAGAATATGAAAATCCAAGTTTGGGGAATTTTAAGCGACAAATTTAACTCATAATAAGAAACCCTCTACATTGGGATGGTAGTGTTGATCGTCTCATCAAATGTTTTTTTAATGTTTTCTCAAGATTATCAAAATAAAATGTCAGAGAAGAACGGATAGTATATAACGATCGATATGGGTATCAAAAAATTTTGCATATTATTTTCTCAGTTTCGTACCTGGTTTGTCCCATGGAGAGCTTCATGTTGTGAAGTGCTGGGGCAATTCCTTACCGTGTGAAGATTGATCCATGGTGTGACTGACGACTATATTCAAAACTGCACTTAAGAAAGTTGGTTCAGTTTATCAATTCATTCATATACACTTCGTTTTCTGGAGTGACTATAGATGAAAACTACATCTAAGAATGTACAGATTGTTAAGACTGCATGCTTCTTTTTATAATCCTCCGATTACCACTGTGTCGCCCACCGTATGTATCATGTGTCCAAGAATCAACAGTTGGCTCTCCATGTAAAATTTTATGTTATTGATTTACTGAAGGGTGGGTTAGGCTTGCTGGCTTTGTTTTGAGACTGTATGAGCTTAGTCAAGCTCTAGAACAACTTTACCAGGAACGACCCCCTTGTCTTTGGCCTCATGGGCCTCTCTCACCTGTGCAATGGGAAATGTCTTTTCAACAGGTACTTTCAGCTTGCCAGTGGCAGATAGCCGGCGAATTATGGCTAAACCTTCAGGATCAGCCCTCATGTAAGTCCACTGGTAGTCTGTTATCATATAGGCGGATGTTAATGGTATAACATTGAACACTTTCTTAAGAAAATATTTGGCTGAACAAATTAGCATCCTACTTGATCTGATACGTCCTATCCAGTATTCAGATGCAATTGAAAGAATGAGGAACAAACAAACAAACAAAACAAAACAAAACCACGATAGGATTGAATAATCTGGAAGTAATAGTAAGATGGACACAATGATGAACAAAGCATGAACAATTCAATTGGTGTAACAGCACAAAGGATCTTGCAAAGCTGTCACTGACAATATCAAGAGCAAAAGAATGTGGAAGATTCAAGAATAATGAGAAGTTTATGGGGGATCTCAAGTGTTTTATTTTCAGATTGAATTTTCTACCTTTTATCCCATAAATGGCCCTGATCATGCAATGAGAATTTGCCTAGAAAAGGGAAACCCTCAATCCGATCCTATCCATGCGTATGAGTCTAGTGTTCATGCATGCAAATGTAATAGCGAAAATCAGGAATGGCATCTCTTATCAAATTTATGCACACTTTTCCTAGTGACCACCACATCCCTGTATAGAACAACTCCTTAATTTGATCAAATAGAACCTCTAGACTAACTTTATTTCAATAGACATTATAAACTCCTTTTTTCAATGCAAGAAAAATGCACGTCAGTCAGGGACTGACAAAATTGATTCGACTGAAAAAGTGAATTACTTAGACCAAAACTTTTTTGTACGTCTCTATTTAAGCAGACAGAATGAAGAGAAACTAAGCTCTCAATACACCTATTCCATGAGAAAAACGATACTGAATTTGCTTCTTCAGTAAAACTGTTGCTGCCATAGTAAGGCCGATTGCCATTCCATACCTATCAGCAAACGATGCAGCCTCTCCCTATCAAGGACAGCCCAAACTATGCATCATTACAATCAAAGAAAAACCAAAGGACCATCATTCCTTTTAGGAAAAGATTATTCACTTCTTTCTTATACCTGCAATGTCATGTAGTGCCCTCCTCTCTTCAAAAGATTGATACCCATTCTTTCCGTCTCAGGTATACCAATTGTGTCCAGCACAGCATCAAAGTACCCCTTTATTGATAATTCACAATCCTGTAAAATTTGAAGCTTATGAGGAATCAATAAGGGGACGATAATTGAGGACATACAAGAGACTGAAGCAATCTAAATGGATTATTAATCTATGAATAAACATTTAATTTCATCACCTCAGAGGTATAGTCAACAGCCTGATCAGCACCAGCAGCTAAGATACGCTCTACACTTTCACCTCCACACGTTGCAGAAACATGACATCCAACAGCAATTGCAAGCTGAATTGCAGAAAAGCCAACTGCTCCTCCTCCCACCACTAGCACCCTTTGTCTGCGACAATTCAACGAGATGGTAAATCAAGAACAGAAGTACAGATGAGGAATGTTATTGGCAAAAATACCATATTAGTATTCTTGATGTGTTAATTCGCCTATCAACAATTGCACTCAACAAGACCATGTCACACTTCTCAATATCATATAGGACTTCAAAGTCACCTAAGACTTGCTCCAAGTAAGAAGCAGGACTACATTTCTAATTGATGCATCATTATGAAGATATAGTGTTTATGCTTGGACTAGACAGTATTAACTATTGAGAAATCGATGATATAATGATTCAAGATATTATGGAAGTGCATGCCTATTTCACAGCTGAAGCTAAACTAAAAACCAAAGGTGCTTCAAACCTTCAAATGTTTCTTTCCATCAATCAACTACACCGTGCTTAGATGCTAAATTCAGGAATCATGTAAAAGACCAAAATAACAATCTCAGCAAGATGAACAGAAAGCTGCTTTTTTGGTTGTTAACATTAGAACTTTAAAGAGCACAATGGATGCAGCAACTACAAATAAAGCGAACTGATGGAATTGTGGTCAATGCAAATTTAAGATAAGCGTTCGGAAATTTCATTCAGGATAGTTTCCATACGAGCTTTTTCCTAGTTGGTCTTTTGTTTACCACCAACATACATGCCATGTCCCTTTATGCCTAAAAGCATTCACGTTTATTTGCTACAAAACCCATGAATAGAGATGGTATGCACTAACATACCCCTGTTTTATTCTTGCTGTACTTCCCAGTGCACGCCAAGCAGTCAGGGCAGCAAAAGGGATGGCACTAGCTTCCTGTCAATATCAAAATTTCACGAATAAGCAGGAGTCATGCTCAGATGTAGAATATCTAGTTAGTGGACATGCAGAGCAGTGCACTAATGGACAGCCTGGAAAAGGGGCAAAAAATCAGCAATAGGTAGAAAGAGCAAATATTGGACAGGCCTAAAAAAGGCACATGTTTAAAGGAGTTCTCTTACCAGTCATGAGGGTATATCTTACAAAATTGTCCATTATCAGGCCTTGCCCAGGTTCAAAAAAAATGTGTTTTAACTATCGCTAAAGCTACAGAGAGACAGAAAGACAATTCTCAAGATTTGAAATTTCCATAACTGCATGCTGCAGTACCTACCACATGTGAAATTGTTTCTGGCTTTGGGGTAAGTTGTTCATCTGCAAGAATCACATAGTCAGTATAAGTACCCCTCACTGCAGTGGGATGCAGGGCGCCAAAAACTTCCTGACCAACAGTGAGGTTGCGAACAGAGCGTCCAACAGCAGCAACTTCACCACTAACATCACGGCCTAATATCAATGGGAGAAGTGGTTCAGTCAACGAGCGACCATAGCCCATGCGCATCTGAAAATTATAGAGTTTAAATGCTGAGGAATTAATGGGTGCAAATTAGCATTGGTATTATGGTAATGAATAGTTGGGAAGCTACATATTACGGTTGTCGAGGCAAAAAAGTTTCAAATCACTAAACCAGATCCTTAGTTACTGATTTGTAATGTTTGCTTCCTACCCAAGGAACATAAAACTGATGAAATTGGTAAACTAGTCACTGTTTGAAACTATAGAAACTTGTGTCTCTATTTAAATAATTCAAAGTCCATTCTCACAGCAGTAATGACCAAGACACTTACAGAAAAGCAACCTCATGAGTCATTGACAAAATTTACTTCGGGCCTAAACTCCTTTTTTTCTTTCCTCAACTAACCTTATGCAGTACTCTGGGCACCTTCAAATCTCAAGATATTGACGTTTTAACCGAAAAAATAAAACAATAACCAGAATAAAGCTGAGAGTAAACCAACATCTGCAGCTAAGGTCACACAAACTGTGTCCAATTGACGAGCAATGTGTTATAGTATCCCACATAGTTCATTTTTTGTCCAGCCATTAATGTCACTAAAACTTATCCTCCTTAAACTTCCAAATAGGAACTTTACTCCCATGTTCTCTCATAATAACCGTTTAGGTATCATAAGAAAATGGAAGGTTGAAGAATTCCTAATGTACAGAATATCTAGCGGGAAGGCTGACATTACTCTATCCAATTAGATAAATTGTAGAAAACGATAGTGAAATACACATGCTAAGTGCATGAATGGACCCTAAACATTATTGAGAAAGGCAAAAAGGAAACGCAAAATCAATAGCAAAAAACAAACACGATGCAGTTCAGAAAATCCGTATACATATATATAAAGGAGCGATAAAACTTGCAAACTGACTCTAGTATCAAGAGGATTGACGGAGACGGCGCGAGCGCGAACGAGGACCTCATTTGGCTTGATATCAGGAATATTCACATGGTCTCGGAGCTCCAGCACCTCCGGTCCGCCATACCGCGGCAGCAGCACCGCCCTACAGCTCGTCACCACCGTTCTCCGCAGCTCACTAAACCTTACTTTGGACATTCCGGCGATTAGCACTATGTTGCCGCTCCTCCGCAACAGGCACCGCATGCTTGATGATACAAATTGGCCGGAATAGATGCGATATCCCTACTTTGTGATAATTTGACTGGTTTAAAGGTAGAGAAATGGGAGATTAAATGCTAATTCATCATCATTTGAAAATTTTGCGAGCTAATTAATGGAAGTTCCAGTGAAACTAGAAGAATGTCGCGGTTTCGCCTTTTATGCATCGTAGACACCATTGTAACCGCAAAACAATCGGGCTTGGGGCTATTTATAGTCCTCACCAAATGTTAAAAAATATACATATATTATAATAATTTGAATGTTTTATGAGCGTTAATTAATTAGCGAACGAATACTACAACTCTTTCTAGAAAAATAAATTTTAAAAAAGTCAAATATCAATTATTAACATGTATAAATGGGTGCGATCGATTATGCATTTTTTTAAACAAAAGTGGAAGTGATTTAAGAAAATAGTAGTAGAGAATAAGAGTGTAGTTTGATATAAAAAAAATTAATAATTATAATTGATGACTTGTAATATTTAGAAATTGGCAAGTAGATTAGTCAAAATATTAAAAAAAAATTAATAATTATAATTGATGACTTATAGCATTTAGAAATTGGCAAATATTGACGTAATAAGATTAGTCAAAATATCAGACAACTCGATTACTTTTCCTATGAACGGGAGATACAAATATGGAGATTTTTCTTCAGATTAAAAATGTATTATTTGAATTTTTTGTGCTAAAATAACAAAATTTTCAGATATTTTTTTAAAAAAATTTAAAAATCCTTGATTGAAAAGTGAGAATGAGATTTTTTTTTTATAGGTAAATACACTACCTTTACACTCAATTAGTTTGCAACTTTTCATATAAGAATGCACTTTTGTTTCAACTAATATTCTCCTGCCCAAAAAATAAAATTTAAAAAATAAAATAAAATACAAATTGAACTTTTAAATATAACAAATATCCATTTAATATAAGAAATTAGACCTATTGTCCACCAAATCAATTAATATAACACAGAATTATTTCTTGAACAAATTAATTCATGGTGGAGCTCAAATAACAGACAACTCGTATAAAAAGAGCAAGATTTACTACAAATCATTTAACATTCCTACAACCTAACTCTCAAATGATATAGGAAAAACTAAATGCTAATCCAAGGCAGTCGATGCGACTAAACCGTCAGCAAAATGACATTTTTGCCCCTGTCTGCCCTTCATGCATGGTTGGATTAGAGCCATCAGTGCTATTTACCATAGCAATGGCATTTGAAGAATTGATGTTTCCATCAGAATTCGAATTTCCAGAATCAGCAAATGTAGATGCCGTTGGTTAGTTTGATTCATCGGCCAAAGAAACATCAGTAGGAATGGGACTTGCATTTCCTGAATCAGCAATTATAGAAGACGGAAAGTCAGATTCATTTGCCAGAGAAACATCCATAGGAGCAGAAGTTGTATTTCCAGAATCAGCATTGGCAGATGGCTGTAAGATAGATTCATTGGCTAAAGAAACATCCATAGGAGCAGTTGTATTCCCAGAATCAGCATTTGCAGATGGCTGTAAGATAGATTCATTGGCTAAAGAAACATCCATAGGAGCAGAAGTTGTGTTTCCAGAATCAGCATTTGCAGATGGCTGTAGGATAGATTCATTGGCCAAAGAAACATTGGTAGGAACAGAAGTTGTAATTCCAGAATCTGCAATTTTAGATGGCTGTAAGGTTGATTCACTGACCAAAGAAACATCGGTGGGAACAGAAGTTGTATTTCCAGAATCTGCAATTTTAGATGGAGTTAAGTTTGATTCACTGGCCAAAGAAACATCGGTAGGAACAGAAGTCGAATTTCCAGAATCTGAAACTTTAGATGGCTGTAAGTCTAATTCACTGGCCAAAGAAACATCGCTAGGAACAGAAGAAGTATTTCCAGAATCTGAAATTTTAGATGGCTGTATGTTTGATTCACTGGCCAAAGAAACATCGGTAGAAACAGAAGTTGTATTTCCAGAATCTGCAATTTTAGATGGCTGTATGTTTGATTCACTGACCAAAGAAACAACGGTAGGAACAGAAGTTGTAATTCCAGAATCTGCAATTTTAGATGGCTGTAATTTTGATTCATTGGCCAGAGAAACATTGGTAGGAACAGAAGTCATTTTTTCAGAATCTGCAATTATAGATGGCTGTGAGTTGGATTCATTGGCTGAAGAAACATTGGTAAGAACAGAAGTTGTATTTCCAGAATCAGCTATTTTAGGTGGGGGTAAGTTAGATTCATTGGCCAAAGAAACATTGGTAGGAGTAGAAGAAATAGGCCTGAAAAATGTATCTAGTCGCTCCTCCTGTTTGGGCTTCTTTTGTGTTGGGCCATCAGCACCATCAACTTTCAACGCATGGGCCTCTAAACCAGCTTTCTGTGGATTCACATTTACTTGCCCACCATGAAGTTGCTGTAGCCTATAATCAGTTTCAGGCCTCCGGCATATCTTCCTTAGCGGAACTATTTCCTGTACATGAGAGGCGGACATTGGAGCAACAATGAATATGAAAGGGAAGGATAACACAAAAAGATCTTATACCCACCTTAATGGAAACTTCTTTTCTACCCACACTTCCAAATGAAAGTGATCCCCTGATCACTTTCGGGTAGACTTGTGCAAAAAATTGTGTATTACACAATATAAATCTACATATTACACAATAGGTCATATATCGTGTAATAAAAAACTTTCATGCCGAGTGTTCTATAGTTGTATTACATGATCGTAGGGATTGGTGGGGGATAATGGGACCACCCGCATTTTAGGAGTATTCCAGTCCTCATAGTCAAAAAGCAGCTAGAAAAGAGTCTATTATTCTTGTGGCAAAAAGTATCAAATTGGTCAATGGAGCTATTTTAATGATATTTTTGACAGAAAAAGGGCAAATACATGAAGAAAAACAAAAAAAGCCTACCCCTGAAGTTTGACCTATTTACTAAAGAATTGTTATGTTTTTGAATACCAATACCTCCTTGAGGTTTATAATTTCTTTTTTCTTAACAAACATCCCCTTCAGCCGTGCAACGGAGGTATGGTATTTATAAGTCTCGAAAGACTGATAATTTTTTTTATTTTATATTTTTGGAATTAGGACAAGGTAGGGTGGTTTTGTAATTATCCCGTGAGCTAATGTCTATGACTTGGACTTCCATCATCAGACAGCAATGCAAAATGCCCATACATCACGAAATTGTACCTCAGATTGGTCATGATCGTATCGAACCAGAAACCTACAACGACAGCCCCTTACATCATGCCTCCGCCTTTGTGCATCAAGAACATGTGCATCAAAATATAGGGCCTGCTCTTTGCCTTCCTAAAAATGAAAAAAGATCTTAACAAGATAATCTCACAAAATCTAGTAAAATAACTTTCCATGAAGTACTAAATGAAATTCTTTTAAAAGTCATACTGTAGAACTGCTTTAAATTGCACCTGAAAGCACAGTATCAAATCTCCAGGAAGAACTGCTACACACTCTGATGACTCACATGGGAGCGATCTCTGCCTTATGTGCCTGCGAATAATAACCCATTCATCCTCTTCTGGTCCAAAACCGGCAAAACGAACCAGTGCTTCCTGAGGTGACCAACTTAATTAATCATAACAAGTAAATCCTGCATGACCAACTAATTCTCAAGCTGGCCTTACTATGTTTTAAAGCAAATAGAGTAAGGACTGAAGTAAAGTTGAACCCATGTTTGAGCAGAGTATGCTTGGGTTAATTAGGCATCCCCTTGAACTAAATGTAAACATGCTTATTGATTATATGTGTTGGCTTCATAAAAATTTCTTATGAACCCAAAACATATAAATCTCATTAAGACATTTAAGATAAGTCATATTTGGTCCTATCAACCTTTTGACTTCATGGAACATACTTTTTTTCTTGCGGGAACTTGATGTACTTCAAAACAGTAATAAATTACCTAAAATAATCAAAACTTAGCCTCTTGGGGCTTTTGGCTTACTTTAAAACTAAAAGTGATTTTAAGATAGAATACCCTCACAAATTCAAGCCTTTAGAAGAACTGTTGCATTAGTTCAAGCGGAGAGTGAGACAAGTGAGCTCATGCCACTCAGCTTGGTAGATGGGTTAAAGGTATTATGGCTTCAACTCAGATTTCCAAATCACAAGGTTGAAGCAAAGTATCAAGATTCACAACAGTTGGTTCGACTCCAGGTTTCATCAAAGAAGAAGGATCAAATAAAAAAAAATCCAAATATTGACAAATGTATCAGTCAGCTAATTGAGGATAAGAATCCAAGCAACACACTACAAAGATAAGAGAGTAATACTGCATCATGGCAGCAGTTTTCATGTAAGTAGCTAAAAAAAACACCATAAATCCAGCAATAACTGAATCAAGTAGAACAATGAAATAAGCAAAAACTTTTTTCTACAAAAAAAGGGTGAAATGCTTTGAGAATTACCGGATCTCCACTCTCTAATGATCTATGTGATAAAAACGATGCAACATCGTACCTGAAATGGAAACATCAGTTCAGCATTACTGCTCTTCAATGACAGGAACCACTAGTTATCACTTTTCAGGAAATTAAACCTTTGAAACAATAATTAAGATATGTCAAATAATACTAACCATGCGCCATCTCTGGCAGATTTAGCTTCAAACTCCATCTGAGAATTCTCCGAAGCATTCCTCCTTGCTGTTTGTGCTGCATATCAGAAAACCAGTATAAAAACTTTAACCCACATGGGTAGTGAAAAAAGTAGACCTTTGTAGATACCACAATTTTAAAAGATAATCCTCTCAAACAGTTTAAGATTTATCAACTAAGTATGGTAGCAGAGCTAGGTCAAACAGAAGGTCTGGTGTTTGAATCTTACATGCCACCAATCTGAAAAAAATTAAAAACTAAAAGAAGTTTTATAAGCATACAAAATTAGCTATCAATGAAGTATGCTAATTCTCGTATCAGGTTGCAGGACCTGTATGAGAAGTTAAAGCAACAATCAACTAAAGAAAACAACCAGCTTAAAAACTAGTAAATGAAATCCAATGATTTTGTTCTGTAGGATTTATTTGTATTTAGGCTTTGGAAATAAAGAGAAGTGTGACAGAAAATCTTAATGAGGTAACTCAGAAGAGAGAGAGAGAGAGAGAGAGAGAGAGTGAGAGGAAAATGGAACGACTAAAAGCATGTTGGTTATCCGACTAATTGAAGAAATAGGAGGGGGAGAGTCAACATCCATGTGTTCACATTGGGCAATGAATATGAAAAACTCTCCCAATAATCCGATGCATGCCTAGGATGCTAATATATCAAGCTTTGTAAGATACTTAGATACAATATATCCTCTTATAATGACAATGCAATGTAAGGACATTCTCATATCAAAATAATGAAGAATAAAATTGATCGGAGTGTGCTGAGAATTCGTGTTGTTACCTGACGGAGCAGGAAGATGTTGAGGGACTTGAGGCTTACTTCTCACTGTAGCTGGAGAAGAGCATAATACAATTGAGTTCCATATACTGAAAAGGACAAGATATCCCTATTGGCTAAAAAAAATTCGCTACACACCAGTACACAATTTCACATATTAAAATGAGATGCATTTGGTATTAGTATTACTTGGGGGAGCAGGAGCAGGAGCAGGAGCAGGAGCAGGCAGTGGTTGAGAAGCATGAGGTTGAGGAGGCTGAGGAGCCTGAGGATGAGAAGCCTGAGGCACATTTCTTACAACAGCCTGATCGTCTCGAGGCACAGGCGGCACACTCACTTGCCCAGGAAAGGAAGTCTTAGCTGCTCTAGCTCTAAGAGCATATCTTCTATTTTGGAACCAGTTCCAGACCTGTTGAATAATATAATAGTTATTGAAGGTTTCTTAGAGAAATTAGAAGCCAGTACGCCAAGGAAAACTGCATACTTGTTTTGATGAAACTTCCACCTTTCCAGCTCTTTCAGAAGAGGTACTATCAAACAAATCACTCAACTTTTAGTGACTGATAAGATCTAGATAGTGTCAATTTATTGAATTCTCAGCTGTGGTGTGTCTTCTTACCTAAACCTATGAGCAAGAGCCTCAAGTATTTCCCGTGCAGGCACTGTATAATTGTGTGCTTGCAGAATAGCCTCCATTTCTCCAACCTTTAAAATAAATAAATAGAACAAACAAGTGAATATTGGTTGTAAGTTCAAATATATCTACTGAAATAAATACATCACTTTCAGATGCCCAGAATAGAAGAAGTTGAATTGCAAATGCAGGTGATGACGCATGCTGTAATGGCAAAACATATGCAAACAAGAAACTGGGGTATGCTGGTCTCTGGCATATACTGCTTCCCTAAAATTTTCCCACCAAATTGCATAAAAATCAATAGAAGGACTTTCATCTCTTCCCAAAACAACAGAAATAATAACAATAATTTTAAAAATAAAAAATCCTTTTCTTTTTAGTTTCCAACTTAACTAAATTCATCGGAAAGTAACAAATACTGCATTTACAATAAAACATAAATTACAGAACTACCAACAGATCCTGAGAAAGCTATTACTTATCACAGCATATTCTAGCAACAATACGTTCAAATAACAACGTTTGAATGCCTAATCAAACACTACACATCACAAGAAACAAAAAAATAAAAAACAAAAAACAAAAAAAACAAAATTGCAAAATTCTAAGAGCACATTGTGCAAAACCTTAAAACTAAACGCATGGCAACAAATTAAAATAAATAATTCAAAAGAGGCAGCTCAAAAAAGAATAATTAACACCACAGTCTCTCTCTAGTGTGCTTGATTGTTCACACACGAACTCACAAACACACACACACAGATAAGGAGGGTTTCGCAAGTAACCTCAACGGGATTAAAGCGGAAGGAGGGGCCTCCATTGCTGGGCGGTCGTCCCATCGGCTTCCGCCGTAATGATACTTCAAAATATTCGAATTATTTCTCGGAAACTTGGACAAGTCGGATTCGGAACCCGGTTGTACGGTACAAAAATATCAGACGAAGTCCAAGACTCGGAAGGAATAAAAGCGGAGCCCTCGCGAATGACAAACGCCTAATAAACTCTGTGGAGATATTAATTATTGATATTATAATGGGTGTTTTTATCTATACCACAATAATTTTTTTTCACACCATAAATATTTTTTAAATAAAAATAATTTTATATTAAATGTCTAATTTACCCTTCTTCTAGATCAAGAGAATTTTTTATTTTTTCATTAACCTTCTTTTTTACCCAACAACTCTTCCACACATAGCATAAACTTCGATTACTATTTCTTCTAAACCAAAATAAATCCTCATTCCTCAAATCAAATAGCCAAATGTTTCTTTACATAAGATCTCGCAGTAAAAGCTACGAGGTAGGGCCCAACCTCTGTAAACCATCTTCGCTATATGAAACATGTAAACGCAGAGCACAGGAGAGATGTGAATCACAATTGACAAGTTGCAACGGAGGCATGAGGATTCAAACTCCCACATATGGAAGAAACCTAAAAGAAGATCCCCACAGAAGTAAAAAAAAGAAAAGAAAAACCTACCCCCATCAACTTGGAGAGAAGATGGAGGATGAAAGCACCAAAACAAAGTGGTCCAGTCCATAAATCAACAAAGCAAAATAGAAGAGCACTTGTTCAGATCTTCATACATTCTTCTATATATTGAACAGAAGCAATCAGTTCACATATTACGAACAACTCTCAACAAAAAGTTATCATAAATTTTATGTGGTTCTTCTTTTTTTTTTTTTTTTTCTGCAAATTCAAAATTATTCAAAATCATATTTAAAATTATTGAATTGATTTGATGAATATTTGAATTCTTCACAATCGTGTCTTTTTTATAAATCAGAATTTAAAGAAGGTTTATCCAAAAAACTTTTTTGATTTTTTGAAAAACAATCATGCAAAAAAACTGAAAAAATATTTTAACAAAAATAGTTCAGTGACATTCGGTAATGATTCATTACACAAGTTTAAAAAAGTTCGACACATACTAATTGGACATTCTATATTTGGCTAGTCGAAATTTTATCTCAGGCTAAATATATGGATTTAAAAATTCTTAGCGACAAATAATAGAATAAAAGAAATTCAGATTCACAAGTTAGGATTTGGGAGCGTTTTTAATAGAAGAAATTATTTCGATTTTTTGTGTTTGTTCAAGGGTGAGATGGAGTAATTCTTATTAGAATCACGATTAGCTATAATTTTTTGTTTACATTTATTATTCTTATTAATTTATTATAACTTTTTGTTGAGAGTTGTTTGTAATTTCATGGATCGGTGAAGGTGATGTTGGCAGCAAATTTGTGGGGAAGAAGATTAAGAAAACAAATGTAGAAGAGTTGATGGGTAAAGAAGAATGTTAATGAAAAAATGAAGAATTCTCTTGATTTGAGAAGAAGGATAAATTAGACATTTAATATAAAATTATTTTTATTTAAAAAATATTTGTGGTGTGAAAAGAGGTTATTGTGGTGTAAATAGAAACACCCTATTATAATAGGGGTTAATTATGTATCCTTTAATATTTTATGTTCGGATCCACTGATAGAAAATATTATTTATTATTATCAATTTATTAATTAAAAATATTATAGCAAAAATTCAAAATACAGACTTAAAATGGAAAAAAAAATTATGTGCCCAAAATATTAAAAATTATGTTTTATACCTAATATATTGATTTTGCCCTTAATGAAGTAGAACACAAGTTCTTTACAATTGAAAAGTAGAGAGGGGAAAGAGAAAATGAAGGATAGAAGAAAGAGACAAAAAAAAATAATAATAATAACTTTCACGGTTCAAAAAATAAAAAGAGAAAAATGAAAAGATTGATTTCACGATTATCTATTATGTAAGTTTATTCAATAGTAAATTTTTTTTCCGTTTTTTCTCTTCTCCATTCCTATAAGTTTATATATGAAAGTCTTTTTCTTACTTTCACAATTGGATACGAAAAAGTGAGTTTTTTTTATTTTAAATGGGTAAAATGAATAGTTTCCTCAAAATGTTAATAATATTATATATAAAATATTATTTTATTTATTAAAATTATTATTATTAACTTATTAATTAAAAAAATATTAATATTATAAAATAAATGTATGATACACAAGATACTCAGTTTTATTTAAGAGTTTATTTGTTTTATTTAAGAGTTTATTTCTGTCAATTTAGTTGGTAAATAATAATTCTATGATTTGACAAAATAAGAAATTGGAATATCACTATCTCTTTCAAATATTTTGGATATTTAGTTGTCTTGGTTTTGGGAGAGTCAATTTTTCTTACCAAATCTTATTCAAATTCCAAATTTATACTGAAATCAAGCAAATTTTATTTTATAGATAAAATTAAGTGTCCAATATTTATAACCTTGTTCAGTTATTTTTAATTCAAAAAATTAATTTTAAAAATTATACTTAGATATTTACTATTAATTATATATTTAAAAAATACATTTGAGCGAAAAAACATTCAAGAAAATAGTCATTTGTAGATTAAAATATCAATCCATATTTTTGTCTATTATTTATATATACTTAATTATTTATTTGGATTAAGTTAAATTTTATAATATGATTTATCAAGTACAGGGTTCTATGGTCCAATTATACTTCGTGGCCCTTTATATTATTTTTAATTCCATTATCATTATGTATTTTTTATTTTATTTGATGTTCCATTCGACCCAATTGAGCCCATAAACATAAATTGGCCCAAGTAATGAGCCCAAATTATTGGAAAATATATCTGTAATAATTGTTATGGGATTAGGGACCTTCTTTGCTTAAGTAGCTCTTTAAGATCTTGAGTTGTGATTAATTATGTTTACCAACTTAAAGGGCTTTATTTGGCATATTAATATGTATTTTAATTGCTTTCAAAATAGTTAGCAAAATTGAGTTGTTATAGCAAACTATATACATTGTTTCGTATATTAAATATTTATTCATAGTAGGATGGAAACTTTTGGATAATACTAACCAGGAATTTTAACTACAGTGTTCGATTATATTGGAAAAAAAGTCTTTTGTATTTCAAGTAGGATTCATGTGCCACAGTGCACGGGAAACATAATAATTCGCAAGTAAAGACTCAATACATTTTCAACAATTTCTTAAATTATTACATTTTACCGCTAATATATTCATTAAAAAATATTAATTTTTTATGACTAATTACAAAAAATGTAGTTAAAAATATAATACTTTTTCACTAACTTTTTTTCAACCAATCTCAAGAAATATTATTTTTCATCAAAAAAATAATTTGTCATAAAAATATATTACTTTAATAATATACTTTTTCGATAAAAATTAATATCTTTAAATAATCTAAAAAGGCTTCACTTTTTTCCATAGAAAGTATTTCTTTCACATGTACCAAACACATCGCCAAGAAAACAAACACAGTGAACCCCATTTTAAATATGGGTTGGTCTGAAGTGGATCTGCACATTATAGATCCAACTAGTTTCACGTACTATAATTCATGTAATAATAGTAGTCGTAGTAGTTATAGTCGCACTCCATTTATATCTCCATCCATTAACCATTATTCTAAATTTCGAAGAAAAAGGCAGTGTCCAAAAAAACAGAACAGAAACATCAAAATCAGAGCATTAAAATAGCAGTCCTGTCTTGTTCATTGATGAGAGCGATAAACATGATCGTTAAAACACCCCGTCTCAAATTATTTGTAGTTCTACACACCTAACAATAGTAGTCGTAACAGTTGTAGTAGTTCTACATCATATACACACAATATATTAAGATACGGTGGACCCAGCCACCAACGAAGCTCCGATAGCAGGCCACAGATAACTAAGCCTTTTGCTAGGTACCTTCATCATCATCCTCTTCTTGGTTATTGACACGTTCACACTCATCAATCCATTCGCTATATCTGTACACAAATAACAATTTGATTTAGGATCAATGTAGCTTAAAGAGTTGTGCAAAAGGAGGTTCAGTGGTTGACTTACATGTCTATAGCCTCGGTCAACGCTGCAGACGAACAATACAAAGGTTCAAGTCAGATTAAATCATATAAATTTAAATGAAGATTTTAATTTTCTTTAGAGAAAGAAACAAATGGTATACCTGTCACACTGGTGCTGAAGCTCTCTTGACATATCCGGCAAGAAGCCTCGCCAATCAGGTTCTTCATATCACTGAAACAGAAAAACATAGTAAAAAGGAATAATAGGGAAAACGGAGTTAAGAAATAGATTCAGTGAAAACTAACAACTGTTAACATTACATAATGCACAGATATAACTCTTTTTCACACATTTTTCATCCCCTCTACACTTACTGACTCAAATGGTAAGGCTAGATGCTAATGTTCAATATAAGAAATATGACTTCTTTATCTGCGCAAGCACGTGACAAACAATGGACCTACTTCAGAACTTTAAGATATTTCTATCAAAATCATAAGTGGACAGGAAGTATTGCACATCCTATACTGAACAAATAAGGACCACAATCCAAAAATGATCAAATATATATTTTTCTAATATAATCATAACTATAGTAAACTGGGGAGGGTTGGGGGGGGGGGGAACAGCTTTGAGACACTTACATGCGGCATTCCACACTGGTGCCATGGTTGCAGAAGGGACAGCTGAAGACAGTGTCAAGTTTGTCCATTCGCTTCTTTGGTGGTGGCTTCGCTCTAGACTTCCTCTTACCCATGTTTCACTTCTACCTTTCAAACTCTATAGGCAATATAAAAAACGTCAACCTCCGCTCTTGAGCACTGACTATTTCAAGATACAACAGTCGATGACATTTAGATCAATTAGAACATTTTTAACAATTTCATGCATAGTAAATGGTAAGAATGTGAATATCCCCCAATCATCAATATGAGTGCAAAATCGAACTCCTTCATGTTCTAAAGCATTATGATGGATTACCACTGTGCTAGAAGTGGTGAATAAAGCTCTGCGGGGTTAAATGGCCTTCCAAAATAACAACTTCCCAAAAAATCCTCAAAACAAAAGATTTCCGTGCATGTCCGGTGGCCTAAAATTAATCTTGAAGTACAGTATGATAATTGTTTTGCATATCTTCAATTTAAATTGAGAGCCATCAGTAAAACTGAACATAATTTCACACACACTAAGGCAGAAACTAATATAATCAACTAACAAACGTCTCCATTTACTGACTCAAACGCAGCCCACAAAACTGGAGCAAACTAAAACAAATCCACAAATTTCAGATACACCACTCTAGAGAAGGGGAATAAAGGAGAGAATTTTCAAAATATCTGGCTAGCCATCTCTCTCTAATTAGGAGTTGTTTTTTTACTCAGAATTGAAAACCCATAGGTCTAAGAATGTAGAGACTTTTCCGTATTCCGCCAAGAAAACTTCAATAGGGCAGCGAAAAGCAGAAATCATTAACCCAATACTCTTACAAATCTTAACATTCCGAAACAGATTTTCAATAGGATTGGTGATCGGAAAGCAAATTAACAGAAATTGGAGAGACCAAATTCATATCAACCCTAGAAAATAATTAGAACAGCGCTATCCAATCTATAAGCTGTACCAAATTCAATCCCTCTTCTTCTTCTTCTTCTTCTTCTTCTTCTTCTTCTCTTCTTGTTCTTAACCTGGATTTTGAACTAACAATTTTGACAAGATCAATCTATAACAGAGAGGCGGCACCTAAACAATTATCCACATATAAACAGGAAAAAGGAATAGCGAAAACAGAAACCCTAATGCAAAATTGCGGAAAAAAACAACGCCATGTAATTTGAGGATGTTAAATTACCTCAGAATCGCTCTGTTCTCTTTCAGAAAGATCCGCACAAGGGCCACTATGAGGCTTCAAGGAGGAGGGGTGGACTGTATATATAGAGGCCGTTGAATTGAAGCAGATGCGAGTTCTTTGTTTTAGCTCTTTTTCTTTGTTTCTATCTATCTCTCTTTTTTCTTTTCTTTTCCATTTTTATTCTATTTTTGTTTTTAATTTGTCAAAATTATGTTTGTCTCCTCAATTTTTATAATAATATTAAATCTATTGTTACTTACTCTTTTATCTTAATAAATTTATCATTATTTTATCAAAATTGTAAGATTGAAGTGAAAGGGGAGAGAAAATTAGAAAAAAAGGAAGAAAAATCACAATAAAAACATTAGGGAAACCCAATTTACACTTATTTTAATTTAGTAATATTGACATAAAACAAGTTAGATATATTGTAATCATATAATTATATTAAATATAATACATCTCTTTACTCGTAAAATTGTCAAGGTCTCAAATATAGAAGAAACATCATTGTTTTAACTAAAAAATTCGATTGAGGATGAGATAATATTTATCAATCTTACTTTTAGGAATGATACGATTATAGTATGGATAACACTTCAAAATTTTTTTTGCCGTGATTTGAAAAAGCCGCTCTCAAAATTATATACATAATGACAAAAAATTATAGATGGTTTCTATTAAATTTTAATAGCGAGAGAAAATAAAACTAGAATAGTCATATTTCAATAAAATATATGGTATGTGTGTTTTATTTGTTATTTTAATAGATTGTTAATATTTTTATAATGGGACCATGGAGTAACATAACTTTTTTTCTTTTTTCTTTTTTTGGGAAAAAAAAAAGGACTACCTTATTATTATATCAGATAATTATGGGAAATAAATTATTATATGAAAATATTATTAAAAATTGACTTGTTAATTTAAAAGATTTGAATGTAACTTACATGTGAATCTAGTAGAATTTTGTTATGCCAATTAATTAATGTCTATCTTAACTCTCTCTCTCTCTCTCTCTCTCTCTCTATATATATATATATAATTTTATTTTATTTTATTATTATTTTTTAATTTACATAGTGTTTTAATACAATTATTTTATGGTTGGTGATATATTTTTAGAAGCTTTATTTTCTTTTAAAACAATAACACATATAAGTTTTGTTCGATTCATCAACACTTAACATATGTGAAACGTCTATTCATTGATTTTCATGTTTCTAAACAAATATATTTTACTTTCATGAGAAATCTTGAATCAGACTACTCTCGAATATATTATATGTTCAAAAATCATAATTAACTAAATAAATTCAAAAAACAATTAGAAAATAAAGGTCCAAAATTATTAAAACGAGTATGAAGATCATAAAAATTTAGAAATTAGGCATTAATTTCAAATGATTGAGGAAAGCTAAAATTTGTTTAAGAAATCTTAATAAATTATTTATGAATTTGAAAATGTACTCAAATCAATTTAAATTATGAAATGAAATCTATACTTTTCACTTAACCACCTTACCATTAAAATAAACTAATATATATTTAAGTACAATTATTTATTCCTTAAATCACATGATTGTGTGGCAATTGTTCAACTTATAAAGTTGAAATTCAACAATAAAAAAAATGAAAAAGATTTAAATTAAGATAAAAAAATTTAAGAAAAAAAACTTACTAATTTTTTAAAGCACTTGATTTATTTAAATAAAATATAAATCTATATATTATAACTTAAATTTAATTTTTTGGGGGAAGAATTTTTTAAGGATGGATATAATTTTACTGACTGTATAGTTATTTTAAATTACTATAAATTTTAAACATTATATAGTTATTATATTACATAATAATTTCACATTATTATTTTTAAGGATTACAATAAACATATTTTACATTTTTTGTTATTTTTAATTTTTACTAATGAGTGACAAAATGCCAAATTTATATTAGTTTGGATGGTGAAATGCAACAACTTTAAATGAATTGATCGTTTTATCTCCATGCAATGTGCATGATGGAATATTTACATGAAATTTTGTTGACGGGCATCTCTTAGGAGCCGATTGCACTTTTTACATTTTCTTAGTTAAAAAAAATTAAAATAATTCATAATAGTTCGATTAGAAGATCGTAATTTTTCCTTGTTTTTATATTTCAATATGAAATTATTTTTAATTTTTTCAAAACTGGGTTAAAATTCTTGTAATTATTATTTTTATTTTATTTTATATTTTAAATGTCGATTAAAAATTGGGTGAAGATGGACAAGTCATGTTTGTTTAATGGTTCAGCACAAGAATATTCGGAAATGAGGAGCCGTCAGCCACGAAGAAATGGGCCTACCTTACCCCATTTGGCGGCTATCAAAATTGCCTTCTCTATCTGAACATCATATAATAAAGTTGGATAGGCCGGTATATGTCCAAACGCTCCCTTCTCTCTCTCTCTCTCTCACACACACACACACACACACACTATATATATATATATATATTTATATTAATATATCCAAATCCTCCATTATTCGTTTATTTATATAAAAATTAATCATTTCAGGCTTGACTTCTAAATTTAGGTTTAGATGAATACTTGACATGAATAAAGATTTTTATTTATGAAAATATAATCTTTTGAATCATATGATATGTAAAAAGTTTCTATATATAAAATAAATATAAAATGCGAATATCAGATACAATATATAATTTAAATTTCATACTTATTGATTAAATTTTATACTGAATACAAACTTTTGTTTCCCGCTAACAAAAAGTCAAACTTTTAATATATTCAAAAATATAAATCTTAACAATAATACAAGTGACGATAAGAGATTTGATTATGTTTCTCTAAATTCACATACTAAATAAAGTAAAAAACTACGTGTATAAGAACTTTTATGATTTAACGATCAAAACTGTCATTAAACCTGACAGATATGAACCTATAAATGTCCAATGGCTGGTTAAATAAATGTATTAATAATCAAGTGTTGGCAATGCTAAATCTTTATACATGTTCGCTATTGTCAATTAATTTAGACGGTAGGTTTGTACATCGGAATAGAAACTCAAATACTTTTTTTTTTGTTTATTTATAATATTTTGTATTACTTAATGAATTATAATAGCACATGATATATAATTTTGATGGACTTAAAATAATTACGATAATTATTTCAATTGATTTATTGATATTAAATAATATAATTAATTATTTTGTGAAAGAATTATAAAAAAATGTTTTTTGTTATGGGTCCTAACATGTGATGATAATAATAGAGCCTAATGTAGCATGTTTACAGCTAATCCTTTTGGAAAAACAATTAGAGATAATTAAAATAAATACTGCAGAATATTATAATAAATTTAGGTTGCGTACAATTTTTATTTCCTAGCGTACTATGAGAGGTGGAGAATCACGAAAAAGTCCTTGATAAATTTACCAAGTGCAGGGTATATATGGAAATACAGGGAATAATCGTGGAGATAAAAATATAGTAACGAGGGCCACGTAGCTGTTAAACGGTAACAATATATATATATACTGAGAAGAATTTACATTATTACAAGAAAGAAGAAAGAACATTAACAGGTGATTTCCATTAAAATTCTCTCTCTGCCTTTCTCTCTCTAAATTGCAAGAGAAATTCCCTTCTGTTAATTTTCATTCAGATCTCTCGACCTTTTAATTTTCCATCATCGGTTGAATTGGTTAGTTTTCCAGATGATTTCAATGAATTTTAGAATTTTTGGCTATTTCTAAATTTTAATTTCTGTTTCGGAATTTTGATGGTTTTCTGGGCTTGAATTTTGGAGACAAAAATTCGTACATGCAATATATACATTTGGTTTTTATGGGTACAATCGTGCTGGGTTTTTAATCTGATTGCAGTTCCGGTGATCATTGATCACTTTTAATTCATGTCTCAACGCTAGGGTTTTTGCCTTATTTTGCTTCTTCTTCTTCTTCTTCTTTTTTCTTTTCTTTTCTTTTTTAATTATTAATTTTTCCCCCTTGCAGGAGTTACAAGTAATTTATTGAAATTATCGCTGGTTTGTCAAAGGTGGAAACTTGCGGAACATTGAAACCTTTTCATGTTAAAAAGGTTAGATTTTTGTTTTATTTTACTTTTGAATAAGATGATTCCTTGGGGCTTTGTGATTATCGTTGCATGTCTGGCTGCATTTCAGTTTAACCAATTTATCTTTTGCGTGTGTGGGTTTTATTAATCTTGTTTGCTGGCTAAGAAATTCATTAACTTAAATTCAACTTAAAGTTGAAGAATTTCGATAAATGGTGAACAATTTGGAAATTTATATACCTTCCTGTCTTATTGATGGAAAATATAAAGTTCAATTTCTTTGTACCTTTTGCTACTCGTGTTATTCAGATAAATAGGCGATATTAAAAAATATGGCAATTAGTTCTACATGGTTTTCTTGAGGTGAGTCTGTATTTTTCTTGGATGTTTGAACTTCAGTTACATTAATGTATGCTTGGAGTTATTAAGTCATTTTTACTTAAATACATATGTCGTTGGCGCATTCCCTTAATTATGGAATATTTATTTGATGGACTTCAAGAATAGACGTGTTTGGGTTCCACGTGTACCAATTCATAGTACATTTGGTTTGATGTTCTTTTTTCGGGCGTAAAGACTTTATTATCATAGTTAGGGTGAGGAGGTAAATAACATGTGTGGTGTTCAAGTTTTCTTTCCTTTTTCAGATTTATTTATTTGATGGACTTCAAGAATAGACGTGTTTGGGTTCCACGTGTACCAATTCATAGTACATTTGATTTGATGTTCTATTTTCGGGCATAAAACTTAATAATTGTAGTTATTTCATCAATGTTAGGGTGAGTTAAATAACATGTGTGGTGTTCAAGTTCTCTTTCCTTTTTTCAGATTTATTTATTTGATTTACTTCAAGATAGACGTGTTTGGGTTCCACGTGTACCAATGCTACACTTCAAAAAAGAAAGGTAGAAAAGGCAGAAGTATATTGTAAAGACTAAAGACATATAATAGTTTTCCACCTTCTTTGCATTGGTGGTGTAATTTGCTTGCTTAAGATTGGCTGGCTTAGTATCACAAATGAATTTGAACTCAGGAATCGTCTAAGTCTTTTTAATATATACATTTTTTTGGTGTTGGGCGGAGGAGGGGTTTCAGGTGTTGTCGTTATTATTAATTCTCAAATATCATTTTATTACTCATTAACAGACTTGTCTCTTTAATATGCCAATTCTTGGTTTTTTGGCTTCAATTATTTCCCCTTTTCTAATTTTTTTTATATGGCATCTGATGCAGGAATCCCGCTGAACATGGGGCACCGAAATACTCAGTTCACTGGTCATATGATTGATATGGAAACAGATCAACAAGGCCACACCCATCTGCATCCTGAGCCCAGCATCTTTTATGGGAGTTTACCCAACTTTCCTCATCCTAATTTTCACTCAATGGTTCCTTCTCCAGGAAGCCAGTGTAACTTTAACTTTCACCATATACCTGAACGTCATGGCGGTGCTTTATTTTACGGAATGCCGCAGTTAAATGTGGCCCCGCATCAGCATCCTGTCCCGGCCCCACATCTTGATTTAGCTATTGGGCCACCATCGGGCCATTACAATCCATATCTGTCCGCTCCATCTGGTGTTAGAGATTTCCCTGTCCAAGTTAATCATGGGACACATGATCAGTTGTCGCTTTCGAGCGCACAAAGAGTTGTTGGTATTCCTACAGACACCTATAGTAGGAGCTTACCGTACATGGATAGCATCCGAGCATCATTCAAGAGAAAGAATGCCGAGGGGGTTTCTGGGAGTTACCCGTATCACAATGCTTCAGCGGGTCCCAGTTCTTCTGTTGCTCCTATGAGTGCTATGACAGCTGATCCTGATGTTACCATGTTGGATTCAGCTTCTTTTGTTCCACCTGAATATGGTGGTAATGACCCAACATTGATGGTTGAAAGTGGGTCCCAAAGAAGTGCGAGAAATAGGCCTCGTATGATTGGTCATGAGCCTATTCCAGTGCATAATAATGGCCATTTGATCCAGGGAAATTTTTCTGCACCACCTGTTCAGTTGCCTGGAAATCCTTGGTTGGATATGCATTACAGCTCGAACAATGGTGATGTTGGCACTTTTGCATGGGCACCCGCTCCTATACGCTATACCCATGGTAATTGTTAGATCTAAACGTTTATGTGTATCCTATTTATACACTGTTTTGGTGATGTGCCTATTGTTGACCACCCTCTCTCTTTCTCTGTCTCTTCCCATGGTAATTGTTAGATCTAAACGTATATGTGTATAAATTATCCTTTTCATACACTTTTTTTTTTTGATGTGCTGATTCTCTCCCTCTTTCTCTCTCTCCCTCTTCCCCTCCCTCTCCCTCTCCCTCTCCCTCTCGTGTTAGTTCCTGATATATCGGGAAGTGTGAGTGGAGCTAGTAACAGAAATTCCAGTGGTTTTCTACCTCCTCCTCTTCCTCAAGGCCATGCTCATAATCCACCCCCACCTATGCAAGGTGTCAGAGGATACAATGTTAACCTCCCATCACAAGTCGCTCCATCTTCCCATCAAATTTCAGGAATTAGTTCATCGAATTTCCAGGATGTTGTTGATGCCGGGTCATCATTTCTGGCACCTGTTCCACCAATGAATTTTCGGTCTTATAGGCCTCATCGAAGGGAAATCATGCTCGATTCAAGCACAAGGCAACATGCTCTTCCTCATATGAGAGTCTTGCCAGAAGATGTAACATTTCTTACTTCCACCATCCCCCTCCTCCTCCTCCATCCCCACCCCACCCCACCCAAAACACTCTTTTAATCAATAACTCTGTTGCTTCCATTACTTTACACGTTTTTCTCTTGCAATGTAGGAAGTCGCCATACTAGGGTTTCCTGGCTATCATGAAGCTGGAGATAATATTGATCAGCACAGGGATATGCGTTTGGATATAGATCACATGTCTTATGAGGTAATTGCTTAGTCATCTTTGCCCTTGTTACAGCTTATATGCATACATTCTGAGCAGTTCATCAATGTAGTTTCTAGCTTAGTTTAAGGGTAATGTTCTAATACGCCGTCTAATATAAAAGTTTCTCTGGATCTTGCATGACAGGAGCTTCTTGCATTGGGAGAACAGATCGGTAGTGTTGGCACTGGTTTGTCTGAGGAATTCTTTCACAATAGTCTGAAAGTAAGAACTTTCACCTCAGCTGCTTTTGCCAATTGTGAAGAGGATACTTGCCTGGATCAGCAAAGAAACTTCTGTGTCATATGCCAGGTATCAATATCTAAAATATACGAATATAAACATATATGCATGTGTGTGTCTGTGGAGAGAGAGAGAGTGGGGGGGTGGGGGGGGGGTAAGTGAGCATCTTTGTGAGTACCTTCTGCGACACACAGATGCCATGTCACTGCCACATGAGTAGATAGTCAGCTCATAGGGTGCTCATGGTAGGTGTCCATGGTAACGTTGCACCCTGTATATACATTCATGCGTACATAAACTTATTTGGGATATATTTTCTGCCAGGGCTGCATATAGTATTTCATCATTCGAGATTGTGATTTTCCCCTGGTTTCTTAGATTGGTGTCCAAAATGTGGGGTTTAAACTACAACCCCTTTGAATATGCTAAATTACTCCCTCCATCCCAAAAAAAGAAATGTTTCGCAAGAGTTCCTAAAAACCATAATTTGGCACTCATACATACATACTTCTTTATTTGTTGATTTGACTTATTCAGTCATATATAATGTGTTTGTGAAATAAAAATAATAATTTTTTACTTTAATTAATGAAACTAGTTGATATTTGAAACAAGACTTTTCTTTTGGGACAGAGAACTGTTTTTGAAACAGGATTCTTTTTTTGGGACGGAGAGAGTGTTTTTCTAATTGACCATTACTTGTTTTGTTGGTATATGATTATGGTCTTTGGACAAAGTGAACTCGCTTCAATTTGGTCTGTTACTTATCACAAACTTATGCATGCAGATGGATTACGAGGATGGAGAAGAAATCGGGACCATTGATTGTGGACATGAATATCACAGAGAATGCGTAAAGAAGTGGCTGCTCACAAAGAATACTTGTCCTGTGTGCAAATCCACTGCCTTGGGCCGTAAGTCCAAGGTTTTGTGAATCTATTGTTGACCATTAAAGAAACCAGGCTTTTGGCAATCCGACCAATTATTTTATAATCCACAAGAAAAAAACGTTTTTCTTCGTGTATTATATTTATGTATATACTTGCAGGAATGTGACTGGTTCCTGAAATTTGGCCCTCTATTATCGGTCTCTCAAAAACTGTACAGACTTGTTTATTTGTTTGTTCTGTTATATATATCGGATGACTGTTGTATTAGTTTCTAGTTTCTTTGCCTTGTAGATAAATTCGCTGGTGGATGTCGCATAGGTATTGAATTTGATGCTCGATATTCTGCTGTGGTAGTCAATTTGAGATGTTAAAATGAGGCAGGGGCTGCACGACTAGGCAAAGTTCGATTTTATTTGTGTTTGCGCATGCATTGTGAGATTAGCATGTGGTAGTTGCTACATTTTGGATTTCTAACTAAAATTCATGCTTTCTTTGTGTTGGCAACTATAACATGTTCATCATGATTTCAAATGTTTGCATATTATAAATTGTATCATGGGGTTCTGAATTAGGAGCTGAACTAGTAATATGCTTAGTTATATTAATGCTAAATTGTAGCTTACAAAATACAATGTTGCAATTGGGAACCAAAGTTGGGTCAAATGTTAATCAAACGGTTGACCACCGCTCGGGTTTTCAGACCTTTTTGTCCACCTCTAGGGACATCTATCTCAATAGCAGGAATTCTAGAAAACTGACTATCAGACACAAGTAGTTACTTAGTGTTGACAATTTGAGTTATTTTATAGCATTTGTTCTTACACATCCAGTTTGATTTCTAATTATGCTCAAAACGTATGAAAGTGTTTTTGTGTCATAATGTGTTTTACTTAGTAACGTCGGACAAAGTGAGATGGTACGAGAACTTCTAAGTCAAATCGCACGTTCAAGTCCACCAAGATGTAGTTTTATTCGATTTAGGTTTAGCTTGTCAACTGTTTAAAATTTTTATTTTATAATCATGACCATAATCTATCGTATGAACATCAACTTTTGAAGATGGATCACTTAAATATCAAACAAGAATGTAAAAATTTCAAAAATTTTGTGAAATTTTTTGAGATGGAGCATCGAAATATCAAACAAGTAGGCAAAATTTCAATATTTTAGTTCCACAATAAAATAGGGTTATTCAAATGCTACACCTGGCACACCAAATATTTTTTGCTACAAATTCACACACCCACATGGATGTGTGGTTGTATATGTGTTAATAATGGATAAAAATATATCCAAAAACCCACATGAATGTGTGAATAATGGTTAAAAATATACGCGATGCATGATACATCAGGCATAATATACCTGACTGATAAAATAGGGTTATTTATAGCTGCAACTCACACACCTACATGGGTATGCATGTGAATAATGGTTAAAAGAAAAACCCGACACAAAATGCAACAGTTATTTATTGTATCAGGCGTAGCATGTACCCGACCGATACAATTATAGCACTGGTAAATTAGATTACAAAGCCAAAGATTCTTACTAGGTTTAAAAATTCATCCTTTGCACAATCAAAATATTCGAATCCACAACTTGAAGAAACATGAAGGGATCCGTGAAAATACCATTTTGGTCTCAGCAAGAAATCAAAAACCTGTAGTAACACTGTATAATCCAACATCATAATACAACACAAAACCTTCAACTCATCCAATTAAACACTACCAGAACTGGCCATTTGTTCAAAACGATAATTCAAAATTTCATACAGAGCAGCAACCAACCTTCTTCACAGCTGAAACATCATCGATGCTTATAGTTTGCCCTTTAGGCAGGGCGGACGGATCGTCTCCGATATCAAGTGCCTTCCGACTAACCACATGATATATTTGTGTGAGAGCTTCTGTAAAAGCATTCTCGACGTTCATAGATTCAAGGGCCGATGTCTCCATAAAGTAGGTCTTTTCCCTCTCCGCAAATGCCGTACCGTCTTCGGTGGAAACTGCGCGCAGGTGACGTAAGTCTGCTTTGTTGCCCACAAACATGATCACAATATTTTGGTCTGTGTGGTCTCGGAGCTCTTTTAACCATCTTTCGATGTTCTCGAATGTGATGTGTCGAGTAACATCGTAGACGAGTAATGCTCCAACTGCCCCTCGGTAGTAGGCGCTTGTGATTGCACGGTACCTAAAGGCGCACCCCCAAATATGAAAATTTAGACAGGAACACACAATTGTGAAAAATAAGCAAAAGACTGAAAGTAGAAACTGTGTTCCCTTCTGATGATCATGCCACTAATCCTACATACATGTTCTTCAAACAGACAGGTAAAACTTAAATTGTAAAATGATTCAAAAGGTTTTTTAATTTGGAAACACAACCGGAACATGCCAGAAAAGTCGTTCAATTGAGTCGAGACAAACGGGCAAATCTGTGCACGACCATTTTGTGGCATTCTTTCTAAAAATTTGCAAGCCACAGCAAATTTTTGAATTCAAAAACATTTTGTGGCATTTATCTCCAAGAGTTAGAAGATCTGTTGCAATAAATCCGAATGCTGAATCGTATCAGTAAAGTTGAGGTCTCTCCACCAAATTTTTATCAAGCCACAGTCAATGCAGCAAACACTTATACTACAGCTATGTAGACTTGTAATCCATCTCCAAGAATCAAGAACAGTTATCTCAGAAATCTGGCCTTTGACACTGTCCCTGAATTTCTCTCATTTACAAAAAAATAAAAAATCTCCCAAAGTTCTTATATGCAGCAGTATTTTGGTACAACGGATCTGCTGAAGTTTAAACGTTGCAATTATTATCTGCCTATCATTAATTGTCTCCAATCTGATCGTCCTTGGAAAAAATGGTAAGAAGGGAATACAGATTAGCCCCGTTCGCCGCATCTGCCATTGTACTTGCCCTAACACTAGGAACCTATCCCCCTCCATTCAATTTAACAGCGAAAAAAGCAGAAAAATGAAGGAAAAAAAATACTGTAAGAAATTAAAATCAACAAAAATATTACCGCTCTTGGCCAGCGGTATCCCAAATCTGAGCTTTGATAATCTTATCATCGACGCGAATGCTTCGCGTGGCGAACTCGACGCCTATAGTAGACTTTGACTCTAAGTTGAACTCATTCCGAGTAAATCTGGAGAGCAGATTCGATTTCCCGACGCCGGAGTCCCCGATCAGCACCAGCTTGAAGAGGTAATCGTAGTCGTCTTCCGCCCGGTATCCCCCAGCCATCGCAGCTCAATAATATAATGTATTTATGTGTATGTATGGATACGAAGCAATATTTACGCCTATTCGGGGTCAGATTCTAAATGTTTTTGTTTCACAACGCCATTCTGCGTAGAGATAAATTCCTGGTGGCGGCAGCAGCAGTGGCGGTGGCGGTGAGACGGTGCTTAGAAACAAAAAGGCGAAAATGGTGAAACAATGTGGGTTGATTTGCCAGCTACTAAATGATAATGTGAGTGCTACAGTAAAAGTTGCTTTTCTGTTTAAATGCCTTCAAAAACTTTTAATTTTAACAACGGCTAATTTCACATAACATTTTGCATTTTAAAAAAAATAAATAATAATAATAATAATAATAATAATAATAATAATAATAATAATAATAATAATAATAATAAAATGTAATTTTGATTTTAGGCTAACTTTGCTAACTTGATTTAAAGAAATTAGTGGGAAATTTTAACAAATTTTACTAATTTAATGTGTCATACATTTGGGTTAACTAGATATGAGTTGTGGGTGGGAGTTTAACATAATATAGCAATTATATATTATTGACGCATGTTATATGTTTATTTATAATATATTATAATTATATTTATAAATTTTAAATAAAATAAGAAATTTTTATACAATAAATTGAACATATTATTACTGCATATATTATTACATTTTCACAATGAATATGTAATCATTCTCAATTTTACCAACATATATTACTTTATTATAGATAAAAAAAATAAAAAATAGATTATATCCACCCAGGAGTAGCTCACCCTAATATACCCCATATTATACAAGTATGGGAACTCAGTAAAGTTTTCATTTTATGTCAAAATTTTATATTAGCTCAGTTATAGATAGCTTGAATTCAATAAATATGCTACGAATTTTAGATTTTAGTATTATTATTATTAAATTATTATCATCAACATTATTATTATTATTATTAATTTTTTTTTTTGAAATAATTTTTTGAACAAGACCGTCATGTTCTAATTAAAAGTTATGTAAGAACAATATTTCATTATCTTTTATTACTTGCGAGATTTTTCAGGATTTTATCCGGTCAGCACTTTAAATCACCTACAATTACATTTTCGACATAATTATACAATTTTCATCAGTATAATTATATATACATTTACATATAATATTAATAAATAAACAGACTTATTATTTACATAAATCATTCCCCATGAATTTATAAATAACTTACATTCCATTACCTATTGCAATAGATTATCAATAAAATAGACAAACAATTACTCCATCCAAAAAAGAAAAAATATATATTCATTCGAGGACAAAGATTTTATCCCAATTTTTTTGTTTTTTAATTCAAAAAATAAGTTCCCTTACTACTCCAATATTGTCATTCTATGAGCATCAAAATTTAAATAAAAAAAGGTTAAAAAAATAGAGAAAGACAACAAAAAAGAGTATTATTTACTCAAATAACAACATATAATAATTTTATGAAACCCTTTAATTTGTGGAGTATAACTTAAAAACAAATTGTGTTATTTATATATACTGTCACTTTATGCAACAATGGCTACACAATTGTGACTTCATCTGACATTTTATGAATAACTCCTTTTCCCAGAAGAAAATCCAACAGAATTGAGAATGTGCATTTGCAAGAAAGAATAGAGTTCCATATCATTTTGTTTCTCTATGTATTCAGTAGTCTTCAAAACATATTTAAAATGCCGGCCGTACATGTGAGAAGCTGCTGCTGCTTTGTAGGTCAATACCTTCGAATCACCTGAAATTCAATACCAAATTCAGCATCAGACCTTTTCATGTAGTCAAACCAATCTAGCAGAAAGTTTCCCAAACACAAAACATTGATCTACAACTTTAATATTCGAGTTCAGAAAAACCTAGCTATGTGGGACTGAAACAACGTATCCTAAAACGAAGGCACAGCTGAAAATCCAGTAATAAGCCTTTATCAAGCAACTGAAATGTATTGTACTTGTCTGGAACTTGATTACCTGATGCAATGTCTGACGTTAGTATCCTCTCATGGAAGTGGCGGTTCAGCCACCATCTGCAACGTAATCTCCAGGCTTTTCCAGATTCACCAGAGGTAAATAATTCTGGGATTGTGTTAGAATAGTCCAAGCATCCTTGACCATCTGGATCGCTGCCACCGTAGATGGAAATTCGATCTCCTTCGCATTCAGAAAGTTTTAAGAAGCAAGAAGCTAATTCCTGCCATGTGTCACATGTTCCATGTGAAGCATCTAAATGCAAGGCTATCATTTCCACCAAATTCTGTGTGTCGTAATCTCCTGGCATTTAGAACATTAAGACCTCATTCATCCAATGGGAAAAAAAAAATGAAAAAACTCAAACTAAATCGCAACAAGTCATGCAGTCAATCAGTCCATTAGCATTAACAGGAGCACTCTACGAACTTGACCACAGCCCAAATATCATATTTGGTTATTGGTTATAGGATGGCTACTTCAAGTTGACAGTTTTCACTGACAGTAAGCAATTTACTTTGACATGTAAGATATATAGAAACATAAAGTCTAAATGAAACAAAAGAAATGTTCTCACAATAGAAATGAAATACGGCAAGATTTCCTGAAACTTTACGAGACTTGTGAGTAAACCCAACTGGGGGGGGGGGAGGGGAGGAGGGAGAAGGACCACAACCAAAGAGAGCACATATTTGTATATATGGTACCAAAATGTCATATCTAAGCACTGGACCTGCATGCCTAATTGTCTAGGCCACCCAATAGTAACTTAACTTGAAGGGCCTCTGGGTAATAAAGCAAGTATATTAACCAGCATTTAGATAATAATTCTAATTCAAATTAATATATACCGCGTCGATGCATGAGCACAAGCCTTGCCAAGGAGTCACTGCAAGTCGGATCCTTCTTCAAAATGTCCTCAAAGCACTTACAAAGTTTGACATAATTTCCACTATCAAAATGCTCTAGTAGACTTGCTTTCAATCTGCAGTAGTGCAATTAAAATTCTGTAAAATATTTCATTCAGACACATCATACAAATAAATGGTTATGGAAAAAACTCTGCTGCAAGTTTCAAAAATATAATAGGGCCTACTTACTACTTAGTCTTGGAGTGTGTTATATGATTTAATAGGAGAAAAGGTAAAAGAATTCAATGACCATAGAAGATTACAAATTGCTATCCCTACAACACCTGCAGGTTCCTAGACCTAACATATATAAGCACTAATATGTGCACCTTTACCAATTCCAGAATAATACTGTGAAACCAGTGCCATAGCTTAACCACTGAAACCAGTATAAAGCTTTTTGTAGTAACAACCTAACAATTTATACCTAAGCTCTAATTCAAGACTGTCGTAATGAATTATTAGAAAACCCCTTTAAAAATGTTAGTTCAACAAATTTATTAGCAAAGTCTTGCAACCAAGATTATGGAAATGAATCATTACCTTAGTTGGAGTACTGTATCCGAGCTATGGAATGGACTCTCAAGTTCATCAAGGGCCTCATGGACCTGATCTCCCAGAATCAGCATCTAACAACATTTAAGAAAATGATGGCTACTTAGAGCAAACAAAATGAGAAGGTGTTCTGTGTCAGGAAAGATACAGTGGTATAGATAACACATATGGGATTGCTGTTATGTTGCTGCCCCCTTTTATTTCCTATTTAATCATTATCAAGTTATCAGAGAAGTTCACGAAAAACACTTGCACTTAAATATACAAAAAGATAGAGCACCAGCAGAATATTCCTGACCAGCAAATAAGATCACAAGTATGCTAAAATAACATAACATGATACAACTTTGAGGCAAACACAGATCTTCACAGCATGACCTGCCATTAATTGAGGTAACTTCATATCAAAACTGCAGGTGTAAGTCACATAATACAACTTTGAAGCAAACAAGTCATGTTATATGAAACAAAAATGTTGAAATGAGAATAAGAGGAGCAAATTTTCTGTTCCGATATCCACATCAACTACTTCTGGACATCAGCAATTAGCTAGAGAAGAAACGAAAGGAAAATATCCAGGTCTGACACATCTCAGGTGCTTGACTTTCATGTTAATACTACACCAATATGAAGGAAAAGAGATAAGAAGGCAGAACGAAAAGGATCCGCCAGAGGCAACCAATATGTAATGAAATCAAGCACTGCACTAAGCTGCGAATCATTAGCTCGCCCAATAATGCAATAAGTTCACCCATCCAGCCTAAGAAAGATACCCCTTCTTATATAAACAGAATTATTTCAATTTAACACTGCAGCTCCCAATATTCACATAATTGTCGGAAGGCATTATTATCTAACACCATTCATTTGATTGAAGGTCAACAACAGTCACTCAGTTAAGATAATCAAGTATATGAACACCCCAAGAGCAAACTATTATAGGATAAAGATTACAAGAACGAGAGCGAGAGAGAGAAAATTATGAAATCAAAACTGTAAGAATGATGATTGAAGTTATTATTTGTAAAATGAAACATGCTGACTCTCCAAAAGAAGAGATCTCTTAGGTTCATAATATAGAATTGACAGACATTCTCAATCGCCAAATGGTCATCACCTGTACCTGTATTAAAGGGTGGAGGGCCTCAGTTACTGGTGGTTTAAAGTAAAGAGCAACACGTAAATGCTTTAATGCACTTCTATAGTAGTCGTTGTGCAATTTTCTGTGCATATATATGGCGTCCTCCAAATTTCCATGAGAACTAGGCAACTTCATAGGCAATAGCCATGGTGGTAGGCCTATATTTGAACAAAATCTAGAAAAGTTAGATTACAGAACTCTTCATGGACCTATCTTGCAAAATATGATATAAATATAACAATGAAAAGAAGCTGCTTAAATCTTGATCAAGGGAGAGGCTATAATATGATTTCAGAGCATAAATGTAATAAATATTTTAATTAATTGATCTTGGCTATATGTTTTGCAAAATGACAAATGGCAGTCAAGCGCTCCATGTCACTCTACCTGCTAAAGTGCGATTTGCACCATAAATATTCACTGTCTAAGTTGTTCCTATTTAACAGCAAGAAGAGAGACATTTATCCCAGTAATAATAAGAAAAAGGATCCAGTAGCATGGTCACAAAATTGGCAAATTAAAAAGGCATGTGGCCAAGCAACTTAGAAGTTGATTTTCAGTTAGAGGCTACTCAAGATTGAAGAGATTATAGATATCTAAATTAGAATTAACTTTTTCTGGACCTTGTGTTGAAATGTTAAGGTGGACAAAGAAACAGCCAGACTCCTTGTAAATATGAGAGAATATCAAGAGGGGGAATCTGGACTGCAATTACACGTTGAGCCAGCTTAATACGATATGATGGGATACATAAACCTATATATATATATTTGTTTGGATAAGTTTGCTTTCTGCATCTTTTGATGTATCAACATGTAACTGCTCCAACCACGATCACGGTAATAAAGCAGCATGAAAATCAGCAAAGAACTGCTAGTTCCATAGATTTCTTAAAGTAAGATGTTGCTGCTTCAGAATAATACATTTTTTTTCTGTTGATAGATAAATGGAAGAGATGGACTCTGAAACTCACCTTGGGTGTAGAAAATAGAGGCATGGGGAAGATCACCACTATAGCTACGCAAGGAAGAAAAGCTGTTTCCACTTGCCTCAGCTAATTTTATGTTGAGCTCTTTTGGCTCATAACTGTTATATGAAATTTCCTTTTTCACCTTAGCATCAATGTCTATTGATTCCTCCTGATGACTATTTACAACTGCTTCTTTATCATTGGCAACAGAGGTTTTCGAATCACATTGCATAACAGAATTGACCCCTGATTCAAGAACATCAACTGCCTTAGAATAATCAACTGGCATGTGAATGTTGTCCAGCGGAATTTCTGATTGTATATAGGTGTCGGTCGAGTCCAGTTCTGTCAACTGTAACTCTTTTGGAATACCAGAATACCACAGCTGACAGAAAGCTAAGCCAACAACCAAATTTGCAACAGGATCACCATCAAAACCATGCTCCTGCATGAGACTGTCAACAATGTGGGTAAGAGAAAACAATAAATGGTCCATGGGAATCTCTTCCTAGTAAAGGGAGAGGCATGCATTACTTAGAATCTATGCAAACCTGAGCACATGGAGATAGATAACTTACCAAAGAGCAGCTAGATATGCATCCTCCATACTCCCACGTTGTAGACAAGTAAGAAGAAACTCTAATTGCACAGCAAACCTTTCCTGTCCTCAGCATATATTATATGATATCAAATAGTTATTTAATTTTGAGAATTTGCACAAAGACATCAAGAATTTTGAAATTGGTTTCTTCAAAACATGCACATGGAGCAGGGCCAATATAGCTCAGTTTACCAAGGTAGAAAATCTTTTCTTTTAAAAATAAAAAAATCTAAGAAAAGAAATCCACAGAATCAATAATTTGAATGTAACAATATAGGGGCAGAGAATATGAGTAGGACAGTCATTACTTTCATGATTTAAGATGGAAATCGTATTTAAAGCCCTCTTAGAGAATCATAGTGAGAGTGATAATCATCTCAGTAAAAGAGAAAGTTATTTGACTAATGTACCTTCGTTGACCAATACTTCAAAGGTCCAAGCTTCTTCATCCATAGCTCATAGACACTCTGGATCTTTCTGGAGCTGATATTCTCACCTTTAAGAACACTAAGAAGTTCTAATGCTGCCTATAGAATTTAGATACGAACATTTAACGAATTTGTCTACAGGACGAAGGTATCTTAAATGAATTATAATCACATAAAATTTGGTGACTAAACATAAGCCGGTCAACTAACTTGGCATAATCAAGAGAAGTCAGAAATCCATAAAAGAAGTCAAAATAAGAAAATATGAGAAGATGATCAAATAAAGGAATAAAAAATCGTTATCTATTCTCTACTACACCGTGTGGATGGATACTGTACAAACTGTACACATAAACTAAAACCTATTTCATTAATTTTGTATAAGGAAAGTAAGACCTACAAGTTACAATTACTGTGAGAGAGAAAATAAATTTTGATCAAATACCGCATGTCGACACTAAAATGAATTTTAACATTTTGCAGTCAGTCCTGCTTTTCACATTTCCATCAATTACTCTGTCACTCAACTTAACAACACTTTATATATGTATTCATTTCCGCAAAATACACTTTCTATACTTATTCTGACATCAAAATTTGCTAGGTTTAATTTCGCCTGTCAATCATAGGAGGACATATTGGTAAATACATTGAAAGTTAAACCAAAAGCACAATGTCATTCTGTTTTTAACTCAAGCCTAAAAGTTTAGGAACCCACGAAATACAATAAATTACAATTTCACCAAAAAGTCTCAACTCCTGAATTTTAATATTCTCTAAAAAAATCAATCCCAGCCACACATGAACAATCATCCTAACAGCTGGGGCTAAAGTTGTATCTAAATAGAGGCAACCGCTGCCGGTGACCAATGGCATAGCCTGTCCCTGGTTATACATTGTATAAGACAAAGTTTTGGATAATATAATCTTGAACCCCCCAAAAAAATAATGTAAAAAGCATAAAGTCAAGAGATAACATAAGTCAATACCGTATACTTGGCGCGGTTTCCGGAGATGGAATGGTCTTTGGCATCGCCTTGTAGCAAGACGCTCAACACGCCGCTCGCCTCCGTCCAGTTCTGCTGCCGGACTAACTGATTTAGGAGCCAAAATAGCCTCTTCCGATGCTGAAATCGGAGGCTTTCGCTCCCGCATTGCAAACTCCCAACGCCTTTCTTCAGGCAATAGCTAGGCTTGTTGATAGCCAACATTACCCCTTTCGCTTTTTTCACTCTCGATAAAGGATTCACGGCGCTGTGGCCCTCGAACTCACGAAGTTTATTGGAGGATCTTCGAATGATTTTTGCCGGTGTTTCGGTTTCTTCATTCTCGCGTTTGGGCTCCCTTAAAGGCTCTTCCACCATGTCAAGGGTTACGTGGGAAGGGTTGTTTAACGATCGCTAACCCCTGGCGTCGGGGAAAGAAGAGAGGGAAAGAAGCTGCCGCCGGCGGTGGGGGAGGAAGTGGGGAATCCGGACAAAGCCGCCAGAACTCAAGTTTCGTTGTTATACCTCAAATATTTTGTATAGGTAAGCGGCACTTCGCCCCTCTCAAAACCTCAAATTTTTAACATAGGGCCCCCCAAAACCAAGGAAATTACTCTTATATCCCTAAATACATAAGACGTTACAATTTGGCCCCGTTTTCCATTTCAAACCCAATTTATAATTTATAACTATACAAATAATTGGGCTAATTTGCAAAAATATCATTTTTCTGTTTAAAATTACTCTATATTTTTTAAAACTATAGTATCCAATTATATTTTTTTTGTTTTTATTTTAATTTTCAAATATTTTAAAGATTTTCATCTCAACTCTATTTTTTTAAATATATAAAATTAATTAATTTTTAATGATCTTCAATTTAATATCTCTATTGCATATATAATAAAATATTAATTTTAAAATATAAAATATTTTTTCATATATTTTAATATTTAATATATTTTTATATTATTAATATATATTTATTTTAAACAATTTTTATCAAAATATATTTTATATAATTATGTATTTTATTTTAAAAATTATATTACTATTTTTATAATAGTTTATTATATTATTATATAATAAATCATGCAACACACATAATAAATACTAGTATGCTTTTAATAAATCAAATATCAATAATATTATTTATTATTTACCTTACAAATTATTTAGGAAACACATGTAATTCATGTGATTTAGATCGTGTTTGGCTAAGCTTATTTTGAATATCTTGAATTTTAAATGATGTTTTATCTTATTTCTAAATTGAGGTGTAGTAGTATTTGGATAAAATTATAAATCATTACATCTTATAAGATGTTTTATTTTATTTAAAATTAATTAAATAAAATATTATGATAAATTAACAATGTTAGTACTTAACTCATATGGTACAAAGTGCTTTGACATAATTAAGTCAGTTTAAATATATATATATATATATATTTTTTTTTTTTTTGATAATTTAACCAATTACAATGAAGCTTAGTGTCGTTATGTAATTTAGATAGTGATCGACTAACTTATTTAAAATCCTACATGCTCACACGCCTTATAATATATTTTAATTTGATTTAAAAATAAGTCATGAAATAATTTGATAAAGTTATAAAATATATGTAATGAGCATATAAGATATAAGTAACACGTGCCAGAAAAGGAAAGGATGATTTTTTTTTTGATAATTTGTGCAATCACGTGGTTGGTAAATGCAATTCATGTAATTTAGTGGATTTTTGGCTAAATTTATTTTAAACACTTTGTATTATATAAGCTCTAAATTCTTACAAATAATTTAATATTTGAATAAAATTATAAATTACTGGTAAAGACATAAAAATTATGAAATAAATTCTTATTTATAGATATTATCTCTATAGTACTATTGTTATTATTATTATTTATCTGAAACCATAAGTTTGTAAAAATCTTATTATAATATGGTTAAACAAGTATATGTATATATATATATATATCAATATATGTAATGTATGTATTATTTAAATGGAAAATTATATAAATATAAATAACTTAAAAAAAGAAAAGAAAAAAAGGAAAGAAAAGCATGCTTGGTGTCTTGCAAGCTCCAGTAACACACCCTTCAAAGGTAACACTGTCCCTATCAAGTTCCACCCTTATATCAAAACCCTAACCCCTTACCCTAACACACTCACACAGAAGATCGACGTTCTGCATTCAGATTAGATTATGGCGGAAGCGACGGGCGAGTCCAGAGACATTGAGAAGCTCTACGAGTATGGAGAAAGACTCAACGAAGTTAAAGATAAGTCTCAGGTTAGTCGACCTATTTGGAGTTTTCCCGTATTTTTTCGAGCTTCGTGTAGAAGATAAGGAAGATTTCACCTTGTGCGCGTATGTTTGACTGTGGGGAACAGAATCAGAAGGATTACGAGGGGATAATTGCTGCTGCGAATGGCAGCGTGAAGGCGAAGCAGCTGGCTGCGCAAATGATACCGAAGTTCTTCAAGTTTTTCCCTGAGCTTTCTGAACAAGCTCTAGACCAGCATCTGTATTTGTGCGAGGATGAGGAGCTTGGGGTAAGTGATTTATTGTCTTATCACTCCATATTTGTTACTGAAGTGCATTTTAGAGGGAAAAAATTACTTCTGTTCATTGGTCAGAGTGGAATTTTCTCATTTTCAATTGGAATGCTATAAAATGGTATCGTTATGGTGAAGTTTACCTCACAAGTCACACCTCCATCTGCCATTATGTTTGCAGTTGCATAGCCTTTGTTTCGAAGTAGCTCAGGAAATGAATCTTTCTCTGCATCTGGTGTCACATTCCCTTTCCGGATACCGGGTAACATGGGGCACCAGAAGAGGAAATAATTCTAAAAGAATTTGCTGTTCTAAGATGCGGTTCCCTGCTAAATCTATCCTCATAATTAAAGATGTTCTTAATATTTTATTTGCTAGGATAGATATATGATATTAGAATTGAAAGCACAAGGACACAAGCATATCTTATTTTTGGGGGGGGGGGGGGAGGGGGGCCTTATGCCTTGCTCCTATCATGTTTTGAAAACCTCTATAGAGGCAATCACATTTTGAGTTTGATAAGCAGATGCTAGACATCCTAATGAGATTTTGGGTGTTTTTTTTTTTTTTTTTTTTGTTGATTGCTGAAGGTGCGCGTGCAAGCTATTCGCGGGCTTCCTCTTTTCTGCAGGGATACACCTGAACATCTTGCAAAAATCGTGGACATCCTTGGTCAACTTCTCATTGCTGGTAACTTAATATTTTATGCCTAACTGAGATTTTAAAATAGGTTATCTATTGGTTTAGTTTTATTAATTTTTTGTTAATGGCTATCATAGGAGATAATGTGGAGCGTGATGCAGTTCATAAAGCCCTCATGTCGCTGTTGCGACAGGATGTGAAGAGTAAGTCCCAAGCGAACAACATATGTTTCACATAACAATGCATCTTTGTTTTCTCTTTGTTTGTTCTTTCTTTTTTCACTGATACCATCCAAGATTTACAGCATAAATTAATCTCTTATCATTTATCCTGTTACTTTTCTGTGTGTGTTTGGATCAACTGTAAAGTTAATGTTCTATTGTTTGTGTAGGGTCTTAAGCAGATTGTACATGAGAAATGTGCATATTCCCTTGTAATGCTAAACCCTAAATGTTGTGTGTGTAAGTTTAGTTGAAATGTGATAGAAAGAAATTGGGCTCTGGTTTTTAGATGGCTAGCTGCACTCTGATACTTATTATTTTGTTGGACTTTTTGTGGGAAAAGAGCTTTGGGCATGTTATTGATTTTTTTTTAGGTGCATTAATTCTTTTATGGATAACACAAAATCCCACATGAATTTTATATCTATTAACAATATTTGGGAGAGAGAGAAAGTTTGTTTTGATCAAGATGGCCTTGTAGAGCATCCCAAGCCTTATAAAGAAGTCATAAGTTCAACCACGGCACACATATTATTGATGGGCTGTGCCTTGACCTTAAATAAGCACCAGGCTTGCACTCTCTGCATCTGGGGCATATGCATGTGCCTTGCATGCCTTAAATGATTATAATAACAAATTTTAACATCATTTGGCTTGCTAACTGTCTCTTGTGCTTTCACAAGGTTGTGAGCCCCAACCTGCAGCTAGAGTCTAAGTTGCACCTCTGATTTCAGCAATGCCAATTACATTTTGTGATGAAGAAGTGAACAAATGATCCTATTGAGCTGTCAGGAAGCAGTTTCTGACCTGCATATCATACTGGCATAATATATTTCAATAAGGTGGGGTCTTGAATGGTAACTCAAGAATTTTCATAGGGAATGCCATAGAGAAGTTATGTCCCATCTATCCAGAAGTGACATCCATTGAAGCTAATTTTAGACAACTTCTGTTGTATGGGGTCTTGATTCTGGAAATAGAGCTTCATCATGGAAGAGGCATTATATGTTTAAAGATGATGGTTTACCCTTGCCAGGTGGTGGTTATTCTTCAATTCATTCCCCAGTTGTTTCAACAGTTAACAAGTATATTATGATGGAGCTAAAGGGATGGCATAAGGTGATAAAATGGACTATGTGATTTAAACTTGATAATGCCGTGGCAATTTCATAGGATCCTCGCAAGGTGATATTTGTTAGGTCTAAATCTGGGTTTGCTTGAAATGGTGATTATCACTGCTGTTGTAGCTCATGGCCAGCCAACTCTGAGCTGCTGTGCTGAGGGCCTTTAAATAGTCGAGTTTTTTTTTTTTGGCTATATGGGGCTTGCCAGTGGAGAGGCATTGCAGGAGTTGAGCTGAATTTGATGAGACATTCTAGGTATAAGGCGGCTAGTGGTGGGAAAATATTTAATAATAGTTCTTGTGGGCATGGACTGTTGAGAATTGAATTCCCTCTTCTCTGCTGTTCTGTTGAAAAGTATCTTTTACTTGCTTTGTCACCCAAAATGCATGCAGTCAGTTGGAATCCTCGTATGAGTCCACAAATTGGAATTTCCATTAAGAGGATCTTCAAATATTAGAATGACCGATGGTTTATATCCACGAGGCCCTGATGTTATTGATATGTGTTCTGTTGAAAAGTACCTTTTACTTGCTTTGTCACCCAAAATGCATGCAGTCAGTTGGAATCCTCGTTTGAGTCCACAAATTGGAATTTCCATGAAGAGGATCTTCAAATATTAGAATGACCGATGGTTTATATCCACGAGGCCCTGATGTTATTAATACGTGTTCTATTGGGGTATAAAATGAAGATAACAATTATATGCCCTATATAATGCACTTCTAGCTGGGGATACCAGGAATTTTTTTCAGTTCACATAAATCTGCTGTCATGCTCATGCGTTGCATTGCAGAATGATTTTGCTAATGAATGGTTTCTGATAATGGGTTATTTGGAAATTATTGTCCGATAGAGATGAAATCCATCAGCCATCTTGTGGGACTGCTGATGTGAAATTGACGTCTGATAATACTCATCTTAGCATAAGTCATTGTAAGAGTTTTACCAACAACACATGATTTACACTTGTCACTTTCATATCACTTATAAAGATTCCATAATCTAGAAAACCTAAAACCAAGACTATATTTAATGCATTTTATAATCGGCACAAGTGGTGTGTATAGAGTGTGTGTTGTCTGAATTTGTTGCGTATGTTTGTTGCAGCTTCATTAACAGCTTTGTTTAAGCACATTGGCAGCACTGATGATCGAAATGCTGATGATCTCAGTGCCTGGGAGAGTATTCGCGAAAAGGTTCTCTGCTTTATAAGAGATAAGGTAAGATGTTTTTCTGATTTTGAGAATGACCTTTCATTTATATTTTTGGCAAATCCTATATGATAAATGAGCTCATTTTTGCAGGTGTTTCCTCTTAAGGAAGAGTTACTGAAGCCAAAGGACGAAATGGAGAGGCATATAACTAATTTGGTGAAGCAGGTACTGCATGCTTAGTATTGAAAGTTTAATTGAATTTGAATCTCTTATTCATGATGGTCTGTTTATACCATTTTCTTGTTTTGCTGAAAAATTCATAATACCTGAAATGCAATCGATTATAACCCTAATTACTGCAGTCAAAACATTCTCTGACATGTTTCTGTTTCAGAATTTGCAAGATGTGACAGGCGCTGAGTTTAAATTGTTCATCGACTTCTTGAAAAGCTTGACCTTATTTGGGCAGAGTGCTCCTGTGGAGCGCATTCAAGAACTTGTTGAGATTATTGAAGGCCAGGCTGATCTGGATGCTCAATTTAATGTATGTTTCACATGATGCACTGGCAAGATGGTCTTTATCTGCTTCTCATCACTTGATTGTTTGTTGCAACATCTTTGAAGGTGTCTCTATTCAGGACAGAAGCCATAATAACTCACATTTAATCGTGTTCTAACCCCTTATTCTTGCATCATTACTGTATGAATATTTTGTTCCTCTCCCTCTTTATATTTGTAATAAACAAGGCACTTTAATAATTGCATTTTGCAATAACTAGGCTATGGAGAATTTATAATGTTCTCCGTGGCTGTGTGTGTGGTTTTCTTTTTTTGCTTTACTGTCAATTGTGGTTTCTGATAGCCTTTTTTGAATTTATCACAAGACCCTACCCTGAATCCGTCATAGTTATTGTACTGTGAATCCCGATCTGTATTTTGTGTAAGAACTACCATGGAAGTGTATTCTAATTTTTATTTTCTGGCCTTTTTCCTCATGTGTCCACAGGTATCAGATGGGGATCACATTGATCGATTCATATCCTGCCTGCAAATGGCACTCCCCTTCTTCATGGTATAGTCAATTTTAGTATTTGAATAAATGTAGAACCTCTGAGCATGTGTTGACATCCAGCATATATGTGATTTCAGAGGGGTGCTTCGAGTAGTAAATTCTTCAATTATTTGACGAAGCAAATCGTTCCTGTTTTTGACAAGGTAATGCTCAAACTGAGTTACTGGCTAGTTGTCTGGATTATTGAGTTGTATATAAATCTTTTGGCTGGCTATACCTTTTAGATACTCTCATGTTATCTGTTGCTTCATGGTATTCAGCCTATCCTCGTCTATGTCCATTACTAATGAGAATCTGTAAAGTTGAAAAATTAGTGTTTGATTTACATTTTCTTTCTGAATTTAATCAAATGCTCTGCATTGTAATTTTCTCCTGTCTGTTTGCAGTATTCTTCTTTTTTTTTGTTCCCATAGATTGTGTAGTTGATGGTGTTTATTGATTACTACAACCCTTCCATGAAATCTTGGTGGCTATGATGATTAAGAAACACATGGAAAATATAAGATATCATAGAGGTCAAGCCTTTGGTTTGTTCAAAAGGTCATTCCAACATTTGATATCTGTTGCAGCTTCATTTAGTGTAGATGGAAGAGTTTTTCCTTAAGTTATTAGCTAAAAACTTGTCACTGTATGTTGCTTATCTAAGATTTTGATGTTTTTTTGTTTGAAATTTATCTTGACCGAGCATGATGGCGGCATGTGATTCTAACGGCTGACCTGACATAGTGGGATTAAGGCTTTGTTAGTTATCTGATAAATTTGTCCCTTTCTCCATCAGCTGCCCGATGAACGCAAATTGGACTTGCTCAAAAACCTCGCTGAGTGTTCGTTGTATGCTAAACCGCAAGATTCAAGACAGCTTCTCCCTTCAATTGTTCAACTTTTAAAGGTATGTGGTCTTCTGAAGTAGATAAGATGCATAACCTAATTCAGTGTGTGGTATTGTTATGCTCTATGCTCTAGTCATCCCTTGCCATGATCATTACAATTTTATGGTGGTATTAGTCCTTATTTTTTGCTATCTTTGGTTTGGGTGACTAAATCGCATTAGTGACTTGATTCTCTTATTCTTTTTGTTGAATTTGTTGCAATTAAGTCTTATTAGTAACGTTACTGATCCATGTCATCTTCTATTTACACTGCGTAGGTATTTTGTCCTTGTTGTATCTCTTTTAGTTAGCTATTGGTCTTTCAGTATGATTCTTAAGTACCTATTGGGAGTGTGCACAGATGTATCAGCTACCTTGCACCGTCCATGTTGTGGATATCAAATTATTTATATTTGAGACAACTTAATCTATTATGGTTTCCTATGTGATTTAGAGGGTGTTTGCAAACCCTTTATTAGGGTTCAAATCACTTAGAAATAATAATAGAAGTAATTGTAAAGTGCTTGTAAAAACTGATCGTCAGAATCAATTTTAAGGTGATTAAAAGTGACTCTAGGGCTTTTTGTTAATAAATGGTCAAAATTTGATCATTTAGCAAACACTCACCTTACTAAAATTTGATCAAAATCAATTCGATTTTTAAACACTGCCTAATTTTGATTTTCATACAAAAAAAAAGTAGTAATAATAAAAAAAAAATTTAAATTCTCTTCGTCAAAAGCACAATCAATTGCAAACAACCCCCCTTAATGTTACTTATATAGAATCTATTCTCATCATACCTCATTTCTGCTCTCTTTCTCGTTCTAACAGAAGTACATGGTCCGAAGAAAGATCGAAGAGATAAATTTCACATACATTGAGTGCTTGTTATATGCATTCCACCATTTAGCTCATAAGGTACGAATTATGCTGTATCGACCACTTTGAGTATGCATCTTAATTATGTATCTGCACACATCTGATATGCCTAAATTTTGTAGGCTCCTAATGCTACGAATAGCCTTTGTGGCTACAAGATCGTTACCGGACAACCTTCAGATAGGCTTGGTGAAGACTTTTCAGAACAGTATAAAGATTTTACTGAGAGGTATTTCTTGAACTGAAAAATGCCTTTTTTTTTTTAGTCTGCAATCTGGTAAAGTATTCACAATCAGCCAAATCTGGCTCTGTTGTGGAACTTCAGAATAGTAACTTGGGTTTTTGATGATATAGATTGAGCACCATTGAGGAATTAGCTAAAGCGATGAATAAGAAATTGACCCAGGGGATGGCGGAGCACAATAAAGCTCTGGCATCTGCAAAAACAGAAGATGAAAAAGAAACAATTGTGGGTTTTTATTTCCTTCGTAGGCATTCTGCTGTTCTGAAAGGGCACTATCCTGGGACATTCAGTTGGATTAATTATATCCTTTCTTCTTCTTTTTTTTTCGTAACCTGCAGAAGAAACAGAGGCAAAATGCCACATCTGGCCTTCGGACCTGTAACAATATATTGGCAATGACTCAGGTGAATGTTTCCTCTGAACACCTTTATTCAAATTTAGCACTTATGCCACCAGTTTATTCAGTTCCCATTTTCTGCTTGTTCTAGAAGTTTATCTTTCAATTTTCCTGTCTCTTTGTTTCTCTTTACTATCTCTCTGGGCTTGACCACTCCCCCTCTCTCTCACACACACAATCGAATATTATATCTATATATCGTGGAATCTAATATAAAATACTCTTTTTCCGGAAACAATTTGGCATCTAAAGTAAATTTCAACTTCCCCTATCCTACAATAAACACAAATTACTATTATTCAATCCTATAACTGTTCTAGTAATAGTAAAGTTACAATAAGTTTTTTAAATGAAAAACATTGGGACTGAATATGGTTTTACCAGATATTATTTATTACTGGTTTAATACATCAAGAGTTATGCAGAATAACTAACACTGCTCACTTAAAGTCTACATAAGTTGTGCTCAACCCAAATGATACAAAGTTGGAAAAGAACAACTTCGCTTCCCCCTCCCTCCCCTTTCTTGGTCCTCCTGCTTTCCAGGTTTGTTGACTTTTTATTTTGACAATTGTTCTTTTCTAATTGGTTGATGCAAAACTATGTAGCCTTTGCATTCAAAAGCACCTTCATTTATCGGGGACCAGAAAATCAGCTTATCCTGGAAAGAAGCAACTAAACCTGCAACATCTGCTACTTCAGCTGTCGGGTATGGCAACAAAACACACCCGTCCAGTTTTCACAACTATTGCTATTTGCTACCATACTTCATTACCCACAATATTTATCTTGCAGTCAAAAAAGAGCTGCTAATGCCCCAAATGGATCTGGAACAAATGCAGCAAAGAAGGGTAGGGGAGGTGGTGTACAAAACCAACTTGTTAACCGAGCATTCGAAGGCTTAAATAATGCAAGAGGTGGCGGAAGAGGTGGTAGAGGTTGGAGGGGACGCGGTAGGGGAAGAGGGGGTTATCGCTAATAATAAAGCCATCACTTTCTTTGTATACTGTAGACATTTAGATCTGACATTGTAGTGGCTAAATTTTCACTGATCTAGTTCTATGATACATGATTTGTTCTAAATTTATGATTCAGATTTAGTTTGTTCAGAGAGGATTATTTCTTGAATCTACTAATTCCTTTCTGTTCATTGTGTGTTATATTTGGTTTTTGTGCAGCCAAGTTGTGCTTTGAGTAAAATATTCATCTGACGGACTGATGTGTGATATTTGATTGGTGTTCTAATTCTTGTCATCATTGATGCAGGCGATTTACTACTACCTATGTTCCAATTTTTCTGTAGTTTAATGTAATTTCACATAGATTATTAGCCATTTTATAAGTATAATTTATGCGAATAAAATTACAACCTTACCTTTTTTAAGGATTTCTAGAAGGTGTTTGATTAGGACTCAAGTAGTTGTAAAAACTTTTGATTTTGGAATTGTGAAAGAAATTTAAATGGAGATAATTTTTGTTTGTTTTGAGATTATATTTGATAGGTTTTTACTGTAGATGTTACCTCAATTCTGGAATAGATGGGCGGTTGTCATATTATAATTGTGATAAAGATGTTTAATGAATAATGATTGTGAAATGATTAGTTTTATTATGATTGTGAAATGATTAGTTTTATTAAAAAAAAAGAGAGATAATTCATGAGGATATTGGGAAATGAATTAGTAGTTGTTGGTATTTATATATAAGGTATACTTTTGTTACATTTGAAATTTTGATTTTTCATCATGAACAAACGAAAAATAAATATTTAGACATTTGAAGATTTTCTGTGTAAGGTGCAGACCAAAGATGCCCTGATAGAGATTAGTCCTATTATTCAATTTTTTTTTTCACAAAAACTAAGGAAAGGGCAAAGTTGGAATGAAATAATTAATGTCTTTTGATAAACTAAGATCCACATATAAAAATTGACAGAAAAATCTTTTATAATGCGAGGGTTAAATTAAATTGAAACGGATGGAGTAGTTCTGGGGGGGAGAGAGAGAGAGAGAGGCTTGGTCTCCTCATCTTATTTTTTTATTTCTGTAAGATATTGCTCATCTTATACTGTAAAAATAAATGTTGTTCCAAGTCAACTAGCTTATAATTCATAAGTTGGTTGGGTGTAAAACCAGCATGATAAATTTTTTTCAACTCATAACAGTTTTCCAGTAGCACTTATAATCACTATAAGAGAAGAGGTGGCAATCCACGTGTAGTTCCGGTTGCCACATAGATGCAATTTGAGATGGGTCATTGGCGATGAGATCATAGGACCAGATTTGTTTAAAGAACAGAAGAATTTAGTGTGCATCTCAATACAAGTTTATGTTTTTTACTCCGTTTCAAAAAGAGAGTCGTGATTGATACTAATAGGTTAGTTTAGTTACTGTTCCTAAGTTTTAACCCAGTTTAGTTGCACTTTATTTGACCTGTAAAACACATGTATCGTGTATTACAGAATCAAAGTGCCTGATCTCAGCACCGACTTGCTTAAAATTCATTGAGAGACCATGTCCGGGAACCTTATGCATGATCCCTGCTTGAAGAGCTAGGCTGTACTTGATTGCCTATGTATTTTTTTTGCTACATTCAGCTCGCCTAACCCCGCCCAAGTCTTGTCCAGGAGCTATGCTTTTGTGATCTGCCCGGCTAAGGCATTTAACTACATTGTTCAGACATAATCTGGATCAATCTAACTCTTATAAAAAGAAAATGGATACTATCAACCCAAGCTAAAACATAGTATTTGAAATTCGATGAAAATTCAGGTATATCTAGAAACAGCATTATGTTCAATTCTGTTCATCTGGGAGAAAAGAAAAAAAATGAAGATAAATGAACTACTGCAAAAAATATCATATTTCCAATCATTCATGCATCTTGCAATAACATGGGCACCCCTATTCTCTTTCAAGATTCCAAATATATATCGAAAAACATGTAACGGTGCAGAGATTAAACATCAAATCCCCACTATAATCAAACTATGAAACACATGTCTAACCAGCAAATATCACAAAACCTGTTCAAATATCAATCCTTTCTCCATTTCCATCAAATCCAATCATCAAACTAATAAACAAAAGGAATGAACTTGTAACGAACCTTACTCGCATACTCGCCATACCTCTCTCCAAACGTCTCGACCATCACCGCCTCCTCCATTTTCGCCTTCTGCTCGTAGTACATCAAGCAAACCCCAACAACAAACAGCACACTCATCGGTGCTCTAAGAGCAGTAAAGTAAGAGACAAACAGCAGCATTGTAGATGCATAAATTGGGTGGCGAACAAATCTGTATGGTCCAAACTGAACAACAGCTGTAGGTACCACCACCTTCTCCGAATACTTAGCCAAGTACAATGTAGAATTATACTGCATGAAAACTGTCAGGAAAATCAAAGCCCAGATGGCAACATTGTTCATTCCACCTGGTATGAGGTGCAGTTCTGTTCCTTCGAATGCTGCTAGCCAATGAGCAGCCATTACTCCAATGCAGAATAAAAGCTTTTGCCAATTAGGTAAGGTGATATCCCATTTGGGGTCGTGCTCCCTGGGGTAATAATCACCGTATAAACGCTTTCGCACACTGACATTCAGAAAGAAGAAGTAGTGGTAGATGAAGAAGAAGACGAAGGGCCAGCCTTCAAGAAAGCCATTGAAATGTGCAGGAGGGACAAGGGTTAGCCAGGTGAAGGATGAGGTAACAATGGCGAGTTGTTCGAAAAATGTGGCTTCGCCTTTTAAGTGTTTGGTGAGGCAGTAAAGGCCGTAGATTGCGAGGGCAATTGCCGACATCCATGGCCAGAATAACCAAGTCCAGCTGAAATACATCCAGAAAAATGGGTTGAACAGTAAACTCACAGTCCATTTGGATACAGCAATCGCAACAGAGAATGCCAAACACCACTTGCAGATATCGACCGGGGTTAGCAGCAAAAGGGAAGATTTCAGAGATTCAAAGGAGAAATCTTTGAGTCTTTTCAACAACGGGTTCTGTGCATCATAATCCGACGGGGCTGCAGAACTTGAATACGAACATTTGAGCGAGCGAAGAGGACGAATATCTCTTGAACACGAATTTGGCAATGATGAAAAAACCGATTCGCATCTCAATAGATTATAATAATCTGAGACAATTGAAAATGAACACTTCGAAGAGGTTCCGATAAGCCTTGAATTATTCCAGGCTGATGATTTCTTCACAGATAAATGTTTGCATTGTACCTGTTTGTTGAAAGGCCTGAACGGGATTAAATGGCTACTTTGGGGAAGGGTAGAGGTGAAAGGGATCACCTTTGAACAGACAAAAGAAGCGGCTGCCTCCATAGTTCTTGATGCTCTCACAGTTGAAAGAATCAATCAGCAAAGCTACAATCCTGCTTCCATGGAAGTAGTAAAGAGATTCTGCAGGTGCACTATTTTTTAGTTTATCAAAAGGGTGAAATAGCTTTTAACTAACAAATCTAAACCGTTTTTTGTTTTATTTAAGTTGAGAACCCACTAGGCCGACGTAGGCCCAATAATTATCCATATCATTTCTTGAGCCCAAGTAATTTAAAGGCCCAGGAGAGTAACAGTTTAAAAGCCCAGATTATTCATCTTTTCCTAAACGGCAATTTGTTATTAGAAAAAAGAAAATACAGAAAAAAAAAAACAAAACAAAAAAGAAAGAAAGAAAAAGATTATAATGGCAGAAAAGTCTTTTAGGCCCAAACCAAAAACTTTATTATTGATCGAGAATTGCGGGCGAATATGGGCAACCTTATTCGTCTGTCCTCATACAACAATAGAAACTATAATAGAGTAATATCTTTTTAAATAAGATTTTTATAAATAGCTATTTTAATAAAAATACAATATTTTATGAGCTATCAATTCACACTTCTACCCCTCAGTATATTCATTAGTTTGAATTATTTAATATTATAATATTTTAGTTATAATATAAGAATCATTCACCAAATAACTCATATAATGAACCTCTTTGGTTAACCCGAAAAGTGGGATAGATCCATGAGAAATGCCATTCGTCAAATGTCCATAGGATTCTTTGATATAAAGAAATAAAAAAGAGGTATGTTGCCTTCGTGAAATGGTTCATGCATGTTTGTTGCCAGGAGTCCAATATTGACACTAATGGTACGTAAATGTAATTTGTTACTCAAAAACCTATTCAGAGTCCCTAGAGCTCCTTGTAAGGCTTGTTGGAAAATCCAATTTCATTCTTTTAACGAGCTGCGGAAGAATTTGCAAGTTGATAATATTACATTTTGAACAATTTCTTTTGGGAACATTTAAAAAAAGAAAAAAAGAACTCTTTCTTTGGGACAAGATAATCAGATCATGTGGCTTTTATCATATATTATAATTTTTTGTACTACTATGATAAATTAAATGATTGTCCGTGCAATATACATGATATAATATTGTTTATTATATTAATAATATATAATAATTTATATTATTATTATTATTGTTATTATAAATATTTATATTTTCAGATATAATTAATATAAAAAATTTATATATTATTTATTCAAATCCAACAAATATATAAAAAATTAAATAATTCAATCCATAAAAAAACTACATTTATCCATTAAAAAATATGATTCATACTTTAAATATAATTATTTATATTAAAATATGTAATATTAGTAAATATGATTAATTTGATATTTCATATGTCAAACACGGATTCAAAAAAAGTTGTTTAAGTTCTTAAATTTTATTTAAAAAAATATAAAATAGAAAAAAACATATGTTAATAAATAACGAAGACACATATAAAAAATAGAGAATAATTCTCACTTTTTTATTTTTTATTTTTTTATAATGATATAAGATTATTGGCCTTTTTGTTTATATATATATATATATATATATAAAGAAGTATATTCAATCCAAAAGATAAAATCTTTAATATTATAGTTCTCCTCACAAAAGAAAAAATTGCATATTGGAATAAAATATTAGGACTTTAGAGTGAGTCAAAGTCACCGATTCAGTGCATTTAATTCTCCAAGTACTCAAAAACCGAATTCTTGTGACACATAATAACGTGAGATTTGTAAACATTGGTAACATGTCGTTATAGAAAACAACATGGCATTAAAATATAAAAAAAGAAAAACTCAACTCTCTCTAATATTGCACACGATTTTAATGAAATAAATATGAGATAAAGAAATTATATATTACAATTTTAAGTATTTTATCATTTTTATGATAAAACTTTTTTTTTTTTTTAAATATAGTATTGTATCATTTTATAATCTTGCTTTAAAAGTTAAATTTAAGTTTTGATTGAAAATTTTATATAGTACAAATATGGCTTAATAAGATAGATCAACGAATAAATAGAAAATCGTAAGACTCCATGAATTATATAAGATTATATATTCATTCACTCAACTAAAAATATTTATTTGTTAAAATAATATTTTAATTTGTAAAATAAAATTAAAGGAATTTTAATTTTGCACTAAAATATTTTTATTAGAAGAAAAAGCTTATTATTAATTAATTTATTTATTTTTAAAATATAACCGTGCATTTTAATTAAATTTGCGCAACTTCTTCCACCTATTTTAAATTGGAGACAATATTATAGGGAAACTTTATGTTTTAGTGTTTTTTAATATACATTCATATTGTATCGTATTGTGAATTACCATCCTCACAAATCTCAATTGTTCATAGCCGAACACATGTAGATAATTGAGATTTGTTCGAGAAGACAATTTGCAATAAAGTATAAATACATTTTACTACTTTCATTATAACACTTCTCCATTTCCACCTAACACCTAAAAATAATAAATAAATAAAATAATACAACATGCTAATCTTTCTTTCTTTCTTTTTATTTTTTTAATAAATAAAAAAAAGGTCAACCTCATAAATACCTAATACCTATCACTCTTCAAGAAAGAAAAAAAAAAAAAAAAAAGAAGGAAAAGGACAGATAGTTTTGCCTCATGTTTCTTTTTGTTGCACGCATGTAATAAAATTTTAACTTTTTGCACCTCATATTCTTGTTTTTCTAAACTTTTGTCCCAAGTTCTTTATATTATTCGTTTCTGTCTATTTTACTTTTATTAGTTTTTTCTTTTAATATCTGTATTTAGGGATGTTAAAAGGGTTACAACCTCATAGATCGGCCTGTTTAGCTCGAAAAATTATAGGATTAAGGCTTGGTTTTATTAGCTTGTCTAAAATCAGCTCGTTTAGCTCGAACTCAATTAACCCGAAACCCTATAGGGCTAGCCCGAGAGCCCGAACTTTTCTTCTTATTTGTCTATTTTTTAATATCGAATTAATAATATACACCATTTTGAATTATTTTTTATACACCATATTTAATTTTTAGTAGAAGATATTAAAATTTATGTTTAATTACTAGAAGATTCTAAATACAGTCATTCAAATTTAACATAATTTCAAATTTTATATTGTGAGTGCTTTTAAAACTAGAATTGAGAGCATGAAATAGTGTATGTCACTTAAATGTTTGAATCTTTAAATTTTGTATAGTGATATAAAGGTTATAAAATATATAATTTTTTAATATTATGTAAAATTGTATTTTAAATATAGTATAATATGTATTTAATTAAAAATTTAAATTTAAATATATAATATGACTATTTCGACTTATAGCCCGATAGTGGCTCGATTAGCCCAAAAACTTGTAGGGTTAGGGTTAGGTTCACCATAATACAAGCCCGTTTCAAATGACCCGATTAGCCCAAAACCAGTTAGGGCTAGTCTGAAACCGACAGGACTAGCCCGTTTAACATCTCTATCTGTATTTTTCATTTTTAATGTTCATTTTAAAGGGATCGATGAGAATTAAAGATTAATGTATAATTAATAAAATAATTGAGAACAATAAAATTATATATACGAACCCAAATATAATATATAAAGTACATAAACAAAAAGTTAGAAAATTGCTGAATTCGGAGGAAACTTGGTACGGTCCCACACATTAAAGCGTACCCAATAAACGAAGGTAAGACTAGCCACACCCTAGCGAGGTTTTATTCTAAAATCAATTGGTTATAGAAGAAGTGACTCACTATACATATAAACTAATTTTTATTTTTTTTGACGTGGAACATAAATTTAATATTTCATCAAAAATAAAGTTCCGACAAAATAAAAAATAAGAAAATTATAAGTAACTACAGAGGGTAGAAAATGCATTTTTCCTAATTTTAAATGTGCATTACTTGCCATTATTTTAATTATAATTAAAAAAACATGTTAATAATAATATTCAAAGTCTTCCCCAAGAAAACTGGTCAATCATCAAGAAAGAGTAATCAGATAACGAAGTTTCCCTGGCTGCTAACTTGTAATCTCTCTACACAACATGGATTAAACAAACCTTAATCCATCCAAATCTCACTATAAATACACCAAACCCCTTCATTATTTATAACCCTAACTATCCATTCATATAATTAATTATTTATTCATCTCCATCATGATCAGACACCCTCACTTTCTCCCCCTCCTCCTCCTCCCTATCCTCCTCGTCGCCGGGGCAGCTGCCCGACCACTTCAGAACGGCGAAGATGGCCTGATAAGGCTGAAAGGGATAGATGGTCAAGGATCGGGAGAGAGGACGATAAGTTGTGAGCAAATGTATGGGTTTTTGCCATGTTCGGAAAGTGTTGGGGGGCATTTGTTCTTGATTGTTGTCTATGAGTTTCTGCTGTTTCATGGAGAATCATATGTTGCATCTGGAGGAGAGAGAATATTCAAGATTCTTGGCCCTGGTGTGTTCGGTGCTAGTGCTTTTCAGGTCATCGGATCCCTCCCGGAAGCCCTAATTCTGCTTGGTAAGTAAGCTCGACCCTTGATTCTAGTTTCGTATTTTATTTTATCGATGCTTGTCGTGCGTTGTTATTCTTGGTAAGATAATCTAATTCAGACCTTTGAATTTACTCTTGTGTTTTATTTTATTGATGCACACCGTACATGAACCTTAGCTCGTTCTTCTTTCTACGATTAATTAATTTGATTGTTTGATCATAAATCTTTGATATTTTGTTGTGTTTCGATCTTGGGTGACTTAGAATACAAGACCAAGGACGTTGCCAGACCTGCAATCTATAAATATGACGTGTCAAGTTATTATTTTATCATATTTTATATTCTGAATGTATGTATATATATATATATATCACATATGATTTTATTAATAGATAATATTGTTACCGTACGTGAAATTATATATAGCTAGTTTGCATCTGCATATGCATGTGTTGAGTATTCATGCATATTATATTACATAATTTAAAATATATTAGTTAAATTGTACCTAATTTTATTTAATTATAATAAGCTTAGGAATGTTTAATATTTAATATATTATAATAACGTCACGTTTATATATTACACATGCATGACGTAAGTAAATGCAAATGCATGCCTACTTATTGTTATAAAACAATTATTTATGAATCCATAATACTAAATTAAAGTCGTGTAAGCAATACTTGCGTAATTAGAACCTTATTAAGTAAAAATTCATATTTGATACTCCAAGTTAACTAGGGGGGTGGGGTGGGAAAACAACAATATTTTCCCACAATTTAGGGGTTCATTATTATCAATGAGAAATGGACGATCGGATTTAAATTTTGCTAGTATGAACGGATATAAATAATATGACAGAAAGTTAAACATGAGATTATTATTATTATTGTTATTATAATTATTGTTATTATTATTATTTTATTTTATTTTTTTGTGGGTTGGGGAAAGAAACATAAACGATTTTAGCAACAATTTATGATTTTTTCTCAATTAAACCTCTAAGCCTGTGGAATGGGATGGTCCGAGGTTAATTTTACTGGTATAGACTAATGTGAATTTTAAGAGTGTTCAAATATAAAAATTAATTATAAAATAATAAATATTACGTCGTGACGAAAAATATAATAAAAAAGTGGTTTACAAGTTACCCTAACTAAAAGCACCCTATCTTATTTCCATCTTTATTAGCTTATTTATAAATTTATTATTTAGTAGGACCCTTGAATATAAATCACACCTACTAAAATTAATTAATTAATAGTAATTTTATTGTTATTATTATTATTATTATCAAATTTCAAATAAGCAAGTAGTTAATTACATGATTATACTCATAAGGACATCCCACATATCCCTGCTGGCGCAAGCTAAAACACTTTTCTTGTATAGGATTAGTTGAATTCGTGAAGGAATAGCCATGATCATTTATTCTTAATTTTGTAATTATCTAATAAAGTTATTTAACTTTTATTTATTTATTTATTTTATTAATTATACATTGTGGTCCATGCAAGCAGCTGGTCTTGACTTTGAAAAGTTCAGATGTCAATAATAGATGGCTGCTGGGCTTAATTCAACATGGTATTGGGCCGATTAAGTTAATGGATTTAATCTGCAAATGTGGGCCCATTTGATAATGGGCTAATCCATATGAGATTTATGCTAAAACTTGATAAAATGTTTATCAATTCCGTGGGCTTCAAAACTGCTCCACTATCATTATATAAAGGGTTAATTATAGAAAAATAGATGGTTCTTTTTTTTTGTTTTTTTAAATTTAATTATATATTATGAAGATTGGAAATAAAAGTTTAATATTTATTTATTTTCAATCGGGAGATGATTTTTTAATAGAAATTTAATGACAGCTTGTGGATCTCGACATATTGTCACAGTACACATCATATAAAATAAAACTCAATTTAAATTTTTTATTATAATAGAGCACATCATATCGTAAAATAAAATTTGATTTAAATATTTAAGTACAATAGCGAGTAAAACTAATTATATAAATTTGATACGTAACATATATGTGTATTTTTAGTGAAGTTAAAGTTTGAATTTAAGTTGGATGGATGGTGATAGAAAATGTCGAGCGCGAGAAGTCACCTCTTATTTGTTTGTGCATTGAATCTAATGATTAATATTATTTTAAATAAATTAATAATATATGATAGATAAAATATTGTTGAAAAGATAACGTGTAATAGATTTTGATGATAAAGTACAATACTAAATAAGTGTTAAAAAAAAAAAAAAAACTCAATTCATTTTCTCCCCCTGAATTCATATTTCCAGCATCCGGGCTGTTGAGCAACGAAGAAACTGCTCAGGAATTCGTGATTACCGGAGTGGGGTTGCTCGCCGGATCCACAATCTTGCTCCTAACCCTAATTTGGGGCACCTGCATTATTCTCGGCAGTCAAAATTTCCCCAATCACTCTTACTCTAATCCTTCAGAATCCGGTAATAAGCAAAACCCGCTCGAGAGACTCCTTTCTTCCCTATGGCCAGGTTTGATCCTCAAATCTTCTGCGGGATTTAGTTATGTTGAATTCAATTTATTGTTTTTGGTTCAATTGTTCCTTTATTTTATTTTTTTGCAGGTTATGGTGTATTAACGGATACGGGCACGAGTTACACAGCCAGAATTATGCTTCTTTCAGTGATACCATTAGCAATGATCCAAATTCCAAGAGTTTTTGGATTTTCATATGCTGGAGAACGAGTTTTTTTGCTGTTCCTTCTTGTTGTTTCTGCAATTCTTCTGCTTGCCTACTTCTTCTATCAGGTATTCCATTCAAAATCTTCAATTTTGTTCTAGTTAACATGAAGTATAAGCTTAGTACAATGTGTTGTTGTTGGGCTTAATTAGATTCATCTGCATCCCTTTTTGAGACGCATTAGGCCTTATGTGCGTGTGTGTGTGTGTGTGTGTGTGTTTTCTATTGGAGGCCATGCACCTGGATTTTTGTAGGAAAATCTTGATGTTTGGTCAAAATCTTGTTGCCTGATATACAGTAGTCAGATTCCTCTACTGCAAACTGTGTTCGAGGTCGATTCATAAAAATGTTTACTGTGGTCCACCATCATCTCCTATTCAACACTTTAAATGAAATACGCTCACAATGCATGTTTATATGGACAAATATTGTATTGCACACAATATATTGACTATGTCATTTTATACACGTGGCATATGCTTGTAATGTGGAACATAGGATCTCATGTGGGTATATTTAAAGATTAGCTTTCCTTCCCCAATTTGATCACCTTAGAGGTACTCGTTATTGATTGACTTAATGGTTCATTTGTATGTTACTAATCCATTTGTTTCACATATTGAGCAGTTCTTTCAGCCTTGGATTCAGAGGAGGCGTTTACTGTATATAAAGCATGAGCATTTAGTAGTGGATATTTTAAAGCATGTGCAAGACCAGACAAGGGGAAGACTCTTAACGGACAATGGTTCACCAAATGTATCAACAATAAAAAGGTACATTTTGACAATGTGTTTTGTCCATGTAATACTTTTATATATCGTTACATACTTTTGTGGCTAAGGATTTCAAATGGGTGACAGCAAATTTATTACATTTCTTTCGATCATTTTGATTATTATTGTTACAAAATATCTAGCAGCTGATTTAATTGTGTTTTCCATTGTTTAAGTGGATTGTATCAATTAAAATCCTAGTTTCTAACTTTCTGATAAAAATTCCTAATGCCATGCTGTGTGTGTGTTGTGTGTAGGCTATTTGAAGAGAGGGATCACGATAGAGATAATGCTATCTCTTTCCAAGAGTTAAAAGAATTCCTACAAGAAATCAAATTTAGGAAATTCAACACAGATGGTGATGCTACAACCACAGAGATGATGAAGGACTTTGACATGAATAACGACAAGAAAATAACTATGGATGAATTTGTCAGTGGAATGACCAAATGGCTTGATAATACAAAATATGCAATGAGTAAGAGTTATCACTCTGTTAAATCGCTGAGGGACATGTACCAGGTAATTTTCTTTGAAGGGTGTGTAATGGGAGACAATTTCTTGAAGCTAACAATGTTTAGATATTAAGATTCTTATGAATATGCAATTTTTTGGTTGAATAACATACAAAACATAGTTATTCTGACATAGTTTAATGTACTTGTCTGAACTTTCTTCAAATTTTCTCTACAGGTTCTTAAACCCTGGATTCAGAAGAAAAGGGAAGAGCGTGAAATGATGAAACGTCTGATTCCTGATATTCTAGAGCATCTCCAGAACTCTATGTATGGGAGTCTGTTGAAAGAGGACGGGACTCCAGACATTGCTGCAATAAAAAGGTTTTTTTTTTTTTCCTCTTTTTCTTTTTTGGTTGGGCAAATTGTTTGACATTTACCATAGCAAATTGTTTGACATTTACCATAAACATAGTTATGCCTGAATTAAGTGCATCTTTGTGAAAAAGTAGGTTCCGAGTAAAGGTTATATTAGTTCTCCTGTAATCTTTTGCTTGATTCAAATTTCATTTCTTTACAGGTTGTTCAATGACATCGATCTTGATAAGGACAACTCCTTATCATACTTTGAACTAATGCAGCTGATTGCCAATATCAAGTTTGGCGTAATTCCTTATGATGCTGATGTAGCAGCATCGAAAATAATGGAAGAACTCGATATAAGTGGAGATCAGTTGATAAGTGAGGAGGAGTTTGTTACAGGATTGTCCAAATGGCTTAACTCAGTGTACCATGAAAACCATAACTCTGAAGAGAAAGGAGATAATGATTATCAAGTAATTACATTTTCTTTTAACCTCTTCTTGCAAAGATTGTTATTTCTGATCAATTATTAAATTATAAACTAAATAATAATTCCGCAGAAAACATGGGAACAAACAGACAAGCTGATAGAGCACAAGTTCGTTGATAAATCACCTTTAGCTTGGGCAAAAGCTTTAGGTCTCATCTTTCTTGGAATTCTTATGCTTGGGCTTTTAGCTGAACCTCTTATTCAAAGTGTTCGGAATTTTTCCACCTCTGCAAACTTGCCATCATTTTACGTTGCGTTCATATTCGTCCCACTGGCAACGAATGCTAGGCTAGCAGTATCTGCTATCAAGGAAGCCCGCAAGAAGAAACTACACACAAGTTCTTTGACATTGTCTGAGGTTTGTGTTGTCATCTTTGTGCACACCAATATACTTCAAAATTAGAGTTGGCAATTTTGGCCCCGCTCAAATGACCTTCCATTTAGCTCGGGCCGGCCCAGTCGGGTGGGGCAGTTGGCCCGAAGAGCCACCTCCATTCAATTTTTTTTCTTTTTTTAAAATGATTGTTTTGATTAATGCAGATATATGGAACTGTATTCATGAACAACATTCTGGGATTAGCTGTTCTTCTTTCTCTGATCTATTTTCGCGATATATCATGGAATTTTTCAACGGAGGTTCTTATGGTTCTTGGTGTATCTGCTATTATGGGATGCCTTGCAAGCTGCAGCACTGTTTTTCCTGTTTGGACAGCATTCTTGGCTTATCTTCTTTATCCATTGTCATTGGTTCTAGTCTATGTTCTTGGAGAATATAATTGGTTATCCGACAACCTTAATCAGGTCTTACAAGTTCAATGAATTCTGAAATTGTAAAGTGAATCATAGGATCTTTTTTAATTTTTTATTTTTTCATTGATTCTTTTACAGATGTATAAATCTTGCATTCTTTGTTCCTTGTTAAGTCTATACTGTATTTCAAGGCTGTTTTCTGTCAGATATGTGCCTTGATTGTTTGGTGATGCTGAGAATTTCTATTTACAGATTATTATTATTATTATTATTATTTTTTATTTTTTTTATTTCTATTATTGTTATTGTTATTATTGTTATTGTTATAATTGTTATTTTATTGTTATTGTTATTATTGTTATTATTTTTTTGTTCTATTATTGTTGTTATTGTTATTATTATTACTAGATGTTCGTCCATGCAATTTACGTGATATAATATATTTATTATATTAATTATTTATAATAAAATTATGTTATTATTATTATTTTTAAATGTACCTAGCCTATTATTTATGTGATATCCTAAGCCTCTAACTACTCTCCGACCAATATAGTTTATGCATCACATTCATTTTATAATTTTATTTGCTATTTAAAATTGCATTTTTAATTATTTTGAAGCTCGTATTTGATTATATTTTGTGTATGGTTAAAGATTTTTGTAGGGTCTACATTATAGGTTTGAACCCCTTGGGCCAAATGTCGAGAAATAAATTAAGTGTCAAGTATTAATAAACTAGAATTACACGTGGCAAGTTTATAATAATAATAATAATAATAGTAATAATAATAATAATAATAATAATAGTAATAATAATAGTAATAATAATAGTAATAATAATCATAATAATAATAATAATAATAGTAATAGTAATAGTAATAGTATTAATAATAGTATAATAATAATAATAATAATGATAATAATGATGATAATAATAATGATAATAATAATAATAATAATAATAATGATAATAATGATAATGATAATGATAATGATAATGATAATGATAATGATAATAATAATAATAAATAATAATAATAATAATAATAAATAATAATAATAATAATAATAATAATAATAATAATAATAATAATAATAATAATAATAATAATAATAATAATAATAATAATATGTTGTGAGATGTTCCCTCTTAGTCATCCATTAAGACACACAATCACCCATCTAATTTACTTAGCCATGAAGATAAGTATTTAAAAAAATTTCAAAAGTAGTGCCTTCAACTACTTATATTATTAGCTAAAATATTTAAGGGAAGAGCGGAACAAAATGCAAACCAGTAACAAGAAAATTGCATTCCTTGGGTATAATTCATCAGGTATGGATTCTAATTCTTTATTCTTTGCATATTAATGATATATTTTAGTTGTAGACTTAGTGGAGCATCACGTTTTAAAAAGTGTATGTTATGCTTAGTTTAGTAAACTTCTTTAATTAGATGGTTTTAATTATTTTCTTTTTTAAATTAGTGAATAGTGGTATAAAAGGTTGGAAATTAGGAATATATATTTAGTGGTTATAGCCCATAATAATTGGTTGATGTTGTTCGAACATATTTTGCTGCAAATAATAATAATAGCTGTAAAGTTCACTTCAATTCATAATAGATTTTAATAACCTGATTTATTTATGTGAACTCACATATTTAAAAGGATGATTGACAATTACTTAACACCATTAATGAAATTAATTCTTGGAAAGTTAACTGATTCAAGTATTAAATATTCAATAATTAAGTTCAATAGTTGTCGTGTGCATTGGGTACAAGTTTGGTGGACAAAGTTACATGTGTATATTTTGCTAAATTAATATAGTAGTATGCTACTTTAACTTAGAAGTTTGATAGTATGATATAAAGAGAAATAATAATAGAATTAATTGATCATGTGATTTGTTTAGTTATGTAAATAGAGAAATGTAAACAATATACATGTGTTTCTTCCAACGAGATAGAAGATTGAGTAGCTTAATTTTGCTTAGTGTAGAGTTGATGTATGTGCAAAATATTGATAAAAAAAGGTTGAAATTTATGAATTTCATAATTATGCTCACAAGTACAGAATGACTATTATTGATTAATTGGCTTTTATTTTAATATGTTACTATAGATTAATTATTATGGGGCACAAATAGCAAGATTCAGATACTTGCTACTAGAGAAGAGGTAAGTAGAAATTCATTTGCAAGTACAATGCATAGACATAGTACTTGTTTATATTATTTGGCTATGAGATATTTGTGACTTGTGCATCTTGATATTGATATGAATTATGCGGTGTGAATGACTAATTTGATATTGTATAAACATAACATTCACGATCATTGGCATGTGCATGCATAGGTTGTATATATATCCTGCTTTGCATGCACTATATGATGAAAAAAATAGAAAATGTAAAGTTGACCACTACTAGCATATTGAGGCCGGTGGCATGTGAGACATGGATAGACTTGATTCGTCAGGCTGGTGGCATGTGAGACAAGGATATACTTTATGTTATGCTGAGCCGGTGACATGTGAGACAATAATAGACTTTATGATATGTTGAGCCCGTGGCATGTGAGACATGGATAGACTTGATTCGTCAGGCTGGTGGCATGTGAGACATGGATAGACTCGATTTGTTGGATCGGTGGCATGTGAGACATGGATAGACTCTATGATTATGATTATTTATTGAACTAGCTCTTCCGGTGCACAGTAGGATGGTCATAGGCCCTAAAAAGATAAAAGATTCAAAACATGTGTTAGAGTGTCATTAGTATGCATTTCAAGTATATTTTAAAGTTTCTGCGAATATTTAACTTACTGTACACGCATGATTTCTGCTTACTGAGCTTTAGCTCATCTAGTTTGTGCATTGTAAGTTAGCGTGATGGTGACGTGTAAGCTCATGGTGTACGAGGCATGCTGTTTGTGCTTCAGCAAGCTTTTGGGGCTCGGTGTACATGGATCACGACCTTTGAGGTTAATCCATGAGCTTACTATGCTTTTGATCTCTATTTTGTTTTACTTTTTGGGCTTGTATAATAATATTGGACTTTTGACGCGTAAATATGAGTTTGATTGTGGTGAATACTTTTGCATCTATTGTGGATTTTGTTTGGATATAAATGGGCCTTTGTTTGGGGGATGAATTGTATCTCGTAAATATGTTACAGGTGTTCATAGGTGAATTAAAAAAAAAGATATGTACATGTTTAATCAGGTTAAAAGTAATTTATGTTTTGGGTTATAAGGGTGGGGTGTCATAATTTATACCAATTATATTTATATAAATATTATTCAATTTGAAATATAGTAAATATTACATTGCATTTTCATTTTTTAAGTTAGTTTTATTAAATAATGAATTGAACATTATTTTGAAGTGATATTTGAATTGTTCATCAACTGAATATAAATATTTTAATTTATTAAAAGTTACTGAAGTTAAACAATACTTAATAGTATAGTATTTTTTAGTTATATCCATATAAAATTTTGATATACTATTTATTCAAATTCATCATATATATCAAAATTTTTAAATTAATAATTCAATGCATAAAAGTTTATATTTCATCCATAAAAATTATATTCCATAATTTTAAATATAATTATTTATTTTAATATGTACAATATTGGTGTCAAATTAAAGATAAAAAAAGATTATTTTGATATATCATATATAAAAAACGGACTTAAAAACAAAAACATTATTTGAATTCTTAAATTTTAGTAAAAATTTAAAATATGTGAGAGAAAAAAGAAGAGAGACTAGCCCATGTCAATTAATTGTATCTTTCTTTTATATTAAGTATAGATTATTGTTATTCTTATTATTCTTATTTTTATTATTGTTATTCTATTATTGGTATTGTTATTGTTCTATTTGATGTTGTTGTTGTTATTGTTGTTATTATTATTGTTATTGCTATTGTTATTGTTGTTATTGTTATTGTTATTGTTATTGTTATTGTTATTGTTATTGTTGTTGTTGTTGTTGTTGTTGTTGTTGTTGTTGTTGTTATTATTATTATTTTGTATTCTTACATTTACATCATAAGTGATGAAATAATTGAAATTTCACATATAAGTTGTCTCATATTGAAAAAATGAAAGAATGAAGATTATCATATATATCCAGTTAGAGGCGGGAACGGTTCCGGTTTGGAACTGGATTCCCCGGTCAACAGTCCGGTTCAACCATTGACTCGGTTCTGGTTCCAAACCAAAACCGTCTGACTCATAGTTCGGTTTCGATTCCCTGCTTTTCGGTTCCAGGAACCATCGATTTCGGTTCCGATTTGAATCGATGATTCTAACCGCCTTTTTGAAAATTCTAGCCGTTGAAGATCAACGGCTGAGATAAAACTTTAGTAAAAATTTAAAATATGAGAGAGAACAAAAAAGAGAGACTGGCCCATGTTAATTAATTGTATCTTTCTTTTATATTAAGTATAGATTATTGTTATTATTATTATTCTTATTTTTACTGTTATTCTATTATTGGTATTGTTATTGTTCTATTTGTTGTTGTTGTTCTTGTTAGTTATTGTTATTGTTATTGTTATTATTGTTGTTGTTGTTGTTATGATTATTATTTTGTATTCTTACATTTTACATCATAAGTGATGAAATAATTGAAATTTCACATATAAGTTGTCTCATATTGAAAAAAATGAAAGAATGAAGATTAACATATATATCCAGTTAGAGGCGGGAACGGTTCCGGTTTGGAACTGGAATCGCTGGTTAATGGTCCGGTTCAACCGTTGACTCGGTTTTGGTTCCAAACCAAAACCAAAATCATTTGACTCACAGTTCGGTTCCAATTTTCTGTTTTTCGGTTCCGGTTCCGGTTCTAATCGGCGATTCTAACCGCCTTTTTGAAAATTCTAGCTGTTGAAGATCAACGGTTGACCGTTTATCTCCAATGGCTGAGATTCTACAACCGTTGGGGAACTGTTGGTTTGAACCAGAACCGGGAACTGGCGGTTCTAACCGCCGGTTCCCAGTTTCGATTCGAACCGACGGTTCTAACCGACTGTTTGAAAATTCTAGCCGTTGAAGATCAACGGCTAAGATTAACTAGCCATTGATCCCCAACGGCTGAGATTCTGTAACCGTTGGGGAACCGGCGGTTCCAACGGATCTTTTGCTTCTTTTTTTTCTTCTATAAATACCCCCTCCCTACTCATTTTCTTTCAAAAAATCTAATCTCTCTCAATCTCCCTCAATCTCTCTCAATTATATTGTCATCTCTCTCAATCTCCCTTAATTTCTCCCTATTATCTTGTCATCTTTCTCAATCTCCCTCAATCTCTCTCAATTATCTTTATCTTGTCTTCTTTCTCAATCTCTCTCAAATGTCGAGCTCAAGCCAAAGAGGACGTGGAGGTAGAGGATCATCTTCTTCATCTCGACCAACAAAAGAAAAATCACCTATGCCGACGAATACAAGTGCTGGAGCCGGATTACCACCACCATCTCCTATGGCTCCATGGTATCTTCATCTTGATAGTAAAAATATTGAAATTCCGATCGAGGGACAATAATATTTTCATGCTCAATTAGGTTTGTATTTATTTTATAAGATATCTCTCTTAAATATTATTATATACTTTTTTATTTTAAATATCTCTCAATTATCTATGATTAATAATTTATTATGTTTATCAATTTAGGTGCACAAAACGAAAATCAACCGATGAAAAACGTCTTCCAACTAAAGAGAGTCAAAGTCAAAGTACGCGACAAACTCAAAGTGGACAAGATGAGGCACTAATATCGGATATCTTTTCCGTTCACTTCAAAAGAGATTTGCAAAATAATAAAGCAATTTGCAACTATTGCGGGTTGGAATATGTTTTTAAAAAAGGAGTAGGTTATGACACGTTCAAAAAATATTTGCAACGTTACCATTCGGACAAAGTTGAAAACGATTGACGTCAAACACAAATACCTCGTGGAGGATTCACCAATGAACCACAAGGTACGGCTTCTTTATTTAAATATTCCGATCCAATAATGAGAAAATATTTATCAAAAATGGTTTGTGGTATGTTTTTTCCTTTTAATACTGCTGAAAATGATTTGTTTAAAAATTATGTGTCACTATCACTAAACCCTCAAGCGTCTAGTGTTTCACGTAGAACATTAGTTCGTGATACTGGAAAAATTGTAGGTGAACTTAAGTTGTCTTTAATTGATATATTTAATTCTTTACAACAAAAAGTTTCAATTTGTGCAGATATATGGACGGATTATTGGAGAGAACATAGTTTTTTAGGACTTACTTGTCATTGGATAGATAATTCATGGACAATGCAAAAAAGATTACTTGCATATAGAGAATTTGATCAAACACACACAGCTGCAAATATTTCTCATAAAATTCATATTATTTTGCAAGAATATAATTTAGTTACAAAATTTTTTTCAATTTCCTTTGACAGTGCTAGTGTTAATACTTCTAGTTTGCCATTATTAATTCAACTTTGTCAACAATCATTTACGGGTAGATCTTTTCATATTAGATGCATGTGTTATGTTTTAAATTTGTGTCTACAAGATGGCATGGAACATTTTAAAGCACATATAGGTCCTATTAGATTAGCAATTGGACATTTAGCTAGACATGCAACTTTATGCAAAAAATGGAGAAGATTTTGTAAATCATTTGGTGTGAGTGCACCCAAAAAAATCACTAAAGATGTGCCTAATCGTTGGAATTCAACATATAAAATGTTGAATTCTTCTTATGAGGTTAGAAATGAATTATGTATATTTTTTTCACAAGAACAATTAGGCATTTCTTTATTTCCAAGTTCATGGGATACATGTGTTGAATTAATTTCTCTTTTGAAAGTTTTTAAAGATGCAACGGAAGAATTATCCGGATGTTACTATCCCACTTCTCCGTTAGTTATAGATCATTGTGTTAAAATTGCACTTATTTTACAATCATATTATTCGCATGACACTTTACAAAATTGCATTGCAAGCATGAGAAGTAAATGGTTAAAGTATTATAAAAAAATTCCCGATTTATTTTTAGTTGCAAAACTTTTAGATCCTAGAATTAGAGAAGATGGTTTAGAAGAATTACTAAGAATGTATTATGATCTATTATTTCCGGTTAAGGATAATGACACTCATAATCCACATATAATTGTAGGTAACACAAAACAATTACTTTATGAAATTTTTAAAGAATATAAAATTTATTACGGTGATAATTTAAACAGTGAAAGTGGTAATGAAAATGAAGATATTGGAGGAGGTAGTTCAGTTACGGGTCAACCCGAACATTATCATGATCCGAACTTTCAACACCTTAGTCAATATTATAGGTTTTATGATATTAGAAAATTAAAAAAGTAGAGGAGCAATAGTCTTTATCAAGAATTAGATAATTATCTATCTACTACTTTTGAGGAACTTGGATTTGACAAACCCAACGAGCTTTTGAGATGGTGGTCCCGAAGAGAAAAAAACTTTCCTATTTTATCACTAATTGCAAAGGAAATATTTGCGTGTCCGGCTTCCACCGTCTCGGTTGAACAAGCATTTAGCACTGGCGGTTACATTTTGAATTTTCGAAAATCCAATTTAAAGGTGGAAAATCTAGAAAATCAAGCTTTACTTAATAATTGGTCAAACGCTGAGGTAAGAAAATAAGAAGTAAATTTTGATGAAGAGGATGAGGACGAAGATGAAAATGAGTATTCGACCACGTCCGGGAGCGATTGAATCACGCCACTTCTCAAGCATCAAGGTACGTTATAAGAAAGTAAGAGAATTACGTCGACTTTGATTCCTCAACTATGAGGATACGTAGGCAACTTAATTCTAAATTAAAAATTAAATTTTAATTTCTAGTTTATAGTTAAGCTCAAGTCTTTTTTTTTTCTCTTCTATTTTTTTTAATAAGTTGTAATTGAAAACTTGTAAAGTTGTAATCTCTTGTTAAAAGAAGTAAATGTTTTTAGGTAAGTTAATTTTTTGTTGTAACTTTTTTTTTTTTTTTTGTAATTTTATTATAAGTTGTAAAGTTAAGTTTTGATTGTTGTAATATATATATTTTTTTTGTAAAATGTAGTTGTTTTAGTTAAGTTAACTATATTCAATTCAATCTCTTCTGATAATCAAATTTAAAAGACCAAGAATTATTTTTGAAAGTTGTTAATTAAAAAAAAAAAAAAGGAACTGGGGAACCTTAACTGGAATCGGGAAACCGCCGGTTTCGGAACCAAAACCGAAACCATATATATAACGGTTTGGTTTCAGTTCCGTCCTCCACGGTTCCAAGAACAGCCGATTCCGAAACCAAAACTGAAACCAAAATCGGGAAATCGTGCCCATGTCTATATCCAGTGTGCTATTCTTTCTATCATTATATAAACCTTACTAGGATTTGACTGGTTTCAGTTTCGGCTATTAGGTACCGTAATATCACAATGTCTAACTTTGATTATTTTTCATATTTAGAAATGCGTTTGTTAAACATAATTTTTATTTAAAAAATATACGTTTTGATGCGACTATCTTTCGCGTTCAAAATTCTATGATCTTCCCCAATTTTATAATTTTTTTTAATTATTACTCAATAAATCAATTATTTAATATAAATCTACAAATTCTAACAATTTGTTTTATAATTACTGAATTAATCAATCATTAGATATATACTTTCTCATAACATAATAACATAAATCAATCAATTAATTTGATATAAATAAATATTATTTTTTTCTTATTTATTTAATTATATATTTTAAAAATATATCTAACTATGTCTAACTAAACATGCTTCGAACACTTAAATTCCAATCTAAACGTCGCTTATGAGCCCTGTAGTTTAGTGCCATTAATTCCTTGTATAAAATGAGGCCCGAGATTTACCATCCCACCCTTAAAGGAGAAAAAAAAAAATTAATAAAATCATATTATATATATATATTCATTAATTTTAAGATATGTGATAAATGATATCCTTTTCTGTATGGGCCGATTAGTAACTTCCTCAGGCCCACCACGGTTCTATCACCATCAGAATTCGAGGACGTTAGATCGGAACAGCCCATCCTCCTAATTAATGGAGTTGAGTTATTGTTAAAATTATTTAAAATATTTTTGAGTTTTTGATATTGTATTTAAATCTATTTTATTATTATTAATAGAATCGAACTTAATGAGTTTTAATTGAGCTAAACACGAGTTGAATCGAATAATTTAATATTTTTGCAATTATTTTTAGATTTGAGCTGGATGTGTCATTGTTAAAAATTACTTAAAATAATTTCGAGCTTCTGACATTGTATATGAACTTATTTTTTATCATTAATAGAGTCGGACATAAATGAGTTTTAATGAAGCCAAACATAAATTAAATACAGTAGTTTGATATTTTTTCACTTATTTTAATATATATTTAAGATATTTTATTATTCTACTAATAAATACAAAAAGATATAGTTATTTATCAAATATATTAACTCTTGTTTTTTTAATATATTAATTAAAAAACAAATTATAATAGTTTACACACACAAATATTAGTTAATAATTATTTACATTTCAAATTCAATTCAAATAATTCAATACATAATCAATATTAACCAATTTAATCAATAAAAAATAACTATATTTTGTGTATCTAATATCTCATTTTAACATATGTGATATGAATATAAAATCAAATATCATGAAAATAATTAATTCAATATGTCATATATAAAAACAGAGTGGAAACGAAAGGTTATTTATATCATAACAAATAAAAAAAATCAAAAAATTGATAAATTAATTAAAAATGAACTCATTATTTTTTTTAAACATATTTCTTTATTTAAAAAATTAGTGGAAATTATAATTAGGTCCTTTTAGTGAATCAATTTTCAACTTGGGACCCCTTCAGACAAAAACAATGATAAAAAACAAATAAGTCCTTTTAATGAGTCAGTTTTTAACATCTGGTCTCTTCAGACAAAAATATGACAAAAAGAAAAAGGAAAAAAAGGAAGTGGCTCCAGACTAAATTATCCGTACCACTCATTTTCTTAAATTTCTAACTATTTAAATTTGTAGAAAGTGTGGCCTTCAATCATATATTCTTTTAATTTTTTAATCTTAAATTTTAAAAGTTTATAATATTTTTTGTTTTCATGAAATAAATATTGAATTAATTTTGTTTTCTCTGATCACAACTGAAAATACTGAGTACAAATTATACATTTCGTCACCACTTTGTGGAAAATCGTTAGGTATGAATATGTTAGATACCTGTGACTCGATTGGTGAAATAGTGTCTTTCCTCCAAAGCATGTTTTTTTTACCAACGCACAAAGAAAATATTTTGTTGCGAATGAACAAGATATTGAGAAATTGTCTATATATAAAATCATAATTATGGATACGGGCCTTTTCAAGCAGTAGCATGAGTGCAATCTTCCCGATCAAGTGAGTAATGACTTGAAACGAAAGAGTTCTTGTCAATGACGTAGAACAAATGATTTTTTTTTTCTTAATTTTGATTAGATATTTATATTATATAATTATTGCGGTACATTTTAGTACTTACAATATTTTTTATATAATAAAATTATAAGATATTTTTATTTATAAAAAAATTACATATTTTATTTAAAAAATTATATTAATTTTTATTATAGTTATTATATTGTGATAATTATTATAAATGGTGCAAACTCTAAAGGGCAATTATCTAGTCGCGATTCAATTAATTTAAACGTCGGCTTCATCTCGTTACCTGACACCTGTTCGAACCCCATTATTATATCTTCTCAACTACACTGCAATTCTGCCAATACTGTATTATATCTTCGTTCTCACAGGCTGTCAAAACTTACGCCATGGCTACACAGCTGAAGCCGAAGCTTCTCCTCGCCGTTTTCTTCTTCCTGATCCTATGCGGCTTTACCTACGGTCGATTAATTTCCGATCAGTCGGATCTCTTATCTGATGGCGTCTCCATTTCCAATTTCCCGCCATTCATCCGCCTCCACGCGGCGGAGGAGGCCTGCGAGCAGACCTACGGCTTCATGCCGTGCACCACTACTGCGCTGGGAAATTTCTTCTTAATTCTGGTATACGGCTATCTGATGTACCTCGCAGCGACGTATCTCTCAGAGGGCAGTGAGCTGTTGCTTCAGATCCTCGGTCCCGGAATTGTCGGCGGTCTCTTCCTTCCCATTCTCGGAGCACTTCCGGATGCAATGCTTATTCTCGGTGATTTTTTTTCACTAGTTATTATAGATTTTCACTACTGTTTTTAGCAATATTTTTACTGGTTGTTTGAATTTACTATGAATCCCCTATTACTTGAAATTTAGAATGACTGATTCGTGGGATCTTTTGTGCTTTTTTAAAGAAATAAATATAAAAAATCTTTTGAATTGTATGACAGTTGAATTGCTATAAATTTGACTTCAAATTCTCTTCTCAATTTGAAATTGATCCTTACGGAAAGCATCCATTTTCAGTCGGTGGAGTTGTCGAATTTTCGGCTGAAAATGGGGAAACTTGTTGATAGTGAAAGTCAGAAGAGATCTGATTCCGATAAACTCTAAATCAGAGCTGAAACATAAACGAGTCATTGCTTTCCAATAGCCATTTACCATTTAAAGTGGTTTCACCAAGTGTAGTGTAGTAAAATAAATATGGATTACGAACTATCATACTTAGTATTTCATGTTGATGAACACTTCTAGTCATTTTGACTGAATAGGGAGGGAATGTGAAGAATTTATTTAGATGATAACAAGTCTTTCACCAATTGGGACTTTGAGATAAGTTATATTTTAGTTTAAACTTTTAACTACATGCATGATATATAAAGATATAGATACCTATCTTGGTGTTTTTTCTTGCTTTAGCTTTACACTGGCTGAAAAAGTCACATGTAAATTGCCTTGTCCTAGTTGTACGTTCTAAACTTTGCCTTGTTATACCACCTTTTCATATTGATTGGAAAAAATATATATGACTCCCTCTCTCTCTCTCTCTCTCTCTCTCTTGTTTTTTTTTTTCTGAGGGATAATATATATGACTTGAATGTAGCAGTTTGAAATTATTATGCGCTTGACAATCAATTAACATATAAGATTAGTTGCTGCATTTTTCTTCATACTTACTTATTCTGTTGGTTTTTCAGTCTCTGGGCTATCTGGAAGTGCAGAAACCGCACAAAGCCAGGTCTCAGTTGGAATGGGACTGCTAGCTGGCTCTACTGTCATGCTCCTAACTGTAATTTGGGGTACCTGTATTGTTGTTGGAAAGTGTGATATAGAGAATTCTATTGCAATAGACTCCAGAGACACAAAGGGCTTCAGCTTAACTGGTTTGTATCTATCTTTTCCTTGGAGGTTCCCATATGTCTGAATAGTGTAACTGGCCTTATTCGTGCTGAAATGCCTTAAATTTAATCAGAGACTAGCCATTGCCCTAATGCAGCGCTTAGGGCCTTAGTTGTTTTGTGCATGTATTTAAGAAAGTACGGTTCTCTATTTTAGTTCTTTGATGTATTTCCTGCCTCCTTAGGTTCAATAAAACTTTCATTGAGAAGAGCATCAATTAAGAGATGTCTGTTCTTGTGATTCATTGAAGTTCTTTGGCATCCTTCAACCAAGACCTCAAATTTCAGTAACTTTCCCAGTTGGCAAATGAACTTTCATGCCCGCAAGACAAATAACCAAACATGAGTCAAGAATAAGTAGATCTTTTTCCTTGTAAAGTGGAATTACAACAAAATAAAATAAATTGAATTTATACCTTCAGGTTAAGTTAATTTTTCTCTCACAACAAGATTCTTGAATCACGATTTTAACATTTGCTCCATTTATGCAAAAAATTGTGTAAACTCGTACATTTACAGTGTATTGGTCCATGCAGGCTCTGGCGTTAGCACTGATATATGGACAAGCTATGCAGGCATTATCATGGCTATTTCCGTGGTTCCCTACCTAATTGTTCAATTGCCACTAATTCTGCACTCAAAATCAGGAAGGCACTTGGCTGTCTTGGTCGGTCTTATTGTTTCTGTTTCATTGCTTATCTCCTATTGTGTTTACCAGGTAATTATGCATTTTCTTTTTTTAAATTTCCTTATGTTTCTTCATATCACATCCAAATAGTTTAGAATTTGGAGGTCGCTGGAACCAGAGGCCTCTATAGATTCCTGAGTCAGCTCCCAAATACTGGGAAGTCTTTTTTAAACTGGTTCCTGAAGTGGCCTCTCAAATATTTTTCTGTTCAACTAATTTAACAATTTTTTATTGATGAAAGTCTTTGAGATCAAATTTCATTTGGAAAGAGTATCATGTCCAAGGTGTCAGTAGGTTTCACCTTGGCATCTGCCAGGTCAGCATTCTGAGCTAATTTGCAATTTGCAAAAATTGAAATAAATGCATGCATTAATAAAGATCTAGGAAAGCAAAAGGTTACTTACTTCCTTTTCCACGGGGCACCAAAAATGATATAGCCATGGTGCCATTGCCATTCGTTGCAAATTGGGAGTAGCAAGCTAGCCAGAAACAAAAACTCACATTTTTCGTTTGTTTGATACGCATAACATGTCAATTTGTGTGGGAAATATATTATGTTAGGTGTTGCTATGCAGTTTGTGGATTTTTTTATTTTATTTTAAAATCGAGTGGATGTAGTGCTTTATTAATTATAAATAATAATTTAATGTTCCTTGAAATTAATTTGCAGGTATTCCAGCCCTGGATTCAGAGGAGGCGACTTGCCTATGCAAAGCATAAACATATCATAGCAGGAATTCTAAAGCATCTTAAAATGCGTTCCTTGGGGAAGCTCTCCACAGAAGATGGAAGACCTAATGAAGAAGTATTAAGGAAGTATGTCAAGTGCTTTCCAGCCACCCTATCTACCTTTTTGCTTCTGTCTATTGACATGTGTTATCCTCTCTGATATGGTAGGATCTTTAAGACAATTGACGATAATGATGATGGACACCTTTCACACTCAGAACTAAAAGCTCTAATCCTTGGAATACGTTTTAATGAGTTTAGTTTAGATGAGAACGATGCAGTGGAGAAGTTGATGAAGGATTTCGATACCTCTCTTGACTCGAGGGTTGATGTAAATGAGTTCATTGCTGGAGTTGGGAGATGGCTGCAAGAGGCCAGGGGTGATAATGCTGCTTCTCAAACTGGTTCAATGAAGTATATTGATGATTATCACATGGTATGTCGTCATGTAATCACCTTTTTTCAACGTGTTTCACTCTTTACATTGTTTTTTCATGGTTTTTGTGTGTGTGTGTGTGTGTTGGTAGCAAACAAAGAGAGAACATGATCTTTTGGGCGAACAAAGTGATGAGATGGTTGAGGAAGTTGAGAATCCACGATGGAACAAAATTAAAGCTGTACTGCTGTTGTTGCTTGGAACCATTATTGCCGCTGCCTTTGCTGATCCTTTGGTTGATGCTGTTGATAATTTCTCTTCTGCTACAAGTATTCCTACTTTCTTCATCTCGTTTATCTTTCTGCCATTAGCTACCAACTCAAGCGAGGCAGTATCTGCAATTATATTCGCTACCAGGAAGAAACTAAGATCTGCTTCTTTAACATTTTCCGAGGTATGCTGCTTTTTTCATTTGTTTATTTGTAATGTCATTGTTATAGTGCATTTCACTGTGTCCATTTCATAATTAGCTGCGACATCCACTTTCCACTTCTCAGGAAAAAGAGAATTAAATTGACCTAATAATAAAACAGATCCCTAATTTTGCGAACTTCTGTCATTTTGGACCATTTTTTGGAATTGTCAATTCAGCTATTTGGGTGCAATTTTTAGCTAGTGTATCTGATAGAGTAAAGAGTAAAAAGAAAATAACGTATATATTGAAATAGGGAAAAAACACAGAATTCCGGGAAGATTATCCCGACAGACTAGCTGCCCAGCTCTAAGCCGATCGAAGAAGATGACTAACTTTCTGAATGCCTCTCATTGTTCCAATCTCCCCTTATTTATAATCCATTATACTACAATCTAGCCCTTTAATTAAACTACTAGTATCCCCAAGAATCTTCTGCTAAATAAACTCTAAATATCTTTCCCCAAATCTGCCCCTACTTTCCTTCTGCGAGTGTAAACCAAAAATGGCCGAGATTGATTGGCTCTATCAATTGCCTCCCCATTCAAAACAGCCTTGTCCTCAAGGCTAAAGCTCGGAAACTGGCCCTTGAAATCAGTGTCATCCATCCAAGTTGCCTCTTCTTCTGCTCGACCGTGCCACTTGACCAACACTTGGCAAACCTGATTGTCGTCCCTCCACACCATGCGGGATTGAATTATGCGTTCTGGTGCAAATGTTTGCGCATCAGTGGCTAAATGAGATGGTAAGGTATTTGAAACAACATGGTTTCCAGCCACTGGTTTAAGTTGAGACACATGAAAGACTGGGTGTATGCGAGCTGAATTTGGCAAGCGGAGGCGATACGCAACCGCTCCCACCTTCTCAATAATTTCAAAAGGCCCATAGAACCGAGGGGCTAACTTAGGATTTTCTTTGCGCAACAAAGAACTTTGTCGATGAGGGCGCACCTTCAAGAGTACCTTGTCCCCAATTTGATAACTGACCTCCCTCCGATGTTTATTGGCTGCTCGTTGCATTCGTTGTTGTGCACGTTCCAAGTTGCTCTTCAATTGCTTCAGCATTTCATCTCGTTCTAGCAGTTCATCAAGAACAGCCTTAACACGAATTTCTCCCGGAAGGAATTGAAGTAATGTTGGTGGTGGACGACCATAAACACTGAGAAAAGGTGTTTGGCCTGCTGCTGATTGGAAATTTGTGTTGTACGAATATTCAGCCCAATGCAGCCATTTCCCCCATTGTTGTGGTTGTTCTGAAGCAAAACACCGTAGATAAGTCTCCAGGCAGCGATTTAAGACTTCTGTCTGTCCATCTGTTTCCGGGTGGTAGGCTGAACTCATTTTTAATTTTGTTCCGGAGGCCCGAAAGAGTTCTGTCCAGAAATTGCTCATGAAGAGCGGATCTCGATCCGAGACAATTGATCGAGGAATCCCATGCAGTCTCACTATTTCTTTAGTGAATAACTCAGCCACCCGTTTGGCCGTGAAAGGGTGCTTGAGCCCAATAAAATGCCCATACTTAGTGAAACGATCTACTACAACCAATACACAGTCGAGCGCGTGGGAGCGTGGAAGGCTCGATATGAAGTCCAGGCTTATATCCTCCCACACTTGTGATGGAATGGGCAGCGGCTGCAAAAGCCCAGCTGGGGAGAGGGTCTCATATTTATTTTTTTGACATACCAAGCACTGGGCGACAAACTGTTGTACTTGCTTCATCATACCTTTCCAATACACACTGCCAGCTAGCCGGCGATAAGTCCTATAAGCACCCGAGTGGCCCCCTGACGGGGTAGAGTGGAATTCCTCAATCAATCTAGTGGTCCATGAAGCTGAACGTGGTACCACAATCCGTCCATTGAAAAACAGATTGTCGTTAATGACCGCAAAAGGCCCTTGATAGTTGCTGTCAGTTTTTAGTCGCTGCACAATCTCTTGTATCTCCCGGTCTTCACTCATTGCTAGCTTAAGAGACTCCCAATCAACCCATTGGGGAAGTGAAATCGCAGATATTTCGGCATCTTCCTCTTGCCTAGATAAGGCATCCGCAGCCCGATTAGTTGCCCCTGTTTTATAAATAACTTCAAAATCATACCCTATAAGCTTGGCCACCCAATTTTGTTGTGCCGGTGTAGTGATTCGTTGCTCTAACAGATGTCGTAAGCTTTGGTGGTCGGTGCGAACCTGAAATTTTCTCCCAATCAAGTAAGGCCTCCAATGTTGGATTGCGAGCACCAGGGCCATTAATTCTCGCTCATAGGCAGACTTCGTTCGGCCCTTCTCGGAGATAGCCTTGCTGTAGAAAGCAATGGGACGACCAGACTGCATTAGTACTGCTCCTACCCCTCGTCCAGAAGCATCGCATTCTATCACAAATGTTTGGGAGAAGTTGGGCATGGCCAGAACTGGGGCTGATGTTATGGCCTGCTGTAAACCACGAAAGGACCTCTCAGCTTCTTCATTCCACTGGAGGCTGCTAGAACAGTCCTTTTTAAGAAGCGCTGTTAGTGGCTGAGCTAGCTTCCCATAATCTTTTATGAACCGCCGATAGTAACCTGTTAGGCCTAGGAAGCCACGCACTCCTTTGACCGTTTTTGGCACCGGCCATCGTAAAACTGCTGTTATTTTGTTGGGATCCATCTGGACTCCAAGCTCAGATACCATGTGTCCCAGATACTCCACCATTCGCTGTCCAATGGAGCATTTTTTTCGGTTGACTACGAACAAGTTGTTGCGCAGTATATCCAAAACTTCTCTTAGATGGTTCAAATGTTCAGACCATCCAACGCTGTAAATTAATATGTCATCAAAAAATACTAAAACAAACTTACGTAGGTAAGGCCGAAAAATATCATTCATTGTCGCTTGGAACGTTGCCGGTGCGTTTGTTAACCCAAATGGCATTACCAGGAATTCATAGTGCCCTGAGTGTGTTCGAAATGCAGTCTTTGGGACATCTTCTGGAGCAACTCGAATCTGGTGGTATCCGGACCGAAGGTCAAGCTTGCTAAAAAATTTTGATCCATGCAGTTCGTCTAACATCTCTTGGATGACAGGAATTGGGTATCTATCTGGAATAGTGACTTTATTCAATTCTCTATAATCTGCACAAAATCGCCAACTTCCATCTTTTTTTCGAACAAGTAAAACTGGGCTGGAGTAGGGGTTGCAACTTGTCTGTATTATTCCAGCAGCAATCATTTCGCTCACTAGTTTTTCTATCTCCTCTTTCTGCATATGTCCGTATCGATACGGCTTCACATTTACCGGTGTGGTACCTGGCTTAAGAGGAATTCTATGGTCTGAAGAGCGATGTGGGGGAAGGAACTGAGGTTCTCCAAATACTTCAGAATACTGACGCAACAATTTCTGGAGATCGTTCTCTTGCTGAAAATTTAGTTCACTTGATTGCCCTGCTGCTAGAGGTGCGTTGTCTATTGCCCATAGAACAAGGCAAAACTCAATATCCTCCAATTTATGTAAAGAGGCAGCAGAAATTGTGCTCCGGATCCACGCTGGATTTCCCCTTAGGACCACCGTCTCATTGCCCCAAGTGAATTCCATCGACAATTTTGCCCAATTGGCACGTACATCACCTAACAGTGACAGCCATGATAAACCCAAAATGATGTCGATTCCTCCTAGAGGAAATACATAACATTTGATTGAGAAGCTAGCAGGTCCCAGCTCAATCGAGATGTCAGGACACTCTCCAAATGATTCTGTTTGTCGCCCGTCCCCAAGTCGGACTTTGAAATTGGATCTAGGGTTTATGTTTAGCCCAAGTCGCCTTGTTGCTTGGTCGGAGATGAAACAATGGCTAGCTCCACTATCGATCATCACCAGGACATCCACCCCATTGATCTTGCCCATAAGTTTCATTGTTTGGAACCCATCAAAGCCGGCAGCTGCAGTTTGAGATAACTCCAAGTGTTGGAGTCGTGTCTCATCAGGGGCCTCTAACGCTTCCACCGTCTCTCCCACTCCTGAACCATTCAACTCCGTATCATCTTCATCCTCGCTGCCAATGAGTATTCTCAACGTCTTGTGTGCGCAATTATGAAGAGGATGGTAGGGTTCTTTGCACTTGAAGCACAAGCCACGAGCTCGAAGATCAAGGAACTCTGAGTGTGACATTTGCCGTGTTCCGCGGTTTCTGTTTGTGTGTGGATCTTGCTTGGCAGCATCAAAATGAACCCTTGGAATGTTGGGACGAGAAATTGGACCAGTCCCCACTCTATTTGTTACTTGAGCTTTATTTCCTTCTTGTAGGGCTGCTGATTTTTGTGGGACTGAGCCCATGTTGGTAGTGCTAAATCCCTGTCTTATTCTCCAGCCTTTATTTCGAGAGTATAATCCCGCTTCAAGAGAGAGTTCTTGTTCGATCTCTCTCGCCAGGTGCATGGTGTCAAAAATCTCGACAGCATCTTTCGATCTGATTCTTACCCTAATCTCATCACGTAAGCCATTGAGAAATAATCCCAAACATTGTGATTCGGTGATTCGTGGGACCAATGCCATTCGGGATGCAAAGTCATCAACATATTCATCCACACTGCTAGATTGTCTGGTGGCAGCAAGAGCTTCAAACGGATTCGCCAAGGGATTTCCTCCGTATCTCCTCATTAACTCATACGTCAATTGATTCCAAGTCATCTTGGGAGATCGGTCGATCATCCAACGGACCCAGTGTAGGGCCGCTCCTTCCATGCAGACCAGGGCTAATTCGACTTTTAGCTCCTCTTTTGTTCCCTGGATCCGAAAGTACTGCTCGGCTCTTGAGATCCAAGCGACTGGGTCCCCACCACTGAAATTCGGGAGCTCAACCCTTTTAGCAGAGAGTTGATACTCGTTGTGGGATGATGCATAATTTGGTGGCTGATTGAATGGTAAAGAGCCACTGTTTCCCTCACCGTTGTCGATAGCTTGGAAGTTGCCACTGGATTCCTCAACAAATTTTCCTTTTGATAATATGGCCAGCACCTCTTCTATCCTGCTGTCCAGATGTTCTAATTTATTCCGTTGATGGGCTAGATCTTCTGTTATAGTTTCGACACTCTTCTCTACCGTATCCATTCGGTTCTCCATTCTGGTATTGGTCATCTTTTTTTTTTTTTTTTTTTTTTTTTTTTGGTCGGCAGGTCGGACCAAATTGATAGAGTAAAGAGTAAAAAGAAAATAACGTATATATTGAAATAGGGAAAAAACACAGAATTCCGGGAAGATTATCCCGACAGACTAGCTGCCCAGCTCTAAGCCGATCGAAGAAGATGACTAACTTTCTGAATGCCTCTCATTGTTCCAATCTCCCCTTATTTATAATCCATTATACTACAATCTAGCCCTTTAATTAAACTACTAGTATCCCCAAGAATCTGCTGCTAAATAAACTCTAAATATCTTTCCCCAAATCTGCCCCTACTTTCCTTCTGCGAGTGTAAACCAAAAATGGCCGAGATTGATTGGCTCTATCAGTATCGAGATGGAAATAAATCACACGTGTAGCCGTGTATTGATGTGGGGGATACATAGATATGACTTTAGAGGTAAGATGTGTTTTATGCTCCTGCACCAGTTGAAGTAAATTCAATATACAGTTTGCACAAACACACATGCTCAAGTGTAAATGTACAGAGGGATGGTATACACAACTTCATATCCATTTTGATGGTATATACACCGTCTTGCTTATTTTACCACTGTACCATTTACAAGATCGGTTCTAACTTAGGTCAGTTTCTGATGATATATAATTTGGATCTGTATTTTCCACGTTGATATAAGCACCAGCTTATTGATAGGAACCGAGACAGGATTAGGAAGAGTTAGAGAGGTTGGTTAGAGAGATGTTGGCAGCAGATGAGGCTGGTTAGGGAGATTTTGGGCCCTTTATCACTTATGCTTTGTTCCCATTTATCAATATTAATCAGTTCGTATTTTCCCAATCCCAATCATCCAGATGAATTGACCAAGTATACCCAATTAACTAAACCACGGCTAAACCGAACCACATTTTAAACCTGTTCAGTTGCAAGTGATGTGGAAGAGACCATTGTCTAGTTTTACATTCCTGACCATCTATCTATGCTGCTTATTTCAGTTATATGGTGCTGTTGCCATGAACAATGCCCTGTGTCTTTCGGTCTTCTTGGCCCTCGTTTACATGAGAGGGTTGGTGTGGGACTTCTCGTCCGAAGTCCTGGTGATCTTGCTCGTGTGCATTGTGATGGGGGTCTTCGCCAGCGCACGCACGACTTTTCCACTGTGGACATCTCTGGTAGCTTTCGCGCTTTATCCATTTTCGTTGGCGCTTGTCTACGTTCTTGACTATGTCTTTGGGTGGTCGTAGGTGCAGTGAGTACCATTACTTATGACACGTTGATGAACAATACATGTACACAAACTTATGCATGTACAACGCATTTACACACTTGGATACACAGAACTAACTGTTTCGACTTTTGGTGGTCATTAAATTCAGCATTTTGTTGCCTTTTAATAATCCTCCACCCTTCATGTTTTTCTATATGTGATTTGGATTGAACCCTCTCTCTCTCTCTTTCTCTAAATACTAAATTGTAAGTTGCGTTGATTATTTTCATAATTTTTTCATCACAAACACACAAATGTTGTACACTATATACGTATTTACATATATATTATAATACGGTGATAAATACATTAGAAATAATCTGTTATCTGTTTTATATTATAAACGATAAAATTGTAGTATTTCTCGATTTTTATGTAAAATAAAAAAATCAAGCACGTGGACTAGTGTAATCTACTATCTTGCAATACTTTGTTTTTTTTGGAAAATTAACTGTCTTCATTCTTATAATTACTAAATTCATTTTCTTTTCGTTCTTAATCAATAATTTTGGTGTTTAATAATATAATTTTTTTTCACACGATCTTTAATTTTACTAATATATATCATATATTAAAAATAAAATTTAAATCTGAAACATGCAAATTTTTAATGGTTGATTATTAGGTTTATATTTGAATATTTATTGTATGTTAGATTATTTGTATTAAGTTTAAGCTGGATATAAAAATTAATTAAAAAAATTAGACAAATAATTTTTTTTTAAAGAAATAGAATGATTTAATTTAATTCTTTTAATAAATATATTAAAAATAGTAAGTCGTTGGACAGAAAAATCTAGGAACAGCCAAATTCCCACCGGAAAAAAAGACGCCAAAAAGCGTCGAATTGCTTCCCCTTAAATCTGAGAGAGATTGAGGTCCACAAAAACCATCACATTTTGCGCATTCAACAAAACAAACAAACGAACTTTTCAATCTCGTTCCACACTGAAGCTAGCCACACTACATGCTGCAGTGAAAAGAGGATCCCGGAAACAATTTCCTTTTCCTAATCTTGAAACTGGACGATCGGATAACATCGTCATCCTTCTGCAGCGTCTCCCCAACAATCGAAATAGAGTCAGGCCTGGTGAAATACGTAAACAGAAGCTTGATACCGTCCAAGAAAGTGTTGGTCTCTCCAGCTTTGTTTCTCTTCCGAATCCCATAGTGGAGTGGAAATACCCCTCCGTTCAACACCTCCATGTGCACAGCACCACCAGCGACAAGCAACTGCAAAAAAACCAAAGTTCTAAGGTTAAGTTATCTAACAATTTTTCCACCTAAGCCCAGTTGAACAATATTCAGAAATCTCCACAGCCAATAAATCCGCAGAGCTTAGCTAATTTTGAAGAAAGACTTCTTTTTTAGCCACAGCTTGAGTTTAAATCAATTTTCAGCCAACTATGTCTCTTTGGTTTTGGTGGTTTGGGTTAGAGTGAGACAGCCTGGGCAGGTGTACATGGATGACTTGCTTTCTATTGGTACGAGCTAATGTAGGTGGTGCGGGTAAAATTAAAAACTTCAATGTATTTTCAGCCAAATGAAAGACTTCACCAATCATTGAGCCACCTAAACTTGAATGGGATTTACCAAAATTACAAGCAATTTTCTCCATTTCCAAACCTCAGAAATTGCCAGTTCATCATATTTCCTGTCCACTAGAATGAGACTAAATCCTCAACATTACAATGCAATATACAACCATATTGCACAACTCAAGTACTAAATACTACACACCAGTGCAATCGATCTTCTATCCTTTCCAAACTATATTGAACGACATGAAAGAAACGTCTCTTCAATATAAAGTCGTTTAGTTGCTGGGAATGGTCGACTTGTGGCCTCTTCTATTGTGTCACAACACAATCATTGGACACGCCTTAATGTGGTTGTCTTATCCATCACCATTTTTGTCATCTATTGCTACCATTGTAGTGAATTGAGAGTTGAAGTTACGGTTATCACATTGGCAGCGGATTCTGAAATAGATGATGGATTTGAGATGTGTCTGGTGGCATTATCCCTAAGCAGTTCAGAATAAATTCAAGATTCTACATCCATCTATTTTCAAGTTCAAATATTTCTACAACAAATTCGGTTCCCCTGTTAACTAAATTGCAGACCAGCAATGGAGTTCGAAGAACAATCAAGTATACAAAACGAATACTCGTTCCATTCACAAAATTTAAAACGCTAACAGCAACGTCGGAAGATCATATTTTAAGCCAAAAATAAAATTTACAACGAACTGGAAATAATTCATTTTTCAAAAAAAAAAAAAACAAATGAAGAGAAGAAATAAATACCTGCTCATACTTGTGAGTAAATGCGAGGCGCTCATCCTCGGACATATTGGGCCGTAAAATGACCATGGTCTCGTACTGGCGGAAGCCCGGAGGGCATTCGGGCTCCTGCTTATCTTCCGACCCGAACGGCGGGGTGTCGCTTCCGCCTGAATCTCTTTCAAAGATAGACATGTCGAATTCCGCTCTCACGGTCGGTTCTGCTGTCCGGGTGTTTAGGCTGCTTCCGAGCAGTGGAATTTGGATCGGATTTTTCGGTTTGAAGAAAGTTTGGAGAGCGACAGCAGAATGAGAGTGAGGTATGCGAGTTTTGGGGATCATGAGAGTGGACGATGAGAGAGAAGCTGCCGCCATTGTTGGCTTCTCCAAAGGTCAGAGGACGAGGGAAATGGGATTTGAGGTCGAAAGCGATTTTGCATCAGCGAACAAAAAACGCGATCAGCTAACAGCGACTTGAGATGGCAAGAATGTAAATATGTGAAGCTCGTTGGGGGCATTTTCGGACTTTGAAATTTTATTTGAACTTGAAGAGAGATTGATATAGGATCTTGAATTTAGCATTAGATAATGAATGTGTTTGTGTATAGGAAGATATGTTTTGAAGATTAGACAAAAAGGGTTGATTAAAAAGAATCTTGAATCATTATTTTTAAAATTTAACAATATTTTTAATAAACTATTAAATGTTTTTTTATAAAATATCGATCACGTTTTTAACAACTAATTGCAACACAATCATCGTTATTAAATGTGTATCGACGAGATCATTCAAAATCCAGCATATATTTCACAATTCCTCACCACCATCGTTGTGAACCGAGAGTGAAGGCGTGACAACAATAACTTAAACCATCAATTTATTATAATGATAGCAATGGATGATGAAGTAACCGGGGATATAGAATGATCTTGTCAAGATATGTTTAATTATGATAGTGGTCCGCATGATGACGACACAGTTAGATATCCAAAAATATGATTTAGGTTAAAAAAAATCATATTCGATGAAAAACTTTAATAAATTTCATATAATATGTAGCAATTTTAAATTAACCCATAAAAAAAGTGAATTTATTTTCTTACACAATAATTATTCTTGTGACCTACCTAGTATGATCGAATGAACGACTTCTAGTTGTCTGCACGTACAATGCACGGGGTGTAATATGTTTTATTATATAAATATATATAATCTATTATATTATATCAATTATATATATAACTATATTTCAATTTGAAATATAGTTGTTATACTAAATTGAATTTTCTAAAGTTAGCTTTATTAAATAATAAATTGTATGATATTTTGAAGTAAATTTTTTATTGTTCTCGAACTAAATATAAATATTTTAACTTACTAAAAACTATTGAGGTTAAATAAAAATTATAATATCATATAAATTAATAGTATAACTTTTTTATTTTAAAAAAATATATATGTATATATTTGTAGATTAAATTCATATATTATTTATTCAAATCCAACACATATACCAAAATTTAAAAAATTATAATCAATTCATACAAAATTAAATTTCATCCATAAAAATTATATTCCATGCTCTAAATGTAATTATTTATTTCAATACATATAATATTGATGTCAAATTAATGATCATAAAAAGAATATTAATTTGATATATCATATGGTAAAAACAAATTTAAACAGAATAGTTATTTAAATTTTAAATTTTGAGTGAAAAATAAAAATAGGATAGAGAAAAAAAAGTGGAAGACATGGGTCAATAAATTGTGAGATACATGTTAAAAAAAGAGAAAAAATGAATATTACTTTGACATTTGTTTTTTTTATTAAACTAGATGTCCGTCCGTGCAATGCATGGGATATAATATATTTTATTATATTAAGAATTTATAGTAAAATTACATTTATTATTATTATTATTATTATTATTATTATTAGAAAAATGTTCATAACTTATTATTTATATCACTTATATAATATTACTCAATTTAGAATATAGTTTGTTATATTAAATTGTATTTTAATTTTTTAAAATTAGTTTTATTAAATAATAAATTGTACCATATTTTCAAGTGAATTTTGAATTGTCCATGAAATAAAAATAAATATTTTAATTCACTAAAAATTAATGAGGTTAAACAATAAAATAAAATATTATATAAAATAAATATTATAATTTTTTTATTTTTATAAAAAGCAATATATATTTTTAAATTAAATTCATTTCAAATTTTGATATACTATTTATTCAAATCCATCATATATATTAAAATTTAAGAAATAATATTCAATTCATAAAAAACTATATTTCATACTTTAAATATAATTATTTATTTCAATATAGATAATATTGATGTTAAATTTAATATCACAAAACGAAGAATAATTTGATATATCATATGTTAAAATGAATTTAAATTTGATTTTTCAATTTTAGTGAAAAATACAAATTGAAAAGAGAGAGAGAAAAGTATATAGAAAACACATGTCAATTATTTGTGAAACACACACATTCTTACTTTCGAGCCTCCTTGCTTTTATATCAAGCTAGATGTCCGCCGTGCGATGCACGTGATATAATATATTTATTATATTAATAATTTATAATAAAATTATGTTATTATTAATAAACAAAATGTATCTAATCAATTATTTATATCAATTATATTTATATAAATATTATTCAATTTGAAATATAGTTATATATTTACAAATTATGGTTTTGATTTTGGAACTTGTGATATTTTGTCAAAAATCAAAAGATCCTTACCTTTTATTTTAAACAATCAAACAATCTTGGTTATGAATTAAAAAAATTAGTTCCAAATCGGTGGTTCAAAACCACCGGTTCTTGGTACTAAGATCAATGGAACAAAAATTGAAGTGTAAATTAATCAGTTATAATTTTAAATTAACTTTGAATCAAAAATTAAATCAAACTATCAACAATTATTACAATCTCATAATTTCGATCCAAAATTGAAACTATGCCCACAACTAGTTTTAGTACTCGAGGTGTGTGAAATATACTTGTACAATGCCTTGTAATCTTGAAAATTGAATCTAATTTTAGCAAGTAGGAAATATGATGAATTGGCAATTTCTAAGGTTTGAAAATGGAGAAAATTGCTTATAACATTAATATTTTAGAATTGTATGATATCTATAATATATTTGGGATTATATAATATAAATATGCTAAAAAGATTATGAAATTTGATCGATATTGAATCCATAATATTATTTAATTTTATATGCATTGACCTATTAATTTTAGTTGAAATATATATAATTATTTATTTCCGTGCCAAAATTGTAAATTGAAAGAAAATAAAGAGTATTGTTTTCTTATTTTCTTAACATGATAATTTATGCATCTTGAAAAAAAGTAGTACATTTATATTCTTATTATAATCATCCTACATTTACAAATTATTGAACGTAATTATATATATATAGATATATATTAAAAAAATATTAATGTTCTGTATTTTTTAAACTTAATAATATTATATTATAATAATATATTCATGTATCGCACAACATAAATTATTAGTATGCTTTAATACATTAAAAGAAATCATATGATCCATAAGAGTATATATCTCTAGAATACATCACATCTCTAGGCTTATCTTATTTGAATTTGAATTGTTTATTTATTTCCATCTTTCAATTTATTCTTTTCAATAACTCATCTATCATCAAAGTTAAGGTCTTTAGATAAAGTAAGATAATATAAATAAGTAATTAGTTGTAATTATATTAGATAGTTCATAAGGATACGATACTTGTTATCACTCTAATTTTACTATAATTTTCCTTGAGCGAACATGTACTAATATAAAAAAACAAAAAAATTAATATTATGGTGTCACGGTGGCTCCGCCGTAGCGACGGTGGAGCTAGAGCTGAGGAGAAGAGAGAGAGAGAGAGAGAGAGAGAGAGAGGTTTGTTAAGGCAAGAGTGGGGCCAATGTTGAAAGCCAAATCCATTGTTATAACATTTGAAAGATTTGATGATCAAATAAGTTGATTCTTTCTTTACCCCCTTTTCAATTTTTCAAATTGCCTTTCGGTTTTGTCTCTGTTTGTTGGATCAAACCCTTCCTTTTTGGGCTTTTAAATATTCGGATTTAAAATATATATTTATTTTATTTTGGTGTGGTCCATCCAATAAGATTTCTCAATTTATCAGACAAAATATATTTAGTATCTTATTATCTCTATTCTATAATTGTATGATCTCATTTATATGTTCGATTTTGCTGGAATCTTTTAGATTCTAATTTAAGAGATATATAGATTTTAGATATTTGTACGACGTGATCTTTAATATACTTCCTCTGTCTTAGAAAAAAATATCATGTTTATTAAAAGAATGTTTTTAATTTTTTTTCTTCAACCAAATGAAAGTGGAACATTACATGTACGATTAATTGTATTTGTTGATTGGACTTATTCAGACGTTAACTTTTGAAACAAGATTTCTTTAAAACATAAAATATTATAAAAACATAAATTTTTTTATTTTTTTAAATGTGGGAAGAATATGATTGCATAATATAAATGGTAGCATGCAATTACTTTGATAGTTTTCAATTGAAAAATACAGTATTTTATAAAAATAGTTAATTATCCGAAGATGAAAATTTTGAAATTAAACTAAGATTTTATTTTCTTAATTTTTTTTGAACATCTCGTAAATTTAACAGATTATGAGTTATGAATATCGAAAATATCTACAATAAATTTAAAATAAAAAATTTACCATAGGTAGTAAAAATGCAAAAAATGATATGATGGACCATTTAAAGCATTTTGGATACATAAAAGATTAAAGAAGACTCGCAATAAAACAACAATATGGCCTAAATTAGCTAATTCCTATTTGTGGACCACCATATTTTATAATATAATAATTATTATTATTATTATTATTTGGATTGAATTATGATTATAGTAGTAATCCAAATAATTGTTTCACTGGTATTTGTCAATAAATAATTAAAAAATAAATAAAGTTTGAATTTTTAGTTTCATTTGAGTAGGTCTGCGAAAGAAAATCTGTAATTTGAATTTGATTTTGAATATATCAGCGGAAATCATTGAAACCATATTTGTTTGTTCTCTAATTCACCCAAATATGAGCAAAATTTAAAATTCTTTTTCAAATTAGAAAAAAATCATATAAATCAGATTTTGATCTCCGCAATCATTGTTGATTGGGTTGCGTGTTTTAAAAAACGTAATTTTTTTAATCTAAAAAATAGAGTCGCGTTTTCAAAATCAATCTCTTGTTAAAAGTCGCATTAAAAAATTATGTGTCTTAATTTCGTGAATTAGTTATGTGTGACTTGAATAAGCCACATACTACACGACTTTATTTTTACGACAGAGGCAGTATTGTATTATAATGAAAAATTGAAATAATTTTTATTTTTTATTTTGAAAAATAAATTGGAAGAGTAAGTACATGCATGGACATGCAGGAAAAGGTGAGGGGACCAAAAGTAAAATGAAGCAGAAAAAAATATCCAAAAATGCTACAAACATGCACAATCAAACCTTGCCTTACTCCACACACATTTTTCTGCTTTTAGGAAATCCCATTTTTACTGTGTTATAGAAATTCAAGTCCTAAATAAAGTAATAAAAAAGAAAAAAAAAAAAAAAAAGTAGAGGGAGAGGGAGTCGGTCCAAGGATGGAAAAAGATGAGTGGAGCGAGGATTTGGGCGAGAAATTAGATTGAGATATAGAGGTAGAGCATTCAAATAGCATGCCATAGATTTGCATTATAATGTTTGAATTTTGAAAAAAGAAAAAAATTTGGAGAAATTAGGGAAGAGAAGCATTATTCTGCTTCCTTTTGTTTCGGATATAAGTGATCTGATCTGTCTTTCGGACAGGTCGCAACAACGACTGAGAAAAAATCTCATGCTTTCGGTGAGAGAGTGTGAGTGTGTATCTATTGTGTATGTAACGGTTGTGGGTTGTGTAAATTTTAAAAAGTTGGCAATCTTTGGTGAGTTATGAGGGTTTGTTCTTCTTCTTGTTTCTATAAAACGAGGGGGGGAATAGCAATCTTGACCCATTAACGTTGAGATTTTGTGTAATTTAAAATGCTAGAAATCTGGGTTTTGTAAATTGCTTTAGATTTTCCATTTGGGTTTTCTTTTTTGTAATTATTTTTCAAACCCCTTCTCAGATTTTGTGTTGCCCCAGATTTTGGTAATCTCAAGAATATGATTGGGGATTTGGAGGATGACTTGCCATTTATGGTGAAAACCCCTCCTTTAAATCCCAAGATTTATTGTTGATTTTGATGGGTAGGAGGGAAAATGGCTCAAGAAGAGAGTATTCTAGGCTGTAGTTATAGTGGTGGCAGTGGTGGTGGTGGCGCCCCCGGAGGCGGTGGAGGCGGGGGCCGCGGTGGTGGTGGTTCTAGTAGGTCGAAAAAGATTAAGCAGAAAAAGGTGCCACAAAGAGGATTAGGTGTGGCCCAACTTGAAAAGATTAGAATTGAGGAACAACACAAGAGAGAATCATTACAGGCGGCTAATATTTTGGCAAGAAATGCCGTTGCATCACCTACTGATTCTACCTCTTTTTTCGACAAATTTGGGCCAAATCTTTCTTCTTTTCACAATTCTGCCCCCAATCTTGAAATTCTCCAAGAAAATTGTGTTCAGGTTTCGAAGCATTTCGTAGGAGAGATTGATTCGAAGCCCATTTCGAATCCTAAACTGTGGGGTGGCGATTACAATCTTGCAAGGTTTGATCCGAATTCGAATTCATCCTTCGAAAACGGTCCCGTTTTGCCTCTTCCTGTTGTTCCCCAGAAATCAAAGGAGTTTCATGTACCTTCTTCTTCATCATCAATGGTTAGTCAAGTTCTATAAAAGATATGTAAAGATTACATTATTTATTTATTTATTTATTTTTTATTTTTTATTATTATTATTTTTTATTTTTTTTGAAAATTTGATTGTGTGAATAAATGAATATGTTGCAGTTACAGATGAATTCCTCTTCTGGGATTCAGCCATTATCACTGGCAAGTTCCCAAATGGAGCCCCCTTCAAACCAAAGTTTTCGGAGTAACAATTATGCACCTTTATGGACAGAGGAAGACAAGGTATTCTTGGTTTTTAATTCCACTGACTGAAGTCGAGTTTTTACAATTATTAAGCATAGATGTTGTATATGATATAGTGACATTGCTGAATATCTACATCCTCTTTGTGTGTGGATCTGTCTCTGTTCTGTTTTCTTGATAATATATACATATTTTATGACATCCTCTTTGTGTGTGGATCTGTCTCTGTTCTGTTTTCTTGATAATATATACATATTTTATGACATCCTCTTTGTGTGTGGATCTGTCTCTGTTCTGTTTTCTTGATAATATATACATATTTTATGACATCCTCTTTGTGTGTGGATCTGTCTCTGTTCTGTTTTCTTGAAAATATATACATATTTTATGATATATCTGATTTGGTTATGATGGTATATAGATTGTTGGCTTGAAGAGGTCATACCCCTTCTCTCTAGGAAGCCCACCTGCCCCTTCCTTGAGTTTTAATCCCATTTACGCCCTTTCCTCATCTAAATCAGACGAGTTAGCCCTTTGTAGCAATGGTTACACAGATCGGATGGACCCAAAAAGCATATGCATCAGGTTTATCAATCATTCATTCTTATTCTTGATGCTGAGAAAATTGTTGAGTGTCAAATTCTTGAGTATGCTGACCTCTCTCTCTCTCTCAAATTTCCAGAGGCAGCTCTTCAAACTCGAGTCCCTCCCCCTCTCAATCTTCCAGAGGCGGCCCTTCAAACTCGAGTTCTTTGCCTGAGAAGAAACCAAATGAAGTCACTGCAGATGATGGGAGGCTAAATGGAGACTTTCTAACACTAGCACCTCCTTCGGTTGCTTCTCCTCTCTCGATCGGGAAGCATAAACATTTTCCAGGTTATTCTGGTTATCATCAAGGGCAGGAATATGAATGCAGACCCAGTCAGGTCAGCTATGGAATAGGTCAAATTTTGTGTTCACTACATTCATTTTCTTTCATGTATGACGGTTGAATTAACTTGAAAATTGTACTTATAATTCATCGATAGGAATATGCAAAAGACGTAATGCATCAGCCTGGATCAAGTGGATTAGTAGAACAGCCTTTTAGCTTCTTCCCTGTGAAGAACCAAACCAGCACTGATGCAAGCAATGGAAATGACGAAAAGGGAGAACCCATTGATCTCAATCTTAAGCTATAGATGTGTAAATATTTTACTTTGAAAAAGATCTTGTCGTCTTTATGGTTCATATGAATATGGATACGCTTTAATTTGGATCCCTAAACAACCAAATCCGAACGTCTGACTGTTGAACATGGCGAAAGAGATGGTTATAGAAAAAGAGAAGATGCTTTGCTTGGCCTTCTATGTTGCATTGCCTTTTAGGATAAAGCATCTTTGGTGGTTGGAACCACCAAACTTTACGCGTTTTCGCTAGTTGTTTGGTTTCAGTTTGGGATCAGTCCAGCACACTCAGTAGAAACAAATCTTTACTCGATGTCCTTGAAGGCGACATGTGCCAATGAGGTGACAAACTGGAGTCTGGGTCCTAGCATCTGGACGGGGGCTAGGTGGGCGGAGACTTCTAGAACACTGAGTTTAGCATTGCCTGATGTGATTATGCTCATCTGGCTTGAATGTAGTAAAGTTCTTGAAAATGATATTCAAATGCCAAAAATTTCTTACATACCAAGTATGGCAATGGGTGTTTGCATGTCTGAAACTAGAATGTTTCTAAGCTTTGCACTGAGATTTTTTTCCTTTGATTGAGTATTTTTCTGCCCTATCGAGACTTTCTGTTTCAAGAATTTTGTCAAAAAGATAAAGAGTGTGATTGCTTAGCTTTAAATATAATAAATCTTACTTAAGTGAAACCAAAATTTTGGAAGTTTTTGTTGAGATAGTTATTTAGGGAAAATCTAGTCAGAATGTATTGCTTTTTGTTGTTGACAGTTTCCCTACTATTACTTTTTGATTGGTTTATGTTACTGGTTTTTAGATTGATGGATCTTAAATAAGTTGACAAATATGTTTTGTCTCGTGATTTATTTTATGTGTGAGAGTATAAATTAGTTAAATATTAGCTTGTTAAAATATTAATTAATGTAAAATGAATATTTTTTTTAAATTCCTTTCAATTACATAATTATGTTTTGATACGATGTCAAATGGTATGTTACGGATCAAAAAGTTAGTCGCCTTCAGCCATTCATGGGCTCCTCGTGCTCTTCAACTCAAATGTGATCTCCTCTCTCTCTCTCTGTGCAAAAAAAAAAAACTCTTTTGTTGATGAATATGTGCGTGGATTTAAAATCATTTGTGATCAATTATCTAATTGATTGTCCTGTGTTGATGCACTTGAGCAAACTCATCTATTTCTTTGCGGTTTGGGGTTGCAGTTTACGAACTTCTGCATGTTCGAATGTTCATGGTTCCGATACATCAGGCGAAAGGTTATGATACACTTTATTCTACCAAGAATGATACCGCTATGTCTGACATCGCCCTTGTCGCCTTTGTTGTTTAGTCTCGATCTTCTTCCACTCTGCTGGAAGGTATCATGGGACTAAATAGTCAAGGGGTGCCATTCCAATTCTCATGGTAGTGGAAATTACAATGGCAATTCCAATTCCCATGGCAGTGGAAATTAAAATGGCAAATTCAATTCCCCGTCACAACTCAGGAAATTTTTTGGACTGTCGTAGTGCCTGCCCTCCATATACACCAACTTGCTAGATTTATTGGCAGAAAGAGCACTATGCCAACAACTCCCCCGAACACTATGGTTCTCAACCAGATTCGACCGCCAACCTTGCTCTAGCCTTTTGAGTATCGTTCAATGTTTCATCAGCCAATTCTCCTGATTAGTTTGTGGATACATGCGCCTCAGCGCATAGGACCACAAATGTCACTACTTTGGACTCGTTTTCTCCATAAAATGGTAATGGTAAAGTTGTTGTTTATTGGTTCTTGCTCTTTATGTAATGGTGTTGTCATTCAGAGACGGGACATAAAGGTAATTCTAGCTCGGGGTTGCAGTGAAAATGGGTTGTATATTTTGGAAACGACGATTTTGGTGTCGAAACTGATGATTTGGATTTCAATTTTGATTAATAATCAACAATTAAACTGAACCATTAGCCCACAATTCGAACCATCAACTAGAACCATGCCCTAGAGACACACACTCAACCCATACACGGGCAGAGTTATCTATACACACACACAAACACATATGCACACAGAGTTGCACAACGCTCAACTTAAAATATGCATGTTTGGATTTGAGGGATGGGGGAAGTAGACATGGGCATGAACCGGAACCAACGGTTAATGATTTAGTTTAACCACTGATTCGGTTTTCGTTCAGAACCAAAACCAGAACCTAGTCCATTCGGTTTCGGTTCCAATTTTCAAAACTGTCGGTTTGGTTAAAAACTGACAATTTCAAGTGTGAATTTTAAGAACAATAAAAAATTAATCAAGAACCGGAACTATGGAATCAGTGGTTTCGGAACCAGAATTGGAACCGGCTATATACCAGCTCAGTTTCGGTTCCACCCCTCACAGTCTCAGAATCGACAATTTCAAAATTAAAATCGAAACCGATACAATTGTGCCCATACCTAGTTGGAAAGTAGCTAAGGGATAATAAGTCAATATATCAATTCTTAATTTTTGGAGTAATATTAAATAAAATTAGAAAAAAAAAAGGAGAAGAGAAGAGTAAAAAAAAAAAAAGAAGGTATTTTATACCTACTGTACAAAAAGTATTGACTATAATAATATTTTGATACCTTATCGATATATAAATTTGAGACCTACGATTGCATATTTTTGGTATACAAAATATACATGTATATGTGATTTTGTAAAAAATATTTTTGGTGACGTGGATTGAATTTTTTGTTTATATTTGTTATGTTGGACGGTTGGAAGGGGGATATCAATTATGTGCAACTCTGTTTAATTAATAATTTCAGTAAAATTTTGTTATAGCACAGTATTATATTGATACTGATATAAATTTGGGCTATTATTTAAATTTTAGTATGATATCAATATTAATTTTTTAAATACAAAAAAGATCGTCACAATTATACAATATGTGCTCGCTTTTCAATAGATCTTATCGAACAATACTCTATATTTTAGTTTGGAAAGAAGTTCTATATATATATATATATATATCTTTATTTTGTCAATTAAATATAATTTTCAAGAACTTTACTTTACTCACCAGTCATCCTAAGCTCATTAATAAAAAAGTCTACGCTAGGATCCACTTGCCACCTATGCTTCTTAATCAATCTCGGTTAGACGCAAGACTCCAATCTGCTGCCTTGCTTGGCACATTTCAGCTTCTCCAAGTGTGCTGGACTGATACCAAATCAAAACCTAACAACTACCAAAACGTGTAGGTTTTGTTTGTGTTTGGTTCATCCTCAATCCGAATGAGTATAACTTAATAATTTGTTTGTTTTGGGTTACGGATGGGGGATCGGACATCCTCCCTATCCAAATCCTATCCTACTGATTGTGACTTATGTGATATTTCATAATTTTGCATTTCTCGTTCTTTCTCTAGTGATATGAAGAATGTTATTTACATTTCTTTTTCTCTCTCTGCTGATATGACATATTCAGTTGTCATCATATTCTTCTCCGTTTCAATACAAACATAATTTTTTTATTATTCATCTGGATGTAAACTTTTTGAATATATCCATTCGAATGTGCTACGGACACCTAACCTACATCTCAAAACAGACAATCCCGTTGGGTGGTTGCAACAACCAAAGATGTTTTATCCTAAAAATCAATGCAACAAGAAGGCCAAGCAAAGCATCATCCCGTTCGCAATGTTCACACACTCAAGCGTTTAGACTTGGTCGTGTAGGGATCCAAATTAAAGCGTATATTCGTTCGAACCATAAGCAAGACAAACCGAAAGGCAGAAGGATCATTAAGATTAACAAGATCTATTTCAAAGTACAATATTTACACATCTATAGCTTAAGATTTAGATCAATTGTTCCTCCATTTCCATTGCTTGCATCACTGCTGGTTTGGTTCTTCACAGGGAATAATCTGCTTGATCCAGGCTGATGCATTTGCCTTTTTTCATATTCCTATACGTAAAATACAGGTACAATTTCGAATCAATTACACCGTTATGTATGTAAGAAAACGAACACAAAATTCAGACAGATTTCATAGCTAACCAGGCTGGGAAAATGTTTGTTCGTGGCGATCGTGAGTGGGGAAGCAACGGAAGGAGGCGCTAGTGTTAGAAAGTCTCCAGTTAGCCTCCCATCATCTGCAGGGAACCCTCTGAAAGTTTTGACACAGAGAGATGTCAGCACACTCAAGAATTGGACACACAGCAATTTGCTTAGCATCAAGAATAAGAATGAATGATTGTTAAACCTGATACATTTGCTTCTTGGGTCCATCTGATCTGTGTAACCATTGCTATAAAGTGCTAGCTCGTCTGATTTAGACGATGAAGATGCGGGATGAAAGCTGAAGGAAGGGCCAACAATCTATATAGAAACATAACCAAATCAGATATATATATATATATAAATAATATATGTGTGTGTGTGTGTGTGATCAAGAAAATAGGACAGAAGTAGATTAATGGCTGAAGCCCAGAAGAGGTATTCAAACTTTACTTAAAAAAAATTATTCTTTGCACATTTTTATAGAGCTTGACTGACCATTGATGAAGAAGAAGGTAAATAGAACTGGTTTGATGATCTCTGAGAAACAACAGGAAGAGGCAAAACGGGGCCGTTTTCGAACGACAAATTCGAATTCGGATCCAATATGTTAACTGCTTGAAATGATTCTCTCTTGTGTTGTTCCTCAATTCTAATCATCTCAAGCTGGGCCACACCTAATCCTCTTTGTGGCACTTTTTTCTGCTTAATCTTTTTCGACCTACTACCGCCGCCGCCGCCGGGGGCGGCACCACCACCACCACTATAACTGCAGCCTAGAATACTTTCTTCTTGAGCCATTTCCCCTCCTACCCATCGCAGTCAACCACAAATCCTGGAATTTAAAGGAGGGTCTATCTGCATAAAATGGCAACTCATAATCCCCAAATCCCTAATCATATTCTTGAGATTCCCAAAATCTGGGCCAACACAAAATCTGAGAAGGGGTTTGAAAAATAATAAAAAAGAAATGGAAAATCTAAAGGAATCTAAAGAACCCAGATTTCCAGCATTTTAGATTTCACAAAATCTCAATATTTAATTGGTCAAGATCGCCGTTGCCCCCCCACGTTTTATAGAAACAAGAACAAGAACCAGATTGCCAACTTTTATGGATTTGCACAACGCACAACACATACATACACAATAGATACACACTCACACTCTCTCATTAAAAAAAGCAGGAGAATTTTTTCTCAATCGTTGTTGCGACCTGTCCGAAAGACAGATCAGATCACTTGTATCAGAAACAAAAGGATAGCAGAATAATGTTTTTCAAATTTCTCCATTTTTTTCTTTTCCTTTTTTCTTTAAACTGCATGTCCATGCATGTACTTACTCTTGGACTAATTTTATTTTTTAATATACCAAAAATGTTGTCAGTTGGGTGCGACTTGCAATTCAATTTATACTATTATTTATTTAATTATAAATTATTATTTATTTAATATTACTTTTAATTTATTACTTTAAAAAAATAATAAATTTTAAATAAATAAATAATATTTTTTTAATTAAGGAAGTATTTAATAAATCAGATGCACATAGACTCACTCTTTTAAAATTGTATTTCTAATTTTCAATTCTCGAGAATGCTGGCCTTCGAACCATGGGTACAACATATGTCGGTGGTTGACATATTAAATCACAAGTTCACAACTGCATATTTTGGATAAATAAAATAATTAATTTGCACAAGGCTTTGTCATTTCAAGCATGATTTCGGAGATCCAAAATCTGATTTTCATGATTTTTTTTAATTTCCAATTCTAATTTGAAAAAGAAAATTAAATTTTACTTAATTTTAGTGATTTGGTTAAATTACAGAACAAATAATTATTGTTTGAATGATTTCCACTAACATATTGGAGTTTTTTTATGAAATTCAAATTTAAATTACAATTTCTGCTAACCTATTCAATGAAACTAAAAATTCAAACCAATTCATCATTTTATTTAATTATTTAATTATTTAATTATTGCGATATTCATAATTCAATCAAAAATAAATAAGGCCAACAATAATATAAAATATTCACTTTGCAATTTTGTTACATAGAATTGAAACCACTATGTATATTATTTTTTTTTTAAAAATATTGTAAATATTTTATTCATACTCCAAAAACTTTTATTTCAAAATATTTATAGAAAAAATAGAGTTATGCTTCAATAGTCAAAGTTTTGTTTTACTAAGTTTTTTTTTTTTATTTTAAAAAATTATATAGAATTGAATAATTAAAATATATAAAAAAAAATTAATAAGCATTAACTCATAATTTTTAAAAGGACGTAGTTCATCTAAATAATTAAAAATAAAATTGTATACTACTAAAAAATATAATATTTTTTTTTGGAACGAAAAACTTATCTTTTGGTAATTTATAAGTTACTATTAAATTTTATCAATCATATATATTCAAATCGATGTTATACAAATATTTAAAATTTATGTTCTCTTAAAGTAGTATCTACAACAATCCAACAAAATCGAACATTTACACGCAATATACAATAATGGAGCAGAGATATAGGGTAACATAGTAAATATAAATATTTTCTCTACTAAAATTCTCAAAATCTTTATGAAAATATTGCATGGACCACACCAAAATAAAATAATACACATATGATCATAGAATCTTTCAAATGATATAAAAATGGATTAGGCTTTCAAGATTGGGCCCACTATTGCTTTAACCTCAGCCGTAGCTCCACCGCAAGGACGGTGGAGCCACCGTAACGCCACCCCATTTTTTTCATATTCAGATACTAAGATTTTGTTGCACGTGCAAAGATATTAGAGTAACCCAACATGAGGTTAAATAATGTATCATCCACCATTACATGTCCCAAAAAAATGTAATAATCCACATGTACACACACACACACACACACACACACACACACACACATATATATGTATATTGATACGTGGCGGATCCTCATTATTTTCCTTCTATTTATGTAACAATATTTTTTTTAAAGTCTTTATGGGCAAATTCTTTTAGTGATTCAATATAAATCTATTAAAAGCAACACAGTTAGAAATATTTATCAAAATGTCGTTTTTTTCGTTCAAATTAGATTTTTATTTTTGAAATTATAATATTCAATCTTTTTTTTTCTTTACATTTTCATTTTAATTTTTAAAGACTTATAACTTTTTTATCTTTAATTCTATTTTTTGAAAATATATTAAATTAATAATATTTTTATAATTTTCTATTTTATAGTCAAATTGCATATATAAAATAAAATACAAATTTTTTGTATAAATTAATTGTGCATATTTTAATATTTAATATATTTGAGATATTTTATTGTAAATCATTTTTATTAAAAATAAATTTTAAAAACATAGTAGTATTTTTATAAAAAAATAATATATTATTATATTATAAATTATGGAACACACACGTAGAAAATACTAGCTTATTTAAAATGCACATGTATGTTTGGTACCAATAGAGTTGAGTACAGGAGTTGTTGATTTGATGCTAATATTAAAAAATCATGGTTGTTGAGTCCAAAAGTTCTATGGGCCTACATTTCCGAGCCCATCCCAAACTTAATTTTGGATCGTGTTGCCCCAAGGCCCAAGGAAACGGGTATCATCCATTCCCTTTTTCCCCAAAAAATAAAGCTAACTTGTGAGAAACAAACTTCTTTTTAACCCTAAACTTAATAAAACACCTTTTAAATCAATTCACATATTTTTTTTTGTGTGTTTGTACCATCAAAACTATTTGGATTATTTGTTTGTTATTATGTTTGAGAGCTAAGTTATCTTATTATAAAAATATTTGTGCATTGATGGGTTGATTTTTAATAATAATAATAATAATAATAATAATAATAATAATAATAATAATAATAATAATAATAATAATAATAGTTTGTAGTTTAACAATACCAAGGTAGGTAGAAGTTTATTTACCAGCTGTATTGAGTTTCTTCATACATAAATGAGCAGAAATATTATTATTTAACTTACAAAGAAAAAGGGTTTCCAACCATTTTACCATCAAACTAGCCTCACCACTTGTACAAAATTTGAAATTCTATTATCTTGTATCAATAAATTAAGCAAACTTACAAAAATATTAAAATACTACTCAACTATTTAATTTTTTTTTAATAATTTACAATTACTTTAAAATATAAATAAATTACAATTGTAAACACTAATACAAATAAAATATTATATTTTCTTAAAATTCAATATAATTAAAAATAAAATTATTTACATAAAAAAATTGATATACTTATTAGTCTATGAATTTATTTATATATTTTGTTGGTAGACATAAAAATACATTCCTATAAATTATTATAACTTAAAATTTTAAACTTCACACGACGTGATAGAAATTTTATAATATACAAAAAATATTATTACATTTAAATAGTATTCTTTTATCTTTTAACAGTTTTACTCATTTTCTTAAAATATATTAATTTGAAACTAGTTTTAAAATATAAAATGATTAATTGTATTACAAATTAAAATTTAAATAAAGTTTTAAAAAAATTATTAGGTATTTTATTTATTTACTGTAAATAGATGATTAAATTTAGTTTTTTTTTTTAAATTACATATTTATATATGTGTTTAGAAATTAAACTAAAAAATTAGCTGCTTCAACATTGAGTCGGGTCGACTGAGTTGCACGGATCCTATATCTACTCTATATGTTTGAGGTTTCATTAGATATTTCTTAGACTAATTCTAGATCCTTACTAGATTTATCTAGGTTATATTATTAAATTTTCATAAGGTAATTCTAGATTTTTTTTAATTAATATTACATTTAACTCTATACATACATATATATATATATAGTTGTAGTAGTAGTCTACTTAGCTCTAAATAATTTTTGGTTATTATTTAGCTTACTTACATAATATATGTTTCTAGTTTCCTCAGATTTTTTAAGACTAATTCTAGGTCCTGACTAGATTTATTTAGGTTATATTATTTAATTTTTGATAACATAAATTTTAAATTTTTCTAGAATAATATTTTGACAATTCTCTTAAATTTCACTTAATGTCTCCAAAAATTCATCTATAACTATATAAAAGTATGATAGTTGCAAAAAATTACAGAAATTATATTTTCTCGTCAAAATATATTTCTCTATTTTTAGAAAGTATAATATTTAATCAGATTTTCCTTTTTATTTACTTTTTCATTTTAACTTTAGAAGACTTATAAATTTTTCATCTCAACTTCATTTTTTATGAAAAATATATAAAATTAATCATCTTTTTTTTTTATCTTCAATTTAATATTTATATTGCATATATAAATATAAAATATTAATGTTTAAATATAAAATATCTTTTCATACATTAATTGTGGTATATTTTAATTTTTAATATATTTTTATATTGTGAGATATTTTTATTTTAAATAATTTTCAAAAATTATATTTTATATAATTACATATTTTATTTTAAAAAATTATATTACTATTTTATAATACCTTATTATATCATAAATCGTAAAAACAAAATACTAAATGTTATTTGAATCTAATTCCTGACTCACTCTCTCTTCTTTTTCTTTTTTCTTTTTTCTTTTTTCCCAAACAAACCTTATATAGGACTCGAACATGTTCGTAGCATTTTTATGATATTTTTTCTGCCTCATTTTACAATTTTACCTGCCTATACTTTAATTCTCAAAAATATTCACGTCGACACCACCCTTCATTCATGAATCGAGATCACATGTCAATATTTTACATTGAAAAAAAAATTAAAGTCTACAAGATTTTGACATAATATCTGATAGTGATAGGCAAGCATTCTCGTTTTCATTCCAATTTGAAGACTGGAATTTGAGTATTATTAAGACAGCGTTTGACACAATTAATTTTTATTTATTATTTGTTTAACAAGTAATAATTTAAAAAAAAAAAAAAAAAAAGAATGAGAGAATGAATGACATCTTTATAAAAGAAAATGCAAAATCTGATTTCCATGCTAATGGTCCATTATATTATTTTACAATTGTATTATCTATAACTTAATCTACAATTTATTCTATATTTTTATTTTAAATTTATTTTGGATATATACACATTTTATATTAGTAAATAACTCGTTAAGTTTATGGGAGGTTGCGATTCTTTTTGAAAAAACAAAATGTTGGTTTAATATAGTAAATTCTTTATTTTGAAATTATTGTGTCTATATATGCATGATATTAGTAAATAACTCGTGAAATTTATGGGATGTTGAAATTCATTTTAACAAGATGAAATTTTGGTGTAATTTCATCCTCAACGATCTAATCATACAATATTCATCTTCGGCAATTGTGTTCTAAGTATTGTATTTTTCCAAACATAAGCTCTCTTAAAGAAAATATATGATACAATTCATTTTTCCAATAATATACTACATGCGTATACAAAAAGGGGTTATGTTTCAAAAATATTCTGTATCCTAACAAAAGAATTTGATTCGAGTCAATAACTCGTTTTATCGATCAAAGTAAGAAACCTACTTCTTTATTTTATTAAAAAAATTATATATATATATATATACATATAATTAGATAAATCAAATTAAAAATTAGAACAATTCATATATATGTGAATTTATAATTTTAAAAGTAGGTTCTATTTTTATGTAATTGATCGCAAATAAAAATGCTATTCTTGTGAAACACAGACATTTTTTTGGAAAGTGAGAGTATATTTTCAATATGAATTCATAATTTTTTTCTAACGAAATCGAATATATATATATACAAAAATGGAGTAAGAGATAACAATATACTAAATATATTTTCTCTGAAAATATCTCAAATATTTAAAAAATATTTCATGGACCACACCAAAAATAAAATATATTTTTAGATTGTAGCATTTAAAATCCGAAAAAGGAAGGATTTGATCCAACAATCAGAGACAACCCAAACGCAATTTGAAATTTGAAAGAATGGATTAGGCTTCCAAGATTGGGCCCCTCTCTTGCCTTAACAAACCCCCCTCTCTTGTCCTCGGTTGTAGCTCCACCGCAAGGACGGTGGAGCCACCGTCACGCCACCATAATTTCTTTAAAATGTTTTGTTATTTTTTATATGAAAGTAAACCTATATATAAATATAAAATGTGAGGCACGTTGAGACAACAAGGTCCCGTAGCTCAGTTGGTTAGAGCGTTGGTCTTATGAGCCGAAGGTCGCGGGTTCGAGCCCCGCCGGGACCAAAATGGATATTCATTATTATCTTTTTGTGTAAATTGGATCATCTAGTTTATAAATTATACAAAATTCTCAAATTAATTTGTGCACTCTCTCGTTTTGAGAAAATTATGGATTAATTTTAGCTTATTTAATATTTTTAAAAATTTGGTGATGATTTTATATGTATTAAATTTTTGCGTGTATCTAAAGTTTATTTGTGATGATGAATTTTGAGAAGAAGATAATAAATCACACTCCCACCACCTTCTTTTCAGTTGCTTTGTCAATTTCCTCATACCTTTCTTACATCAAGTATCTGTCTCTCTTGGTTACAGCCTTGCCATTCTTCTCTCTCTCTCTCTCTCTCTCTATATATATATATATATACACACACACACATATATATATATGTCTCTCTCCTCAGAGAGAGAGAGAGAGTGAGAGATTTTGGAAAAGAAAATAGGGTCAATTAATGGATTATTGTTGCCCATAACTTGATCAGGTAAGATTTCTGCTCATTTCTGATCTGCAATTTAAACTGTGATCTTGTTTTGCTGGTCCATGAACTCAATGGTGGGGCCACTGTGTGCATTCTAACCTTTGCTGTGTGTGTTTCTGCCATTATTCTCCTTCATATTTATGACAAGATTTGATGATTTTCCTCATTCTTGGTTATTTCAGGACTGTTTCTGCAATTCTAATTTTGGGAATTCTTGTATCAACCATTCTAAATTTATTTTAATTATAATATACACAAAGAAATAAAACTAATATTTCTTTGGTTGTAATACAATAAAATTCTCGTTGGATCTTAAGAATATAATAGCAAAGTAGTTTATATATAGCATTTTTCCGTCACTTTCAATTTTCGAAAGTATAAATAGTTTTGGAAAATAATGTGACAGTTTTGATTTGTCAAACGTATTGTATTATTTGTATTGAATTTGTGTTGGAAATAAATACAAACTAATAATTTAAAATTTTGTTAATGATTAAATTTTAAAAACAATTAATCAATTTATTAGTAACAAGACTCTTATATATTTGTTAATACAAAAGTAATTTTTTTGCATGTCTATACTAATAAAATAATAAAATACAAAGAATGTTCTTAAATATTTAATTTACTAAAAATTATATTAAATGTATTTTTTATTTTAATGAATATACTATATATTGTACTTTAGTTTTTATTATTCTTGGGGGAAATACTTAAATTAAAAGTTATTGTTTTTTCTAGCTATTTTTCAGTATTTCAGTGTGGGAGATAACTACATAAGTACGAGAGATTCCACTTGTTGTTTCCATATTCTATCTTTTTTCGAAGAGTGAGTTTTTTGTATGCACGGGTGCACTGTAATTATAATTTATTATATTATTTGTTTAATTAAAAAATATTATTCATTTATTTGTTTATTTAAAAAATATTACTATCTTTTTAAGGTTACAAATAAAAAAAATACTATTTTTCAAATAAAAGAAAACTTTTTAATTAAAGAAGTTATAGTATAGAATGGTTTGCACTTTTACGTTCTTTTTTAAAGGCTACACTATCTTTCTACAAAATTGATTATTTTGTACATTCTTCATATATATATAATAAATATTACAAAAATATGTTTTTATGTGCAAATTATTTTACTATTTCCAATAAATTGCTAGTTTAATGCAGTAACTCATAATCGGAACCAACGGAGATGGGTACCGGTGATTGGTTCAAGAATATAATAGGCCTAAAGAGATCAAAGGTATCAGATATACACAAAAACAAATTCACTTTATTTTATTATTTTTTTTTTTTTTTCAATCTTGAATTTTCTTTTGCAGAATTCAGCCAAAAAATCAAATGGATCAAAGTCTGAAAGTTTCAATAATGGTGTTTCAAAGAAGAATGCCAAATTTACCCACCTAACAGAAGATGTTGCTGCTACAAAAATCCAGTCTGCCTATAGAGCATTCAAGGTTAGTAACTATACCCCATTTCATAGTTATATATATATATATATATATATATCGAGAGAGAGAGAGAGAGAGGGAGGGAGAGAGAGATTTGTTTGTTAAGTTGAGATTCCTAACTGGTGATTAAGTCTGAATCTTCATCATAAACTTACCTGGTTTGCAAAATTAAGTTGACTATATGAGTTCTTGTCTTCTTGATGATGCTAAACTAAAATAATTGATCATTACCATTTTTCATAAAGTTGTTAGTTCAGACCGGCCGCAGGCCTTCGCTCCTCCAAGTTAGGTGGCGGAGCAAGATCCAGGCTGGTCGGGTCTGAAATCTCTTTGGGCTTAAATATCCGAGCCCATCACAGATATTATTTTTTAGAAAAATAAGTTTTTGGTTGCAGTTGGACCGAAGGACCAAATAATGCCATATGTTGATTGGATGAGGCCTGATGTTGTGTTGTATAGGCCAGTTTGGCCAGTTTTGACAGCTCTAATTTTTCAAATCATATTCCAGGCAAGGAGGGCATTGCGCCGTCTGAAGGGAATCGACAGATTCCGAGGAGTTATAGGAGAATGCCAATTTTCGGTGAAAAACCAAACATCGTCCGCTCTGAATCACATCCATTTTTGGAGCAGAATTCAGTCAGAGATTCGAGCACGTTGGCTTAGCATGGTCGTCGACAGCCGTGCGAGGCAGAAAAGAATCGAAAACCAGATGAAACTGGAGGCTAAGCTCAGTGAAGTAGAGGTAAAAATCACAAGTTGTTAAGAATTACCTTTATTGAGGGGACAACTCACTGAATTCAATTCATCATATATGTGTATATATCCCTTCCCTTCTATTATTGCTCTGACATAACAGCCTAGCAACTTTAAATTCATTGGTTTCTAGTATTGATGAAATAACATTTAAGGCAAAGTTGTTTGTTGGGGAAGAATTTCATTTATTTTCTATCATTAGTGATTGAATCTTTTCAACAGGTTGAGTGGAGTTGTGGCCCTGAAACCATGGAAGACATTGTTAGCAGGATACAACAGAGAGAGGCAGCTGCAGCTAAACGCGAACGAACCCTGGCTTACGCCTTTTCTCACCAGGCATGTCCGGCGACCTGATTCACAATAGACTCGTTAGGGTCAACGGGTCCTCAGTCTAAAGCTTTCGATTTTTTTGGGCTCTACAATACATTTTTAGTATTGAAACGATATGGGATTTTTTCTAAAAAATGATTGAATTTAAACCCTTCCTCTTAGCATCTAAGTCTTTTACAATATTAAAGTTTGACGTTGTTAAAAAACATTGTGTTTCTATAACCTCGCGTTCGTTTCATTTTGGCAGTGGAGGGCCAACCCGAATCAGTGTTTTGGACAATCATACTACGATCTCAGCAAAGAGAGCTGGGGTTGGAGCTGGAAGGAGCGATGGGTGGCTGTTCGACCATGGGAGAAACGGTACCAATCGAGGCCTTCCCTTGTCAAGAAAGTCGAAACCAAAAGCAATACAAATGAAACTACAAATTTAACCTCCACAAAAGCTGCAGTTTCTACCAAACCAGTTTTCTCTAATGGCAAAGACTCGTTCCACGCAAGAAGATCATCCAAGATATCCCAAGACGGTGTTGCATGAAGAAAATGGGGCATTTATCATAATTTTTTATCAAAATAAACACGAGAGTGTTTCGTTTTAATCAATTCTACTCCAATCAATTCTAGAACGGCCTATTCGACAAAAATAGTTAGAAAAAAAGTAATAAAACTTAAGTTACGGCTAAAAAAGAACTATATTTCCACGAGTGTTGGAATCTGAGATTTTTCGACATAAATATATGAATCTTTTCAAGGGACTTGAATAAAAACACAATGGGTTATAAATTTCTTGCGTGAATTTTGATTTGGATTCTTGAGTGTGAATCAGAGGAATGTATGTACTAATATGTCTGAAAAGCCGATAACGAACTGATGATGTACAGTGTGATTTTTGGATGATTTGTTTGTTACTATGTTTCAGTGCATGGATGGGATGATCACAAACACTCTCTCTCTCTCACACACACACACACACACACATATATATATATATATTATATATATATATAATTGTTCTTTGTTTCATAGAAGTTTCGAGCATTAGAAAATGCATAATTAAATTCATTTCTTCACTACCTTACAACATCTACGAAACAAAGAAGGTGCTCCACTTGTGTCTTAAAACGTTTGTCCTTATCTTGAGAACCATAACAATCAAAACTACAAAAATACCCTTATCATTTCATCAATTTACCCAAAGAAAATCATCATAATAATATAAATAATGTTTGACCTATTTACAAATATTAACATCAAGAATAATATTTTAAGATCACAAATACCACTTGAGCTTTGTATTTTTCAAATATCAAGAATATGTAATACTCATTTACAAGCTTTATTCATTATTTTATAAATAAATCAAACCTTATTAATATTTTTTTTTAATTATCCCATTTGTATTCACATAAATAAATAACAGCCAATTTTTAATAACAGACCACGACATACAAAGTAAGACTTAGATAATCTAGTCGAACACATCGATCAAAAAGTAACCAGAAAAAAACAATTATATAGGATTTTATTAGTTTAAAGATTTATATTTTGCATTTGCCAAAAAAAAATATTAAATCTTGTAATAAGGCTCAAAATTAGTACAATATTGTAATAATAATTCTGAGAAATATTCTGATGTCTTCTTGAAGAGTAGCAATCTGCCATAAAGAAGTAGCAACAACCATCAAGCAATTGTCACTATCTCAATAGAAGACCAATTGTTCTTTTTTTTTTTTTTTTTTTTTTTTGGCCCTTTCCCTTTATTGAGCCCTATGGTAGAAGAATATTTTGCAGCTAGTCTTACGAGGCAGAGATATTTCTAGGGTAGTGGGCCCAATTAATTAATCTATTTTTATTTTATTTTTTGAAAATTACAAGATTTTTATTTTTTTGGATAAAAATAACAATTAATATGGTACTACATGAAAGGTGTTTCTTTTTTCCATAATTGAGTTTGGACACATTTCATTCACATTGCCTTCTTTGTCCCAATAAATTTCTTGTTCTCAACGTCCGTTAGAATGTTTTTTTTACATTCATTCATGCTATAAATGTGTTGGTTGCCCGCGGATATGAAATATAAAAGTAAAATTAAGATTATATTGACAAAAATATGATGAGAAACAATAATATAAACATAACCGATCAAATTGATAGTGTTAGGTTTAAGTTCGAGCTCAATCAATGAAACTTGAAAATCAAGCATAAATATATTTTATATATCTAAAAATCTATTGGAATTAATAAAAAAATAATTACTCTATAACACCCATAAAACTTAATTCAAATATTTATAACTACAAATATATTGCTTAGTGTATCACTTATTTATGAATATTTCGAAAGATGCCTCAACTAAAGAAATATTTATGTAAGTCAACGTTAAAAATGATTTCAACAAGGGTGTTGCTAAACACACCACAAAAATTATTTTTTACACCACTTTAATTTAGTAAATAAAATTAAATAGAATGTAAATGACATATATATACACTTATGTAATCTTCTTTAAAAAAACAAACATTAATATTTTGATTATTGATGCTCTTCATTCTTTGCTCAAACACACTCATACATTAACCCTATATTCAAACGAATCAAAATAAAAGTTGAAATATTTGTTTAGAGTAAAAAATGAAGAACAATAAAATTAAAAATATTATGATTTTGTTTAATATATATATATATAAGGATATATTTATCATTTACATTATATTTAAATTTATTAAAAAAATTAAAGTTGTGTGAATAGTAATTTTTGTGGTGTGCAAACATCCTTTCAACAAATCCTTAAAAAAGAGAGGAGAAAACAAGATTTTATTTTTCATTTATGTTTTTCAATTTTGAAATTGGTGGTAAAAATGACTGTTAAACTCATAAAAATTACTTTTTAATCGTAAGGAACCTATAAAAAGATTTCAAAACAAAAACAAAAAAAAATATTCTTGAATAACTAATGGACCTTGAAATGCAATTTCTTTCTTTTTTAGCATTCACCTTTAATATACATCATATATAAAGGTTAAGATAGTAAACTATCCCAGGCACAACGAGGACGGAAATAAAGCATGATGCAGCTCGACCTCAACTCAATTAACTTAACATTAAGGCTACAGAGTTGCTCCCGAATCATCAATCTTTAATAACTCGCAACCTCACCCCACTCGATTAGACCCCCAAGGTAATCCCACTTGACTCCTAATCTATCACTCAAGCACCACAACCATCTTAACAGCCAAGACAAGACAAACTAGAAATCCACTTGGTTTCAATCTCAAGAACTATGTCCAATTATAAGTTTTAGCACAATACATGGAGGTAGCCCTCATACTTACTATACCAGTGTCAACCCCCATCTCTCTCTCTCTCTCTCTCTCTCTCTCATCTTCAAGGCATCCGACTGTCTGAAAACGACCACTCTCATAATGCCTCCCAAACCCCAGCCAGGATGGAGATGTAAAGAAGCCCACCATCAAGAATCCTATTCGCAGAAACTTAGTAATTCGACGAAATACAGGGCATCGGGCCAAGAATATTTAATCAAAAATATGACCTTTTCCAACCATGAATGATTGGCCATTTCTATACAGAGACAACAACATGACAGTCATTCAAGGAAGAAATTAAAAAGAAGAAACAAACAGCTCAAATCAGCATCACCACAGCTATATTTTATAGGCACAATCATACAAGTTGGATGTGCATTCTTAAATTTGTTAGTCTTATTTCGACATCCCTGATTCATTAGCTCCATAAGGATCGAAGAGCCATAATCGAACAATCATTTCATCAAAACAAAACAGGTTGTGACGAACACATCATGTAACAAAAGATATAGAACATAACAGCAGAAAATCCGAAACATTTGGAATGTCCTCAAACACGAAACTGGAAATGGAAATGTCTTGAGCAACTAAGAAATTGAAATGACTTCAAATATTAAGAAAATTAACATAGATTAGCTGACCGGATTTGAATAAACCCGATTCAAGAATTGGGTTTTTTCGCCTCGCGGTGAAGCTTGCCATCAAGCAAAACTCACTCAATCTTCATCCGTTCTTGATTTTCTCCTGACCGACGGATTTAAAGCCCTGCAAATTGGTTTAAGTTTAGCGGTGGACTTAAGAGAGCAAACCAAACTGGAATCAATGAAGTATAATTGATGGACGAATTCACCTGTTAATGGAAGAAGATAGAATCGATTCCTTGCGAGCTCAGCTTTAATGGCGAGAATCAGAGGAAGCAGAAGATGGCTTGTCGGAATAGCCATCGTGCTCCTCTTCATCACCATGAATTCGTGCAGGGATGTGAAACCCTGTGAATCCGCCGTACCCGAAGCTGGAAGCCGACGAAGAGTACATCGGAAAAGCTCCTGGATGGTGATGGTGCGACGGTTGTTGACCGTGGTCAACAGCGGAGACCGCCGCCGCAGCGGACGGGTCTATCCAAGCACGAACTGAAGGTGTGTTACTGGACTGAAGGGGTCCCCTCTGTGAAAACAACTGGTTATGGCCGAACAGCTGCTGTAGAAGAGGCTGCGGCGCCGGCGGGGAGTTGAAGAAGTATCCTGCCGAAGAGGCGGCGCCGCCGCCGCTACCGCTGGCGGTGTCTCCGCCAGCATTCCAAGCCGCCATCCTCTGAAATTGATGGTGCTCCGGCCAGCCTCCAGCAGCAGCGCCGTCGAATCCCAATGGTGTGCCACTCAGAAGAACTTGTCGGGCTTGCGAATGGGCTTGTTCGGCGTGGTGGTTCGGGCTTTGATGAAGCATAATCGGATCTTGAAACGACTGCAACGAAAGCCTCAAGTCTTGGCTATGGCTGCTGCTTCTCTGCATCAAGTCCGGAGTTGGGAAGCTCTGAAACTGCATAGACGAAGAAGTAGCCTCGCCGGAAGCACCCATCGGAAAGAATGACTTGATGGTATCTGCAATTACATCGGAATCCATAGACGGAGGCAAAAAGCTAGAAATTTGCTGACTGGAATTGTTCCCAATTCCTCTGTGATGCAAACCCTGTTGTGCATCGTCTTCTCCGACCGCCATTGCTTCAGCTCTTTTACTCGAAGGCCCGGAAACATTAGAATTCACCAAATCAGAGTGTTGGTGCTGCTGTTGCTCATCCTCAAGCTTCTGCTGAGAATCTTCGGGCTCGAAGCCCGCATTAGGACCCGAACAGGAGGTTGGATGCCAAGCAGGAAGCTGAGCAAGCTCATCAATGGCGGCCTTGGCCTTCTTAATTAACCAATCCACCGCCTTACTGGGGCGGTCGTAGCCAAGGCGGTCCTGAACATCGTAGAACTGAATGGCGGTATGGGCGGCGAGGCGGACGCGGCGGTCCCGAGGGCCTTTGGCGGTGCAAACTTTACTGTGGCGGTCTTTTCTACCAGTGGACCGGACAATGTGGCCGCCCTGCACCTCCACAATCTCTCCAACGGCGGTTTTGCCGCCTAATCTAGACGGCGTCGTATGATGGTGGCTGCTCTCCCCCATTTTATCCCGCAATCTAGCATGTTCGGAGGACGGCTCCAGGGATGTAGACGAAGGAAAGTACGCGCGCTTCTTTGGTGGCTGCGCCGCCGTCTGCGGAGGCGGCGGTAGGGCGTTGTGTTGATGTTGGTGGTGGGAATCTAATCTCCTCCCATAAAGCAACAGATTCTGATGGAAAAGTTGCTGATCTTCTAATTCTCTCTCCTCTATCACATTTCTTGAAGTGGGTATAAACTGGTTCTGATTTTGATCTTGATAAAGATGAAGATGATGATGAGGATTCTTCTGAGGATCCAGACTCAGACCCTTGTTCTTGTTCTGCTGCTTTTCTTGTTCTTCCAGCTTTTGATGAGTTACAGCACTTTCTCTCTCCTCTCTCCTCTCTGCTGCTGCAACTCCAAAAACTTTTTGCCATTCAACCTTCCAAATTCCATAATCACCATAGACCTTCAGAAGGCTAAGCCCACAACAGCAGCTGCAGCCTAACCCATCTTCTCTGCTTCCTTTACACAGCTTTTGATGATACCTATTATATGTACTACACTCTTACCACTGCACAAAATCTGTACCACCAAGAATCTGCAAAAACAGAATTACTTTTTTTTCTGGGTTGGATTAATCTCCAAACCTGCAGTAATTTTCTTGGAAAATCTTGGAATTCCCTTATCTAAAGATGGAAGTGGTGGAGGTGAAAAGTGGGAAGATACAGAGAATAAATGAAAATTTTCCTTTAACAGCTGCTCTCTCTCTCTCTCCTGTTTCTCTCTCTTCTACAAGAGGCCTGGATGGCAGTGATGAGGGTGGCAGTGTTCGGGTCAGAATAGAGATTAAAGATCTCTGTGATATCAACACTGGCCCTCCAGACTGCTCCTGTTTTTGTACAGTCTACACAAACACAAATACCAACTCAAAAAAACAAAAAAAAAAAAAAACAAAAAAAAAAAAAGAATAAAACTTTTTTTTTTTTCAGTCATTCATGACAAAATTGGCTCCTTGTTTCAAACTTTCACCTTTTCTCCTCAATTCCACTCTGTCCCATACTATTGGGTGTTGTCTCCAAGATTTCCCCCCTTTTCTTTACAATTATTTCAATCAATTTCACTTGGAACCCTAATTTTGTAATTTGGGCCTCCCCCCCCCCCCCCCCTCTCTCTGTCTGGAGAGATAGCAGGATAGATACTCCCGAATGGCACCACCACCCCTTCTTGAAAGGGACCTCTTACAACTTTTCTGGTTTGTTCTGGGTACCCTTTTTCTACTCTCTCTCTCTCTTAATTGCTTCACTTAAAAGAAACAACATAATCCTTCTCTCTCCCAAACTTCCTTTTCTAGTCTGTTGAATTATCTGTACATGGCATCCTCTTTTTTCTATCTATTTTTTCCTTCTTTTTTTTTTTTGTGAGGGATAAAGAAAAAGAAAAATAATAATAAAGATAAACAAAAGTACGGGCCTGCTATTTTAATTCTCCCTTGACATCATTGTCTCGTGTCGATATCGTCTCGAACCGTAACATATATATTATTTATATATATATATATATATATATTATACAAATATAATTTTTATTATATATTTATAATTTCTTTTAAAAATAATATAATCACATATTTATCAAGTGATTTATATTATATATATAATAATATTAGCACTTAATTTTAATTCAGTAAAATATATTTTAAGTCATACATTGCACTATAACATCTATTTTATATCATGATATAATTATGAAATTGTGCAACATTAAGTTTTTTCAAATATTTTTTAATAATTGAGTTATTTCAACTTTATTCGATTAATTTTATATAGGATGGAATAGTTTTCATGTGAATTTTTATGCTATCATGATCCGCCGTTGACAGCAAGATAGTCATTATTTAAAGCGATTGTTTTGAGCCTTCGATTTGAAGTTATATAATCTCTTATAACTAAGTTGTCTTTTTATAAAAAAATCTATCAAATAGTTTTGGACGTCTGAGTTCTAAATTTTTGTATATCCTCAATAAATAACGGGGTAAATTAAAAAAATTAATTTTTAAATTAATAAGTGTTACATTTTAATGTTAGATTTATGTATTCTATTTTATATATTATATTTACATTTAATAAATGTATTAATTGGTGAATTAAATACGAGGTAGACAAACAGAACAATCTAATATTGGTGTGAATGCTCTATTCAAATCCAATCAATTGGATTTCAACTGCTGATATTTATTTGGGTTCGGTTCAACTACTGATATCCAGTAAATGATTTTTAAAATAATAAATAATTCACCAATAAAAATAAATTAATGTAAGTTTTAATATTTGTAAAAATTTATGTGCATCAGATACACTATGTAATTTGATATTTAATATTATTTATTTAATAAAAAATATTACTTGTTTGTTTAAAAATAATACTATTGATTTCTTCCTTAAAAAAATATTTTTAAAATAAATAATAATATTTTTAATTTTAATAAAAGGTCAAATTGTAATGAAAAGACAATAGAGATTTAAACTTGTTTTATCTTTTATTTGGTACAATTATAATATTCAAATACTTGTAAAAATATACTAATAATGTGTAATCAATTCAATTGATAAATTTGAAGTGGGTTGTAGTTGAATCCCAAAAAAAAAAAAAAAAAAAAAAAAAAACTATTCTATTTAAGATATTTTATACATTTAATAGGGTATTATTGTACTTTCATGTGATTACATAATTAGTGCCATTACAGCTATGAGCTTGCTTTTCATTTTTAATAGGGTATTATTGTAATCTCATGTGATTACATAAATAGTGTCATTACTGACTTTTCTTTTCATTCTATTATTCTTATTTTTTTAGGGTGTTTCTAAAGTCACCACTAAATTTGTTTTGCACATCACATTAATTCTACTAACATAATTAGATATAATGTAAATGACATAAATACCCTTATTTAAAAATTAAAAACATATACAAATTTTAATTTTTAATAAAAAATTAGAATTTTCGTGTGTGGATGAAATAAATATTTATTTATTTATTAAAAATTAAAATTTATGTATATTTTTAATTTTTAAATAAGGGTATTTATGTCATTACATTATATATAATTTTATCAGTAAAATTAATTTGGTGTACAAAGTAAATTTAGCGGTGGGTTTAGAAATATCCTTTTTTTTTATTCATGGATTTATATAGTATAAATCGTTTTAGTAGTAGTTTTAATTTTTTGCACAATAAGTAATGTTTTATAATTTTTTAAAATATTATTTTTTTAATTTATCTTTATCTTTTTTTGTAAATGTACACATGATATGTCTTTTTACCACTAATCATTAATATTTCTTCTTCATTAATTAAGAGTATAATAGACACTTAATTTATTTCTTAATATATGTGAAATTTTCTAAAACAACACTTATTATGAATAGAAGGAGGTATAAGTTAATATAATTTACAATATGAACAAAATAATTACAATATATTACAAAAAGGTACATATTCTTTATCATTCCCTCAATTGATTTATTTTCTAATATTCATCGTAAAAAAAAAATAAACAACAATATCAACCAAAATAAAAAAAAATATTAGTAAAATGGACAAAAAGAAAAACTCCCACACATGTAGGGAATGATAATTTTATAGGCAATCTCTGTAGCATATTTGAATAGTCGCATAGAATTAGTTTAGATAATAGTAATCTCTTCTATCCAAAATAAGTAACATTTTAGAAGTTTTAAATTTGGATATAATAACTGACGTTTTACAACTTTCATCTTGAATATTAATGTTATTTTCTTAATATTCTCATAATTTTCTTGTAAATATACATATAATGTATTTTTTATTATTACATTAATGTTTCTTTCTCTTTATTAAAGATATATTAAGTATTTAATTTATTTCTTAATATTTGTGAAATTTTTTAAACAATGTTTATATTAATTAAAAATAAATATAAAATTAAATTCATATTAATCATAATCGATAACATTTGAATAGATGAACGATCAATTCTCAATTCTCTAATCGTAAACAAATATATAAGTGAATTGAACCCATATTTTATTCGATTAGGCCCAACTCACCGTAAACGTTTCTAAATATTTATGAAATTCACAAAATATTCCCAAAATAAAAAACATTGAGGATCCATTTTCCAAGAATTCATTCCCCAAAAATAATACCCGAAAATCCGAAACATAACCTTCTATAAATTCGGACTCAACCTCGTAACAAAGGATCATAAGTCAAATATTGAAAAGCGTGAGCAATTTAATTTCTTATAAATATATATCATATAATAAAAAATTTAAAAAAAATTATTTTTAGAAAAAACATTTCCCAATAAGCATATGTCTACGATACAGTAGTCAATGTATGAGAAGGGTTCGTCAGAATATGTGAATTGGCAGACAACAATGCTTCATGTCTCGGATTTGCATGCTCTTGTTTTTCCTATACATTGAGACCAGTGCCATTTTATCCGCACAGTTTCAACCATTGAACTTCAAAATATGTCAGGGGATATTTATGTCTTTTCAAGCATGGCACGTGGGGATTAGGTAGGGTACCCCATATTTTGATTATGTACGCGTCACTAACATAAATTTGTTACGTTAAAAGATTAATGTGTGTCTTTGTGTTTATTTTAAAATTCATAAAATATAATTTATAAAAGTAAAGGATAAATTATTACAAAACTTTAAGAATAAGTATTAAAGAGAAGTTTTGTAATAATTAAATAATTAGCTAACTGCAAAATAGTTATTTATATTCGCCACTAAATTAGAGAGATAGAGTAAAAAAAAGATAGTAGGCTATGGCTTTTTTTGCAGGGAGATATTGTTCCATTAGATTAGTTCAACTCAAAAAATGAATCTTTATACAAATATAAAATTAAATTGGCATGTTTCTTATTTGAATTGGCTAAGATCAATGTAAACATACCTTAAAAAAATGTAAATTCTTTAAGTTTGAAGTGACATGACATGGTATGATTTGAACTCAACCAAACAGTCTTTTGAGTTCGAATTCGACTTAACAAGAAATAAGTACTTATATAAATATTTTAAAAGCTATTATAAATAACTAGATATATTAAAAATTAAATGATAAAATACTATAAGTACGATCAAATATACTAAAAATATCAAGTTTCTCACATTAAGTATTACTTCTGAGGCTCAAGCATGAGAACGACTTGAGTAGTTCAAGCTCAAACTCAATAACAACAGATTAAATTTGAATGTACTAATCTCAAATAGTGTAAGAACAACTCAAATCGAGCGTCACTATTCATACCCCATAATTTATATAAACTACACTAATAAGTCGTGAAAATGACTTTGGTGAATAAAATATACTATTACTATTATTTATATAGTGATAGTGATAATGAAATATGAATTTACACAAAAATGGAGGCTTAGAAGGACAGGGAAATAATTAATTTTAAATTATGATTAGCCAAAGCTGGTAAATTAATTATTAATTGCACATCATTAAGTTAATCCACAAAAGGAGCTAATTATTAAGGTGTCAATTCAGTATGTACTTTACACAACTAATATAATATTATTTCTATTTTGTCTATTTTTTAAATACCCACAAATTTGCGGCCCACCACTTTGTTAAATAATAATACAAAATTAAATATTAATAATTTACAATACGTGGGGCATATAGAAATTAAAGAAAAAATGTAGAAACTTATACCTAAATTTAAATAATTTTTGTTTTTCAAATAGATTAAATAAACCGTTTTTTTAATAGAGAAAGGTAGGATAGCACCTTCTTACATAAAAAATGACAAAATACATCTGGAGAATTTTTAATAAATTTAAAAATCATCAAATTCAATTGGTAATATATTTAAATAAGTAAAAGAATTAACAACATAACTTCTTAAAATTATTTAATGGTTCAAAATTAAAAATAGAATCTAATATCATTTAATGGATCTCTAGAAAATTATTTAGTAAAGTGAAGAATAAAAGTTAAAAATCTATAAAAAAAAAATTAACTAATTCTCAAGTTAGTAAATATTTTTTTCAGATTTGTCAAATAATTTTTAAATTTTATTATTTCTGTTATTAGGTTATTAAATATTTTTTAGAATGCATGATGTTATTTTCTTTGTATATTTTAATATATTTTTTATTTAATGTGTTAATTTTCATATTCATTAATTAATTTTAAGTGTATTTAATTATTTTAATATTTATAAAAATTATATTTGTCTCTAATTTAATGTTAATTACATTTTCAATGTATAAATTATAAATTTAACATATCAATAAAGTATATTTTACTTAATGTTATATTTAAAACTAGTGTGAGTCCCCGTGCGATGTGCGGAAGCTCTTCTTGTATGTTTTTGTTATTAATAAACATGTTATTTAATAAACCTAATAAGTTATTTGATATCATTTTTACTTGCTATTGAATTAATACTTAATTAATGATATGATTTTTACATATCCGATAACTAAGAAAATTTTCATCACTCATAAAGATATTTGTATCTAAAATTGTGACTAATATTTAGGTTAAAAATATTATAAAAAAACAACATTTTATTTATTTATATATATATATATAGATAAGTACAACTTTGTGACTAATATTTATTCTTTTAATAAAGAAAAAATATAAATAAAAAGTAGAAAAATTAAATATTTTATTAAAACTATTATATGTACTAAATTTATTTTATGTAATCAGATCCGAGTGTGAGACGAATTTGTCATTATTCATGGAGAATAATTAATTAAAGCAGCAAAAAATATGATTTTTTAAAATAAAAAATAAAATTGTTAATTTGCTGAGCTCTATCATTTCTGTGCTATTTTGTCCTTTTATAATGATTAGAATTTATATATGGTGCCAAAAAATAATTGTCATTATTTTATAATTTTTATGTGTACTTTTTAAATTTTGATTTATAAAAGGTGACCACGTCTATTTGACCATTGAGCTATATCATTTCAAAACATAAAAAAATTAAAAATAAATTTTTTATTTTTAACAAATTGTGTGAATATTGAGAGAATACAAAATGGACATCTAAGAACTAATATTTGATGCAAAATACTAGTGAAATGATACAGCATTATATAGTGTGTGTATTTTAAATAGAATTACTTATTTATTCATCTTTTATATTATATATATATATATATATATTGAAATTTTTAATTATTCCTACGTTAATATTTGTTATATTCGAATTTTGAAATTTAAGATTAATCAAAATGGGTTACAAAATAATTATTGCGTGTAACATTCTAAAGTATTTAAGAGTATCTTTTTTGCCTAAGTTTTGAAATTGACGAGTCGAAAGGATTTTTTTAAGAGAACGTGAAAAATAAAAGTATGAAAAAATAAATTATATTTTAGTTTTAAAATAAGAGTCTGATTATTTAAATAAATAAATTATAATATATATATATATATATATATATTTTAACTACGGAATCTATATGTTTGAACCGTCTGATTGATGAAGTATTATAAAAAACAAGAAAGCTGTATTATATTAATTATTGAAAATGATGGCGAAAATTAAAATAATGCCCCAAATATATCCAGACTATTGGATTTGGGTGCACTTGCCAAAAAGAAATTCAGAAAATATTTGATCTTTTAAGAATAATAAAAGTTGACTACTTTTATTTTGGTATTTATGTTATACAAAATGATGCACAAAAATTTTATGGGGTGGAGAACGGGACAACTACACGGTTGATTTTATTTTTCTACACTTTGATGAATTTTTGGTAATCAGAATCCGCGTAATGGGATCGAGATGGCTGCTCCAATGGGTTAGAAAATTAGGTTTAAAACGCAATTCATTTAAGTAGGTTACTGTGATGCATCAACAAGTATTTTAAAAGTAATAGGTTGGATTGACTTCACCAATTATAAATAAGTGCTATACATGTGGCATGCTAGTTTAACAAACAATATGAAGCTAAATGAGAGCAATAACATCCACATCCTTTTATTCTTCTCAAACTAAAGAATTCTTAGCATGTTAAATATATGTGGACAACATATTATACATAGTTTGAACTTTCATTTGAAAATTAATATATTATGTTATTTAAAATATAAAAAAATGTTTATTTAAAATAAAATTTGGCACAACACGCATTAAGTGAACGTGCTCCAATCTCGAGTGGGCAGGTGCCGAATTCAGCGCCAATCAGTTTTTTCTTTTTCTTTTCACCCCAATTTTTTATTTTTAAACTTATTGTTTCATTTATATTTCAAATTACTAATATTTTCATGATTTTCAATTTGATGTTTATATTTATATATACAAATAATTTTTTTAATGTTAATATTAATATTTTTTAGATCATTTCCTACATGATTATTAACAAATATAAAGGTTGGTGGTCTGCCCAATTGTCTATAATCAAACATCAACGGTACTATCAATGCTATGTTTGGATAGGAATTGGCAATGGGGTCGACTTGACACGTTTTGATAGCTCTATTCTTCATTCTATGTCCATATCTCATTAATTTATTTTTTTCTTTAAATAAAAATTATATTTTTAACTTTTCTTTCTCTCAAAACACAATCAAATATATGTAAATACATTGTGCGAGTTATATATATATATATATATCTCGTTTCCTCATTATACAGAAATTTAAAATCTCCATCCACAATTTATTAAAATACACCTATAACGATTTCAACCGAGTGTTAGTTTCAAGTTTTAAATAAATAAAAAAAAATTATTCTTGTTCTTAAAATATAGAATTATTATGTACAAATATATGGTGGAATATATGCAGAGATATCACATCAATGCTGGTAAAGTACGGAACGAGCCCTTAAGAGTAGGTGAAAGGCAACACAATAGGTGGGGTGTGGGGGGTGTGAATAAAAGCACGCATGCAATGGTATTTACCTTTATGGATGGTTGTTTTAGAAGGGCATGCGAGAGAGACAAGTCATCTTCAGTCATGTGTCTGTGTGCTGTGCTGTGCTGTGCTTTGTGGGATAATGACAACAAAACTCATGAATTTCCTGAGAAATTATATGATATTTTATGGAATAATGTCTTAATTCATTAAATGTACGGTATATGATATAATATTTAAAAAATTAATAGATAATTATTTAACTTTTATTATTTTATTAATATAGTGTCATGTGGAGCAAACTAAATGATTTGAGGTATTACCACATAAGATAGTATTCGGATTTAGGTAAAAATGGGATATGTTCCACCAATTTTGATTCTGCAACCGTGAGGGGTGGACCAAACCAGCCTATTGGCCGTTCTGATTCTCGTTTTGAAACCATTGGTTTCAATTCTCAATTTTGTTTTTAAATTTTTTGTACAAAAAATCATATTTTTTTGGTTTTGATTTCGGCTCAAGCAATCAGTTTTAAATGTTAGTTGATTTTTAAGAACTGATTGATCTAGTCGTTGAAAATATTAAAAATCAGCCTAGAACGCCAGTTTACATAACAACTACCTTGAAATCCAAAACAAAATAGAATCAGTCAACTTATAATTTGAATTTGAAATTGAAACCAAATTGTTGATTATTGATACTAAATTGTCATACAAAATTGTTGATTATTGATACTAAATGGTCATACTAAATTGTTGATTATTGATTTCAACTACCAATTCTAATTCAGAACTAAAATAACATCATATCAATATTAATTCAAGAGAGAGAGAGAGAGAGAGAGAGAGAGATTGGTTGTGCCTTAGTGAAGAAAGTAATAGTTGGATTGAGTGGAATTGGGGTAGGTCGGATTTGTCAAAACTAGTATGGATATATCATGATTTTGAAGGCTTAAATTTGAGCTTCTTTTAATTTATCTTTTGGCGACGTTTTACCAGCTGAATTGTAATATTGGTGGTATTATTACAAATTATTTGGAATATTTTATATTTTTGCCATTTTTAAATATGAATTTTTTTATTTATATAAAATTAATTGGTACATTAACTTACTTAAATTGACACATGACCTCTTACTGAAGTAGATATTCATGTCAAATTCACTTCATACCTACACAATATAGTCATAAACTCAGACGCGTTTGAAACTGTAATTTTGTACAATGTGTTGATTATGTTGTATACACCATATAGCAAGGGTATGATTATTACGTGAGTTCACATACACAACATAACAACTGTATTGTGTTTAGATCGTATATAAAATATTTTAATTAAGTTGATAGTGTTTTTGGTAAAATGAAAATAAATTGAGTTGAAAAATTATAATTATATTAAAATGGTTACTAAACTTCTATTAAATTAAAAAGTGTTATTTTCCTGTTTTCACAAATTATAATTATATATAAGTTTGAATAGTAAAGTAAAAGAAAAGAAGACGAGGAAAAGTATTATAAATACCAAAAAATTCAGGCTTTGAATTATTTATTTATTTTATATTTTAAAATAATCACCACATATCACGTGTAGATAATGATATATAGAGTCTATATATGCGTACTTAAGATTTTATAATACTCTAAAATAAAATTGTAGATAATATGTAATAAAGGATCGGATAATGCATACAAAATGCCGAATACGGGGGACCCACCAACTTGTGAAATAAAAAAAGTGTTCAACTTGTTTGATATTTGATCGAAAAGAAGCACCCCAATTGATCAATTGTGAGTCGATCCTTCCGGACCCAATAGTAGATCCTTCAATTTTTTATTTTTTTTATATTTTTAAAACGATAAAATTTGCTCACACAATATTTTGCTTAAACATGCGAAATCCTGAATTAGCATTTTATTGCTGCAGAGTTTGTGAAAAACTTCGTTGAGAGTTGAGGCGAGTGAAGAAGAGCTAAAATTCATAGGCATCGGGCTTCACCAATTCCCTTGTGCCACTGTTCAACAATAGAATAGTCGGTGGTACTGGTACTGGTACTGGTACTGGTACTGGTAGGGGAAGTTTCTTAATTACCCAAACTGTTACTCTAATATTTTTTTAATTATATTAAAAACAAAATATAGAGCTGGTAGAACAAAATTATCCCCACCTTACGTAATAAATGAGTTGAGTTTTATATAATAGCAGTTGATGAACCGCAATTGATTAGTCTAAATGGGCCCTGACCTTTGATGGGTCGGGTCAGTGTGAATCAACCTTATTATTATTTTTTCTATTTATTTTATTTTATTTTATCTTTTTGAATGAATAGAATTTGAAGAATTTAATTTTAGAGGTCAACACGAGTCAATATAATTTAAAAAAATCATCAAGTGGAATTTAATTTTTTTCTTGATGTACTTTTTATCATTTTTATTTCTTACAAATATTCTATTCGCACGACAGTCATTTCTTTTAGATATAAATATATATATATATATATATGTGAGAATATAAATAATAATAAAAAATAATGAGGTCAGTGCTTACCGAAACAACTTTTAATTTAACGTCAAACTCAATCCCTTGCAAAATTGATAAATAGAAATATTCGATGTGACAGTCTGAAAAGGCTATCTCCAATCAAATCCTGTTTCCAGATCCTATGACCGGTTGTGTTCCCACTAATTTATTAACATAAACTTTTGTAAATTCCTCTTTACCAACTTCATATTGTGCAAAGTAAAAATGGGAAAAAAGTAGAGAGTCTTGGAGTATACTAAAAACAGAATAATATATTACTTTTTCAAATTATTAAGACATTTATTAGGCCTTTTTTTTTTTTTAATGAGTTTGATGTACTTTATTGGATATAATAGGGATGTATTGTTAATGGATTGTTGTAGATTGATGGTCTTAATGTAGGGTTTTGATAATTTGTCGATATTTTATTTGGATCAAAATTAATTTTAGTATTTATTTGTCCGTTAATATTTTTAAACTTGTAACAAGAATCTTGATTGAAAGAGCTAGGTAAATATGGGTTTTTTTTCCTCCTAGAGTTCAATTACTACATCAAGGGTCATCTATGATCGTCTTGTTACTTAGACCTATCTTCGAGGCTGTGGCACAAAAGATCCTTTTATCGTTTTACAATGATGAAAAATCCTTAGATCATATTATAATTTGGGGGAAGTGGTGTGAAGTGAGGGTGATTAGTGTGATTCAATTCTAAGTGATTCATTTGAATTACAAAATGGCATGTTTGTACTGTATCAAAGGGATTGCGTGACAAAATTTTATGTGAAAAGAATTTTTAAAATGTGTAATTATGATTAGAATATGAAGAATAAGTATTAAAAATAGTTTGTATTAATTAAATAATTGATCAATCATGTAGTAGTTATTGAAATTTATAAAATGGTTAGCTGAAATAGAGAGAGATCAAGGAAAGACAAATAGATATAAAATATATTTTAGCGTAAATTTTATCTAATCCAAAAATAAGTTATAATACACAAACAAAATTAAAATCGAAATTTCATCCATACAGACGTGCAAAAACCAGTGCTAATATATCCAAGAAGTTAAATCAATTGAGGTTAACTTGATTTTAAAACATTCGAAAAGAAAAAAAGAAAAAAAAGATAGACACACAACAAAGAGGGGAAGGGTGTGTTTTTTTATTTTGGAGAAATATCTAAAAAGATAGTGACAACACAATAATCTTTAAAGGGGTACAAATATGCATTTAAAGCAAGATTGCAATTTTGTGATGCCTACCCCTATTTTATTACTTTCCGTTGGATTTGTCACAATTTTGGATCATATGCTAAAGTATAATTGTCACACTACCCATAAATCTCAAACACTATCAATTTTTTATATTATTTTATTTATACGTGTAATAATTGATATGAAGACAGACAATTTTTTTTTGATTTAAGTGGATCGGAGAATATTCAAATTATACAACTTTTTGCAGTAAATAGTCTAAAGTTTTATAAAATTGTTAGCTTTTTTTATTATTTGTAGAATATGATTGTTATTATGTACATCAGATTATTTTTTATGCGGCTAATGATTTTCTTTTTTTTATTATTATCTTTTGAGAATTGGTGTATAATAATTAATTTTATAGTGTGATACTATTATATTTTCTCTGTTTTATGAAAAAATATTATGCTTGTAGTTTCGTATAATTTATATAAATCTAAACCTTTTATAAGACACAGAAAGTAATATTATGATAGAATTTTAAAATTCAGACACCAAATCATAAGAAAAAATAGTACATTGGAATTAAACTCAAAAGAAAAATAAAAGTATTATCTAGTTTATTTTTAGCATACGACACTAGGGTTGCTACGCTAATTTAGTCGTAATTTTAATGAAAAAAAGAAATATTATTTATTTTCTTAATATAAATATATGAAATACATATTTCAGCTAATAGGTTAAAATTAAATGAGAATTAACTCTAAATAAATAAAAATTAAATGAGCATAAACTTCAAATTAATTTTTTATTATTTATCTTATATTTACATTTTCTATAATTGTTCCTTTTGACAATATAATTTAGCCTTGAACGTACTTACAAAAGACTGGAAATATTTTTTTTCCTTGTCTGGACAACACTAAATGGGCTTTGTGGGCTCAAATAAATCAGTGTCCTCTATTATACAACTTTATATGGGCCGGGCCTATAGTAACCAATAATGACTTTTTCTTTTTTCTTTTTTTAAGGAAATAACTAATTGTTCACGAGATAGAATATATTATATATATATATATAATATATTATAAAATTAGAATATTTTTATTGTAAATATTATAAAATGTATAAGTAATATGAAAAAAAATTGAAAACATATTACTACAATAAAGCATGTGGTCATGGAGGAAACAAAGTACTTATAAAATAAAAATAATAATATTAGTAACTTTTGTGTGATTAAAATACTACATTTTCGAATTATATCTTGTGTGTGATTGTTTTTCTTTATATATTATTTTCTTCTTATAATTAAATATCTAATAACATTTTTAATATGTAGTAGATATAAGAAATTAGATTGCAGTCAAATTAATTTAAAGTATAGTTTCATATGTCTAGTGGGTCATTCTTTCAACAAATTTATCTAATAAATAATACATTGCATGACAAATTTAATTTTAAAATTTAAACTCAATCCAACCCATTATATTTTTTCAAAGTCCAAATATTTAAAAACAGTTGCTTAAAATATTAAATTTGAACAACAAATTATATACTTGAATGGTATAATAATTTTATTTTATATGAAAAACAGAGTATCAAATGAAAGCTTCATTAATATGAAAATAAAGGAGGTAAACTCTTAAAATTCATTCTCACATATTGATTTGAGATACAATGTATTTATAGACATAAAAGAAAATACACGTCAACTGCATTGCCCCTAAACGACACCGTTTTTCCTAACCACCTAGTTGAGCACTGAAAACGTGAATTCCTTGGATTTGATTGTATGCAGCACATACATTGCATAGTACCATACATCAGCAACCACACTGTAATATTCCAACAGCCCCCCACAAGTTAGGCAATGTGAAGGATCAAACATGCCTAACTTGGAAATAAAGGAATGAAAAATCCCAGGTCCAAGAGATTTCGTAAGAATATCAGCAAGTTGCATTCTGGAGGATATCTTCAGAGGAGAAACAAATCCAGCTTTATATTGATTCCTTACCAGGTGACAGTCTATATCCAAATGTTTAGTCCGCTCGTGAAAAACAGGATTAGCCACAATGTGAAGAGAGGCCTGATTATCACACCACATGGGAATTGGTGTGTCAAGAGATAGATGCAAATCATGAGCTATATAATTGATCCACTGTAATTCTGAAACCGTAGTGCTCAATGCACGATATTCTGCCTCCGCAGAACTCTTTGAAACTGTTGCTTGTTTCTTGGCCTTCCAAGAGATCAAAGCATCCCCCAAAAAAATACAAAAACCAGTAACAGGTTTTCGAGTATCCACACAACAACCCCAGTCAGCATCACAGTATGCAACAAGGTTAGAAGAAGGAGTAGACGGGAAAAAAAGACCAAGGGATGATGATCCCTTTAGATACCTGACTAGATGAAGAGCAGCATTCCAATTTGGATCACAAGGATTATTGAAAAATTGGCTCAGTTGTTGGACAGAGAAGGTGACATTTGGTCGAGTAAGATTTAAATAAAGGAGTCTCCCAATTAGCCTTCTATAAGTGTCAGGCTGAGATAAAGATGTACCATGCTGACTAGAAAGTTTAATGCCAGGAACTAGAGAAGTAGCAGCAGTTTTGCAGTCTTGCATTCCCAAATCTATTATAATGTCGATGATGTATTTTCTCTGGCTGAGATATGTACCAGTGGATGATTTAGCAATCTCCAAACCCAAGAAGTACTTTGCCTGTCCCAAGTCTTTGATGGTAAAGAGACCATCCAAATATTGCTTCAGGGCCAAAATATCAGTGACTTGGTTCCCTGTAACCAAAACATCATCAACATACAATAATACTCCCAGAAAATTCTTTCCTTCAGTTTTCGTGAATAGACAGTGATCATTGGCTGATTGCACAAATCCAAAGTCAAGCAATCTTTGACAAAATTCATTATTCCATTGTCTAGAGCAAATATCCTTCTTTCCCGGTGGTAATGGAGTGAGCTGCCAAGTATGATTATTTTCTAATGCTTCCAACTCCTTATTCATCGCCTCCACCCATGCCGGATTCTGAGAAGCCTCATTGTAATTCCTTGGTTCCTGTATATTAGATAATTTGGCTAGAAAAGAAACATGTGCATCATCAAACATATATGATAAAGTGGTGGGAAATGAAAAAATGGAAGAAGATGAGGAGGAAGGTAGAACAACAGAAGAATCCATTGACCCAAGATTGACATAATAATCAGAATGCCATGCAGGTGTCTTTATCACACGACCTGATTTAGTAACATAAGGCTTACGGTCCATAGTGGATGGAGTGTCAGGATTGGATTGAATTGGATGATCACGAGATGTTGGAGTTATGGAGATAGAAGAGGAATCTGGAAATGATGTAGGTAGAAGTGGTAAGAAAGAGTCAGTGTGAGGTTGTGGTATATCTTGATAAGGAAAGTTTGACTCAAATAAAGTAAAATCCCTAGAGACAAAAATTTGAAGTGTATCGAGATTGAGTAATCTGTATCCTTTCTTCCCTTGCTCATATCCGAGAAGTACACACTTATGTGATCTGGGAAAGAACTTGTCCTTGTGTGAAAGAGGATTATGAGAGTATGCTAAGCATCCAAAGGACTTTAATCTGGAATAATCTGGCTTGTGTCCATAAAGCAATTCATATGGAGTTTGCCATTTCAAACCAGCACTAGGAAGTCTATTGATAATGAAGGCAGCAGTTAGAATGGAATATGTCCAGTATGTTGTTGGGAGTTTAGATTGGAACACGAGAGCCCGGGCTATTTCTAGGAGATGTAAGTGCTTTCTCTTAACTACCCCATTTTGTTGGGGGGGTGGGGGTGTAAACACAAGATTTTTGGTGTAAAATCCCTTTTGTTTGGAAAAATAACTGAAGATTTTCATTTATGAATTATGTTCAATTATCACTTATGAAGGTTTTAATACCCTTTTGGAATTGTGTGTTGACCATGGAATAGAAGGCTTTAACGACATTAGGAACTTGGCTTTTATGACTCAAAAGATAAACTCATGTAGCCCAATTAAAGTCATCAACCAATGTAAGAAAAAAGGAAATTATATTATCAGAATTCCGTACATACGGTCCCATTCATCCATGTGAATTAAATCAAAAATACCAGAAACAGAAGATTCACTATTAGGAAAATGAAGTCTGTGATATTTAGATTTGGAACAAATTTCACAAGCTGCTAACGTCTGTATTTCCATGGGATTACATAGGGGATAGACACAATCAAGATGCTCTAGAACAAGATATGAAGTATGTCCTAATCTGTTATGCCACAACTGAAGAGAATCATGATAGGAGAGAGCAGCAGAATGGGAATTTTGATGAAAGTTGGCTTCAAGAACATAAAGTCTTCCCACTGCTTTGCCTTGAGCTATTACTTGTTTAGTCTTCTGGTCCTGTATAATGCAAGAGGAATGATGGAAGATACAAATGAGATCAGAAGTAGCTGTTAGCTGAGCTATAGAAATCATATTATATTTGAAAGAGGGCAGGTAGAGGACATCTGTGAGAGTGATAAGATTTGATAGAACAACATCTTCTGTGAGTGTAATAGGTTTAGTTGTTCCATCCGGTAGATGAACATTGATAGGATTAGATAGTGGATGAATGTTGATCATGATATTTTGATTAATGCACATGTTCCTACTAGCCCCACTATCTAAAATCCATGAACCTTGAAAATTACAATCAAAGCTAGATAAAGCACAACAAGGTATTGATTCCGTACCTCATTTACCTGCAACCTAGCAAAACTCATGTATGCATCTGCATTATGCTGACCTTTGTGATTTGGTCAGCTGAAATATTTTGCCATTTCCTGAAATTGTTGAAAGAAATGAGCCATGTCCCCAAGTTGCTTCTCCTTTTCTCCTTGATCATCACCTTGTTTGCTAGACTGCCCTAGTCCTGTTTCCACCATATTTGCCATTTGCCTGACTTTTTGTTGCTTGAACTTAGTGTACCATTCTGGATAACCATGCAATTTAAAACAATCCTACATTTCATGCCCAATCCCATGACAGTGCTCACAAATCAGTTTCGTCTTCTCCTCTTTTGTAAGTTGTTTCTTGATATTTCCTCTTCCTGCACCCCAATTTGTATTCCCGAATCCGCCTCTGCCTCCAATACCTCTTCCCCCACTCATATGATTCCCTTCAGTAACCAGTGCTGCTGTTTCAAAACTTTCTAGAAAATTAATCTGTGTTTGCCTTTGTTTCTCCATTCTCAAAACCATGGAATGTACTTTATTGACTGAAGGCAGTGGCTCTATCATAAGAATATGACTCCTAGCTTGCTCGTAACTATCATTAAGACCCATCAAAAATTGCATTAACTTATTTTCTGCATCTATTTCTGCCAATTCTTTACCAGCAACACAAGAACAACTAGGAAATGGGCGCACACATGCATATTCATACCATAATTTTGAGAGTTTCATAAAATAAACAACTACTAAAGCATTTCCTTGGGAAATATTAGCCATCTCTTTTAATAAATGAAATCTTAGAGGACCATTTGATTCCCCAAAACGTTCCTCCAGGACTCTCCAGAGATCTTTTGCGGTTTCGGCAAAAATAAAAGCATAAACTATTTCTTTAGAAACACGCTTCCATGATTCAAAACCTTCAGAATCAACATCAGGCATTGCTATTTTCCCATTTACAAAACCAGTCTTGCATTTAGCATTTAACGCGATTAGCATCGATCTCTTCCAGGTAAGATAATTATTACCTGCTAGCTGATTTGTAACTAGCATGGCTCCTGGATGATCTGATCTGTGTAGAAGCATAGTAGTATATTCTTTGGCAACAATTGCTCCAGTGGTTGTGTTAAGCATCAGCCAATTCTGGTTCCATTCATTATCTTGCCTTCTAGCCATGATGAAGAAGAAAATGTACTAGGCTCTAGATACCATGTTGAAAAACAGTGTGTCAAATGTAAGCTTCATTAATATGAAAATAAATGAGGTAAACTCTTAAAATTCATTCTCACATATTGATTTGAGATACAATGTATTTATAGACATAAAAGAAAACACACATCAACTGCATTGCCCCTAAACGACACCGTTTTTCCTAACCACCTAGCTGAGCACTGAAAACGTGAATTCCTTGGATTTGATTGTATGCAGCACATCCATTGCATAGTACCATACATCAGCAACCACACTATAATATTCCAACACTTAATGTAGAAATATTAAATTGTATTTCACACTATAATTACAATTGTACATGAGAATATATACACCAGTACAAAGACCTAAACTAGGAAAAATAAATCAATTACAATTATCCTAGAATAGGAAATACAATCAGATGATATGAAAAATATTAATTATCCCGGAGTAATATAATTACTCTTAATACGCCCCCTCAAAATAGACGTGCCATCGGCAACGGCAATTTTGGATCGGAGAAGCTGGAAACGAGCACGAGCCAGGGGCTTTGTGAGAAGATCAGCGAGTTGGTCCAAAGTGTTGACATACGAAACAGAGAACACACCCTTTGAGATGAGATCCCGAACGAAGTGGAGATCAATAGCGATGTGCTTCATGCGAGAGTGAAGAACGGGATTTAGAGCAAGCCGGGTAGCACCCATGTTGTCACAAAGAATCTTGGGAGGAGCCACAAGAGTAAGACGAAGATCATCAAATAAGTGACGGAGCCAACAAAGTTCCGAGGCAGCAGTAGCAAGAGAGCGATACTCATCCTCAGTAGAAGAGCGAGCAATACCCCTCTGTTTGCGAGAACACCAAGATATAGGAGTAGACCCGAGGAAAATGATGTAGGCAGAGGTCGACTTGCAGTCGGAGAGGTCACCCCCGAAGTCTGAATCAGAATAGGCTGTCAGAGTGAGACGAGACTTGCGGCGAAGAAGGAGCCCATGATGAAGAGTACCCTTCAGATAACGAAATAGGCGCTTAACAGCAAGCCAATGATCGGGCGCCGGAGCAGACATAAACTGAGCGAGACGATTTACGGTAAAGGCAATGTCAGGCCTCGTGAGAGTGAGATATTGCAAACCACCAAGGGCACTGCGATAGGTAGTGGGATCAACAGAACCATTAGAAGGAGCAGGCTTCGAAGAGAATGGAGTGCCAACAGGCTTGACACCATCCAACTGCAGACGACGCAAGAGATCAAGAGTGTACTTGTGCTATGAGAGAAACAAGCCTTCCTGGCATGAAGCAACCTCAATGCCTAAGAAAAAAGACAGGGGCCCAAGGTCCTTAACAGCGAAACATGACTGCAAATGAGATGTTAGAGCAGACACCAAGGTAGAGCAGGAGCCAGTGAGAACAAGATCATCAACGTAGGCAAGCACAAGTAAAGTAGAGGAACCCGAATGCATGGTAAATAAAGAGGAGTCAGCTTTGGAACGAGTCATACCAAACCGGAGAAGAGCATCACACAGAGAGTCGTACCAAGCCCGAGGTGCTTGGCGAAGACCATATAAAGAACGGCGTAGGAGACAAACATGATCCGGTTTGGAGTGATCCTTAAATCCTGGCGGCTGAGACATATAGACAGGAATATCAAGATCACCGTGAAGAAAAGCATTGCTGACATCCAATTGACGAAGAGTCCAGTGAGAGGAGACAGCAAGTGTAAGGACAGTACGAATAGTAGCAGGCTTGATCACAGGGCTGAATGTCTCGGTGAAATCCACACCAGGGCGTTGATAAAAACCCTTGGCAACAAGACGAGCCTTATATTTATCAATGGAACCATCAGGCTTCCTCTTCAGACGAAAAACCCACTTATAACCAATGATGTTGGCCCCCGGAGGAGGAAGAACTAAGTCTCAAGTACCATGACGAAGCAAGGCAGTAAACTCGTCATCCATAGCAAGACGCCACTGAGGCGAAGAAAGAGCCTGCTTGATGGTGGAAGGTTCAACATCAGCAGGAAGAGGATGCTTGGTCGCAATATTCAGAGTTTTTGGTTTAAAAACGTTATTCTGACTCCTTGTGCGCATCCCATGAGTCCGAGGAGGAGATGCAGAAGGAGCAATAGTAGCCTGAGCAGGTGGCGGATCCACAGGAGGTGGGGATGCCGAAGGAGCAGCAGGCGGAAGGACAGAGAGTGTGATGCAGTCAGACGGAGAAGGCATGGAGGACTCAGGTGGGGTAGAGAAACCTGGAAATCTGTCTTCAATAAACCGCACATGACGAGAGAGAAAAATCTTACCAGACGATAGCTCCATACACCTGTAAGCGCTCTGTGAAGTGGAGTACCCAATAAAAAGGCATTTGCGAGACGGGGCAGAGAGCTTATCAGGGGTATAAGGCCGAAGCCAGGGGAAGCACAAACAGCCAAAAACACGAAGCTTGTTGTAATTGGGAGGCCGCCGAAAGAGAACCTGAAACGGACTCTGCTGACCCAAAATAGGAGTTGGCATCCGATTAATAAGATAGACCGCGGTTTGAAGTGCATAAGACCAGAAAGAATGTGGAAGCTGAGCATGCGTAAGCAAAGCACGACCAATTTCAAGGATATGACGGTTACGACGCTCAGAGACCCCATTATGTTGAGGGGTGTGAGGAGCAGTAGTAAGCCAACTGATACCCAGACTGATAAGAGATAAACGCAAAGCCTGAAACTCTCCCCCATTATCAGAATATAAATTCTTAATTTGAAACCCAAACTGTTTCTCAACTAAAGGTCGAAAACTCAGAAAAATAGAGGAAACCTCAGATTTCGCAGACAGTGGATATAACCAACAGTATTTAGAGAACAAATCAACCAATAGCAAAAAATAGCGAGAACCATCACTAGAAACAGAAGAAGGGCCCCATACATTAGCATAGACATAGTGTAAAGGATGATAAGCAATAAAGGAAGTATCGCCAAAAGGTAGCTTACAGGCCTTGCTCAAACGGCAAGAAACACAGTCATTGCCCAAAAACTGGGACTTATTCAAAACAGGTAATCGAAAAGTATTAATAATGAAACGACTGGTCTCCACAGACGGATGACCAAGTCGAGCATGCCAACAAGGAGACGAAACTCGAACACCAACCGAAGCAGTCTTGACAAATTCACTAGCATCAGAAGCAGGCAAATGATAGACACCATCTTGACATAGACCTTTAAGGAGTGGGGTTCCTGTGACCCGATCCTTAACAAGAAAATAGGATGGAAAAAATTCCATCGTGACATCATTATCCCGGGTAAATTTACTCACAGACAATAGATTACGATGAGCAGAAGGCACACACAGCAAATCTGATAATAAAAATTGACGTGACGGAAATTGCAATAAACCAATACCAGAATGAGTGATGGGTAATCCAGAGCCATCAGCAATGTGAACTTCATCCGTGCCGTCATACTCAGAGTGGATAGATAAATTATTGAGGTCAGCGGTCAAGTTGTGCGATGCGCCGGAGTCGACCATCCATTGCGATTGAGAACGAGAATGTCCTGGAGACGAGGCAAAATGAGCCGAAGGGAGAGGAACCCTGCGACAGGTGGGAGCCGCATGACCCTTATATCCACACAGTTGGCAGACGATCGGTGGTGGGCGGGAGTCCGGTAAGCCGGGCGGCTTACCAAGCAAGGACTGCATGAAAGATTGAGAACCATGCATATTAGAAAAACCAGTCTGTGAAGAATTACCAAATGATGAGGAACGCCGAGAATTCTGCCCAGAATTAGCACGGCCCTTGGACGAATTGGTGTTCGATCGACCACCACCTCCGGTTCGAGCGGCATTTGCCGTGGCAACAAGCGAGGCATTGGCCGCTTCGGAGGAACGAAGTGCAGACTCGTGCGCACACAAAAGATCATGTAATTCTTCGAATTTGAGAGAAGACTCACGAGCCCGTATAGGGCCAACAATCGATGCATATTCAGGCCCTAACCCATTAATCACGAACAAGGTCAAATCATCGGGTTTAACAGGTTCATCTATGAGCGCCAATTCATCCGTCATGGCCTTGACATGGTGGAGGTATTCAGTGACTGTACGATCTTTGATCTGGACACGGAAAAGATCACTCTTCAAATTGTTAACGCGTGAGCGAGATTTGCTCATGCATAGGCGGGTAAGAATACCCCACGCCTCGGCAGCAGAGGAGGCGGACGAAACAAGAGGAAGAATCTCGGCCGTGAGCGAGCCGAAGATTGCAGCGAGAAGAAGTTGGTCCTGCTGGACCCAAGCATCAACGGCAGCAGCGTTAGATCCGTCGGAATCACGGGCTGGGCATGGTCGCGTGCCATCAACAAAACCAAGCAAGTTGTGGCCACGAAGCAAAGCAACCAAATTAGCACGCCAAGAGGTGAAGTTCTTATGCGTGAGTTTGATCGGAAGATCATGTCGTGCCGATATGGGAACGACAGCCGGCGGTTTATTGGTGGAGGAGGAGACGTCGGACGGCGCCATCAGCAGGAAGAAGGGAGGAAGAAGCGGAAAATGGCGTGAGTATAGGATCTATAACGCTCTGATACCATGTAGAAATATTAAATTGTATTTCACACTATAATTACAATTGTACATGAGAATATATACACCAGTACAAAGACCTAAACTAGGAAAAACAAATCAATTACAATTATCCTAGAATAGGAAATACAATCAGAAGATATGAAAAATATTAATTATCCCGGAGTAATATAATTACTCTTAATACTTAAAATATTAAATTTGAACAACGAATTATATACTTGAATGGTATAATAATTTTATTTTATAAAAATATTTATTATTTTTATTCTATAACAAATATTTAATATTTTTTTACATTGTCTCAAATTCATATGAGAATTTAATCTAAATTTTTATTCAAACCTAACATATATTTTGAATAAACTCATAAAATATTTATTTCATATTTTAAGTATAATATTTTATTTTGATATATACCATATTGATATCAAATTCATAAAAAGATGATTAATACAATATATCATATTTCAAAAATGAATTTGACAAAAAAAAAAATTAATTATAGTTAAAAATTAAACTATCTTTTTTCCTACATATATTTTTTTAAAGATAATTTTTAAGTAACAAATGTAGAAATTTTGTAGAAGTGACATGTGTTTTTAACATATTTTTAAGATTTTTTAAAATTTATATTAAATTTAAATTTATGTGGTGATAACACACGATAAGATTTATATTTTTCAGTGTTCCGGATAACCTTATTAAAAAAAATCTTATGGATAATGGAACAAAATATTAATTTAGCCCTTCAAATGGGCCGTGACGACCTTTTGGATAATAAATTCATGGTATACCATAATGGGCCTACTGATATCAAATTTGGGCTAGTCCAATTGCACTATTTTCTGTATGTATGTTAAAAAAAAAAAAAAAAAAAACTAATTCTAGTTTTACAATATTTTTTATAATAATAATCTATAACTTTTTATTTTTTACAATTTATATTCGATTTCGTTGAAATTTCAAAAACTCATTGAAAATTGCAAATTGCTAATGAGGGGTCGACCTGCCAACGTTGGAAGTGAAATTAAAATTATCATATTGAATATTTTGCGAGTTTTTTTGTTGCAAAAATAAGTATAAATTGAACAAAATAAAAAATTGTAGGTCATTATATACAAAATAAAATCATAAAATAAAAAATAATCCCTTTTTTTTTAGGACTATAAAAGACATTATTAGTGCACGTATGTTTTAAAGGGCCAAAAAAGTAAAGGCAGCTTTATGAAACAGACAAAACGATGCCGCATAATCCACAATCTATATCTTGGATCCTAAAGAGAAATTCACTTTGATAGAAAAGTTGCAAGCTTTTTAAGAATGGTCAGCTAATTGAACTGAAAATGATGTTTAAAATATTGTCAATTTTGCAAATCTATCCAATAAATGTCTTTCTTGAACTAGCCTCCTAGATTTCTTTGTTCTTAATTTTGTCTTATCCTTTTTACGCTCTTTTCTCTTTTTTTTTATTATTATTATTTTACCAGGGTTTGATTTGAAATGTAATAGAATAAAAATAAAAATTATAGGTTTAATGTTTTCAGATTTAGGATTTGTGTGTGAATTTTATACAAAGTAGTTGGATTGAGTGATTTCACACTTTTAGTATATTTAATTTTCTACTAGCTAATCTATCATGTTATTCTCAAAATCGAATAAAGAAAAGTTTGATAAATTTCAAATTAAGCCGATATATTTTTGTGAGTAATGTCGTACTAAATCTCATTGATGTATGAGTTTTTTTATTTAAGATCAAATGGACATTTTCCTTACGATAGCTACTAAAATCTTTATGAGTGTTCTGTAGTTATTCCAAAAAGAATATTTGAGAGTGTTTCTTCAACGCTTATTTTTTAATAATTGAAACTTTGCAATCAACACTATGTTTCATGAATAATAAATGTGGATTTCAAATTGCATTTTATGTTAACCCACCCTTAGGGCCATCAATCATTTTCCACAACTTCACACGTTAATATTTCAAATATTATAATATACAAACATCTACTTTACTATTATTGATGTGATATTTATGCACAAGTCATATACTACACAGTTTCAAAACAACATATACTTTTGTACTTTGAAATTTTACAATCTAATAATTATAAAATTTAGATTTCAGTCACCCTATTTAAATTCAAAATAAACACCTTCTTATTAAATCGTCGTGATGTTGGCCAATAACATTAAATATTTCTCATTCCATATATAGTTTCCAACTAAATCTCTTCCCATTGAAGGTCAAACACCTTTTTTTTTTATAACTTTTTAAAAAAAAATCTTTTTGGAGATAAATTGTCACATTCCAAATAATTAATTGGTGGAGTAAAGTGTTGTTTGTCTGTATTATATTTGTTGATCATATTCTCCCAAGTTTAGTTTGAACTAAAGAACAAAACTAGTGACTAGATACTTAACTAAAACCGGCAGCCGTACTGACAGTTGGTCAGACAAAAGAATGAGGCACCAACACTATTTCTCCCCTTCATTTGATAGTGTGTGTCTGTGTGTTTTTTTTCTTTCTTTTTAATTTTTCAAGAAAAAAAAATCTCAGATTATAAATATATGATTTGCAGATCTTGTAAGAAGACAAAACAATATTTTAATTTCTTGGATTTATTAATCCCATGTCATAGTGTTTTGTTTAAAAATTGTATTAATGTTAAATTTCATTCATGTATATAAAGGGCATCTACAATCCCAAATAATATCCCACATTGTATACAAGAAAACATTTGTTCCAACCTAGCAAATCGAAATGTCTTTTGTTAGCATGAGAGTTTTGCTGCTTCTAATGATGATATCATTATTGTGCACAAGGAGTTCAGGCACACGTTTTGGTCCTGGATTCTTGACCAAACAAAGGTCGATTACTAGGGCACATTTGGTATTGCAGAAGTTGGGATTTGATGACACTAAGTTGGAATATTATCGGAGAAAGGCGATGACGTTGGATGCAGGAACGATGAGAGTCGCCCCCGGAGGGCCGGATCCTCAACACCACTCAAAATCACCAGCATTGTCATAAGTTTGTTAAAATAGTTCTTGAATCTTGGCATAGCATGTTTGTGGCAGTTGGCTGAAAAAAAAAATCTAAATTTTGATGATACAAGGGAAAATATTATGTGCAATTGTGTCCTCAAAATTTGTATGCTACTAAGAATATATATATATATATATAGTTATTTATATAAATAGCATTCTTAACTAGAAATACTATCCATTTTCGATATTACTTCTAATGAAAGTTTGGAGAAGAGATATTATGTCATTATAGAAGAAAGAGTTGAAAAAAGTATATTATTTATAGGGATAATAATAAATGAAATTTAAATTTGAATTAAATCCGCTTTATTTGTATGTGGATAAAAATTTGGTGAAATGGATATTAATGGGTTCAAAGTGAATATTAGATTCTTCCGAACTCGCCCCTGACCCGCCCATATATATAACATATATTAATATTTTTTAAATTTTGTATTTATTATAATAATAGTATTTCACTTTTAACAATTAATTAATTTACTTTTACTTTTACTCTGGACACATTCCTCGTTTTGTATGTCTCCAATCGTTCAACTCCCATATAACCCACACATTTTCAATTTTCTCCTTATGCAATATCAATTCTATTTTCTTTTTGTATTGGATTTGTATATATTTCGATTCTAAATTTTATTAAATAATTGCGACAACGTTATCGATTCGAGGTTAATTCTCTACTCACATGACGGATCTTGAAAATGCCAAATTCGCCACATACGTGCCACACCGGTATTCCGAATTATTTACAAGAGAAAATCTTGTGTGCAACGACAGAGTTATAAATTGGCAGTTGAATTTTTTTATTTTGAATTTGAGAATCTTGTAAATGTTGGTTGGGAAAATGAGATCCTATGTAAGCCTCTTCAATTCTAATATCATCAATAAACATCACATATCATCAAAGACTGTCACCGGACATGCAGAATGTCTCAGTGATGCTACAAGTTTTCCTAGTGCTTGGAGAATGGCTATATCTGCCCTCACGATATGATAGAAAGATGCCACCAAGCACGAAAGAGTATCGACCTCAGCCTGCCTAAGGAAATGTAATCAGGGTCGCTATCTCATATTCCCCCGGGTCTCTTTTCTAGTCTTTCGAAGCCATGGAAGATCGTCTCATTAGGACGAGCGTTTGACAATATGAACTTTTCTTTGATGCTAGAACGGGTTCAGGTGAATGTAAAGTAATGACTTTTGTGCAATGTCGAAAGGTTCCTGATGTAGTGGGATATTAAATGACATAACCCATACTAGAAAACATAAGACTAAAAAAACATAATATCAAACTTAAGGTGATCAATTATAACCAAATCCTAAAATTTAAAATAATATTATGATGACAAAATAAAATTTATATACTAACTATTAAAATGATTTATAAACTAAAATATATATTTAAAATAATAAGTTGAGATTAATGTAAATATAAAATTAAAATTTAAACTTAAGAAAAATTATTGACATTTTGCTTAAATTTTTGAATAAAAATTAATTTAAATTTAACGAATATATATACTTAATATAAAAAGAGAATAGTCACTTGCCATGTGTCACTCCACGAATTTTTGTATAATTATTTAATTGAATAAATAAAAAAATAAACTATCATTCTAGCTGAAAAATTAAAAAAAAAAATCTTCTATTTTCTTTATATGTGTCTCAACTGTATTCTCCATCTTTCTTCTATTTTTTAATTTTTACTTTAAAAACTCTAATAAATTATTTGTTATAAATCCCTTTTTATCATATATTATTAATTTGAAACCAATATTGTATATTTTAAAATAAATAATTATATTTAAAATATGATATTTAATTTTTTATGGATAGACTATTTTTTTTATGGATTGAATTATTTATTTTTATTTGGATATATGTGTTGGATTTGAATAAATAATATATAAATTTGATCTAACAATATAAATACTTTTTGTAAGAAAAAATACTATTAATTTATATAATATTATATTTGTATTCCTCCACTTTAATAGATTTTAGTGAGTTGAAAATTTTATATTCAGTTGGAAACACTCTAAATTAGTTTGAAGTCGTGCAATTTGTTATTTAATAAAGGTACATTATAATTAAAAAAATCTAATTACATAATATTTATATAAGTATAATTTACATAAATAATTATTATGTTATTTTTTAAAATAATAATATAATTTTATCATATATTATAAATTAAAAAGTTATATTATGTACCGTGCACTTCAGGGCAGCCATCTAGGTGTCTTTAAAAGATACATATTCTTCCCATCATAGAAGAATCCTCAGCCCCAGAGATAATGAGACCGAATGGGTTATGGGCCGAATATTGACCCATTCTGCTAAGTTAGATAAATTGGGCTGTAAACCCAATTTGGGCCATCCAAGCCCAATTAACAAAACCATTCATACATTTGGATTAATGGGCTCAACCTAGTCAAGCCCATAAAATTTCAGCTCAACTCTGTAAGCATCTACTTTCTACACGTCTCTCATGCACTAGAATATGCTCTTCTTCTGCATTGATTTATAGTAGCTACATATTAGAGTGCATGCACTGCACGTGTGGTATTAATGTTTTCTTAATAATAATAATTATTATTATTATAATAATAAATAATAATAATATTAATTATTATTATTATTATAGAGACAAATTTTATTTTACTCATTTAAAATAGGAAAAACTTTTCTATACATAAAATAAAACAAATTATGTTTTATATTCAAGATATCAATTTTGTCTTTAATGAAGTGAGGTCCATCTTTCTTCTTTCACGTTAATTTTAAAACTTCAATCGTGAAAAAAAGAAAGAGATTTTCACCAGAGAAAATGAAAAAGATAAACTTAGGGGAATGATGAAGAGAGAAAGGGGAAAAAAAATTTACAGAGAAGAGAGAAAATAGAGGAAATAAGAAAGAGAAGAGATAAGACAAAAAATAACTTCTACGACTAAAAAAGGTAGGAGAGAAAGAGAGAAAAGTGGAAAGATGAATTTTACGATATAAATAATCGTAAAAGGCTTTCATGATGTAGATAATCGTGAAAGGCCATAATCGTGAAAGCCTTGCCTTTCACGATTAACATTAATCGTGAAAGCCTTGCCTTCCACGATCATCAATTAATCGTGAAAATTGTCTTTCACGATTGGGTTTCAAGAGAGAAAATAATGTTCACGAGAAAGTTGAGAAAGGGAAAAGAGAGGAGAGAGAAGAATAAATAAGGGTACATTCGTCTATAAATCATAACTGTAGGTAGAAAAATTTTATTTTTAAATTTTGAATAAATAAGAGTTTTTTTTTTCAGTGGATAGAGTGAGTAGTTTCCATCACTATTATTATTATTATTATTATTATTATTATTATTATTATTATTATTATTATATCAATTTTCTTATAATATTTTAGTGGTATAAATTTTTAGATGAGAGCTTATGTCATAAACGGGTTGGGTTGCTATTGAATTTATGACTTAACAATCAATTTATATTAGCGTAATTCTCTCACCGTACTTTGCTATCGTCTTTCATTTTATATCTCTATTTTAGTAGTACTGTCTCCCAAATTAGAGTTGTTAAAAAAATTAATATTTTTTCACTTTTACATTGTACGATTTATAATATTTGTAGTAATATAATAGTAAATTATTGTAATATAATTATAAAATAATGTTTATCTTTTCATTTTGTCACTTTATTGTCTTGCATGAAAGATTGTTGCCCATATTAATAATTTTAATAATCTTATAGAAAATTCATACAAAATTTCAAATGAAAAATAATATAATATTTTGTTTTAAATAAAAATATTTCACATTTTTTGTATTAAAATAATTTAAATACCATAATATATCACAATTAACTTAAAAAATATTATTTTATATTTAAAAATTACTATTGTATTTATATATTTGCTTATAGATATCCGATTGAAGGCCGTAAAAATAATATTAATTTAATATATTTTTATTAAAGTTAGATTTAAAATAAATAAAAATTATGAACTGTTGAAATTTTAAGTGAAAAAATCACAAAAAAAAAATCATAAATTACCGGGTTGGATGACACATTGGGCACAAACTACCAACTTTCCAAAAATATCAAGAATGTTTTGCATAAAAATATTTATTTTTTATTTTTACTGTGATTTTCTTATTATATGTGTGTGTATGCATAAAATATATCATATATGAATTTAGCTTCAAATCCTATCATAATAACATAAACTGTTATTTATTAATCTAGACAAGTAGTTCAATATAATAATAATAATACTACATAATTAAATAAATAAACATATAAATACATACATGGTAAATAATTTTACATCCAAATAAAATTGATAAAAAAGATCAGGAAAGTTCAACTTTAATATCAAAATATTGTAACGACTTTGTCCATACAAGAGTACCGCATGTTCCTGTGTACAACTAATATCGACACCACACGTTTGAGTTGCACAAGTTATTATTTTATTATAGAAATAAAATGTAAATAAGGAAAGTATGAGTACATTGCGTATCTATCTAAACTTCTAAGGGCAACTATTTACAGTGCAGGAGATAATATGAGTGCATTATTCTAAACGCTTAATGACGTCAATTTTTAGTGCAGGACGTCAAATTGTAACAATTAAAGATAGAATATCAACAGTAGCAATTCAATTAGGTGTTACAAAAAGTAATAATTTCTCTTTCCTAACCTATTGTTCACTTAGATAACATGGAAAATATATTAATGACACATGACGATTTGTGAATGCTCTAGGATGCTTATTTGTCACAGCTAGAGAGTTTCAACTCTTTTTTTTTTTTTTTTTTTTTTTTTTTTAAGATTTTACATGGGGAAATACTAATTTTCCCTCATAGCTATTGTGTATTCTTTTTTCTTGTAAAAGTTGTCATATGCAGTGTGTTTGTGATTTTCAGTTTAATTTTCAAAATTATAATAAAATAGAGAGGTATGACAAAATATATGGTTTGTATTTTATTTTGTTTGATTCATGATTTATGGTCTAACTTAATTTTTTTTATATTAGAATACAAGTGAAACACAAAAAGATACGACAAATAAATTGGTATTACATAGTTACTAAAGATGAGAGCAAGTGAATTTGAAGTAGTTAAGAAATTTTGATCAAATAGTGCTACTACATAGTTACCAAAGATTACTACTTAGTGTAATAGTGTATAATAACGTATTAACTATTTTAGTGTTGTATCAGTACTACAAATAAGATATTTAAAGTAATAGTAAATACATAATATTATATTATATATATAATTTTTATTTAAAATTATACTTATAAGTATAGTAATAGTAATAATAATATTATGTTCATGGTAATAGTCTAGTTATTATTAAGGCCTTTTCTATCCACACCACCATTTTCTCTTTTCACACCACATTTACTAAATACACCACAAAAAATTACATTTAAAATTTCAAAATTACTAACCACACCACAAAAATACCTATAATACCCTTAACACTTAAAAAAAATTTAAAAATAAAAAAAAACAGCAAACCCTACCTCACTCACTCCTGCGAACCCTGCGCGCCGAACCCCCTTTCCCCACACCCGCGCCGAACTTCTCCTAAGCCAACCCCACTGTCGCCGAACTGCTCCCCACTATCCCGAACTACTCGAGAACCTTCCACAGTCGAAGATCATGGACGCTGAATGCGAAACTCCAGGTAATCTGTCGCAATATGTTCCATGAAAATTTCAATTAACTTCGCAAATTCGAAATCCGTTCGGCGCTGGTTGGCCGAACAGCCTGCGAGGCGTTCGGCCTGTGTTGGCCGAACAGCCTGCGAGGTGTTCGGTCAGTGTTGGCCGAACATCCTGCGAGGCGTTCGGCCAGTGTTGGCCGAACATCCTGCGAGCCGTTCGGCCAGTGTTGGCCGAACAGCCTGCGAGCCTGTATTATTTTATTTTTAACGTTTGTATGTTAACATTTTAATTTTCTTATGTTATAGTTTATGAAAGAAGAAGAAGACGGCCTACAGCATCACATAGACGATTAAGGGCTGCACAGCAAGAGGCGGGTCCTTCTGAGGTTCCGGAAGAACAAGAGGAATATGCCGAAATGCCTCAAGAACAAGAGAGGCAAGCCGAGCAGAATGAGATCCTAATGGGCCCATTTCCTGGCGGTCCTTATGATCCATCATTATTGCGAAGCTTCAGAACACATGTAGCTGCCGACGTTTGGAATGGCAATGAGAGAGGCGTTTTAAAATGCCTTTGTCACATTTCGAAGCTTCTAAGATGGGTGTATCCGGAGGATGAGACGACCCGAGTTTGGAGGTCGTATGTGAAACGGTCCGGGCTTCACAAATTGAGCAAAATATCATATAGAGCTCCCAACAGAAACTTGATTTCTGCATTCGTCGAACATTGGCAGCCGGAGACCAACACTTTTCATTTACCATTTGGTGAGATGACGATCACATTAGATGATGTGTCGTGTTTACTAGGTCTTCCAGTGGTGGGGCAGCCAGTGAATGTGGAAGACGATCCTTCAGAATTCTCGCCTGCATTGATTCATCGATTGTTGGGAGTGTCAGTTGAGGATGCCATATTGGCACTTAATGACAAGAGAGGGCAATCAGTGAAGCTAGAGTGGTTTCGTAGCACATTTTTTGACAGCTGTCAGATTTCTCAGAGACCAGTTGCAGAAAAGGCAGCTCGAGCATATATATTATATATTCTTGGGTGTACGATATTTTCCGACAAAAGTGGTACTCGGATCGCAGCTGGCTATCTGAAGCTACTAGAAGACACAAGTGTGGTCCGGGAATATGCATGGGGTGCTGCTGCCCTTGCCTATCTTTACAGGCAGTTAGGATCTGCATCAAGAGCGGGAGTAAAGCAAATTGCTGGATATCTTACATTATTGGAGGTACGTCATTCTTTGAAAATTATTTATTTTTACGTTATGTTACAATTTTTAATATGTTGTACCATTATATTTGTATATATTTAGGCATGGATTTACGAACACTTTCCGACGAGCCCACGACCTCAATTCAATGTTGAGTACGATCCCAGATTTCCACTAGCTATGAGATGGTCACAGCATGGACAAGGTGGAGCCAACACTTTGGGCTTGCAGGCGTGTAGGGAGTGGTTGGATTCACTTCAACTTCACGAAGTAAGTGTCTTTTTAAATTTTTTTTTTCACAAATATATGTATCTTTCAAATATATAACTTGAACAATTCAATACGTAGGTAAACTGGGATCCTTACCATCAAGTACGTGATCGATTTGAACGTCCAGAAGTGACGTTTTATCATGGGTGCATAAGGGCTCTGGACATTGTTGAACCATACCACCCCGATCGTGTGTTGAGGCAGTTTGGCCATGTCCAACATATACCGTTGCCTCCATTGGATCCAGACTATGCAAGAAGAGGAAAAAATCCTGGTCAGTATGTACTTGCATGGGGGGTGCTCGGATCCATGTTTCTGTCCTGGGACAGCCATGTTTTGTCCATGCAACGACGAGGGAGACTTGCTAAGCCAATATGGGAGACTGTACCAGAGTATATGGATTGGTACCGTACATTTTCCCATCCACAGGTCCAAAACCCCGATCGTACATTTGCAGCACGTCATTTTTCGATTGATGCGAACCCTAGTCAATTGGGGGCTCGAAACGTTGATGCCCGGAACATTCTTGACCCACTAGTTCGCATGTGGACAACCCAGGATCCGCAGTTATCACTTGATTACGTGATGCCTAGAGTTGAGCAAGCTGCAAGAGTACTCCACGGTCTCACGTTGGATGATGGGAATGAATCCGATGAGTAGTGATTATAATATATATGTATGACATTTTTGTTTTCTAGATTTGAATGTTAAACATTATTTGAATGTTAAACATTATTCAGTGTCCAATATTTTGTTAAATTATCAATTTAATGTTTGCTCAATATTCAGTTGTGCCTTGAATAAACAAAATTGTTTGGCCATTAAAAAAAACAGAACGTACAAAAAAACAGCACGACAAGTGCTATGTTGTTGAAAAAACAGAACGTACAAAAAAACATAAAAAATAAAGTGCCAGGTCGTTCGGCCAGTGTTGGCCGAACATAACACAACACGTTCGGCCACCACTGGCCGAACACATCACACTGTGTTCGGCTAGGACAGGCCGAACGATGAAAAAAATAGAATGGTGAAAAAAACAGAACGTACAAAAACCATAAAAATGAAGTGTCAGGGCGTTCGGCCAGTATTGGCCGAACATAGCACAACATGTTCGGCCACCACTGGCCGAACGCATCACACTTTGTTTGGCTAGGACAGGCCGAACGGTGAAAAAACAGAATGGTGAAAAAAACAGAACGTACAAAAACCATAAAAAATGAAGTGTCAGGGCGTTCGGCCAGTATTGGCCGAACATAACACAACATGTTCGGCCACCACTGGCCGAACGTATCACACTTTGTTCGGCTAGGACAGGCTGAACATATTTCATTGCGTTCGGCCAACACTGGCCGAACGCCCCGACACTTCATTTTTTATGGTTTTTGTACGTTCTGTTTTTTTCGGGCATAATAACAATGTTTAAGTTTGCGATTTCAATAATTTCATATAAGATGTAATATTATAAATAAATAATATTCAACACTTAAAAAAAAACAAAAAAAGTACATATCAGTCATTTCCTAAACAAATGGCATTATACATTTGAAATCGTGTTTTGTAGAATATCTCCCATCCAGCAGCACATGCACTACGATGTTCATGCCATACTTGCAGAACAGGAGGCAACGGGCATCCAGTGCTTAATGAGACCTGCCACAATGCACGTATAAGAAAAATTGTAAATCATAAAAAAATGAAATAATAAGGAAAGAATTTTACCCCGAAAAAATGCGTGCTTTGATCTACCAAAGCTATGCAAATAAGTTTCGGATCTTCTGGGTTTGCAGTCCTCAGGGGAATGAAAGTATAGTTTGCAATGGGTGTTAGCACGACAAGTGCTATGTTGTAGACAGTTACAATCATGTGTCCCATATCAGGGATATCTAGCCAGTGTCGTCTATAGGCTCTCTCCTCAAAACAATGTAATGCATCTTCAACTTCCCCAACACGTCCATGTTCTTTGAATATGGGTGCATACATTTCTCCAAAATTTTGTAATTCATTGATCAAGTCACAACGAACTCTAGACCACGAATCTTCCCCATAGTTCATTAACTCAGCAATTGCACGAAATCCACAATGTTCGTCTCCTCTAACATTCTTAGTCCCACAAACATATGGCCGAAAGATAGGTGGAATATCTTCAAAAAATTCAATATCCTTGTTTGTGGTAAGAACATTACATGCACGTCGAACCACCTGGATATCATACAATTATCATTGAGTAGGACGACAAAGAAAAGGAAAAAAACACAAATTTTTTTTACTTCAAAATTACCTTTTGTTTTTCTCGTCGAGTGAAACTAAACATAGCACTGGACACATTTTCTCCACTTATGAAAATTATTTCTTCCACTGGCGAACAACTGTCATTGATGGATTGAACATACTCAAAAGCACTTGGATCTCTTTTTGTGGAGTTGTTCTTTTTTGCTTTTGTTTTGGTAGGACGTCCACGTGTACGTGGTTGGACTTGTGGTTCAATGAGGGATGATGTAGTTGGGTGTGTAAACTCTCTTAACCTCTTCAACATTAACAACTTCTCTGATTCATCATGTGCACCTTCAAATTGATTGACAATTTCATCAAGTGTCTTCTTGAAAGAATTTTTTATGTCATCCGATATATTTTTATTGACTTCATCCACAGGTTCCATATCAAGCTTTCTCCAAAATCTATCAACTCTATCTAGTGGGATAGGCATATTCCCCCGAACATATTCAGATAGCTCATGAGCACATGGAAGACCACAAGTTTTTCGCAAAATACACCCACATAATAAAGGATCGATGCCATTTTCTCCAACACCAACCATTTCATCCAAAATCATATCCAAAGCAGAGATAGAAACCATACCCCTTAACATTTTGAATACAGGAGATGAGTACCTATGTTGGACTATGTTGATGCTCTTCTCGAACGAACTTTTGATTGCATTATGCGATGTTTCGAGAAGGATGAATATTTTTTCCCAACACGTTTCAAAATTGCCTGTACTCGATTGAAGTTGTTTTTTCAACTTTGCATGCTGGCCCTCCGCCCTATATTACAAAAAAAATATTAATGATCATATAACATATATAACAATATACAGAAATAAAAAAATAATATAGCATATAAATGATGGATGATTATTTATTACCTATTTGTTGTGGTATTTTCAAAATGCATCAAGTTGTTTACCCAACAAGAAACAAATCGCTCCTTATATCCACTTATCCAATTGTCCAAAACATATTTCACAGCCTCTTTTTTATAGGAAAAATCATTCTGAAACCTCTGCTCTTCGAACATGTGCTCTGACTCGGCAAAAATCAACGAATTCCAATTGCAATAAAACGAATTCCATTGTTCCTTTGTACTAAAGTATTTCTTGCATTTGGCCATTACATTTCTGTTGATGTGCCACCGACATAGCAAATGATGAGAACTAGGAAAAGTTATCTCGATTGCATTAATCAGTGCAAGTTCTCGGTCGGTTACAAATATTTTGGGTACTCTGGATTGGTCCATCAAATCTTTAAGGACATTGCATGCCCATAAGTAATTATCCTCCTTTTCGCATTCTAGATAGGCACATGCAACTGAAAATGTCATCTTTGTGGAAGTCACCCCGAGAATTTCTAACAACGGTAGTTTGTACCGGTTTGTTTTGTATGTACAATCCATTAACAAGACATTTGGAAAGGCCAACAACAACTTCACACTTGTCGGATGGGCCCAAAACATATCTTTGACAGCATCTGTTTGCTCACACCGCCTAGTATGGAAAAAAAAATCTTTCTCCTTAAGTTTACCCATGAGATATTGCATTTGTGACCTGCCACAGTGTTCGACTTGTTTGTTCTTCTGTCGAATAGTGTAGATAGTCTTTATCGTGGATTTATTTTCTGTATACCTCTTCTGCAACGTAAACAATATGTCCCTAGGACGGCTATTACCCGTAGATAGATCAGACACCAATTTCAACTCATCTGTAGTTAAACGACCAGCATAAGAGTGACCCTCTAAATATCTTGCCATCTTATGATTATGCGAACCACAAATAACCTCCAAGGCCCATACATCAGTCTCTTTATAATATGTTCCTTTTAGACGAAATGGACAATCGCATTTCTTGGTTCCGCGACGACGAATCTCAATTGTTTTATTCTCTACCTCTTCCAATTCTCTTCCACATTCATTTGTTTCTTGATTTTCACTTTTCTCTTTGTTGCTCTGTTTTTTTTTTTTTTTTTTTTTTTCTGTGGACGATATTTACCCCCTCGTTCGCAACCTAACCACAAACGAGGTCGTCTGCATTCATCTCCAATTTCTGACCTCATCACAACCACTACCATGCCTAATGGGATAACCTTTTCACGGACCCAATAAATCAAATTTTCTCGTGATTCGAACAAATCCATTGTATTAAACACATCTTGATAATCAACAACCACCTCGTTGTTATCTGAAATAAAAGCACTTGTTCTTGATGTCTCCTGAAAATAACATTAAATGAATCAGAAAACAACAAAAAAGGAACAAGACAATTCGTGTTTGGCCTGGAACAACCGAACATGCGTTCGGCCTAAGGTAGCCGAACACAACACGAAATGTTCGGCCTTAAGTAGCCGAACACAGAGTAACGTGTTCGGTCATACGAAGCCGAACGTTACTTCAAGTGTTCGGCCTATATCGGCTGAACGTTTCTCCTTACGTTCGGCTGATACAGGCCGAACACTTCCGAAATTTCTACTACGCGGCTCCGATTTGTGTTGACAGAATTTTAATGTATAATGCCGTAGTAGTACAATAAAATATTTGAAAAACTTACCGAATTTACATATAATTGTTGTTTGTCCATGAATATAAGAAAAAAATATGGTGAATAAATCAAATTTTTGATTTGAAATTTTTAGGGTTTGAAAGAGAAGAGGAAGAGAAGGGGGAAGAGAAGGGAAGAGATCAGAATTTATTTTTTAATTTTAAAGGTTATATTGATAATTTTGCTAATGTCCATTTTTGTAAAAAAAATGAATATGATGTGAAGAGTAATTTGGGTGGTGTGGATAGCACTTCCCTATTATTAATCCAAGGTTATAGGTTCGAACATGGTGTAAAAATAAAGAAATATTTAATTATATATTAGGAGGCTAAAACCAATGACAAAAAGGGGGAAAAAAAATTCAAAGACAGAACAAACACTATTAGGGCAGTGGATAACAAGTACCAAAGGTACCACACGTGGTTCGTAACTCACACGCAACGATGGGGCGTGAACTTCACTAGCGAATCGGTGTTGTTTATTCAGCTCTCATCAGCAAATTAACCAAGCACTGTCACTCGCGAGTGACGTGGAAGCCTATCACCGCCTTCGGATCACTGGCAACCAGCGCGCGTGAGATTAAAATAAGCGTCCCGCCCGAGGGGAGCAATTGACAAAGCGTTTAGAGAGAGAAACAAAAGTGTTTTCTAGAGAGAGAAAGCGAGTTGGGAGTTCGGATCGAAGAACAGAGCGCACGCACCCCTTCTTCTCCCCAAACCCTAATTTTACATATTCCTCTCTGCTGTTTTTTGATGTCTGTTTCTTACAGTCGTTTCTGCTAATCTTATCCGCTCTTCAGATCTTTACTTTTCCTTCTCCTTTTTTTGTATTTTATATTTTGCTCTTAAAATCGGATCTGCGTATGTTTGTCAAGATAGATACCCAGAGTCTTTCTGATTTAATTGAGCTACTGCCCCTCTTTTAATTTTTGTTCGTCGTGATTCTTGATACTCTTGGGTTGGGTGTGTGTTCTGTGGCTCTAGGGTTTTTGAAACCCTAGAAATTTATAAGTCGTCTTATTCTAGGGTTCCTGAGGCTGGAATCGAAGGGAAGGGTTTTCTATTCTGTAATTGGGTATTTACATGTATGGCTTCGGGGACTTTAGGGGATTCTAATGATGATTTGAATTGGAAAAGCAGGTGTCGATGGTCGGAGAACTGTAAAGTATATAGTCGAAAAACCCATAAGAAAGCCCAAACAGCCTCCAATAATAACGATACAGCCACAACCACAACTTCCACCGCCGAGAAACCTGTCTCCGCTGAGGTTGAATCTGCCTCCGTTGCCACCACCTCCGCTGGTGGAGTTCCCGCCGCCTCCACATATGAGAATCCCAAGAACTCTGCCGCTGCCTCTCCTCCGTCCTCCATTCATGGAAGCCTTGCGACGACAACCTCTCCTCCCAGGTCTGAGGGGGGCCATGATGTGCTAGAGTCTGTCGAGGGGGCGAAGGATGTGGACTCTTACCAAAGGCTACGAGAGCGTTCATCCCATCACGAACAGAGTCTGTCGCCGGACAAAACTGCAGACTCTTCCTACCAGCAGCCGGAAGAACAACTAGAACATCAACAACATGTGCCCTCAGTGGCTGAGAAGAGTTATCAGAGTCTCAATCGAGAACAAGAAGGCAGTGGTAAACAAACCACAGAGCTTGAGGATTCACAATTGCCTAACAACAATGATACCCAAATTTCGGCAAAAAGTTCCCCCCTTTATGGTGCAAATGAGCCACTGCAGACTAGTGGGATCAGCTTGCAGGGAAGGAGAGGGTCTTCACCATTGTCAGGTGAAAATGATCTCCCAAATGGCAGAGAAAGTTCCACAAGTCAGCTTCCTGTTGGGAATGAGGCACATGAGAGGATGACGCCCGATTCCCCTCAAGTTGCAGAAGGCAATGGTCCAGTTAATGTCAATGGAGTTTTGAAGCCTGGTACACCTCAAATTTCTGCAATGCAGCTGCCCACTGGGATTGAGGCACATAATGATGGAGAAATGATGCCCGCTTCACCTCAAGCTTCTGAAGGTAATGGTCCAGTTAATATAAATGGAGTCATGAAGCCACTGGTGATATCGAGTATTGATGATAAGATTAGATTTAATTTATGTAAAGCAACCGCAAAGAATTCGATTGAGGAGCTTAGAAAAAATCTAGAGTGCGAGCTTGATAATGTGAGGAAGGTAGTTAAGCAGCTTGAATCCAAAGAGCTTCAGCTCGCTTCTTATAGTTCTCAGATTAGTAGCAGTAATCTTAATAGTAGCATTAACTATGTTGGTGCTGAAGGTGGTAATATTGGTGGGTATAGTCATCTTCCATCCCAACATGGCCGTAGCAATGTGGTAGACAGAAGGTTGTTGTTGAGGGTTAATACAGAGGTAGGTGTAGTGGGACACCAGGAAACCAGACCTATGGGATTATCAAGAGTTAATTCTGATATGGGTGCAGCACGAAACCTAGAACCCAGAGTATATAATAGGCAGCTCAGTGTTGCGGTTATGGAAAACAATAATCGGGCTGGTGAATTTGTCAAGAAGGAGAAACGGACACCAAAGGCAAATCAGTATTACAGAAATTCAGAGTTCCTTTTGGGTAAAGATAGACTGCCTCCAGAAAGTAATAAGAGGTTGAAAACAAGTAATGGAAGGAAACATAGTGGAGAAACAGATCACACAACAGGCTTTGGATTTGGGTCCGACAAGAGCAGAAATCAAGTGTTTAGGAACTGTAGCAGCTTACTTCAGCGGTTGATGAAGCACAAGTATGGGTGGGTGTTTAATGAGCCAGTCAATGCCAAGGCCCTTGGATTGGTTGACTATCATGATATCATTAAACATCCTATGGATTTGGGCACAATTAAGACTAGACTGTCACAAAACTTTTATAAGTCTCCAAGGGAGTTCGCTGAGGATGTTAGACTCGTGTTTCACAATGCAATGACCTATAATCCAAAGGGGCAAGATGTGCACTTTATGGCAGAACAATTATTGCAGATATTTGAAGAGAGATGGCCAGTTATAGAGGCTGAGTACAATCCTTACTGGAAATATCAAACGTATCAGGATGGTGGTTTGCCCACTCCCACTTCCAGAAACGCTCCGCCACAGTCTCATTTCGCCCCTGCCTCCATCCCAGTTGCTGCTTCTGGTTCCATTTCTTTGTATGGTTCTGCTGCCCCACAGATGAGGACTTCTGATAGGCCTGAGCCAATGACATCGTCAATGGCTGTCGATCCCAAAATTCAACGCCCTCATGTTGGTAGGACTCCTGTTCCCAAAAAACCTAAAGCAAAAGATCCCAACAAAAGGGACATGACTTATGATGAGAAGCAAAGACTCAGCACCAACCTTCAGGGCTTGCCTCCTGAAAAGCTTGATGCTATTGTTCAGATCATTAAGAAGAGGAACACTGCACTCTCTCAACATGATGATGAGATTGAGGTAGACATAGATAGTGTTGATCCAGAGACCCTGTGGGAGCTCGATAGGTTTGTTACTAATTACAAAAAGAGCTTGAGCAAGAACAAAAGGAAAGCTGAACTCGCTCTTCAAGCAAGAACCTTAGCTAATCAGAATGTTGGTGCGATGGTAAGAGAATATATATATATATATATATAAAAATTTTTTTATTCAATTGCTTTAACATTTCAAATTATTTCACATCATAATTAATATGCATTAATCATATGTTGACCATGTTGCAGAACTCTACACCTGTGGAAGTCCAGATTGAAAACACTACAGGTATTGATCTCTCTATGAATCTGGTGTTCTATATTGTATTTTGTGGATTGTGAATTAAATTGTGAAATTTGAATCTGATGGTTCTCGTTTCGCTCCCCTCCTAAGATTTTGAAAAGCGTACTGCTCTTGCTGATGGTGAAAAGCGGGGGTATAATGGAAGTAGATCCAGCAGTTCAAGCAGTTCCAGCAGTGATTCTGGATCATCTTCGAGCGGTAATTGATGATTGTTTGGCCTTCTTTTTTTTTACACCGTTTCACTTTTCATGCTCAAAACTGCCGTTTGTTTTCAATTCTTATCCTCTCTTTGACATGGCATGTTTCAGGCGTAAATATGTTTCATTTTGTGGTCTTCAGTGATGATGTTTTGATGTATCTTTGGTCTATATGTTTGCTGTCTTTTTTTGCTCTAGAATTACAGTGCTTATTTATTTCCTGGGTTTGTCATTCACAGATACCGACAGCTCTAGTTCCTCCGGAGATGGATCAGATGCAGGGCAATCTCCCAAGACATGACAGGATTTTGACTAAGGTAGTTGGAGATTTAGCTGCTCATCGTTGGGCTTATTTGTGTCTTTTATTTTATGAGTTAGAAACCATTTTCTTGCAAGTGCTGTGGTTCTTTAGCTATATCTGATCCATCTTTCATCTGTGCTAATTTCTAAAATGCTCCTCCTTTTAGTTATCTATGAAAGAGCATTTGAGATTCTATTTTGGGATCCAACTAAGGATTCTCTGAATTTTCCATCTTTAAAGTGTTTCCTAAGTGTGGATTCTGATGCATATCATCATCTATCATTGATCATCTTTTGTTTTGCTAAATAGCTCCTCTTTGTTGTATATGCAATATTATGACCATATATTAGTACAAATATATTTTTCAGTTTAAAGTGTATCTATACATGTTTTCTGTTGCATCTGATATTCAAACTGGATTTGAAGTGAAGCTTGCTTTGATTTCCTTGGAATGGCTCAGCTATTGCTCTTTACCCCCTCACAGTTCTGCCTTTTGGGCTTATTTTGTGATCCAATTGTTTAATGTGCTATTCCCCATTTCATGTGCTTGGATCATCATAAACCCTATTTGTAGGGTACATTTCATGGACTTAATTTTTGCTTTATCATCAAGTGATTTGTAGTTCTGTTATACCATAATAACCTGAACCATCATGATGATCTGCATGCAGAATGGTGTACAATTTAAAATTGTTCCAATTATATACCTGAAGATTCACGCTTTAGTTCTTGTGTATTTTGGTTATCACGATTGTAAGTGAAAATGTATATTTCAGTGCGTTATAGAGAAGCAAATATCTATTTACATCCTTGATCTCTGCCATAATTTGGTCAGTTTTTTATTTGAGATACTTCTGTTAGTTTCTGTTAGCAGAAAAATGATTGGAACCGTCTAGAGGACTTTACGTCATATGATTACATCACAGTTACCGTTGTTTACAGAATGGGTTTCTGATATGGGCTCACATTTTACTATAGAATTGTCTCGGTAGGACTATCTAGTGATGAATAAAGATGCCAAGCTTCTGACACATTACGTAACTTGTGCAGGGCATGTTTGGGACGAACCGAAGCATGTCTGAAGGATATTTTGGTAAATATGCTTCTGCATGCGAATATGGGTCTTCCTCTCTCTTTGATGTTTTGTACGGAGATGTCTCTGGAGTCTCCCGATGCAAGTCTCGTAGGTTTCTTTCGTAGAAAGGATGTGTAATCTTGATTAAGTTTATGGTGGTGATAGAGAATGTACGAGGGTGTAAATTGCCATGATTTTCTTCTGCCAATTTTTGGCTGAACTTTTGATAGGATTTCGGTAGTACCTTCATTTGATTAGTTAACAAAAGGCTTGTAGGTTGTTGTTGCAAAGCCAAAGATTGACTGCTGCTGCTTAAATTAAGTAATTCGCCATGTAGGGTAGCAAGTTGTGTATCCTTTGTTTCTGCACGATGTATCACAGTAGTTTGTATATAGCCTCAAACATAGGAGGGTCCCAAAAAAAATCTCCTCTCTCTCTCTCTCTCTCTCTCTACTCTCTCAATTTTTCTGTACAGCTTTTTGCAAGTTCAGTTTGTTATTGTGAGTGTTTTATTATAGGGATTCATTCAGACAATATGACCCATTTCTAGCGGCCTGGAAAGATTTGAGTAGTGAATGACTAGAGGTGGTAATTTGGGCCCTTGTCTGGGTTTTGTGTGTTAGGGCCTGGGCAGGCTTGTGTTGCCTCTTTGAACTTAATTTTGGATGTAGATGGCATATTTCAATCTCGATTTTATTTTTAGTTTCTTCCAATCATTTGTTACACAACGTTGACAATATTTTGTTCGTTTGGTATTGGAGGTTGATTGAAATTGGAATAAATATAGTGTTGTCTACAAATTAGTAATTCGAGTTATTATATTTGTTCCAAAGTAAGTCATTTGAAAAATTATTTTTTTGTTTCAAAGCAGGAGTTTTAGAAGTTAAAGGACTTCTTATATTAGTTGAGCTAGATTATATTTAATTTTAGAATAAGTTACATATGATATGATAAATGAATCATGAAGGTTGTTGTTTTATTAAAAAAAAAAAAAAGTGAAAATAATAGTTATGTTAAAAATAATTTTTTAATTTATTAGTAAAAAGTAAAAAAGGAACATGTAAAATTTTTGAAACAAATTATTTGTAGTTGAATAAATCAAATTAAGAATTAAGCAAAATCATCCTAAAACATATATATAGACGGAGTTATAGAAGTCAAACTCTTGAAAACTATGATTTTTTAATTTTTATTTTGGTACCGATTGAGCATGTGTATCAATTTTAGATATTGGAGTTATATAATTCAATTTTTAATTTTTATTTTGGTACCGATTGAGGATGTGTATCAATTTTAGATATTGGAGTTATATAATTCAAAATTTGTTAACATTTTATATGTTTTTAGCATTTGCTCACCCGAATAATCTTCTTAACATAACTATATATTTTGAGTTTGCTCTATATAAATGTTAATTACTTACTTTGCCCCCCCCTCCCCCCACCCTTCTGTCTTTGCTCAATTAATTAAAGAGCAGAATTTAATTGAAATAATGACGAAAAAATCAATTATTTAAATAAAAAGTTAAAGTAAATCTCTGGTGCACTTAATCTTATTTGTTTAACTAAATATTATTATTTGTTATTTAAAAATATTACTTTTTTTAAGATAACACATTAATAATAATTTTTTGAAATAACTAATCAATACTTTTCAGTTAAATAAGTACAATATTGTTGTAAATTGAATTTTGTAGTGAACATATTTGTTTGCAACAAATTAAGTAGAAAAGTGTACGATCATGAACAAGAAGATTAAAAAAAATAAAAAATAACTTAATTTAATTTCGATTTTAGAATAAACAATTTTCACAACCAAAATTATAAAACTTGCAGTTTGGATATATGCTGGTTCAAGAATTAAAACCGACTCAATTCCAATTCCAATTCCAAAGTACGAGTTCTAGAATTAAAATGAAGTAGACGTTGAAGAATTGAAAAGGAACGGAGCCCATGTATAAGTGAGCGAGCGTACACCACAAAGGAGAGACTCGAGCGGCGGACACCTCGAAATTTACACTACGTTAATGCTGTCTCTCACTCCTCTGTTATGTCTCCCCCTCTCTCACACCCGAATTTTCCTGCTCTCTCCGATGCCGTTCTTCATAAGTCAAATGCTTCTTTTTAGGATTTCAATTGGGTAAGGTTTTAGGGTGGTGTTAACTGTTAGTTTGAACAGTTCTTAGCTACTTGATAGTGTGCTGCAATTTCTCTTTTCTGTTATTTGCACACACTATTTAAGCCATCCTTTGCTATGAATATTTCAAGTGATTCGTTCCATTTTGTTGTGTTCTTGTTGATTATTATAAGCTCCCAACAATCTCGCTCAAATCAGTTTTCTACACACAGAAGATGACAGCGGCAATGTTCAGGTCTGTACTCCCGCTCCACTGCGGCATCGTCGTACTTCTCGAGCCGCGGATTATCATCGGCGCCGACGCCGGAAAGGAAGGTAACCATTTTGGGCGCCGCTGGGGGGATCGGCCCGCCGCTATCTCTTGTGATGAAGTTGAATGCTCATGTCTCCAGGCTCGCTCTCTACGATATCGCCGGGACACCAGGTGTCACCGCCGACCTCAGCCACATTAACGCCACATGTAAGGTCCTATTCCTTTCCTCTCTCACTTTCAGTCTGAAATTATGTAGCATTCCTCCATTTTCGGTTTTAATTGATGCCTCATTGGTATAGGGTTTTGTTTAAGGTTTTGGAGCATTATCCGGCTCATTTATGGGGGTTTTAGTACGATTCTCGATTAAGTTCCAGTGTCTTGATTAAGTTCCTTTACTGTTTTTTGTACAATTTCGTAGGTTCTTGTATGACAATTTTTGCTTCATAACGATATTAAGTTCCTTTACTGTTTTTCTGAGTTTTTTTACTACTGATTTCGCGGAGCCTAAGAGAATTTTGAGGAAGCTGGTCTCTCTCTCTCTCTCTCAGTTCAATGAAGATCAGTATTTGCGCATCTGAAATCATCTGTGGGGACTGAAAGCATTCATCTGTTTTGTCAGACTTTTTTGTATAATGTGTTTGTTGCTTCTCTACTTGTGATAAAATGATAGATCTGTGTGGTTGAAGTTTAGATCTTGAATCCTGCTAACTATAATTCCTTAAAGCACGTTTTATGTACTTGCTTTTATTGTTGCTATATTACTCTTTTTCACTGCATCTGTTGCAGTTTTCCTGATGATATGTCTGAAATTTTATGTATGTCCGGGTGAAGGGGTACACTGGGGATGAGCAGCTGGTGTGCCCAGAGAGCCTGGCATGACCCGTGATGACCTGTTCAAGATTAATGCTGGCATTGTTTGATATATCATTGATATGTACCCTTTCAAAAAATTAGGCTCTTGTCATTATGATTAGTAACCCTGTGAATTCAACCGTGCCAATTGCTGCTGATGCCTTCAAGGTCATGGGAGTATATGACGAGAGAAGACTTTTTGGGTTTCAATTCTAGATGTGGTTAGGGCCAGTACATTCTATGCTGGCAAGGACAAAGTCGATGTAGCTGGTATACGTTCCTTTTTAGACTTGTAGAATGCTTCTAGATTGTGTGAAATTGTGGTTTTGCATTATTGATGAATCACCTAAAATCAGTGCCTCTTTCTCTTTGGCAGATGTCATTGTACTGGTCGTTGGTGGTCATGCTGGAATTACCATTCTCCCCTTGCTTTCATAGTATGCATTTGCAATGAAATAATTTAACTTGTTTTTCTTTAGTTGTTAGATCAATGTGACAGTTGACCTTTTCTTTCTCTATAGACTGCACCCAGAGCAAATCTGTCAGATGAAGACATTAAAGTTCCTACAAAAAAAGAACACAAGATGGTGAGACGAAAGTTGTTGAAGCTAAAGCTGGAAAGGGTTCCGCCACACTTTCAATGGCGTAAGTGTGGACTTCTGCTTGTGTTTGATGATTTTCTTTTCTTTGGAAATTCCCAATAGAACTTTCGTTCGAGACAAATTTGTCGATGATATTATGTTGACCTTTAAGTATGATGATAATGCTCGACGGATAGAAAACTGTAGCAGTGTTTTGCAATCATGCCCATAATGTTTAGATGTTATTCTGATGTGTGTTTACTTAAAAAGTGTCTTCATGATGCAAGGTGACCCGCATTTGTCTTTGGTAATGTGGTTCTAGTTGTTTCTATTTCATTGCTGGCTACTATTCTACAGAACTTGTAGAAAACTGCCAGTTGGTACATAATTCTGAAATATCTTGTACTCTATTTTAATGGAATGTTTGGCAGTTACGTCCTTTTATTCTCCCATTCTCCACTTATTTGAATTACTGCAAGGGACACATGATGAGGCCATGTATCTTTTCAAAATGGTCCTTAAGGCATAAATTTTGCTCAATCTGTCTGACATAGAGTTACAATTAAGGCATAAATCTTATCCCTGTATATAATGATTACGGCTTTGCCTGGTGGTGTATTTTATCTGGATATTGGCATTGTTTGTAATCTACATTTCCTGGTAAATATTGGTTGCATTTGGTTAGTCTAATTATCCTATCAGACGTGCAGCTATGCTGGTGCTGTATTCGCTTATGCTTGCCTTGCATGACTTAATGGGGTCCCTGATGTTGTGGAATGTTCATTCTTGCATTCCACTGTGACTGAGCTATACCTTTCTTTGCACCCAAGGTGCGTAGAAAGTTTCTGATTTTACAATTTGACTTTTCTTGTGATCAACTGTTTCCTCTATTCCTACCTACTGCTATTCACACATTTGTTTTAAAATCGAAAATGAGTCTCATGGTTGTTGTGAAGAGGGGTCTACCACATATTGTTGGGCAACTTAGATTAAGCACGGCAAAGATGCATGATGGCTGCAAACCATGTTCCCCAAAAAATCCTAGTTCCAAATATTCCCAAAATCAACCTTCATCTTTTGCCCTCATTTTGCATTTTGTGCTAAATTTTTATGGAAAAGCCAACCTGCTGTTGCATGCATGTGAAAACAATCTTTTGTTTTTTATTTTAGAGATGGTTGTATGTTAACGGGGTAGTTTTTATAATGGCATCAACAGGTGAGATTTGGGAAGAATGGTGTGGAAGAAGTCTTGCGCTAGGGTCCTTTATCTGATTACGAGCAACAAGCGCTGGAAGCCCTGAAGCCCGTGTTGAAAAGTTCAATCGAAGAGGAAATTGCAATTGTTCGTGACAATTGAAACGGTATCTTGCAAAACTACTACATACTGAATCACAATTTTGCATCATTATGTATTCTCTATTGGTGTTCCGGATGGTAATAAGCTGAATCAGCTTGTCTCAAATCAGTCACATGTTGGTTTTGCCTGGGTGATGGATTTTAAGCACCAGCTCCTCTTGAATTGAGTCCTCTTTCCTCACCCACAACCTCACAGTTTTGGCATTTCCAGAACATTAGTCTAACTCATAAAAATACGAACAGTTAGATCATAAGGCGTAGATGGAGTGGAAGAGCCCAAATAACAGCAAATCAAAATCATCAACCCTCTTCTATTATTCGTCGAAGCTTGGGCCGACTCCCTCGAGCTTACTGCCCTGGCCATGGCCTATCATGGGTTTCTCTCAGCATCTGTATCAGCTGTTTCGTGGGTAAGTTTGATTGTGATTGATATGCAGGAGAGTTGTCAGTGTGGATGATCATACCTGTCCTTCCAAGGGGTCCAATTCTTTGGAGTTTGATTCGGTGAAAGCACTTATATTTATTTCGTTAGGTCAGATTTTCTGTGTGCAATGTTAATCAATATATATATATATATATATATATATAAGCAACACAAAAGGGAGAGGGAATCTTGTTGAGAAAAGGGTATATTATCTCTATAAGTTGCTTTTTGTGTGTGTGTGTGTGTGTTTGTTTTTAGCGCTCTGCTGCATATTCTTTGATCCTTCGCATCTTCATTTTTAGGGTGTTTTAATTTAATTGGATATGGGTTTATGTGTCATATTATTAAAAATTAAGAAAATAGTTATTGATTATATATAATGAGACACAAAATACATAATATACCAAAGAATTAAGACATTATCTAATGAGTAGCATAATCTTTTTGTTATTTCAAATATACTATCAAATTTTATGTCGGATTAAAGATTTGAACTTTTTTTTAGTAATCGAGTTGAATTTGAATAAATTATTTTTATCGATTAATTGGACACAATAATTTTATATATTTAGATTGAGTTGAAATTTAAATTTAATAGTATAATATTATGTTCAAATGAATTATTATGTTTATAAGTAATATTTTCTATCTCATAAAGTAAGAGTCACCTTTTCTTAAAGAACATATTTGATTTTTGGTTAACTAGATGTAGATTCAAAACTTAAAAATAAAATAAAATTATTTTTACAATTTTGTTTATTTACTTATATAATTTTTATTGCATGCAATTTGTTCGTAATTATATATTTTAATTTTGATTTGATTAATAAAATAAAACATTAACCTTTAAACATAATTCTTATTTTTAAAAATGAAAGACAATTTTGATATATAGGAATAATTTTAAAATAAAGAAAATATGTTATAATAATAATAATAATTTCCATAGCCAAAATATATATATATATATATATAATCCGAATACAAGTGGGTGAGTGGGCGTACATTACAAAGGAGAGAATCGAGCGGCGGACACCTCGAAATTTACACTACATTAATATTGCCTCTCACTCCTCATTTTATTTCTGTTATCTCTCTCTCTCTCTCACACACACACCCCCCCGAATTCTCCTGCTCTCTACAGTGCCGTTCTCGCTCAAATCAGTTCTCCTCACAGAGAAATGACAGCGGCAATGTTGAGATCTGTACTCAGGAGGAGCGCCCGCTCCTCTACGGCGTCGTCGTACCTCTCGAGCCGCGGATTATCATCGGCGCCGGCCCCGGAAAGGAAAGTAACCATTTTGGGCGCCGCTGGGGGGATTGGCCAGCCGCTATCTCTTTTGATGAAGTTAAACCCTCATGTCTCCAGGCTAGCTCTCTACGATATCGCCGGGACACCAGGTGTCGCCGCCGACGTCAGCCACATTAACACCAGATCTGAGGTTCTATTCGTTTCCCAACTCCCTTTCAGTCTGAAATTATGTATCATTCCTTCATTTTCTGTTTTAATTTATATCTAATTGTGGTTAGGGTTTGGTTTAAGGTTTAGGAGCATTATCCGGCTCAGTTATGGGGGTTTTAGTGAGATTCTCGACTAAGTTCCAGTGTCTTGATTAAGTTCCTATACTGTTTTTGTACAATTTCGTAGGTTCTTGCTTGACAATTTTAGCAGTAAAACTATATTAAAATATCTTATTTTCTGAATTTTTTCTGCTGATTTCGCGGAACCTAAGAGAATTTTGACGAAGCTGCTCTCTCTCTTTCTCAGTTCAATGAAGATTAGTATTAAGCATCTGAAATCATCTGTGGGGCCTTAAAACGTTCGTCTGATTCATCAGATTTTTTTTTTATAATGTGTTTGTTGCTTCTCAACTTGTGATAAAATGATAGATCTGTGCAGGTTGAATTTTAGATCTTGAATCCTGCTAACTATAATGCCTTAAAGCACATTTTTGTACTTGCTTTCATTGTTGCTGTATTATTCTTTCTCGCGGCATCTGTTGCAGTTTTCCTGATGATATGTCTGAAATTCTATGTATGTTCAGGTGAAGGGGTATGCTGGGGATGAGCAGCTTGGTGAGGCTTTGGAGGGTTCAGATTTAGTCATCATTCCAGCTGGTGTGCCCAGAAAGCCTGGCATGACCCGTGATGACCTGTTCAAGATTAATGCTGGCATTGTGAAATCTCTGTGTGAGGCCATTGCCAAGTACTGCCCCAATGTAACATACCTATCTCTATTTTCATTATTGTATGCTGTCTAATATTGAATTTTATGTTGTGATTTCTCCCTTACTATTGATTGTTTGATATATCACTGATATGTACCTTTCACAAAATTAGGCTCTTGTCAATATGATTAGCAACCCTGTGAATTCGACCGTGCCGATAGCTGCTGAAGTCTTCAAGATCAAGGGAGTATATGATGAGAGAAGACTTTTTGGTGTTACAACTCTAGATGTGGTTAGGGCCAAGACATTCTATGCTGGCAAGGCCAAAGTCGATGTAGCTGGTATGCATACCTTTTTAGACTTGTCGAATACTTGTAGCTTGTGTGAAGTTGTGGTTTTGCATTATTTATGAATCACCTAAAATTACTGCCTCTTTCTCGTTGGCAGATGTCAATGTACCGGTGGTTGGTGGTCATGCTGGAATTACCATTCTCCCCTTGCTTTCACAAGTATGTATTTGCAATGAAATAATTTAACTTGTTTTTCTTTAGTTGTTACATCAATGTGACACTTGACCTTTTCTTTCTCTATAGGCCACACCCAGAGCAAATCTGTCAGATGAAGACATTAAAGCTCTTACAAAAAGAACACAAGATGGTGGGACCGAAGTTGTTGAAGCTAAAGCTGGAAAGGGTTCCGCGACACTTTCAATGGCGTAAGTGTGGACTTCTGCTTGCTTTGGATGATTTTCTTTTCTTTGGAAATTCCCTATAGAGCTTTGGGTCAGGACAAATTTTTTGATGATATTATCTTTACCTTTAAGTATGATGATAATGCTTATCTTATAGAAAACTGAAGTTCTGCTATCATGCTTATAATGTTTAGATGTTATTCTGATGTGTGTTTACTTAAAAAGTGTCTATAATTCAAGGGGACCAGCATCTGTCTTTGCTAATGTGTTTCTACTTGTTTCTAATTTATTGCTGGGAGCTATTCTACAGAGCTTGTAGAATACTGCCAGTTGGTACATAATTCTGAAATATCTTATGCTCTATTTTAATGGAATGTTTGGCAGTTACATCCTTTTATTATCCCATTCTCCCATTGTCCACTTATTTGAATTACTGCAAGGAACACATGATGAGGCCATATATTTTTTCAAAATGGTACTTCAGGCATAAATGTTGCTCGATCTTTCTGACAAAAGAGTTACAATAAACTCTATTCTTAAGTTGCCATGGCTACATAAAACTGCATTTATTGTTTGAAATCCTTTAAATCTTATCCCTGTATATACCTATTCCGGCTTTGTCTGGTCGTGTATTTTATCTGGGTATTGGCATTGTTTGTAACCTACATTTCATGTTAAAAAATGGTTGCATTTGGTAAGTCTAATTATCCTATCAAATTGCAGCTATGCTGGTGCCGTATTCGCTGATGCTTGCCTTAAGGGACTTAATGGGGTCCCTGATGTTGTGGAATGTTCATTCGTGCAGTCCACTGTTACTGACCTACCTTTCTTTGCATCAAAGGTGCGTAAAAAATTTCTAATTGTACAATTTGACCTTTCTTGCATCAACTATTTCGTCTATTCCTACCTACTGCTATTCACACGTTTGTTTTAAAATCGAAAATGAGTCTCAGGGTTGTTGTGAAGAGTGGTCTAGCACATATTGGTGGGCAACTTTGATTAAGCACGGCAAAAATGCATTATGGTGCAAACCATGTTCCCCAAAAATCCTAGTTCCAAATATTCCCAAAATTGACCTCTGCCATCATTTTGCATTTTGTGCTACATTTTTATTAGAAAGCCAATCTGCTATTGCATGCATGTAAAAACAATGTTTATTTATTTATTTATGTTAGAGATGGACGTATGTTAATTGTAGCATTATGGAATCAACAGGTGAGACTTGGGAAGAATGGCGTGGAAGAAGTCTTGGGCTTAGGTCCTCTATCTGATTACGAGCAACAAGGACTGGAAGCTCTCAAGCCCGAGCTGAAAAGTTCGATCGAAAAGGGAATTGCATTTGTTCGTGACAATTGAAGCGGTATTTTGCAAAACTACTAAATACTGAATCACAATTTTGCACCATTATGTATTCTCTATTGGTGTTCCGGATGTAATAAGCCTAATCAGTTTGTCTTGTCTGCAAACAATGTGGCTTTAGTTTAAACAGGTGGGGTATAATTATTTTTGGGGAAGTGTTGCACACCACATGTTGGTGTTGCCTGGGTGATGGATTTTTAGCACCAAGGACTCTTGAATTGAGTCCTTAACAAACGAACTGTTGAATAAATTTAGAGACTGAATTCCTCCCTGAAATATGCATGGCTTTAGTTGGTGTTTTATCTATATTTATGTTAATGCTTCGACTTTTTGTTGCTTATGGGGAGATGCATAAACATTGGATCTTCCAAGTTTGTTCTCCTAAAAATGATATGTTAATTTGTTTGTTAAAGTGATTCTGAATGTTACAGGTTTTCTGTGTCCGAATTAACTTTAAGAAACAAATTAACATTTGGCATTTTTACCAATGATCATAGAAAAATTTACCAAGACATAAATTTGCACTTTCTTCATATAATTGATATTTTTTTTTCTATAATCATAAGTTTTAGAAATCCAGCTTCTAGTATAGCTTTGTCTTGGAGCATAAACGGTGAGGATGTTGAGTTTCACTTGTTATAAGTTTGTAACACTACTGACTAGGTGCTACTACACAAATTACAGTTCAGTATCAAATTCGTTATTTTGCACCTTTATGATGAGTACCCATACTTGTATTCTCCGTATGTATGCAGTGTATTATTTTGTCCGAATAATACATAACTATTGGTATTCGATTTACTGCAAAACAAATCTGTTTATTTTAATACTAAGTACACCAAAAGTGTAGTATTACATGACATCATATTGTTTCTATATCAATTAAGTATCGATGCATTAATAAAAGTTCTAAACAATAATCAGCACAACCACCTAAACTAGTAAGAAAAAAGCTTCGACTAATCCTGCAGCAATCTTCAGAATAATATCATCTCCTGCACAGCTTTAAGATGACAATTGCCTATATTCTCCAGATGCATCTTTTTTCTCCTCCAAATTATCAATAAGCCCCTCAGCAAAACATTTAGCCACGGCCTAATAATCCAACGAGCCAAAATTTTGGCATCTTATTAGGCTCTAATGTTGCTGATGAGACCTTGTCGTAATGGTTCCAGTATTTGGACTAGTTCTCGAAGCCCAATTCAAGGACTCATATCTTCTTACCGAAACCATGCTTGCCTTAGGCATGGTAAAATTGGACTTTAAGTCATCTCCACTACAGTCCAATCATTAATTAATTCACATTTCACAGATCATTTTTTAGCGCTCTTACCATTCAATTCAATATTAACAGAATCATCTTACCTACTGTAGACATGTTAATGCACGTATGGATAACAAATCAAAATCACATCAGCAAATTTTAAATAAAATAATAAAATTTCTTACTGTAAATTTTTTTAAAACACATCATCCACAGATACATGTTATGGTGGATAAGTGTGAGTATTCCCAACAATCTTATAATACAGCCATTCCAAACATGATTTATTTTTCAAAGGAGTTAGCAATGTGCTAAGATTTTCAACACAAATCATCTCCATCAATTCCACAGCAAACAAGTATTATTAATTTTAACTTAGAATACCCAGGACTCGTAAATGTATAATTTAAAGTCCTTTCCAAAACCAGTACAAACACAACCTCAAAGATCCTGGGTTATAAACCAACAAAATACAAAGCAAACTTTGTTAAAGGTCAAGTAAACACGAACAGAAGTAACAAGTATAATATCGAAGAAGCTCCAACAAAGATTACTACACATCAAACGAATTATATTAATGGACATTTGGAAAGTCAATGAAAGATTATATTGACACAGATCATTTTACGAAAGCACAAAATGATGAGGTCCTGACACAATTGTTCCATGAAGCACCAAGTGCACATATTCACACACTGGAAGTATCATCGGCCAGGCATATAGAAGCACCAACAGCAGATAAATATGGTGCACTTCAAGGAGAGAGCTAAAACGAAGGTTCAGCAAATTTTGATTATTCCAAAAACAGAAGAGAACATCTTACAAGGAAAACAGAACCTTAACTCACGCAAACAAAAGGACGCTAAAGCCAGAAATCAGGGAGAGCGAACTCTGATATGTAAAAAAAAGGGGCTTCCCTGGCCATCTGAACTATTGAACTGCATACAAATTCAGGAGAGCGAACTCTGAAATTCTTTAGGCATGTCTTATTGGACCAACATATCTTCTAAGAGAAATCTTTAAGTGGAGTTTTATATTTACAAATTTATGCACACAAAACCTAAATAATGCAAAACCAACTGTGGATGAGCAATCAAGTCTTTCGAACATCAAGCTGCTGGCAAATATTCTTCAGGGAACACAAAAATGTTTAATTATAAAACTATAATAATGGTAGTTCCAACAGTCAAGTTACAAATTCTTTCTGCACACATGAGCATTCGCATAATCAACAACTAGAACTGGAATAAATGCATAACATAGATTACATAAAAGTTCTTCACAATAAAATGACCAACAATTAATCAAATATTATCACAGGAATGGATGCCTAGACGTTGTTTTCATTACAAGGTTGATAGAGAAAGCAGTAACAGACTTCTCAGAAAGCATCTACCAGCAAGAGTTAGCATCTAATAACAATATGATTAGGCAAATCCTTTGGTTATTCTTATAATTTCTGAAGAACTTTGTTAGCCTTCACAAAATCCAATACACAGTATTTAATTTCACTTCAGAACTTTTTTCGGAAACATATTATGTAGAAAGTACCACACAGTCATCTTTCAACCAATTAATAAGATATTTAAAATTCTGCTGATACCCGGATACATCTGGATACGCTCCAGTTGCCCAAAATATCATTTCCTTACACTATGTTTGGAAAGGAATTCTGTGTGAACTGAGAATATAATTGACTCATTGAGAACCTTGTTTATACATATGCTAACAGCAATCTGTTGTTTGATTGTTTCACTTTCATTTTGTCAGAACTCAAAAACATGTTTAAATGCATTCACCTGTAAAATCAAAGATAAGGTACACATGACATTCTGTGGATCAAACCCTTTTTTTTTTTTTTCATAATTATTTTGTTTCTCAATTGTTTACAGATCTGAATGTAATAGACACACTTTAATATTATGGGATAATGCATGCACATATATGCGAAAAAGTAATTAATATATATATATATATATATAAATCTAGTATGCAAAATAAATAGCATATATGGATAATTATAGGCAGGCTGTTTTGTGCTTGAGAGGCAGTTTCAAAATGAATTAAGAATAAAATGCATCTTGGGTGTCTAAGGCAGAACGACAACATGAAAAGTCAGCTCTTATTTTATTTAACCATGATATTTAGAATGGAATTTTGATGAGAACAGCACATTAATAAACATTATCACACATTTCTCATCTCCATTGATCAAAACTATTAAAAGAATGAACTTAAACCTTTTCTTGTACATAATGGCATTATAAATTGATCACTTGTTAGTTATCTGAGTGTCGTCAGCAAGCATGGTAATCTAGGAATGGGATATTAGAGTTTTGGCTAGCAAACATATTATTGGAGAGCATATCCCAATATACACTCACAGCACATAAAAAGAGTAATACAAAAAGGCAGGGGCTCAAATCATATAGCTAGCACCAACCATAAAACCCATCTTGTAACCAAACCCATAAGGATGGGAAAAAAAATCAAAGCCAATAAACATAACAACACAGGTTTCACTATAAAAGTAGGCAGAGAAAATTTGTCTTCATACATGCAACAACTGGAAGGGCATGCAAGCTCCTCATAAAGGTATATACCACTCTAATAGTCCTCTTTCCTCACCCACAACCTCACTCTTTTGGCATTTCCAGAACATTAGTCTAACTCATAAATATACGAACAATCAGACAAGATCACATCATAAGGCGTAGATGGAGTGGAAGAGGCCAAATAACAGAGCAAATCAAAATCATCAAGCCATTGTCTGCAAAATCACCACAACCACTAAGGCTACTGCACCAACAAGCTGGTCCTAAACCTGAATCAAACATCCATTTGGAACTTAATATATCACTTCACATCCAACAAACACAAGATTCGGAGTAAGAGTTTGCAACTATAAAACACAGCTAAATAGACACTGCTGAGTAACAGCAGAAGAAAGGACAAAAACAGCTACTTCTGAAAAAGAATGGTACCAGGAATCACTACCACCCAAAAAAAAAGATGAAACAAATAAAAATATATAATAATAATAATAATAATAATAATAATAATAATAATAATAAAAAAATAAACCAAGAAATAAAGACATAGTGACATGTCCAAAGGATAGAAAAGGCAAGCAATCTTCGAGCAATGTTATAACAGTACCATCCTTCAGAATTTGAGTGGTTGCTAAACATAAAGGACACAAAATTATTCAGAGTATAAAAATACTATGAACTTCTTACAATCATAGATGTGCATGCATAAATTTTCTTTTAAGACAGGCACTTAAGCTTATATTTCCAGATGCATCCACAGATTCGGTAAAGAGTATGAGGGTGTATACACCCTGCAAGTGGGGCACATTACCAGCAAATGGGACTTCAGGAGGACATATCGACCAGGCAGTTTCAACCAGGAAAATACTCCTCCAAATATAATATTCTGAATCATCTTATCATACCATACCCAATCAAAAGCACCAAAAAACTTCAACATTCCAAAAAAAACAATGTACAAAGCCACTCACACAAGGAAATAAAGCGATAAGCATCAGGCTAACAGAAAAGCCACACGTCTTATAGAGCAGGAAAATAAATACACCCCTAAAGACTAAAACAACTATTATAATGAAAAAGGCTAAATAGTGCAGAACCAAAAAAATACCATGTAATGTATCAACTCAACAGCATGAAACTCTCAGCATTAGCAGTTCAATGAAGTTGTGTGCAACACACGTTAATTCATGGAGAACTCAAGAGAAACTCATAAAAAGGAACAGGGAACATCTTGAAGGAAAACACGCACCCAGAAGCCTCCAATTGAAATAGCAAGGCAATTGAGTTATGCAGGATCTATTTATTGGTTGTCTGGTTTTCTCAAATTATACATAGACTTTCTTTTTTATAAGAAACAGCAATGCATTTTATTAAATGATAAAGCAGATATTTACACTCAGCAGGCAAGAAATCCATTCAAAGCCACCCAGAACTGAACACAAACCAAAGAGCTAGCTCCAGTCCCTAACGAAATCCAACACATACAAATGCCTAAAGTCCTTAAAACATTTGAGCCTGTCGGGCCACCATAAACCAAAGAGCTAAGCTTCAATACCGAACAAAAGGTATTACAGATAAATGCCTAAAGTCATCATACTTTTGAGCCAGTCAGGCCACCTTAAACTTAATCATAACCCATCACTCCTCAATAACATAAAAAGTCTTCATGTTTCTCTCCAACAACACGGACCAACAAACAAAAGGCACTATTATTCTCATAAAACCAGTCCTCTACGGCCTGAAGACCGCCCTAAATCATCAGAAAATAGGTCAAGGCATGACCGTGGAGGCCACCAGGCAAGATCAAGTCACTTTCTGTTTTCTATTTCTTTGGCGGTTTTCTTTTGTGTACTGTTCTCTGCAGTGACGTGTTTGCATTAAAATGTACTAGATTTTATTAATTGTAATTTATGTAGTGGCATCGAAGATTTCTATTAGTGTAAAGCTAATACAAGTATTCAAATTCACAAGTCTTTCCAGAGCATTATTAATTACAAGAGAAGTAATAAAGCTAATACATGTTAATTCAGCACATAAAACGTACACAAAAAATCAACTTCCAAAAAAGACATTATAAAATCATTCTATAATTTGCTGACTATCGAAGCCACGGCATAGAATTAGATATGTTCAACTAAGACCCAATTCAACTCATTGACTATGCACATAAACAGAAAATGTCCAGCACAAAAAAGTCACATGTGAAGAGTCACATAACACAAAACCAGTCAACATAGCTTCCATCAGATTAGACAAATGCCTAAAGCCTCAATAAAGCATATAACCATGAAGCTCTGGAAAAAGCAGCATGGGAACAAATAATAAGGGCAGCAAGAAGCAAACAAGGCAGTCACAGCCAGTCACATCAATGATCAATGAAAGCATAACAAAATAGTTAGATGAAGCTACCTCAGTAGAAAGGGGACATCCCCTGATAGGCTCCCCCAAGTGGAACTCTAGGTTCTGAGAATGCTCCTGCTGGTTGATTACGCCGGCCTTGATAACCACCAGATGATAAGCTGTAATGTGCATTATGTGGATAATCTCCAGAATCCATTCCAGCTGAGCTAGATGGCAAACCATAAGGAGATGACTCATGACCTGCAGCGCCCATTCCACCTCCTAATCCACCAGCAAACCCACCACCAGCACCACCACCATACCCTCCTGCAGTACCTAATCCACTTCCCACACTGCCTGCATTACCATAAGCAGTTCCAATAGGCCCACCAATATGAGAACCACCGGCATAAGGCCCACCTACTCCAGAACCAAACCCTCCACTACCCCCTAAGTGGGACCCTGGAGTTTGACCTCCAATTGCCGATAATCCTGGACCACCTACACCTGCCCCAGAACTAGCTCCTAAACTGCCAGAAGAACCACCATATTGCCTACCTTGCCCACCATATTGCCCAACCAGAAATGCCCCAATTCCATCGCCATTCCCCTGATGACCTCCTTGAACCCCCATGGGCCCCGCAGCCCCAACCCCAGGAGGCTTACCTCTTTTTCCATCAATAGCCAGCTTACAGTTCAATTGGTGGCCATCGATATTCTTTACGGGATCCACTAAAGACGTCCTGGCAGCCTCAGCAGTTTTATAGACAAACAACGCAAATCCTTTTGATTTCCCAGTGGCCTTATCGAAGCCCAATGGCCCCTCCTCAACCTCCCCATACATCGAAAAGTGCTGAAGAAGCCTGTCGGCTGGCATATCGTACGGCACATTGGCCACATAAATCTTCCTTGTTGACACATCCATCGAATTATTTACTCCTCCAACACTACCAACCGGACCAGGACCAGCCGCACCTGAATTTCCAGCAGCAGCAAGCTGCGTTACCGTCATCCTACCATCAATTGGTTTGCTCGGTTCCTTCAAAGCCATAATTGCACCATCAATATGCTTGAAGGTAACAAATCCATATCCTTTTGACTTACCAGTGACCTTATCGAGGATGACTACGGCTTCGTCTAACTCGCCGTACGACGAAAATAGCGCGCGGAGTTTGTCCGTGGTGGTTTCCCAACTCAGACCGCGAATGAAAAGCTTCCGCTGCGTCGTATCTCGGTCGGCTAGTGATCGCACGGCGTCGAGGACATCAGTATGGCGGAGAAGGGCGGTTTCGACAATTCCCAAAAGCTGATCGTGGGTGAATGGCTCGAGAATTCTGCGCGCATCGTCAACAGTGAGCATGAGAGGATTGAAGGCGTCGGGGTCAGCCTTGACGACGCCGTTCTCGTCGATTTTCCGTTTCTTGATTGGGTCCATTGACAATGAGAAACAGTTGGAATGAAGAGTGTAAAACCCTAATTGATAGAAAACTGGGCGTTGCAAGCAGCAGTAACAAATTTGATCTCTTGTGTTTTTTTTTTTTTTTTTTGTTTCCCCTTATTTAAAAAAGAAAATATATTAGAGTGGAATTGGGCCTGTAAGTTAGATTCAGTATAAGTGGGCTTTAGTTTTGGGCTGTCTAATGGATCGAGGCTGATAGAAACCTACTTTATATGCATAAACAAAATGATAGAGTTAGGGTCCAGCCATCCAATTCACTTGTGAGCGAGTGACATTAAGTTTAAAGTATTTTATTTTAATGTTTGACGTTTAATCATAATTATAAACTATGAATATGATCTTGTCGATTAAAAATCTATAAAATAATAACTACAAATTTTTCCAAATAGTAGAATTCATTAACTCGACGAACTACCTCACTTACTTTTCTTTGTATTTTTTTATTTATTTGTATGAGTAATAAATAATTATATTTGCAGATGAGAAGACGGAGCAAATTAATGAGGTTAGGTCAACCATTCCCGAGCCTAGTAAACATAAGTGCCCTCCAGGCTCCACCAATTTAGTTGAACATTTTGATAGTTAAATGTAACCACAAGGGGATATGGGGCACAATAAGGCCCAGATTAACTAACGACTGGAGCGTATGAATTGCCCCACCAAGAATTGGTTTTGCTGCTCCGCTCTACCCTTCAAGTCTCAATCGCTTCCACCACATACTCAAACTGCGATGCTCTCCTGTCCACTGTAAGTTTCCCCCACCCCACCCCCACTTTCAGTTATACGTGAAGCTTTTCAGTTGATTTTAACTTGTTCAAGATAATGTAATATTTTCCCGAGAAACGGTGTGGTGAATCTCATCTTGAGAACAAGTGGATTGGCTATGGACTTTGGAGCTTCGTTTCTTGATTTTGAATTTCTGAAAGAAAAAAAGTTCACTAATGGAACTGTCTTTAGTTTCTTTAAATTAGAAAGTATCTGCTTTTGCACGTTCGTGTTCCTTATCATGCTAGCAACCAGTCAAATAGGATTTTGTTGTGGATAGATATATACCGACACATGAGTGACACACAGAGAGAGAGAGAGAGAGACAGAGATTTGTAGCTCTTAATAAAGGCATATAATTTGAATTCTACTCTGCTGGTGGCTTGGAGAATTTAGGGGGGTTTTTTCCCCAATATAATCTTAACTAAAGGTTTTGCGCAATGTGGGTCTTCCTGATTATGAATTATGTAATAAAGAAGGCAGATAATGGAAATGGTTATGTTTGTGCAAAATGGTTAAAGATAGCCTGTGGTGGATTATTGGCAGGAAGCTGTCTGCTTTTCGACTCCGTATCAACTACAGGCCTCAAACTGTTTATACGAATTTCACTTATTTGATTGAGCACACAACGCATTCAAATTTTCATACATTCATTGTGAAGAATAAGTCTCCTTGCGTCGGACCTGGCCTATTCAGTTCCTGTAAAGAACGATACTCCTGTAGAGCAATTCACAAGGACATTAATACGAGTCAGAAATCTCATGTTGTGGAATCTCAGGATGAATTAAAATCTGATTTTCTGGAGGAGCCAGATTTAACTCCGAATGTCAACATGGATAGACGTCAATGTATAAACAGGGTTGACGGTAAGGATGAAAAGGGAGTTCACATAACGAAGAAAGTTGGTCATGGGAATAAAGCGAGAATTCCATGGAACAAAGGAAGAAAACACAGTGAAGGTAACTGTTCTTGGGAGTTCAGTCGTGTATTAACTTATTTAGATAGGTTTTTCCGAGTGTAACACTCTGGATTGAATCATGCAGAGACTCGTGAGAGAATCAGACGCAGAACAAAAGAAGCATTGAAAGATCCCAAGGTGAAGTCATGTAAGAATCAGGCAATTTGGATCAGATTATCTTTCGGCATTATGTATTGAATAGTTTACCATGCATAACTTTTTCTGAATCTATGTTAGAAAGCATTTTAAACCAATTGGAAGGGCAACATCTTACTGGCACTTTTCAATTTCTCAAGCCAATTGAATCTGGTTAAAACTGCCTCAAGTCTTTCTATTCTCGTCTCTCTGACATTTTTTGCCTAACTTATTACAGATCAGAAAGAAGATGTCTGAAGCTCCTCGTACTCTCAGGTAATTCCCTACTCCCTCACTTCCTTTTTTTTTTTTTTTTTTTTTTTAATCAGAAGGAATCAATGTCACATGATGAAAATAAAGTTCTTTGGCACAGTGTGCTTAAAGCCTGATGGAAAGTGTATAGGTTTTGATGTGCACTTATACCATATAAAATCGGGTTCTGCTTTTACCTGGGGTAGGTCTATAAATCCTACATGGGATGGGTTTGAATCCATAAAAGGGTTGTAGGCAGGTCTGAAGTTTTTTATCTTTCGGAAAGGAGAGTGTTTAGGGTAGTGCCTCAGTATAACCTGGCTATCATGAAACTAAAAAGACATATATAATAACTAGGATCATGGGTTTGTTTTTATGTGACAGGGGTATTGCTAGATATGGTAACTACACATCCTCATTATATAAGATTAACAAATTGTCCATATTTTAAAATTTCAAGTGAAAGCATGCAAAATTGTGCTAACAATGCATTTTTCTTGCAAACAATATTTGCAAATAAATAAATAAATAAAAATAAGTCATGTCGTGTATAATGGGCAATTCTTGTGAGTTTGTCTAAATAAGATCTTATTTCAAAAATAAGATGGAGTTTCCTTACTCTCTTAAACAGCTTATAAGCTCCTAACATCTTATTTTGGATGAAGTAATATCTTATTTTTAAGACTTTACGGCACACTTTTAGGGAGCTTATAAGCTCTTGAACATCTTATAATAAGGAGCTTATAAGCTCAGCAAAGCACCCTCTAATTTTTAAGCTAAGTTTACAGTGAATTTGTAACTGTTGCTTGCAGTAACAAGACCAAAGCAAGAATACGTGCATCTCTCACAAAGCTATGGGGGCAACGTCTGAAATGGAAAAGGTCAAGGGAGAAGTTCTTGCAATCATGGGCTGAAAGTATAGCAAAAGCTGCTAAAATAGGAGGAAGTGATCAGCAAGAACTGGAATGGGATAGCTATGAAAAGATTAAACGAGAAATAGCCCTCGAAGAAATTCATAGGGAGGCAGAAAAGGCAAAGGCGAAAGAGATGGCGCGTATCCAAGCAGAGAGAGCAGCACAAGTAAAAGCAGAAAAGAGGACGAGACTTGCTCAGAAAAGAAGAGAGCGAGAAGAAGTTGCTAAAAGTAGAGGAGAATCAATCAAAAAGAGGAGCACAAAGTCGAAAGAAGAAAAAGAAAAGTTGGCTGAATTTCAGGAGGAAAAACTCAAGGAGAGACTCATGAAGGTAAAACCTGTGATTTATCACTTGATATGCTTTACTTAATGGTAAATTTTTTATTTATAATTTATTATTATCTTTATACGTAACTATATCTATAATCATATTTCATCTTATTTTCATATTTTCTAGATTTAATTGTAAATTATGGGTTTTGTGGGGGGGCAGTTAACCTAAATTATTTTTAGCTGTTCTTCTTCAGACTTGTATCTGGATTTTGCCCACTACCAACTATAGGTTACAAAATCTTGCCCCTAATCTTATATACTTATAATGTTTCACCTAATGTACCAAAAAGTAAAACAGAAGAATAAACATTTTCTTATTTGTTTATTAAAAAAATGGGCTTCTATTTACTAAAAATTCAAAAGATTTGTTCAGTAGTAAAGGCATATATTTATTCAAAATGTAAAATTATAGAAAAGTCAATAATTCACACACAAGCATGTTTGGATTATGTTTATCAAACAGAACAGGCTACGGCAATTAATCTTTATATATAATAAAACTAAATAGCTGTAAAAATGTTGAAGGGAGGGTCAGAGGACAAGACATTTTCTTTTCATCTTCCTAAGTATACTTTGATTATCTCTATATCAAATTATTTTAGAAATGACAGTGATTAATCTTCTACAATAAACTTAATAAGCTATAATGAGGTTGAACAGAGGGAAATATGGGTGCAAGATTTTTATTTTTTTAATATACATTTTTATTTTTTTAGTTTAGAGAAGTCAATAATCGACAAATACGTGTATTTTGATTTTGTATATCAGATTCTTTCATAGATGGTACCTAATGATCTTTGTGTGATGAATATTAGCAAGCTATTGAGGAGTGCAGTGCAAGAGGCCTTTTCTTTTTCTGTTTTCGTTTCTTTTTTCTTTTTGTCTTTAAATTTATAATGTTAAGGGCTCTTTGGTAGCTTAGATGCTATTAAGTTCTTGTCGGGTTATCGGGTTGTGTTGCATATTGTCTACCCCTAGGTGCAGTAAGAGCAAATTGGAATTATTCTTTGATATAAATAACTGAAGAAAATAAAGGAAAATGTAGAAAACAGAGAGAAGACTTAACATTGCACAGAGTTTATCCCATGGTTACAGCCTAAAGGAATCGGGATACAATCGAGGTATCATGACGAGTATGTATGGAGGAATGACCATTCTTTGCGTGAACTTCGAATTCTTTAAGGAATTCACTAGCCTTAGCTTGTCTATCCATGATTTCTTGTAAAATTATATTGAACTTGATAAGGCTTATCTAGAATGTGTGTTGTAGGTCTGTGACGAAAATTGATTCATCCATTTCATGGATTGAAAACGTGATTAGTTCAGGTTGTAGATTGGGGCATTTAATTAGGTACTATTGTCTATCCATGGCTGTTGCTAAATAAATATATATATCGGAACCCAGAAAGATGCTAACCGAATTCCAAATAATAAATAGAATATGACATATTCAGGTTCTATAATTAACATTGGCACTATCTCTCTACTTTATAGTCCCAAATTGTCTTTGCTGATACTTACTGTATCCAATAAGGCCTCTCTCTCTCTCTCAACTCCGAACTCAAAAAAAAAAAATCAAATATGACATATTCAGGTTCTATAGTTGTCTTTCTCTCTCTCTCTCTCTCTCTGGGGTACTTATTGTAGCTAAAACGGTCATCATCACTGATATTCTAGTTGATCCATTTATTTGTATTTGCTGGTATGAGGTTGCTTTGATCTGTATCTGGATCCATGGACTTGCTTCCAAGCACAATATCATTTCTTTTGCTGATGCTTCTCATATATGGTCTTAATCAGATACGTAAAAAGAAATCCATGATTTCTCAAGTAAGCAATGAGCATCAACGATCCTGGGAGAAACTCAACTTGAACTTTACAAAGGAGGAACGATCACAAATGGATACATCGCTGGCAGATCAGATTCGCTTCGCCAAGAAAAGAAGAGAAGAACAGCTGCTCAACCAGCTTTGACATGTCATCTCTGTGTATACACAAGACGAACTCCAGCTTGTAGCCAAATCCAATTAAAGTTCACTCTCACCAGGATGCACCCGTTGTCTAGTTTCAATTATTTGATCGGAATTTCAAATAAATGAATGGCGATCTAGATGTACACACTACTTGACTTGTTGAAAGTTTATTCAATTTCTGTATTTTCTTGTTGCACAAACTTGTAGATTCAAAGAAATTGTGCACTAAGTTTGCATTTGGATTGTAGGATGCATTTGAATTTGTAATTCATCACAACTATTTTGAACTACTATATAGGCTGTACTTGGATGGGAAGATTTGAAAGTTAAATCTTCAGAAAGAAATTCATGTCAATTCAAACAATCATAAAATAATTTACTATTTCGCATTTGGAATTCATTCTCAAAATTTTCAATCCAAATGAAACCAAAAGTGCGTGTTTATTTTTTTATTGTGACTGGATGAATATGGAATTTAGATTTTAAAATTCTCGTTTCTTTCAGGTTTCAAATTACTTGATTTTAGAATCTCTATAAAATCTTAATAAATCCTCTGCCTATTCATTTCCCGATAACTTGACACACAACTTTTTCGATCCCTAACGCAACCTAGTCATTATACAATCATTACAAACATCTCTTTCACAAATATATAATTACACCAACACTTGCTACAATATATTAATGTGACATCTTACCTTAAGCAAATCAAAAGCATAAAACATACAAAAGGATTTTATGATTTTTGACATCTAAACTTCAAAGGGAACACACCCTACTTATAGGGAATAATGTTGATATGGTTCTATTGATTTCAAATCTCTCAATCCCACAATCCAAATGGAACCTAAGAACCAGAATAAACACTCTAAATGCATATATTAGGAACCAAACAAAACAAGAGCAGTCACATATTCCAGAACATTTTATTCAGCAAGTGCAATCTCCAACTGAGATATTATATATTAAGCCATATAGAATAGTGAATGGACTCCAGACAATAGCGTATCAAAGCACGATCAATGCATTATCAAGAGAAATATAGACGCGTAAAACCTAACCATTTGCACATCCGACTGAAGTTACACTAATAACAAACAAAAGCAGCCCTGCAGGTCCAACGCAATAACTAACATAACAGAAACCATATTCATCTCAATATACATCTTAGAAATTTGTAGGGGGAGGGGGAGGGGGTGGGTAGTCTCTTCCTGGAACGTTCTGATTCTGCTGAGGATGAGCATAAGCATTCTGATACTGTCCCTGACTGGGTCCCACTTTCTGACCGAAGTTGTCCTGACTAGCATATCCCATATTCGGATCAAAGTCACCAGAATTTTGCCCAGGCCCATATCCTCTATTTGGAGCGAAGTTATTTGGCCCAGGATTTGGAGGCGGGGGGGAGTCCCTACCAGGATAGTTCTGGTTTTGGTAGGGATTTCCAGCTCCCGTGTTCCCATAGGCATTCTGATATTGTCCTTGACCAGGTCCAGCAGGATAGCCACCCTGATTTGGGCCCGGACCAGATTGGTAGGGAGCTGGTCCTCTTGGTGGGTAGTTTCCAGGGTTGTTTGGAGGCATCCCTCCCCTGTAGTCTGGTTGTCCTCCCATGTTGGGCTGCCCGGGTCCTCCCACTGGAGCATTAGCTTGTGGTGGAGGCATATTGGGTGGGCCTCTGTAGTCACCACCTGGTCCACCAGGATTGGGCCCAGAGTTCGGGCCTTGCATTTCTCTTCTTCGCTCAAAGTTCCTTGAGCGGTCAAAGTTCCGAGGTCGGTCATTGCGCCTGTTCCTTTCATTTGCACGGGCATTGTTCCTCACCCATTCCTCATGATACTTAGGGTCGTATGGGACAGCCTGCCCATTAATGAAAGGTTCTCCTGCCATGCAATATGAAAATATTAGACCTGAACATCACTGCATTTGGAGTGGCTAATACCAGGGGAAGCGGCAGGGAAAATTTGAACAGGCAAACAATAAACTACTGTCAGCATGGGATATATATTATGAAAACGAAGAGACTGACCCCTATTATAGTGATTGTTGAACATCAACGCTACGAGTTTGTAAGAGAAACCACAAATGATACTTTGATGAATATGAACGAAAGGCCAATGAGACAAATTAAAACAAAACAAAGGATATGTACGCTCTTTGGAAAATTGAACAGACCAACACCAAACGACTGTCCAATGAAAGGCATGGAATATATATTAGAAAACCGGAAAGACTTACCCCTATTATAGTGATTGTTGAACATCAACACTACGAGTTTGTAAGAGAAATCACGAATGATACTTTGTTAAATGGCTAAATATGAACGAAAGGCTAATGAGACAAATAGAACAAAACAAAGCATATGTATGCTCCTTGGAAAATTCACATTCCCAATAGAAATACTTAACTCAAATTCTCACCCACTGAACTAAATAAAAAATGGAAAGCACATACCTCCATAATCCTTATTTTTAACATCCAAGTACGAATCAGGGAGCACCCACCTAACTCCAGGAATCTCTGAACCAAAATGTATTGAATAGGTTATTAAATCAAGTGAACAGCTTCATGAAATCAAAAATACAAAACTAGACAATCAATGGAATAAAATGCTGACCTTTTAACTTATTAGAGTATTCTTCTGATACAAGCGCTCCAAAGGCATAGTAATGCCTCGTAGAGACTGAGTAAATTTTCATCCGTGCTTCTTCCTCACTGCAGATTCCAAAAGTTCACAAGCCGATTACAGATTTTCACATATCTTATGAGGAAAAACAAATGAACTCATTACAATTAATTTCACTCATCCAACTAACTAGATAATATTGTGCCTACAATCAGCAAAAATGTAACTCACTCTCGACCACCTACCATTTCCATACTTATAGTTGCTAGCCATACAAATAATCCTTGCATTTGCATTTGCAATATTTAAAACTACTTTAACAATATCCCGACCTCATATAAACATAAGTTACACCAGACAACAAAAACAAGAATACGCTTTTCACTATATGCTAGACTTCTGTATAATATCCCATCCTATCCAAAAGGAATGGAAGGAAGATAAGAACTCAAAATAAATTTCGCAATAACTAGAACATAATAATTCAAATCACTCCAAACAAAAACAGAAATTAGCAGAAAACAAGATTCAAATAACAGTAATAAGTAACAGAGAAAACAAAAAAAAAAAAAAAAAAGCCCGAAAAGATCAAACCTCCCAAGGACTTTAGCGAGCGTTTTGATATAGGAGTCAATTATTTCGTCCCTAGTGGGATCACCCTCCGGCTTCTCCACAACCACGAGCCAATGCTCGAAATCACAACCGTCGAGCAGAATCGTCTCCTTGGGGGGGCGATTCGACCAGTTAGGGTTTGGATCATTCAGAGAAGAAGTCGTCTGTCGAGTCGAGAACGCCCTGCTGGAAACTGCCGGAACAAGGCGGCGAAAATAGGAAGAGGAAGCCGCAGCCACGAGAGGGCGGAGGCGGAAGAGGAGCGAGGAGGAGTTGGGGATGGCAGCGGCAGAGGCGGTGGCGTAGGAGTGGGAGAATACAGACGCGAGCGACTGCCTGGTAGCGAGCAGAGAGCGGGAGATATATCGAGTCGCCATCATCGGAGTGAGATTGCTATTCGATAAACCCTAGCGAATGGGTTTTGGGAGTTTCAGTGGATTATATATACAGTGTGTCTGTGGACCTTGTCAAAATGCCCCCGCTTTTGTGAAAAATATCGAACATATCTTTCTCAGCTGTGAAAATTTAACCTTTTCAAATTAATAATAATAATCATAACAACAATAATATAATAATCTATATATATATATATAATAGCAGTACAGTTGAAAATATTTATAGAATTTTTATTTTTCGGTCTAAATTTCTTTTTATAGAAAATATACTATTCAATTAGATTTTTTATTTTTTTATTTTTCACTCAAATTAATCATTTATTTTCAATTTCATATACATATTGTATATACAAAAATAAAATATTAATTTTAAATATAATTTTTTGATAGACTAATTGTTATACATTTTAATATTTAATATATTTTTATTTAAAATATAATATTTTAAATATAATATTTTTATATTTTTATTATATTATAAATTATGCAACGCACGAAAAAAATAATAATAATAATAATAAATCATGCTTCAAAAGTTAAGTATGGATTTATAGTTCAAATAAAAAACTGAAATCTTTTATTTCACAAACCTGATTTAAAGTATTACTTGTTTCATAAAAGCTTATACAACAAATTACATATAATTGTATAAATCAAAATAAATAAAATAAATTATAAAAATACAATTTTTATAGATTAACATTCAACGAATTGACAAAAAAAAAAAAAAAAAAAAAGCAGTCTTGTGAAAAAAGACTTTTTCTGATATGGAAGTAGTGATACTAGCTTTATATTTTTATTGAATAACAAGAGAATTATCCCCATTTAGCTAAACATGATTGTGCATTTGCTATTTCGATTCAAAAAAAGTAGAAATAAAATAATAGGTTTATAAGAGATTATTCACTCAGTTGTTTTGTGAAAATATATCATGTTTGGTGGAATACTCACAACCACTCGTTCAAAAATCCAAATAATAAAAGTAACAACAAATTAATCGGAATATTACAAACTCCTATGTTAGAGAAATATAAGCTTTTTATGTTTTAGCATACTCTATATATATAATAGGATGCTTCTTGAGAGAGGGAGATGAAACCACAAACATTACAGAAATCAACTTCATATATACAACTGTCTCAGGAATTAGGAGGTGAGGAGAAGTTCCTTCCTGGGAATTCCTCATTCTGCTGGGAAGCAGCAGGATCGTTCTCATAAAGTCCCCCAATAAAGTTGTTCAGCTTACAGTACATTCTGTTAGGATCAAAAGTGCCAACATTAGGAGAATCAGCTCCTTAAATAGGAATGATGATTTGACCCACCCCATCTAAGAATGGACCAGGTCTGCTTTTCAAGTACCCGCCCCAACCCACTCCCAATGCCATCCCTATCGTGGAGGAGCCATGTTGGGTTCACCACCAAAGTTACCACCAGGCCCACCGGAATTGGGTCCTCCCATTCCTCTTCTTCGCCCAGAGTTCCGAGGTCTCTTACTGGGGCCAGTTTCTGGTCTGTCATTATGGTTTTCATTGTTCAACCAGTCCTCGTGATACTTAGGGTCATACGGGACAGCCTCGCCATTTATAAAAGGTTCTCCTGCAATACAAGATTGAAAATATCAGTCTTGAATATCGGTCATTCAGAGTGGATAAAACTTTCCCAACGGCATAGAAGCAAGAACATTGGACAGAACAAATTAGAACATGAAATGAATGTCCATTAAATGGCTTGGCATAATATGTTATATATATGAAATTGACACTAGAAGTGTGTAATAGAAACAGTTATAGTGATTAATTGGAAATACACACCTATATGAAACCAAGAAAGATACTTTTGTGGAAAAGTTTCCCGCACTTTTCAATATAAATCACTTAAAATTCAGAGTTCCCGCTGCAATTAAATAAGACACAGAACACCATACCTCCATAATTCTTGGTTTCACGATCCAGGTAAGAGTCAGGGAGCACCCACCGAACTCCAGGCAGACCTGCATCAAAAGTTGTCGAAACCAATGTCAATGAATTTCAAAATTACAGAACCTCCAATTGTTGAATCATTTGCTCACCTTTTAACTTTTCAGACAGTTCTTGCGATATAACCGCTCCAAAGGCATAGTAGTGCCTTGTGGAGACCGAGTACATTTTCATCCTTGCTTCTTCCTCACTGCAAATTCCAAAAATTTTACAATTGTTCACAAACCATACACAATGGATCTGAAAGCTTATAAAAGTTTTTGCACTATGGTTGATCAGTGTAATTGTTTTGTTTTTAATTTTGGTATGTGAATAAAGGTTCTTGCACTATGGTTGTTCAGTGTAATTATTTCGTTTTTTTAATTTCAATATAAAATTTATTCACCGATCAAACAAATATTTATACACTTGTGTTAGCATTTCCAATGTTCAAGCCACTTCAACAATATCCCAACCACATATAACATGAGTTACACCAGACAAGTATAAACCACAATACATATTTCACTATTTTCCATTAAATTCAAAACATAAATCCTAAAATAGCATAGAACAGAAATCTGAAAATCTAATTCAATCCAATCAGAAAAGAAATTAGTAGAAAACAAACTCTACAACACAGTAGTATAGAACAGGGGGGAAAAAAGCTAGGAAAGATCAAACCTCCCAACGACCTTAGCAAGTGTTTTGATGTAGGAGTCAATTATCTCTTCTCTAGTGGCGTCACCCTCCGGGTCATCCATAAGCACGAACCAGTGCTCGAAATCACAGCCCGCGATCAGAATCTGCTCCTTCGGGGGGAAATTCGCAGGATCAGTTGGCTCGTCCAGGGAAAGGTGAGTAACGAAAGACCTGGCGGAAAACCCCGGCACACGGCAGCGAAAATAGGAAGCGGAGGCCGCCGCCACGAGAGGGCGGAGGCCGAAGAGAAATGAAGAGGAGTTGCGGATGGCGCCGACCGCGCTGGAGGAGTGAGAAAGTGCGGGTTTCAGCGATTGCTTGGTGGCGAGAAGGGAACGGCGGGCAAGAAACTGAAACGACATCGTCGGAGTGAGGCCGCTATTCGGTAAACCCCAGGTAGGGAGGTTTTAGATGTCTGAGGGATTATGGATTATGGATTATGTACAGCGTGCACTTTGTCAAAAAATGCCACTATAATTGCGACAATTTACAATGGAAAAGTAACTAATTTTTTTTTTTTTCATTTTTTGGGGGTGGGGGATTGGATCACACATTTTCTTATCTGAATATTAAGATTTTTAGATGTTATATCGAGTAAAATATATATCCTCAATTTTAAAACTAAAATCATTATTTAAAAATATTTCCTACTCTAAATAAAAATAAGTTTCAAATTTAAATATCTTCTACTAAAAATTTTGAATATCAAAATACTGAATTTCAATGTTTTGTTCGATAAAATTAGAATTTTATCGTACCTATTTACACCTATTATTCCAATATTTTTTTCACTTTTCAATAACCATAATTAATTATTTTACAATCATAAAATTATAACTAACACATTTGATTACAATGTAATATTACACTGCCATCATTGATGTAACAGCTACAATATCAAACAAACATACAGTTCACTATTCAACTTAATTTCTGGATTCAATAATTTCTAAGGCAATATATCTGAAACTCACTTAAACCTAATCCAAACACCATATGAAGATTTAATCTTCTGACTCAGAAAGTAGGGGGAGAGAGAGAGGAGCACCTACAGTTGAACTGCTTTCATCTACAGGTGTTTTTTCAAGAACAGAACGTATCTATGACAAATTGCTAACCAGTCATAAAATGTGCTTTATTCACCTTATGAATGACAAAGATTTCTCACAGGTATGATGCAACTCCATCACAAATTCGAACTATATCGCAAGGGATGACGACGATGCAACACCCTCTGCAACCACCGCCTACGTGGCTCTGGCGGCAAGCAAATGAAACTCTCTCTCTCTCCAGCATCCTGCAAGATCTCGAAAGCATCTAAGTAAATCTCACTCGACTCTGGAATATCCTCCATTTCATTCAAATACTTGAGAGCAGCTGATAAAGAATAATCTGGATTAACAGCCAACGCCTGAATGGACCCCAATGGAATTTTCCCATTACTGAGCTCCACAAGCTTAGCCACACAGCTCCTGAATTCATTCATCCACGCCTCTCCTTTAAGTTGAGATTGGGGATGTTTCCCACGTGAAGGCAACGGGGTGTGGGCCCCGTAGTCATCTTCAATGGTTTTAAAGGGCTGAGGTTCGAGACTGCTGAGCCTATCAGGTAGAAGTTCGACCTCAACATCCATGCATTGTTGGGCTGAGGCTTGGCCCAGCCCTTGCTCAAATTTCCATGGTAAAATTGCATTTCTCTGATCCATGCTCCCTCTTATGTAACACGATATTGGTAGTATCTTATCCTTGTCTTTCTTGAAAACAGGACAGATTCCATCTGTTATGTGACGGAGTAGATGGGTCGTCCCGCTTCTGCTTGAGCAAGTGAAAAGCTTCTGGCAGTGATTGCATTGGCATTTGTCACATTTTCCATCTTCCTTTATAATCTTTGTGAAGTGCTGCCAAACTTTGGATCTTAACTTCCCCTCTCGTTTTCGCTTGTCCCCAATGCTTGCTTCAGAATTATAGTTTATTTCAAGATCGGTTTCATTATTTGCATCTTCCATCTACCAAAAAAAAAAAAAAAAAAAAAAGATTACCAATTTTAAATGCTCGAAGTACCTAGAAATATATCATATATCCACATCCAAAGAGGTGACGCTTTATCCCAATCAGATAACTAAAAATTCAGCTATAGAAGGCACAATACTGTTGTTTCTACAAACACAGTAGCATCTTACAAGTCAGTTCATTGTGATAATAATCATCTATTGAGAGATAAAAATCAAACCAAGCTACAAGAAACTCAATTCAGATATATATATATATCAAAGAAGCTTGAAGATACCATTAGATTTGGGAAAATCTAAATCTCGGTTCGAGCTCAATAGTAAAAAATATGTAGTTAAGATTTTTGTTTGGCTTGATTAAAACTCGTTCAAGATCTTTCATTGATTCAACTGACAAAGAGACAAGCTCAAAACATCAATTTTAAAGCTCAGTAAATTCAAGCAATCTTGAACAATGTGCGTCCAGTTAGAATTGATTCATCTGCAGCCCTACATCTGTCAATCTCTGTACTATCAGAAATATCATTTAAAAATATGGTTCATTAGAGTACTTAGCAATGATTTTTCCAGTATTATATAACTATTCCTTATCCTTAGATTTTCTTGGCTATGGTTCCAGATTCAACTTCATAATGATACAAAGAACCTGTTATAAAAAAAAATTAGCAGCATAACAGTACTCATCAACATAATTTCATTTATCAACTCAGTATAATTCCACAAATAACCTAATTACACTATATTACACACACACACCAACCGAAAAACGAAAATTCCGTTTTCTGGATATATTCATCATTGTAGAAGCACAAATAAAATCAACAAAACTTCAATATCTCACCGCAGACAAACTGAAACACTGAAATCTCCAAAATAACAAAATAATATAATTAAAAAAAATTAGTGTGGAGACTAAACAATTCGAATTACACACATAATAATTCAAAATCAGTTGAAAGAAAAAGAGAGATAAGGGAAATAGTAATTACCTCGGCAAGCGAAAGTCGGAGAATCGAACCGGGGGAATGCAAAACGGATTCCACTGCCGAAAACCCTAGTGGCAGAGAAGTGGATTTTTAATCGGGCCAATATGAAAAGAGGATGCACGTAATGGGCCTGGGAAAGAATTCGGGCTTGAAAATCGGTTGTAATCGGCCCGGCTCGGCCCAGCTCACTTCCCTTTCTCCCTCTCTCTCCATTTTACCTACCATTTTTCCAGTTAACATGCTTTACTGCTTTGTTACAGCTGTATTTGTACCGAAACGGGGGGGGCGGGGGGGGGTTCATATTTTTGTGAATTAAATATTATTAAAATAACATATTTAATACAAACAATTAGGCACAAGCACGGTTATACCGATTTCGGTATCAATTTTAATTTTACTCCCTCCATCCCAAATAGAGAATAATGTTCAAGTAATATACTTTTTTTATTTTTTAACTGAATGATAGTATAACTTATTATAAGCCATCAATTTTCAATCATAATTCTTTATCTATTTGTAGTTTTTAGTTTTTCAATTATATTTGACTCAAACATATAATTGTAATATATTATTGAAACTAGTATTTAAGTCGTTTGTTATAAAGTTATCAAACATTTGTTTTCACAAAAAAAATGTTTATAATACTTAACTTTTTTTTAGATGGGAGATTATTATATTTTATATTTTTTTATTTATTCATTTAATTTTAATACAAACATTGTTTATGTTCCGCTTGTTATTTATTTTGACATGATGTATTAAAAGTGTCTTGTCCATCTTTAGAATTCATACAACTTGACTTGGATTCCAAATTGTGCTTGAAACAAATATTGCACCAACTCGAGGCCGCAACTTTTTTGGGTTTGTACTAGTCGCAATAATAGCTTTAGGCAAACAAGTGATATTGGGCTCGGGGCAGTAGTAATAATTTTATAGATCGATCAATAATAACTTTTAATTAAAGCAATATTTTTTGGGAAAAGGTACATCCATTATTCTAAACTATTGCTCTCGGTACAACCAGGATCCTAAACTATTTTTTTGTTCAAATAGGCCCTCGAACTATTATTTAGAGATCATCTAAGCCCTCCTGTTAAAAAAGCTAACGGATTCATACGGAAGATAATTAAACAAATTTACTTGGGTTGACTAATTTAACTAAGTCTAATTAAATGACCCTAATCCCTACTTTAATTCATAATTAGTGGAATTTTATTTTTTAAATTAAGTAAATTAATTCATAATTAAATGAGAAGACTAAAATTAAGCAAATTAATTTATAATTAAAGAAACTTTATCTATTAAATTTTATAAATTAAGCAAATTAATATTTAAATAATATATTACAAGGAAGATAAAAATATGGCATCTTATGTAGGCACTGAAGCAATTTAAATTTCACAAAGAGAAATGTTAAACATTAAACCTATGTGGATGTGTAGTGACTAATGATGCTCTATCTCAGGTCCATAACATTTCTCTTTGTGAAATTTAAATTGCTTCAGTGCCTACATAAGATGCCATATTTTTATCTTCCTTGTAATATATTATTTAAATATTAATTTGCTTAATTTATGAAATTTAATAGATAAAGTTTCTTTAATTATAAATTAATTTGTTTAATTTTAGTCTTCTCATTTAATTATTAATTAATTTACTTAATTTAAAAAATAAAATTCCACTAATTATGAATTAAAGTAGGGATTAGGGTCATTTAATTAGAATTAGTCAAATTAGTCAACCCAAGTAAATTTGTTTAATTATCTTCCGTATGAATCCGTTAGCTTTTTTAACAGGAGGGCTTAGATGTTCTCTAAATAATAGTTCGAGGGCCTATTTGAACCAAAAAATAGTTTAGGGTCCTGGTTGTACCGAGAGCAATAGTTTAGGGTCATGGATGTACCTTTTTCCATATTTTTTAGTTGACCAATATATTCTTTAGTTCAACAAATAATTATGTTTTAGGTAAGCAAATATTACTTTTTAAATAACCATTATTACTTTTATGGGGAATTTTAACCATAAATTTATTGCTTCTTGAGTAAGACTTTACTACCTAATCATAAACATATTACTCTTCGTGTGAAAATGTATTTTTATATAATCTATAATACATTAACAATAAATAATATTATTAATTGGCAGTAAATATATTACTCTTTATGTGAAAAATGTAATATTTCATCAAAACTAGTCTTCCTAAGCATAAAATAATATATTTACCTACAAATATTTCTCTTTTTATAAAAATGTTTTACATAAGATCTGTGCAAAATCAAAATCACATAATTCAATCTTTCACTTCATGAAATCGAACTATAGAAAACACTAAATTAAAAGTACAAAAAAACACACATATATAATATCGTAATTTAACCTATACTTATATAATTTATAAATTATTTATTATAATAAATGATAAAATGAAAATGTGTGAAATATGTGACATGAACTCTAGTGAGAAACCTATTATATATAAATACCATATATATAATACATATGAGTAGAGATTAAACTCAATTAGAACCAAATTAGATGATGATTCTATGCCAAGATAAAGGGAATAACAGTATAGATTTCTATATCCAAAATCCATTTTCTTATTTTTATACTATGGTGGAATTTGATTTTTATATTTTTTACATATCTTCTACATAAATATCATTGTATATTGAACAATCCATTTAATCAAGCATGATTCGAATTCAAATTGATCATGCCAGTTTTTATTATTATTTTTATACTATTAAATAATTAAAAAAAAGGCAGACAAGAAGTATAAATTTGAAAGGAAAAAAAAAGGAATTTTTATTATTTTTATACTATTAAATAATTAAAAATAATAATCCGCGCCAGGTAGGGATCGAACCTACGACCTTCAGCTTAGGAAACAGACGCTCTATCCACTGAGCTACAGGCGCTTATTATTTGTAATGTATATAATATTTATTAGATCATTGAGAGTTCGAGCTCAAACTCAGATCATTCCATTTATTTTTCAGAATACTAATTTTTAATTTATAGTTATAATAAATAAGTAAAGAGTAAGGGATAAAATTGTTCGACTAGACTCCCAAGTTTATTGAATCGAGTACTAATGGATTTGAAATTGAGCTCAAGAGTTACTCAAGTAACTCGAGCTCGGCCACGGCCTAATTAACTTTCAGTCAAAAAATTTTTTTAGTCATTCATAAATAGGTTAAGAGTTGTTTCGACTCACTTATACCTCTAATTATGGTCCTTTATTTTTAATAGATTATGTTGGGAAGTATTTTGATAGTGGAATTGAAAAATATGTTGAATATAACTAAATAGTATATTATTTGGGAGACATTTTTTACTATAAATCTCTTGGTAGCATAGTGCTGTGGATAACCTTCGTAATTGTAAATGTCTTTTTAATGTTTTCTTTTAGTCTGCACTTAGTAATGTTCCAAATAATTTATATGTTTTTAAGAATGTCCAAACTTTTCAATTATACAAGATCTCTATAATTCCTTGCAAGTATTAGTTTACGTGTCTAGTGGGGTGTCGATATACATTTTAATTAACAAGTTATATGTATCACAATAAATCAAATCAACGAATTAAAAAAGTCGTATAAATGCAAGTTTATATAAAAAGTTTCTCCTTCGAAACATGACTTTTTTTCGGTACAGAGAGAATACCTCATCGTCCCAATTTTGGGCTATTGGGCCATTTTTTTCCCAATATTTGGACTTCCACAAGCCCACAAATTAGCCCAAGTTTTAGCCCACATCAATTAACCCAATTGTTTCCTGTCGTAACACCTAACTGAGAAGAAGATCGATGAAGGAAGGAACATTTGATAGAACAGGAAACAAAAGCAATCTACTGTAACTATTTTGAATTCTCACATGCCTAAAAAACCAAATAATCGAGTAAAATATAATGGACTAGAGCATAAAATTACCTCCTTTTTTTCATAAGACTCAACTCAATTACTTCTATTGTATATCGAACCGAAAGTTATTGTACCATAAGTCATGTCTGTGCTTTGGGACGATGAAGACTCGTCTTGTGAAACATTGCTTGAACTCTTGAGAGTCATCAGCTCTGTCAGTAGGCCCGGCTTTGACATATTCTCCTTGTCCACATCTATCTCACCTTTCAGCATTTTTACGACGGTAGACATTGTTGGGCGATTTCTCGGCAGGTCTTGAGTGCATAAAAGTCCGATCTTCAGATATTTGCAGGCCTCATCTGAGTTTGAGTCCCCCACGAGTGCTTCATCCACCAACTCGACCAGCTTGCCTTTCCCGTACAGTGTCCATGCCTGGAAATGGAATAATGAGGTTAGCAAGATGGAAATGAAATGGAGAATTTTAAGCAGGAACAGAGAATTACACTCTAGCTACTTCACCATCATATGATTTAACATATCAAATTACAAATGAATGTAAGTTGCTCTTTCTGATTCAAACACTTCAGATTTCAGGTGTTATCCTCATTTGTTTGGAAACCCCCCTGAACTGTACACCGATTTATATCCTCAAAATCTTATATTACCAAAATAATTGTTGCTTTTATGTCGTCTCAAAGATGTATAATGACACCAATCTGAGGCTTTTTTTTTCTTATTTCATTCAGGGTGATCTAGACTTATAAAACACAATGCTAGTTAGGTTAACTATATGATTAGTTTCGTGTATTCACCTCACACCAGAAATATATTCTTTAAAGCATTCAAGATTCAAGAAAAAAGAGACAAAAATGAAGAATTTTTCCAGGAGACACATAATTCACTAAGTAATCGATGCAAAAGAGAGGCTACAATGCTTTTACTATTAGTTATTTGATTGGTGCATCATGAGATCTGAACCATTTTGCCAATCATCAGAATTTCATACTTATCAACATGAGTATCGAATGATTTTCTATTTCCCATGCAGTTGATTTGAACACAGCTAGGGAACTATCCAAAAACTGTAAATGAAGTGTTCCATACCCTTTCAAGAAGATTTTGTACTGTAGCTGGTAATCTCTTATTCCTGTTGCATAATCCGCTGACAATTTCCAAAAGGAGAACACCAAAACTATATATATCTGCTTTCCGAGTCAGTTTGCCCCGAATTGCATATTCAGGAGCCAAATAACCTCTGCAAACAAAAATAATGACTACTCGTTACAAAAAATAAAGAAAGTTACAAATTTATAAAAACTTGCATTATCAGAACATTGAAGCCACACACAAGAGTATCACATAAGAGAATTATAAGATCTAACTTCTAGCGTGTATCAACAATTAACTGAAAAAAATACACATGTGGATAAATTGAACTTTGTTATTATAGACAACATTCATCATCCTTTTTCTCCATTTAAATGCACCTACTCATAAAAACTTTAATAGATACAATTATATGTCCCATACGAAGTTCAGCAAAGTGTAGGAGTTCACCAACTTACAAAGTTCCAGCAACACGCGTGCTGACATGAGTAACAGTGGTCGGGAAAAGCTTCGCCAGACCAAAATCGGAGATTTTTGGGGTGAAATCTTTGTCGAGGAGAACATTGCTCGCTTTAATATCTCTATGAACAATATGAGGCTGGACTTCCTCATGGAGGAAAGAGAGCCCTTGTGCCACCCCTATGCATATTTTAGACCGTATTTCCCAGCTAAACTGAAGGTTACTGTAGTGTCCCCCTATATTATAAGTTTATCATCATCCTCACACATATAATAGCGAATCACTTTTTTCTATTACCACTGGATAATAAAGCTTACCTAGAAGTGTTCGAGCAAGACTGTTATTTTCAAGATAGCTATACACCAATATTCTGTGGTGTCCTTCTGTGCAGCAACCGTACAACTTGACCAGGTTTTCATGTTCCACTCCTGATATCGCCACTATCTCGTTTAAAAATTCCCGCACACCTTGCTCTGATTGGGCAGACAGAACCTTTATTGCAGCTAAGGTACCATCATTTAGCTTTCCCTATACGATGTTTGAATGAATTTCTCCTAAACAATCAAGCAAGAAGGAATGAATGAATGTGCACGGTGAAGAGAGGAGGTGCACTATTACCTTGTAGACTGAACCAAAGCCACCTTCACCAATCTTGTTTGCTACGTTAAAATTTCCCGTTGCAGTTTGTAATTCTTTGTAACTGTACAGTTTAGCATTTTCACCAATCTTATTTGCCACATTATAAATTTCTGCATTGGATTTTGAATTTCATTAGAAATTCTTCTGCAGGCATAAGCACAAGAGAAATGAATGAAATACGGACAGATGTGTATATGGCTTCTGTTGAGGCCCATGTATCCTAAGAACCATAGATTTTCATAATGGTGAGCAAAATGATTCACAACAATTGTCCCAGTCCAAAAATTTCAACAGTTTAGAGATCTACCTTCATTGATATCCAATGTTTGCTTAGTCGGATCGTAATTTTTCTGCCTAAAACAAACTGTGAAACAACCCATCACACCCAATCTTTATATGTCCATGAAAACAGCAATCTACATACAATCCCCGTCCTGTCAATCATTCATTTTGAAACCATTGTTAATATACTCCACAAAATCTTGGTCATAGATAATGCATTCGAAAGACGAATACACTAGAGGCTAGAATATTGTGGGCTACTTGCAAGGCCTTGGCTTAATCCAACTGAACTCACCTACTGTAGGATAAACAGAAACTGCGGGTATGTAGGAGAATGCAATTGTAAGAAGATGTTCTTTAAAACTAAGGATAAAGTCCAAATTCTAAATACGAAAAAAAAAATATATACATATATATATATATATATAAATCGACAATAAATATACACAACTGTGAATTGAAAAGTTCAACAAAAGAGAGAGACTATATCTCTCAACCTTTTTGGTCTTATTTCCACTATGAAGCCTAAACTAAAGCAGAAATTTCTTCCGCAAAATGAATAAAAATAAAATTTTAAATCAAATAAGAGAAGAACCGTAACATTCGAACCTTCCTTGTTAATGTTTCTTCCAGAATCTCACGTAACCCGTGCTACCCATGGAAAAAATTTGCAAAAACTGAAAGTAAATCTGTTGAAAAATAAAAATTAAAAAAATAATTTTAACTCAAGCAGGTGTCCCAAAACTCCGAAAACGTAACTTCATGGATCATCGATGTAAACTATGCCATGAAAGAGAAATATTCAAGAAAACAGGACAAGGGAGCTCACCTTTTGGGATGCGACTGTAAGGATTAAGAGAGGGAACTCGGAACAGAATTGTTAGCTGTGACATTTGATGACATTTATGACAGACAAAGACGAAGGAATTAACATAAAAGACTATCCACTTCTGGTCAACGATTTTTTTTGGATTAATAATGATAATAATAATGTGGAAACTATATCCACTTAAATAATAAATGGTCAGTTTCTACTTACATCACAATTTTTTTTATATACTATATTTATTTAATACATTATAAATATTATTATTATTTATTATAATTATTTTATACATCATCTGAAAGTTACCTTTAGAACATCTTTGAATAAGGTTAGAGATCTTCGTAACACAAGATAATGTGCATAATCTGCTGTTATCCATAACTAAATACATAATAAAAAGTGGTGTTTGTTTTGAATTGTGATAAATTAGATTGATACTGTAGATGTTAAATGAGTATACTTTAGTGGAATATTTTTAGTATTATTATATTGTAAAATATAATATGTGTAATGATTAGATAATTTTAATAGTTAAAATTGTAGTTGAAAATTATGAATTTAATGATTGGTCATGAATGTTGATGTAAAATAATATATATATATATATATTTATGAATAATATATATTAAATAAAAATGTAAATGATATGCATTAATATTATATATATAGTAATATATGCAATCTTTTGAATGATTTTTATGTTGTTATTATTATGTTCCAATTAATACATCGAACGATATATTTATATTATTTCTAATAAAATTATTTGTTAAATTGTTATTTATTAATTGGATACACAAATCATTAAATCGAATTCAAATCACTTCAATTTGAATATTTTGATATTTAAAAGCAATTAAGTGAGTTTGATTATAGAATAATATTGTTTAGGATTTATTTTTTAGTGTGGTTTTTCATACTCAAAATAAATATACCCAATAATAATTATGACAAAATTAGACATTGTCTAAATTTTGGCCATTTTTTAATTTTATAAAGAATTATTTTATTCTCTACTTGTTGTTACTAATATGAGAAACAAAAAAAAGTTTAAGTATATAGAAAAATTCCAGAGCAAAAAAGATTTTAACTTTGATTTGTGAATTTTTGTTGGAAGTTACTAGGGTTGGGAGGTTGGGATACTTAATTATTAATGGGGTATATTTATCTCTACGAGACCCACTCTCTCAGTAAAGGTATCAAACATCCCATAAACCACCATAGCCAAATAAACCTTCCTCTAATCTGCATTTGGCAAAGGGTCTCTCGCTGTCAAAATTTTCACCAAACGCAACAGGAAATCCAGAGGCCATGATCGAGCGCAGATTGATACTGGAGAAGACGAGATGAAAGCCATATCACTATCCCACCTAAGAAAACTCGTTTGCAAAGGCTTTTACTCTCAATGGCCTCCTTGCTTGAAGACATCATCAATCGACCCGTGGAGCACAGGGTCGGGTCGAATACGGAGGGAGAGAAGAACAGACACAACCACTAAAGGCAACAAGAATTGAGAGAGTAATGTAAAAATTATCAACCCAGAGAAAGAAAAGAAGAAGAAGAAGAAGATGATGATGATGAAAGAGCGAGACACTGCCAGAAACTGAAAAGAGAGAGAGAGGAAAAAAAAGTTGGGAAATGAACAGTGGAAGAGGGCGCAGAGGGTGGGGTCGGTAGGGTAGGTTTGCTCTTGTTGTAGATTGAATATTCTCAGTCTCTCTTTCACGTGCCCTCTTTCCTGCTCCTTTTCCTACTCTCTCTCTCTCGTGTTGTGTTTGTTTGGCCTTTTCATTAATTTTTTTATACTATTTGTATCACTTTAAATAATATTTATATGATTATATAATGTACTTATTATTATTTATATAAAATAGATATTTTTATTATATACTACAAATATTTACACTAATATATATATATTGCATATAATATTTATATAGTTTAGATATATATTATTTATATAATTTATGTTTTCATATTATATAAGTACTGTTTATTATAGTATTTATATGTAATATATATAAATAAATTAATATATTCACATAATTTATATTATTCAGATTTATTATATTAGGAATATATATATATTTCATCAATCATCCATCACCAATCATAAATCCACAAATTTCAATTATCAATTATATCTTTAATCATTAACCAATCATCTAATCATTATACATATCACTTCCCATAATATAATAATACTAAAACACACCACTAAAACCTACTAATTTGACATCTATAGTAATAATTTAATATATCACAACCCAAAACAAATACTATTTTTTACTATGCATTTAGTTGTACACAACAGGTTGTGCTACGGAGGCCTCCAATCTAGTGGAAACATCCTCTTACAAAACCATAATAAAGTAAATAATTTGAAGGAGCAACTTCTGTTATCTTGTCCGACCTCTAATTCAATGGATTTCGTAGCAACAGTTCCTCTCCTCAAGTGATCGACTGATCAAAAATCTCGCCCGACGTCGATCCTATCAACCTGCGCACAAGCATCAACTTTCCATGGTTGGGATAATCTCTTGGCCCAAGTCGCCAAATGGTGGCACAGGAGCTCATGGCAACAAAAGATGATTGGAAAGGGCATGGTGTTGCATACCCATTATCATCAGTTAATTTATGATTCTTGCTTAGGCCCAAAAAACTAAACATAAATATATGGGTTCTTATAGTTATATATATATATATATATATATAAAATTGGAAGAAGAGAAAGCTGCCCAAGCCAACATTTATGATTTATGAACGAATGGACCCTTATTTATTGTTCTCTCCTCTCTCTTGCCTTTCTCAACTTTCTCGCTAGTATTTTTCTCTCGTCAAACCCAATGAAAGCACATCAGAGAAAAGAAAGAAGATAAACTTAAGGGATGGAGAACAGAAAAAGGGGAAAAGAGAAGGAGAGAAAAATAGAGAGATGGGGCAGAAAAGCTTTTACGATTATAAAAAACAAATAACTCTTAATCGTAAAATACTTTCATAATTAGCCTTAATCGCAAAAGCTTTCACGTTTATCAAAGACAAATAGTTATTATATTGTAAAAGAAAGAAAGACTTTGAATTTTTTTCCTATTGACCCTGAAGAAGTAAAGCCCCGTTATAGCCTGGGATACGGATACGCTCGGGCATAAAAGCGCACAAGGCAACGCGGCACTAGTCGCCAAAAGCCTCGTAGCTCGAGAATTTCAATTCCTATATGGGCCGAATAAACATACTCAGGTGCAAGATATCCCATTGTTCCTGCCGGTATAGTAGCTTCTCTTGTATTCGAACTAAACAATTAAAGATGGGCTAGAAGGCCTCAATTCCTCTGGTAGGAGACCTTGGTTCGGATAGGCGGGTGTGGGCAGATAGATTGAATCGTACGAGGTTTGGGAAAAGCAGGCCTGATCTGATGCCACGAAGAGTCAAGGTCCTTCTAGGTTAGTTGAGACTCGACTTCCAAGGTATGGAGTCGAACATAGATCTTCTTCTACGGAAGTGCATGAGGCAGGGTTCTCATTGGCGAATTTGTAGGTTCAACTCCTTCTGGATGCACGCCACTCGTTCCCTGTTCCAAAGCCCCACACTTTCCAGAACCCCCTAGGTAGGGTACCAACCCTTCTAACCAGTAGTAGCTGGGGCACCTGCGAACGAAGGAACCGATCCTCCGTTAAGGGTTCAAGCTCTTGACTGGAGCTCCAAGTGGTGCGGTTCCCGCAGGAATTGCAAACACCTTAAGAGAGTTTATTCGAATATGAAATCCAATCTTGGAATTCCAGATGCTTTTGAGGAGCTGCCAAGGGGCTATCTTTGCGCTTCAGAGGCAGAAGAGGGAAAAGCAAGCTTCCTGCCCGAGTAAGTGGTTGATTACAGAACAACAATGAATCCAGTCTAAAAGCCTCAAGAATCATCGCCTGAGACGAGGGGTGGAATGTAGCGCTCCAGTAAAGGATTTTAGCCTAATCCCTTTCTCGTCTTCAGCCGAAAGAGTTTAGGAAAGACTTTCTAGAATTCATTCACTCTCCAATCCTAACACACACAGATTTGTGAACCTATCATAGATACCTCCTACGATGTAGGGTAAATGAAATTTGGCCATAATAATAATCCTTCTATTATAACTTTTAAAAATAATATTAATTTAAAATTGCCTTCTTAATTAAATAATTAGACTTTTGATGTATCATTTGTAGAATTTTGTTATTGAAAAAAAAAATAAATAAAGAATAGGAACGTGAGTTGTGGTATGTTTCTTATCCATTTTCTTGCTACGTGTCTTTACAATTCATTCGTATTTTATAAAAAATTATATACATAAGATGCACCTTACAATTTGACATAAAATATTATTTATTTAATTAAAATAATTTTTTTTATTTAAAAAGTATGTTACTAACTTTAAAAAAATTACTAATATTTTTTAAGTAAACAAGTAATACTTTTTAATTAAACAAATAATTTTGTAGATCAGGTGCATGGTGGACGTCATGCATTAAAGACTCACTTTTTGTATTTTTTTCTTTGTCTTTTTATTTTTTATTTTTGTACTAAAACTTAAAACTTCAAATAATCTTTTATTCAAATCCGTCTTTTATGTATGATATATCGAATTAACCATCATTTAATGTTTTTTTAATTTGACACAAATATTACATATTTTAAAATAAATGATTACTAGATAGCTACTCGTGCAATGCACTTGGACAAAATATATTTTCTTATATTAATAATATATGATAAAATTGTATTCTTATTATTAATATATACAATAATTATACTATACCAATAGTATTTATATAAATATTGTGTGATTTGTTTTTTTATGTTATATTGCATTATTATTCTTTTAAACGTTATTTTTACTACATAATAAATTGCACCATATTTTGAATTGAATTTTACAATGTTTCCGAACTCAATATAAAACCTTTAACTCACAAAAATCTATGAAAATAAAACAATTAATTATAATATTATATAAATTAATAGTACAATATTATTAGTTTTACAGAAATATATTTATATTTTTAGATTAAATTTATATAAAAAATTAATATATTATTAATTCAAATGCAACATATATATATATATATCAAAATGACAAAATAAATTATTTAATTTATAAAAGTTATGTATTATATCTATAAAAAACTATATATCATATTATAGTATAATATTATACTAAATGTATAAATAAATAAATTGAATCAAATTAAAAAATTTGGACAATTTTGGAAAGCCGTCAGCATCTGATAATATTCTAAGAACTCCGGTATCCCAATCAACTGTCAAATTGTTCAAACGTAGTTCATAAAATAAAAATAAAATAAAATAAAATAAAATATATGAAGGAATTGTTCAAAATAATATACGTAAGAAAATGCACATTCACTATCCACACACACACACACACATTAATTCATTCTCGGAAAAGATGAAAATTACTTGAATGACCTCAACAAAAAGTTGCCGCCATTCCTCTAGCACTAACTAATTTTTAAATATGTAATTTTGTTGGGTTATATGCTAATTTTTAATTAGAGTATATAAAAACAAATATTCACACCAAATTATCAAATTTTATATCAACTACGAGAGCATCTCAAACTATATAAGTTAAATTTTTAATGTTATTATATAAACTCACTAGTAGACGTAGACATAATTTTAATTTGGAATGAATGGTTTGATATGTAGATCAATGAGTTTAACTGTTAATCTAATTTTAAATCAACAGTTCAAAATATAAAATTATAAAAAATAAATAAATAAATAATCGGGAACTAAACAGTAGTCACTTCTACTGTATAATTATAAATCCATGTTTGTGCAGGCAGAACACATATAAATAGCTGTCCACGTACACTCGATCAGATTTATGTAGAGCGTGGACTTTCATTGGATCATTTTATAGGCTTTCAAGACACCTCTTATTTTCTGCAGAAATTAAAAGTGAATTATATGAAATAGTCAAAGTAGGATAGGGAGGAGGGGCCTACCCAAATTCCCAACAAATAACTGTTAATGTATGTTTTATTAATTAAGTTTGGAATTTATGGTATGGTGAGTTGAGGTGAGACCTGAGAAGTGGGAACCAATTGGCATCTAGTTTTGAAAACCAAACGCAATTATGAGATAAATATTATTATAAAATAGTCTAAATTCTCTCTAAATAGTATTATTTCACAAGACGTGAGTCATGGCCCCCCTTTCCCCACCAATTCTTTACCCCCGTTCAATCTCTCTCTCCCAATTCTTTCCTCTTTCTCCACCAATCCCTAAAATACAATACGTTCTTATTGCATACATAATTTCTCACGTTTCTCTTCCACACACGCTCCCCACTTCTACTGCCATGCCTTGATTGTTTCTTCTCACTCATCTTTGAAACACAAATTAGGTAATTTCTTAAACATATTTTCTTTTATTTTTTTTGTTGAGTTCAGAGGTCAACTTATATATATATATATATATATAGTCTTTTTCTTCTCAATTGTTTCTTTATTTCTACAAGGCTAATTGTGGAGCAATAATACACGTTTAGACCAAATCTTTATAAGAATAAAGAATGGCTCCATGGTGACATGGTTCAATTTCAAACCAAGTAATGAAAATGCACTACAATCCTTTTACTTGTAGTGAAGGATATTTTAGAACTCCTTATTCTCAATTGTATTTAGTCCATATTTTTAAAAAATTCACTCTTAGTAAATTCTTTTGTAGCACTCACAAATTTATCTCTGAACTGTGTTTATTTTCCATTGCATTATTTAAACTCATAATGAGATTGTTATGCTTCATGTTCTCTGCTCATTTTGCACAATATTTCATTTATTCATTGATATATACTTTCAAGTTGAAATTATGAAATAAGTCTTGCATATCTGTTTTCCTCCCCCTCTCTCTCTCTCTCTCTCTCTCTCACACACACACACACACACATATATATATATGCATATATCTCACTAAAGATTTATTAATAACAATCTACATCAGATAAGCAGATAGCGGAGAGATTACAAGATAGCATTAGTGTTTACATAGACATGCAAACATCTTTAAAGGATAGCTCTTAATAGGATTGACTTCAACATAGCCGATGTTAAGACTCTCTCTATAACCATAACCAAACCACACATTATTTGTACACCCTCTACTGCACGAATAACATGGTCTTTGCGAGCTCAATGGCTTTGTCTCGTCCGAAAAACTTTTCAGCAATCACCAAGGCAAACTCCATGGAAGTTCCAGGTCCTCTACTAGTGATGAGATTGCCGTCAACAACCACTCGGCTCTCTGCTTCACTCTGGTCCGACAATTTGTTGCACATAGCAGGAAAAGCAGTAGCCTTCTTACCCTGTTTAATCAAATATCAAGCGAAGCAACAAGATACTATTTAGAAAGGCCCATGGAAATTATAAATATAAGTTGGAAAAGAACAAAACAAATGTGATTAGTGTGCAAAATTGTGCAGTGTGTTTTGGTCACTTGAAGCCATAGGATGCTTTCATTGCACATTCTTCAATTCCCATAACGAAACATGGTAACTGCAAAAATTACCCGTGAGGTTCAACCTAGTTGCAAAATAACCCCATAGATGCAAATTGCAGCACCAATTAAGGGGAGTGATCGTAGAGGCCGTTGTTCTTCTTCTTCATTTTTTTTAATTAACGAGACTAACCCTTGGGGAAGTTTTGTAAAAATCCCAATTGAAATTAATGTACAAGCACATAATACCTTCAGCAAACCATGGGGCTCGAGGACTAAAGCTGGGGAAGCACATATTGCTCCGTAAAATTTATTTGATTCTCTTTGTTTCTTCAGCAGATTTACGAGCTTCTCTGAGCTTGCGAAGGCTTGAGCACCACCAAGTCCACCCTGCTCACAAAGAAAGTTATAGTCACTCTGTGACATGTTTACATAAATGAAAGTAGAAAGCATTAATGCAGTGCCCTCTTACCGGTAAAATAATAAGGTCATATGAACGATCAATGGCTTCATCTAAGGCAACATCTGCAACTAGTTTAACTTTTCTAGAAGCTAAAATTTCAAGTTTATCTTCAATAGATGCCACAACCACTTGAGCTTTTGCTCGTCTTAGTACATCAATGATAATAACTGCTTCCATCTCCTCAGTCCCATTAGCGATGGGTACAAGAATCTGGCACAAATGTTAGCAGACAAATTAGATTGGAAAGAGTCTACAGCCAAACTTTGTTCGTGATTTCTCTGATAATAATATTCACAATTTCAGGTAAGGAAATACAAAGACCAATGAAACAATACATCTTGGACAATAAGAAAGAGAGCATCGGTTCACCTGAGGAGAACTATCAGGTGTCCACTTGACAGGGTTTAGCTCAGTGAAAGTGTGCTCAGCCTCATGACTTGATCGCATGACCTGGATACAAAGATTTATGTATTCTCACTAAGAAGAGTTTATGCATTCTATCTAGCATTCCAATCTGCTCTTAAGGCAAATGATATCTCAATAACCAAGCTTATATCATAGAATAATGTTTTTAGTCACGCATGAAGGGCAATATTCCATAATCTTGAGCAGACAAAGATAAAATGTGTCCACAACCAGGACAGAAGTCCAATTAAAATCCCAAACTTACGTTATTGAAAAAATTAACATCCAGTTAAACAATATATTTTCATATAAGGTTTAGGTGAAGAGAGAACATAAATTTATAGTCCCCCTTTGATATAATAATAGTTGTTTAGGAAAAATTTATAATGTTAATGTTCAAATTATTTTTCTGATAAAAGAAGGATTTTGGAAAGGCAGGAATCAGCTGCAACAAGCAAGGATAAATTACAAGGTATTTCATTGTTCAAACAAAAGGATATGGCTTAATATAATGAGATCCAAAGTTGGTTAGAGAGAAGGGAAAAAAAAATATTGGAAATCATCACTGAGGTACCACGGGGCACCAAAGGAGTGGATCTCTGGCCAACCACTCAAATCAATTCAATCTCTTTATCTTCAGACCTGTTCTCAATCCATTGCTCAATATCCTGATATATTTTATTCCATGTTTCTACAAAGGTTTTTGGTGCTCTCCATTTCGATTAGTCAATATTTCAACTTAATTTTTCTTCTGTACTTCTGTTGTTTCTTATTTCTCAGTAAGAATTGTAACTTGAAATATTTCCTAGTAGTTTTGATTAGGAAGGCCTGTAGTTGTTTCCATCAATCAGTTGCTGGACAAGCAATCAGACTGAACATATTTATTTGACTTTAAAATTTACATCAATTAAAAAATGTGGTGATGCTCACATTTTGGTTACTCAAGCCTTTAGTATTTTGGCAGCAGATACTACGGTATGAACTTATCATTGCATTGGTGGAAATAAAAAAGAATCATCAGACAGCCAAAAAAAAAAAGTTAACATAAGGGGTATTAGAATTACCAGAGGTCCAGAAACCTCATCAGCCTTTTCTTTCCCATAGAGCAGCTCAACCAAAGCAACAGCATACTCCATTGCTGTTCCAGGTCCACGACTTGTCACTACTTTTCCATCGTGTTGCACTCTGGACTCAACAGCAGATGCAGAGGATGACAACTGCTCCATGAACGATGGATAGCAAGTTGCCTGCCAAAGGATCACCAGTCACTAGATCTCCATTGTCAACACATTGTTTTGCACACAAACCCCTACAAGTACATAACATATAAATACATAGATCTAATCCATCTTCTCACCTTCAAACCCTTCAACAGGCCCCATGACCCAAGTGCTACAGCAGGAGCTGCACATATCGCAGCATATGGCCGTGCTTCAGCAGCTTGCTTTCTCACCAAGCTTTCCAATGTTTTGCAATCCTTAAAAGTGGCTGCACCAGGCATTCCTCCCTTACCAAACACAAATAGGTGATTTAATTTAGCTAGATATACATAGCAAAGAATGGCATCATTGAGAGACGATTCTATGTTTTAGTTGTATAAGTTTAAAAGTACTGAATAGAATTATATAAAATGCAATTGTCAAATAGATCAGTCTCCTCACATATACTTAAAAGTAGCTATAATCAGGGCGTAGTAATTCAAAAATCCAACATCCTATTGATAATAACAAAATCATAGCATTTAAAGGATATAATTTCATCCACCTCCGTTAAACCACTTAGTTCTGGAATATCAACGAATTCTAAACAGAACGGAAATGAACCGGACACAAGATTATGTAGAATTTATTTTACACAACATCCAATAGCAACGGCTAGTAATCCTATTCAATACAATGCAAGCTGAAATGTAACGATTCTTCACCACGAGAAAAAAAAATATAAATTATCTTACCGGAAGAGAGATAAGATCAAAAGTAGTATCTGCACAGTCAGAAATAAGAGCATCAGCTACGATTTTGACGCCGTGGCCAGCGTCAACGCGGAGCTGTTTCTCCACCGACGCCACCGTCACATCGGCGCCGGCTCTCCGAAGCACATCGATCGTTATCACCGCCTCCAGTGGCTCCGTGCCATTCGCCACTGGCACCAAAACCTAGACGTAGCAAAATAACAATACTCAGTGATATTCAGCTCATCCGATACTAGAATAGAGGATTTTCTAGAAATCGATATCGGATAACGGCGATTATTCAATACCTTTTTGGCAGCGGAAGCCATGATTAAAGTCGAGAAGCGATTCTTTCTGTGATGAGTGGAAAGTGTGAGTGTGTGTAAATGTGAGAAGTTAAGGGATTGTTTGGGAAGGGGAGATAAATAGGGGGCGAGAGGGGTCAGGTGGCGCAAATGTAGTGCCGCCATATTATAGTTTCTCAAAGTTGAGTAGAAGCCTCTCGAGATGAATGTATTTGGACGGATGAAATGGAAAAGAATGATGACATTATCATGAATTCTTTTCTATTCTAAATAACTATTATGTTCATTAAAATTTTAAAATATATAAAAATAATATTTTTTAAAATATATATATAATTATATTTAATAATTTATATTTAAAAGAATGATTATAATATGAATGTAAATATTATATATAAAATTATATTTGAACATTAATTAATTTTATTTATAAAATCTAATTATCAAAATCAAATTACCAAATATATAGTATTTTCTTTTAAAATCAAGAAAATTGAATAAAATATGGTATATCAATGTGAACATTTTTATTATTATATAGCATTGGATCTACCACAAATTCATAATTGACTTGTTAAAATCAAGTAATTATCAAGATATATGAATTTTTTTATTAGTTTTGATAAAATTAGTAACATTACCCATATTAACAAATAAAAATTAAAAAATTAAAATAAATGCTTATTGGTTAGCAATATAACAATATTTTCTAAAAATTCATCTTTTCATTTGTGGAAAGAAAAATGGGCAGAAAAAAATCATAATAATAAATATAGAAATAGTCAATTTATTATTATATATATTATAATGTGTGAAATATATATATATATATATGTGTGTGTGTGTGTGTGAAATTTGAATTTGTCAGTTGTACGAAAGAATTTTGGATATTAAAATATAAGTTTAAAATACGAAAAGAAATTACATCATCCTTATTTGTTTTGAGTTGTGCATTTGATTTTATAATACAATAAATTTCTACTCTAATCCAATTATATGTAAATATTCTCACTCTATTATATATTTTATTTTTATTTTCCTTTTTTAAATTATATCTCTTATTCTATTAAATTTATATTTTTCAATACAGCTATCTAATCACTCCACATCATTCAATTATTATCAAAACAATATAATATTATAATAAATCATAATTTTCAACATTTATTGACATCTAAAGTACAATCATACCCTATATAATCTCAAAACAACTAAACTTATTATTAACCAATTTTATTTCACATTATCAAATTTTAAAAATCAGAATTCCCCACAGTGCGCTAAACCAAACACCCTCAATAAATAGTATGGACATCTAAGAAAAGTTAAAGAAATCCATAAAAGAAAGGGAAATGAAAGAAGAAGAAAAAAAAAAGAAAAAGACAGGGTTTCATAGCTTAATATATTTGGTGTTTTGTATGTTAATTTATTTAATTAATATAATTTTTGTGTATTGTGATTGTGAGAATGTGGTGAAGGACCTAATATTTTTTCCTTCTCATATACTATGTGTACAGACTACAAAAATTGATACAAGAATGGCGACTTGATCTCTATTCAAATTACAACATAATTATATCTAAAAAAATTAGAAATGAATAATAGATTATAAGGAAAGAAAATGAAATAAAGTTTACAAAGATTACAAGTGAAGAATAGAATATAAAGGAAAGAAAATACAATAAATTAATCAGGTTTCTTGGCGACTAAGTCTGCATATTTTTCGTGATTTAATAGATTGTCGAATATTTTCTCTAATGTGGCCCCACCATGAAGGAACCATAGGCTACTACAATGTTTGGAACGAAGCAAGTAAAATTGGAAGTAGAAAGAAATTTTAGTAAGAATGTCAACAAGTTGGTCATGGGTGAAAATATAGGAGACATGACAAACACAAGAGGCAACATAGTTACGCACAAAGTGATAGTCAATAACAATATGTTTTATGTGAGTGAGACTGGATTGACAAACAAATAAGCGGTAGATTAATAATTGCAATAAATAGTGGATGAAGAAGGCAAGGATATACGAAATTCAAACAGAAGGTTCAACATGCAAGGTACCAACTTTGAACAAGTGGTAAATGTCTTGAAATTGGGGCATTTGCAAGGTAAATAATATAGGCAAGTCGAGGTACGATCATCCGGGTTCCAGCCCAATCAAAATTGTTGAAGGTAAAGAGGGACAAGATATGTGATAGGGCGAATCAGAAGATCATGGTGGATAATGTGTTTAAGGTAATGAAGGATACATTCAACGATTGTGAGATGATGTTCGGTAGGGCGATGCATGAATTATGAGAGTTTATTTGTAGCAAAGCAGCTATTCGGACAAATATTGGAGAGAACTAACAATTTGGCGATATGTAGTGATATCTATCGAAGAGGATTCACTATGAAGTCTTGAGGGAAAGGAGTTGGAGAATGGATTCAAGACGTCCTTGTCGCCGACCATGTTTGTACGATTAAAAAAAATGTTAATTGAGGAATGTGAATTCATGTGTGTGAATGACCTTAACACCAAGGAAATAATCAAGACATCTAAGGTCGTTAATGGAGAAGCGATTTGGGAGCAGATAAAGGAAGATTTTGATAGTGGTTGAGTCATTAAATTTGATGAAGAGGTCATAAACGTAGATCAAGAAATAGATGGGTAATAGAGAATTTATAAAAGAGTAAATTGTGAGTTGAGGGGGAGGGGGGGAGAGGATTTGTGAAACCATAAGAAAGAAGAAAAGTTTTTTTTTTTTAACTTTGTATATCATGCATGAGGAGCTTGTTTGAGGTCGTAAATGACTTTGTGGAGTTTACAAACGTGAATAAAAATTTGTAAATTCTAAAAATTCAGTCGTTTTATCATATGTACAGTATTAGAGAGGGCATGAAGAAATATGTTGTGTACATCAAGTTGGTGAGTTTGCTAGTTGAAATTGAGAGAAAACGAGACAAAAATCCAAATGGTGGATAATTTGATAACATGACTGATGGTTTCAATATAATCAATGCATGAGTGTTGATGAAAACCCTTGGCAACCAGTCGGGCTTTGTAAAGAATATGGTGACATTAGGATTGCTCTTTACATAGAATATCCATTTGCAGTTGACTAGGTTTGTATGGGAAGGTAATGAACAAGATCCCATGTGTGATTTAGAGAAGAACATTAACTTTAAATGTTATTGCACCACGTAAGTGGGGATATTTAATAGTTTGATTAACATATGTGGGTTTCATAGTTATGAAAAAGATGCCGAGAAACAATATTGGAAATGTGTTTGGGTAGAAAATGTTATTTTTTGCTCGGGTAGTCACATGATGTATGTTTTGAGGTAAGTGAGTTAAAGGAGAAGCAAGTAAAACACAGGGTTGGACCGCCAACGAAAAGAATTGGAGGATAAGGATAGATTATATGGAGTTTCTGACGCATACATTGTATAGAATAAACCAACAACATTTAATAAGTAATAGAGTAAAAATGATTTTATTATTGAACATCACAAGTTCACTAAGGAAAAAATAAACCAACCACCTAGTAATTCTTGAGTCATGCAAAGTTGCTTGTTCTCTTTCATACTATCACAAAAGTATAAACCGTTTTCTTTCTTTTATTATGATCACCACTATTATTGTAATAATAAAAAATAAAAAATAATATCTAACAATAGAATCGGATAAAAAAGTACCAACCCTCATCATCCAAGAGGTGTACCAAAAAAAAAGACAAATAGTATTTACTAAAAATAGTTAAAATATTTAAAAAAATGACGGGGCTGTATTGTTTGGAAAAAGTTGATAAGGTAAATGAGGAAAATCGTAATGGAGGGAGTTTTTAAAAACTTGGGAAAAAACAATTACACTCACTTTCTATTATTAATCATGGATAGATAGGGACAAAAGAGGTTAGAGAGTGAGCGCAGCAGCTTGGGGGGTGGGGTGGGGTGGGGTGGGGTGGGGGTGCTTGACAACTGTAGTGACTTGGAGCACTATTCGGCCATCCCAAAGCCCTTTCTTATTACTGTGTTTCCCACAATATTTACGTGTTTGTGCGTGTCAAAGAGAGTGTGGGAGACCCACTGAGAAGGACCATTTTCTCTTCTTTGAGGAGGTTATATGTGGATTTATTTAATTCTCATAACGCTCCACTGCCCCCCCAATTTGTGATTCGGATGAACCCTAATTTAATTGCGGCCGATGGAAATGTAGAGGTGAATTCTTCCTTATTTTGCTGCCTTGAATTTGAATGTACTCTTCTTAGTGAACGTGGCTCGTTCAGCTGGAATTCTGCGTTCAAGATTTAGCTTTTTTCTTGGTTGCATTTGTGTGTTGTGATTCGGAATGTGGGAATTCTGAGGTGGGCTTCGCTGAATTATTGGAATTTTACGTGTCTGTAATGGAGTTCTTTTTCGTTTTTGCTTTTGTTTTTTGTTTTTTTTAACGACCTTGTAATTGAATTCAAAATCTGTTGATGCATGGGTCGAATTCTTTTCCCCTTAAACAAAATTGTTTAGCTTGAGAAGCTACGAATTCTATGTTAGAGCAATTCACATTGCCCCTGGTGAATTTATCTTGTCATCTCCCAGGATGATTTCCTCAGCTTTTGATTGAGCTACGTTCTGCATGTCATCTTTTTACGACTCCATCGATTTCTGTGAATCTATTTATGGAGTTCTTCGAAATAATAGATTGAAGTTCTGCAGTTCTTAATGAATCTTCTTGTATCCCGAAAATTTGCTGCTGACTGTGTTGCTTCTTTGTTACTGGAAAATAACGAAGAAAGCACATTGTAGGCTTGTGTATGAACATCCTTATATTTGTCATTTGAACATGGATTTATGTTTTTTTCTTTCTTGATTCTACTGTAAATGGTAATATTTGGCTACTAACAGAAAATGGAAGGCTTGCTTAGTTATGATGTCTTAATTTGGAAAGTCTACTGTCCCTAGTGGTATAGCGAAAATTTATACGTCGGTGCGTTTGTTATACCTGTGCTTGACATCTAAGTATAATTCATTGATACAAGACTATCCATTCTAATAGAGTTACACACGGGACACTTAATGACTTTATTGAATTTAATACGTTCATTTGGATAAGAAACATCATTGTCAAAGTGATCTATTTGTTTTTGACATCTTGAAAGAAACCAAGTCGTAAGTAAAAAGTTGATTAGACATATGGCATTTGCAACGATAAATGAACGTCAACAGGATGTAGGAAAAAAATCAAAATAGGACAATAAATTGATAACATGTTGAGAGGAGTTGCAGGATTACTTGGGGCTAGTTACATATGTGAGGTCTTTCTTCTGTTTGTGAATTAGTCCTAGAAATTCATTTTTTTGAGAATTAAGTGAGTTAGCTGGCTCTGAGGGAGAAGAAATTGCATTAAGACATTTCCTTTTGGGATTCAGATTGTTTTTACCAATCTCCGTATTTTCTATATTGCACACCTTTTTCCATTATCGTATGATTAATTATGGAAGATGTTTCTTTTTTGGATTTTTGCAGATCTAGGAGTTTAACTTATTCATGCTAAATCTTAATTTATTTGCCTGATGAGGCTGGACAATTCATTTTGCAGTGAAGTGGCGGTACATTGTCTCAAAGCATTTATTTATTGACGTAAACCTGAGAGAGAAGATAATGGTTGAATCCTCAACAATGTTATTCAGCAGAGCTTTTGAGGATTTGCATGATGATGGTTTTGAGGGATCTACAGATGAGCAAAGAATTTTTAACGAAATTTTTTTTGGAAGTGATCCTAGTAGGAAGAATGTAGTTCCCCAGGCTACTGGTATGCATTGTGACTATATAAAAGAAACAGATGCGTCTCTTTGCTCAAACAGTGGAAGGTCTTCATTAAGCAGTCAAGATGATAATGCAAAAGAGGATTCTGCTGGAGAACATCCGTTAGAATTTTCATCTGTGGACCCCACATTATCAATAAAAAGCAACCATGACGTAAAGTTATTGGTTGGAGATCCACCAGATATGAAACCTGATTTAGGGGATACCTTGTTTGTTTCAGCTCCCTCAGAAGGAGTTATTTCAGGTTTATCGCATGAAAATTCTGGTTCAGCCTGTCACGCTTTAACATATTATATAGTTGAATCATCTGGCCAGGGTGTTACAACTAGCACCTACCATATGAAGCCAAATCCACATCTGGACAAAAGATGTGAAATTACAGATAAACCAATTAGCTTGGATCAAAATGACCAGAAGGAAGTTCCAAATAAAGCCGTTACTTCTCCTATTTCACAGGAGAGCCATGCAAGTAGGCTCCTAGTTATCGATCCACCTGCCACTGTCGCAAACAAGTTTGACAGTCATCGGCCAGCAAAGCCTAAATGGAAAGACTCTTGCTTCTTGAAATTACCCGAAGAAGAATTTGCAATGCCTAAGGACATAAAAAATGATCCTCGCCCTCTTCTTCGGTATCACATCCATCGCTTGCTAAGAGCAGCTGGATGGGTGATTGGTAGGCGTAAAAGAAACAGTAAATATAATGGGATCGGAGAATACGTTTATAAGTCTCCAGGAGGAAGGCCATTTCGGGAATTTCATAGGGCTTGGTGCATTTGTGGCGAGAGTTTGTTGACTGATACCATTTCTTCTATGCAGACAAGTGAGTGCACGCAGTGGGCCGATATGAGTGAGTTATGGACCGATATATCTCGTGCAGTTAAAGAGATTGAAGATAAACTAAATATTTTAGAGAATACTTCTGCGATGGCTCATTTGTGGTGCCTGTTGGATCCATTTGCGAATTTAGTTTTCATTGACAAGACAATTCGTTTGCTGAAAGAAGGAAATACTGTAAAATCTAGGAGAAGTTCAATCGTGCCATCAGATGTTGGATCTGTTGCCAAATACCGGAAAATCTCTAGATCCGAAAGAAGTTGTGTTGACTCAAGGCCCCTACAAGATTGCGGATATGATGACACTAATCAGATTGATGTTTGTCTGGTTGATGTCCCAATCAGCTCTGGAGCACCTCAATCTCTTGATGTAACTGAGACTATTCTCATCCGTCGAGATTGCAGCACGAGTTCCCCAAGTTTTGATCAAATTAAGGAGGAAGAAGGTATTTTTGACCACAACAGAAAGGCTCATAAAAAATCTCGAAAATTATCTGAAATGAAACTGGCTGGAACTCATATTGGTGAAAGTGACCATTGCCCTATAGTGGAAGTAAATAATGCTAGATCTGGATCGAAGATATCGAAGGCATGTCCTCTCAATGACGATGATCTCTTAATCTCCGCCATAGTGAAAACAAAGACATGCAGAGCCACCAACAAATGGTCCAACCGCAAGTCTAAACCTCTGAGGAAACGCAAGACTCCCAAAGGCAGCTGCAAGTTGCTTCCAAGGAGCCTCAAGAAGGGTGCAAAACACATCATGGAAGGGAAGTGGTCTCTTGTGGGTTCGAGGACAGTGCTATCATGGTTAATTTACTCTGATGTTGTTTCTATAAATGATGTAATCCAGTACCGGAATCTAAGAGATGATACTGTTACAAAAGAGGGTCTAATTACCAGGGATGGGATATTGTGCAAGTGTTGCAATAAGGTGCTTTCCATCTCGGAATTCAAGAGTCATGCTGGTTTCAGGTTGAATCGTCCTTGCATGAATCTCTTCATGGAGTCTGGTAAGCCATTCACCTTATGCCAGATTGAGGCATGGTCTGCTGAATACAAGGCAAGAAAAGTAGCCCCTCAAACTGATAAAGTTGATGAGGTGGATCAAAATGATGATAGCTGTGGGCGCTGTGGTGATGTTGGTGAATTAATATGTTGCGACAACTGTCCTTCTGCATTCCATCAGGCGTGCTTATTTGAACAGGTTTGTCTTTGCTAGTCATTGATTACTAATCTAACGGGTATCTACTCATTTATTGTATTTTTTGTCTGCATTTTGTACCTTTTGTCCTTATATATTTTGTCACCTTTAATTTGTAAGAAACGTAAGAATATTTCTATTAGAAATGTTATTTAGTTGAAGTTACCTTTTTGTGTAACTCCTACGTTTACTTTGGAGGTGTTATTTAATTGAAGATATTTCGATGGAACTCTCGTATGTTACATAATAGCTTGACAGTTTGGACCTAGGTCATTGCTTTGTCTAGTCTGAAGCTGAGATTTGGGCGTGGGTCGTGAGGTTCAGTGATAAGCAGTAGGAAGATTGGACAGTGTCCCATATTCAAATTTTTTTTTTTGGCCGTACTGTTCCTTGCCCAAGATGCTTGCAAGGAATGTTTTGGGTCCTCATATTGCCCTGATCTGTGTCTGTTGTGTCAAGCAGGAGACTTTGTTGACTTTCCTTGTCTTGGATTTGTTTTATTCTGTTTGTTGAATCGATATCTGTCGTGCATTACATTGAAGGTTTTGTCATATATTTAGGTCATTGAAATTCCTCTTTGTTCCAAAACTTAACGAAATTCCTCCTTTTTCTCTTCTTTGGAATAGTTACCACTTGGGAACCGAAATAGGAAAAAGTAAATATTGAAGTTTTCAATTTGATAACCACAAGTGATGCACGTGGTCTTTGCATTGCATTTCATGTATGTTTTAGCAGCTTGTTTGAGAGTGCGTCATATTGAGTGTATCTTATATCTGTTTTTATAATTTTTTAATAGAATCTCTTGGCGATATACTTTATGAAGAGTTTCTAATGTAACAGCTTTGAAGTAATAACAATAACAACAGCAGATTCTTATATAATAGCTTTGTAGAGTTCATCCAAAATTAAGCTTATTACTTACCTAAGTGTTGCCTATTTCCTGAGATTATTTTCTTGCCATTCAAATGTTTTCTCGTCACATTCAAATCCTCAAGTGGAGCACATATTTCTTCAGAGTTTCTGTGTTGCATCTTGTCACTAACAGCACTTATTTCTTGTGAGTTTCTTCGAGCTGTTATACTCACTGCACTCTCCTGTTAATTTGTACCTTTTAGTTGTGCTAAGGTAGTTTGGAGAAAGACTCAAATACGAGTGAACTGATTGTTTTGCTTTTTCTCAGGATCTGCCTGAAGGAAACTGGTATTGTCCCCAATGTCGCTGCCAAATTTGTGGAGATGCAGTTGATGATAAAGAATCTTCACAACTGCATGGGGCTGTGAAATGTTCTCAGTGCGAACATAAATGTAATTTTCCTCTGATTTTATGGTGTGCTTTCTTTTTTTAGATTAGCCTGTGTAAGTATAGTCGTTTCAAATTCAGGCCCTTATTCAGCAATAGAAGTGTTGAAAGTTTGGTCGACGGTCGGTGTATTTGCAGATTGTGTTTTACCTTCTACATCTGCATAAGTTTTCTTTGTTTTAATAAATTGTGTTAGATATTTCTATCGCACAAGATTTGGGTACTCGCTATCTCTTTCTTGCACATGTATATGTATCCTCAAAGATTGGGTGTGTAATTGTTTTAAATAAATCCAGAGAGTGTAACAGCTTAATGCCTGCAAACAGATCATGAAACATGCTTGCAGAGGAAGGGTGTGGACATTGAAATGACCTCGGACACCTGGTTTTGTGGAGATGGCTGTTACAAGGTAAACAATATGCTTCTTCTATTCATACTCTGATAGAAAGCGGAGACCTTTTTATGGAGTGAACCCACTCGATTGCTAATGTTAATTGATTATTTTGCTTCTAAAAAAATTAAAAAATAAAAGAAGAAAAGAAAAGAGCAGGATTTCTATGCAAGTAACTAAGTCTGTATACATACTATGTATAGTTTCCATCATGAATACATTGCATCATTCTTTTCATCAAGTATCCAAACACATTTTCCAATCCACTAATCAAATACGTTCTCCTAAACCAATCTCCTCAGAACGGCTGTAAACAAACCAACTTAGTTTAAGTCTCTTTTGTTTCTAAAATGGTGAATGTTCTGAGAAAGATTGCACCTGGTGTGCCATAAATTCATTATGTCCGTGGTTAGCTTGCTTAAATGTCTGCCTCTCTCTCTCACCGCTCACTCCCTTCCTCTCCTGTCTATAGGGACAGGATCGTAATTTTAAATCATGATGCGACTGCATTATTTCTGAAGACTTTAAGAACATGTGGTCAGCTTGACTTTTAAATTGGAGTTTCTCATGGGCAATTGTGCATCACAATTTATTTATATATTATTATTATCGTTTTTGTTATCGTTATCGTTATCTTTATCGTTATCTTTGTCGTTATTGTTATCATTACAATAATAATTATTATAATAATTATTACTTATTATTATTCTTTTTGTTATAATTTTTTATTTTTATTTTGGTATTCAATGCAGGTGTACACAGGTCTCCAGTCACACATCGGGGTGCAAAATTTTCTCTCTGAGGACCTCTCTTGGACTCTTCTGCGGTGTATCCCCAGTGATCAAAAGGTTAATTCTGCACCTCGAGCCGTTGCCTTGAAGGCAGAATGCAACTCTAAGTTGGCTGTTGCAATCACAATTATGGAAGAATGCTTCCTTCCAATGGTGGATATGAAGACAGGCATAGACATGATACCTCAAGTTATATACAACTGGGGGTAAGCACTATCAATGGGCATGCACTTGTCTTTTTTGAATTATTTAACACCTTGATTTTGCTTTTCTTACGTTTCTTGCTATTTGCAGTCTGCCTTGGCTAGTCATATCTGTTGTATATGCATCCATAAGACAGCACCCTGACCATTTTGTTAATTAAAAAAAGATATTATTAATATTATTATTATTATTATTAGTATTATTATGATTATTATTATTATTATTATTATTATGATTATTATTATTATAATTATTATTATTATTTTCTTTAAATTCTTGCTGGCTGGTTCTTCTCAGGGCAATTAAGCTTTGCGTTATTTGTCTACTCTGAAAAAAAGAGATGCTATAACCTGGTTTTCTGTTTAAGTTCTATTTATGTTAATTTTTAGTATGTTAGTATCTTCTGTTGTTGACATGGCATACCAAATACAATATAAAATGCTCCCATAATTAACTATGCTGTTGACATTCTTTTCGGTTGGTATTGAGTTTATTCTCTGACATTATAAGATTCTCTCTGGCATTACTTTCCCGCTTTCCTCATAAATGGAACACATATTTTATTGTAAAATATTGTATTGAGAAATTATGCCCCTTGCTTCTTTCAGATCACAATTCGCACGTCTGAACTACAGTGGCTTTTATACCATGATTTTGGAGAAAGATGATGTTGTCCTTTCAGTAGCATGCATCAGGTAAAACTGTCTTCAGCTTTTGGACCGAGAGGCCATGGCACACTTTGTTCAAATTCTTGCAGAAGCAAGTACTTTAGATGTTCCTTTTAAGTGCATTGGTAAATTTGTATTTGATACTTTTTTGGAGTTTCTGACCGCACATTATACATTGTCCATTGAGTCTTATCTGTTTACAGAGTTTTTTCTTTAAATGCCTTATCACTGCAACATTATATATATATATATATATATATATATTTTAAATAATATTAGTCCTTTAGGTTTTATATGGAACAACATCAATTGAACTTCATGAGTAAAACATTTTATTGTGTCTATGTAGGCAGATATCTTGACACCTTTGTTGGAGTTTCTACCCATTCAACATTGTCCATTGAATCTTATCTTCTCCCTTAAGGACGAGATTATATATACTGTTTTCCCAATATGTCATATTACTGCAAGATGGCTTATTTATATATTTTTTTTAAATATTATTATTCCTTTCAACAGCCCCATAATATTTCTTCAGAACTTGCCTTCTTCAATGCTAGTCATTGCTAAATTGTATTTCTGAAACTGTGAATAGAATTGCTATGTTGATACGAGCTTTGAACTTGATGTAGGATCCACGGAGTGGCGGTTGCAGAGTTGCCTCTAGTGGCTACGTGCAGCAAATATCGTCGCCAAGGAATGTGCCGCCACCTTATCAATGCTATTGAAGAGGTAACTTCCATTTTCACTGTTTTTGTATTAAATTTCACTGGCTATGAATTAAATTATCCATTTTCCATGCTATTTTTGTAATTTCAAAAGACAATAGGGTTCTTTGCAAATAACTCAAACCTCAAGGGTAGTATTTTTAATTTCCCTTTTCTAGCACGCCATATGCACGTCTTTTGCTCGTGCATGTTTTGTGCAGTTTGGGTAAAGAAGCCAATGTTGAATCTTTATTCTAAACTTGGTACAACTTGCTCAGTAGACACAAAGAAGATCCTTTTGATATTTTTATTTAGGAAAAATGAATTTTAAGGTCTCTAAACTATTCACAAATGTTTCGAAAGGTCCCTGAACTATAAATTTCTTTTGAAAATCTCCCTCAACTATTCACGATTGTTTGAAAAGGCCCTTAAATTATTCCCCAAATGTTTGAAAAATCCCTAAATTATTAACAAATGTTTGTAAAGATTCTTGAATTATGAAAAAGTGTTATGTGCAAGTCCTTCATTAGACCAAAGGATTTGCACATAACACTTTCATAGTTCAGGACCTTTAACATTTTTATAGTTCATGGACCTTTTTTAAATATTCATGAATAGTTTAAGGACTTTAAGATGCAGTTCGCCTTTATATTTATTTATTATGCCTTTATATTTATTTATTATTTATTTACCTTGTCCAACTTCCCTTAGTAACCAACTTCACTAACTTGTGGAATTCTAGATTCTAAAATCTCTGAAGGTAGAGAAGCTGGTGGTGTCCGCCATTCCGACCTTAGTGGACACATGGACCGTTGGGTTTGGCTTCCAACCCTTAGAAGAGGGTGAAAGGGAAAGCCTCAGCAAAGTCAATCTCATGGTCTTTCCTGGATCGGTATGGCTGAAGAAGTCATTGTACCAGAGTTCTGCCGAAAGAGGTCCCAGTGCAGACCATCTTTCCGAGGATAGCTTGGCTGGTCAAGATGACGACATTTAGACTGGCTCTAATGGGGAGGCAGAGAGTGAGGTTTTGCCAAACCAACGGTCAAGCTTGGATAAAGAGGAGCGATTACAACAGATCACAACGCGTGGGTTGTAGTCGCTGAAAATTTGATGTAGTTTGTGGTGCAAAGCCTGGGTAAACGCAGGCTGCAACACAAATCATGTAAAGAACAGTGCATTAGAATTTAGAACAGAATGATGGGGTGAATTTTCATCCATTTATTTATTATTAAAAAATTTCTTGAAAAAAATGAAATAATTCTTAACCATCACTTGTAAAATTAGTTGCTTTAATCTTTTGATAACTTTTTCTTTAAAGAAAAAACAAATTCCGTTAATTTTAATGAGCCATACAGAAAACATTAGTTTTGCAAATTTTTGTTTGATATCTTCAAAAGATTTCTATTAAAAAAAGGAAGTGGTGAATTTCGTATGTTGCACAGATGATGAACAATTTATCGACATTGGCTGATTAAATCATTTATTGTGCGATATAATGCACGGGGGTTGAACTAGTTATCGATAAAAGTCTCAAGAAATTGTTTATCGTGCAATAAAATGTACGGCAGTTTGTATGGGAGTTGAACTAATAATCGATAAAAAGCCTAATTAAATCATTTATTGTGCAATAAAATGTACGGCAGCTTGCACGGGTGTTGAACTTATCGTGCAATAAAAGCCTGACTAAATCACTTATCGTGCAATAAAATGTGTGACAATTTTATTGACAACAAATTTGATAGAATTATTCGACAAAAAGTCACTTAAATTATATGGAGCAATAAAATGTGTAGTTTCCATATATATATATATATATATATATATATATATATATAACTGGAACTGATTAATGATCCGTAAAATTGAATCCTTGATGAAAAATTAGTGTGATATATTTTATAAATTTAATTTTTATAATGCCTTAAAAAAAGTGGTATAAAAAATAATTTTTATAGTGTATTTAGAAACACCTTTCATATAAATATTATAGTATACCAATTCATAATTTACATGCCATAATGGCTTACAAATTCATATGTAAATATTATGTCTAAATTGTGCAATCCTTCTTAGTATTTTTCTCCAAGAAAAAATAGTAACTTTTTTTAACTAAAATTTTAAAATTCAAATAACCTTTTTGTTACAAATTTATTTTTGACATGTGATATATCAAATTAATTGTCTTTTTACAATTTTTAATTTGATATCAATATTGTATATATTAAAATAAAATATTATATTTAAAATATAAAATAATATTTTTATGAGTTAAGTTATTTAATTTTATTTGAAATATGTGTTAAGTTTGAATAAAAATGGTTTAAATTCTTATATGATTTTAATACAAATAATAAATAATAAATATTTTTTAATATTTATATAGAATAATAATAATAAATAGTGTCATAAATTAAAAATATTATATTATTCAAGTACACATTTAGTTGTTTCATTTTATTTTTTTTTCTAATTTTAAATATTTGTATTGTTTTTTAGAATTATTGTAAGTTGGATTGAATTTGAATTATAAAATTTACCTTGTTATATATTTTTTTTTATTAAAGTTAGAGAATTTTTTTAGAATGATAATGCATTATACATAATTTTTTTTAGAATGATAATGCATTATACATATGAAACTATATTTAAATTGATTTGAGTGAAATTTTAAGATTTCTAATTTCTTATATCTATTGATGCTATTAAATATTTGATTTTATAAATAAGAAAAAACTTTAAATTATAAAGAAAAATAAATACACATAAAATAATTTTTGAAAAAGTGTTAATTTAATTTTTTTTTAATCATGTAAAAAAATTATGTACAAACATATGTAAGTAAATTTATTAATTTTTTTAATATTTTATATTTCATAAGTATTTTATTTGCATCATGATCTCTTGCTTTTGTTATATAATTATATATATATATATATATATTCATATCACTTATATATTTTATAATCTTATGTAACACTAATATAATTTTATAATACATTATTAATATAATAAAAAATATTATATTTCATGCATCGCATTGACAAACATCTAATTTATACTAAAAGTAATTGAGCCAATATAAAATTTACAATGTGATACATAAAATTAATGATTCTCAATTAATTAAAAAGATTATTTTTATTCTAATAAATTAATCCAAAAAATATATATATTTGTTTATACTAAATAAAAAAGGGAGAACAAAGTTGTTATCTAAATTAATTGAACATTTTACATATTTTTAAATCGAACATCATGTTTTATTAATATATATATTGGGAAAATATTTGGTTTATAATATTTATATTTTGTTCGTTTTTCTGACATTTTGTTTTGAACTCATCACATGTTTGTTCGTATATATTTGAACTTGATCTATGGAATACATCTATTCATGTTCGACAAAATCAGTTACATATTTGTTCGTGTTCGAATCCTATCTATTGAACCAGAACGACCATGTTGGTCTAAAATTTGTTCAGAACAACCTGCAGAACAGTTGAAGTAGTGTTAGATAAAATATATCAAATGTTACTCCACATATTCTGCTGGATTCCGAACTAGCCTTGAGCAGATAACATCCAGTTGAGCCTTGAGCAAATTGAACAATTATTTTTAATTTGATATATACATTCAAATATTAATACTATTGACATAAATTAAACTTATTATATATATATATATAAATATTTTAATTATTTTAATAATATATAATAATAGTTAAATTTTATTAAAATGTATTTAGAGGTTTTTGGGTGGCAACAGGCAACAGCGGCACCTTTAATTATTTGTATTCTAAAAATAAGTAAACATATATATTTTGTATTTTCTGCTACAAATGGCCGTTTCCAGTTCAAATACTCCACCATAGCTCTTTCTCTCACCATCCCTACCTTCCTGAATTGGTTAGTACGATTACCTCCTTTTTCTGTAAGGGATTAATACGATTACTTGGATCGGCGTTAATCTTATTTCTAATGCAATTAGCCCAATTCTAAGCCCCATATCTGTGTGCGAACGTAAGATGATAGAGTTGGTCGACAGATCGGGGTAAAAGGGAGGAGGGAAACCCCGTCAAAACCTCAATCAAGAATTATTTTGGAGAGTTTCAGTTTAAAGAAAACTGCCCCCTGATTTTGATTTTGTTGATCTACCTTGAGAAGAAGCATAGCTCATAGATTGAAAATGCCATCGTCCCCCAAGTTATTCTACGCGCGCCCATCGTCCTACAGCCGCAGATCGACGGTCTTGATCCTTTGTTTGCTTATCGGGCTGTCGACCATTTTCGGGCTTGTCGCGGTTTCACGGCGGACCCTCGGGAATAAATGCAAGTATGTTAAGCCACTGTCAGTGTCTGTGACGTGGGATAAGTCTTCTACTGGAAGGAGTAGCGGTGGGGGCATTTCAGATGAGGGGCAAAAACGTCATAAAGTGATGGGCTTTGTGGGTATTCAAACCGGGTTTGGATCCGCGGGCCGCCGCCGGGCTTTGCGTCAGACTTGGTTTCCCTCTGATCACCAAGGGCTCCAACGGTATTCACCAAAATTGTTCTCATTCCGTCTTTAAGTTCTAATTTCTTTCAGGTGCTTTTTGTTCTATGGATGCCTGCATTTCAGTTTTGAGTCATGTATAACTTGTCCTATTGTGTTATTTTTTTTTATTATTATTTTTTTCAGAAAATTGAATCAAATTCATTTTCTCGTTATTTTCCATGTTTTTCTTGGCCTTGTTTATGATTTATTATGTTGCTTAATTGGGCTTCGCAATTTACTATTTGATCTGTGCTTTTCTTATTTCGGTGAAGATTCAGTCCAGGAAAAGATTGTCTATTCTCTGTTCCATCATGAAATGGGTGCCAGCTTTTGTGTGTGTGTGTGTGTGTGTGTGTGTGTGACTGAGAGAGAGGGAGAGTAGATGGATAACATTTTTAGATGTTAGAAGTATTGCCAATGTGAGGAAGGGATGCTTTTAGTTGTTAGAAGGATTTCCAATTTTAACACAGATATGCATTTGGAGTTTTTCAAATGGCCTGATATTTTGTTCCATGTATGAAGTGCAGTATGATTATTACTTACTTGAATTTAATGGTAGGTTAGAAGAAAGCACCGGTTTGGTATTCAGATTTATAATTGGAAGAACCAATGATAAAACAAAGATGGCAGCTCTTAAGGAGGAGGTTTCCCAGTATGATGATTTCCTGCTACTAGATATTGAAGAGGAGTACAGTAAGCTCCCATACAAAACGTTAGTGCTGACTTATTTATAAATGTCTAAGTACCTGCATTGTATGATTACTCTGACTGTTGTCTTTCTACAGCTTAGCTTTCTTCAAAGCTGCTTATGCTCTTTACGAGTCCGATTTCTATGTCAAAGCTGATGATGACATATATTTACGGCCAGGTTAGTAGTTTTAGGAAGTCAAGATTGGCTATGCTTACACATGCCTTAGTTTGTTTGTTTTAACAATTGACTTGGTCCAGACAAGATCTGCATTATCTGTTTCTCTGTATGTCAGATCGTCTTTCATTGCTCCTGGCTAAAGAACGACCTCATTCGCAAACATACCTTGGGTGCATGAAAAAGGGTCCTGTGTTTACTGATCCAAAATTAAAATGGTTAGTGCTGCAATAATGTTCTGCATATTATGTGTGATCTATAGTTATAAGTTGTTCATTTGATTTGAATACTTAATTCCTTTAAATTATGATATCATTTGTTGCTACTAATAGTTATGTCTTTTCATTATTAAAGCAATACAATATAACTGTGTAAAGGCAGAATGGTAGAGTTTGACATTTTAGTGACGTCATATTATATGTATATAATAGTTGACAAACAACTAGAATCAGGTTTTATAAAAAGGTTACCATATTTTGGCAATTTTTCCATACCCCAACATCTGGGCCTTCAAAATGCTGTGGGTCCAAAGATGTTTTTCCTCTATGAATCTTAGTAAGGCTAATTTCATTGTAATAAAAAAAATCTCCTAGATAGTTAAACTAGCACCCTCGCGGAAATAAATAAATAAATAAATAAACCTTATTTTCACTGTATTAATGTCATGCTACTTTTCTACAAAATATCACCTCCTTTGTAAACCTTTATATGCATTTGTTATTTTTTATGATTGAATAGAAAAGAGGGTATGCATAAAAGGAGATGACTGTTTTACGTAGTACGTACTATTAATTAGGTGATTTGATAAAAAAAAAGGTGATTTAATCTCTTTCAATTGTACAGGTATGAACCTCTTTCACATTTGCTTGGGAAGGAGTACTTTCTTCACGCTTATGGTCCAATTTATGCCCTCTCTGCAGATGTTGTTGCAAGCCTGATTGCATTAAGAAATGACAGGCTAGTTCCTTTCCAATTTTGATTTCCATGAATGCCTTATTTGGATATGCATCCAAAATTTTCTGTGATATTTTTGTCATAATTGTTTTCTTCTTTAATAAAATCTCCTTTAGATGCAACTATGACGCTGCCTTTGTGTGTGTGTGTGTGTGTGTGTGTGTTGAATTAGGGATCTAGCTCGTAATTGAGAAGAACATCTTGCTTGGACTTCCAATGCTGATTAGGATTGAAATGATAATAGTGCTGCTACCTGTTCCCATTATTCTCATATAAAACATGTACTAGTGGGTTTGAAATATTTACAGATATGTTCTTTTTCTGCTTGGGCTTTGTTGAAACTATCGCCTCAGATATTAGGAGCTGGACAATCATTCTCAGACTAATGCAATTCTAGTTACCATTAAAAGAAACCTTGTATGTTTAGGAGTCTGTTAGGCCTGCAAGATAACAACAGTCACCTTTGTATTAACGTACAATTCATTGAGAAGTATACAGCCAATATTGATGAGAAATAACCATATAAAAGGATAGGGAGAGTTCATAGCAAAGAAGTATCTGAAAGTGACTGCTCCCGCTTGGAAACTCATACATCTGGACCCTTCTTTTGCTTCAGTGAGTGAGACTAGGTTTTGTGTGTGTGTGTGTGTAGTGTGTGGATTTAGGATCTTATGTCCAAGATATATGTGAGTTGGATGGTTGTATCCAGAGCTTAGTGGACTTATATCCTATTAATAAGATGATTTTTAGATATACCATGTTGCTTCATGCGATTTTTAACAATAGTGATAATATAAAATCAGCGTAGTTAATTTGAATAGCTGCAAGGTTCACATGTATCTGTTTATACATGAACACAGTTTCCGAATGTTTAGCAATGAGGATGTTACCATTGGATCATGGATGCTTGCAATGAATGTCAATCACGAGGATAGTAAGCTGTTATGTCAAGCAGAGTGTACGGCCTCGTCTATTGCTGTGTGGGACATTCCCAAATGTTCAGGTATGTATATACTGGCATTTCAAACGATGTCTACCTGGTATAATAACTTCTGCTGATGATTGTAGTTGAATGCATTGTAATTTAGCTGATCGAGCATTGTGTTTACAGGCCTCAATAGCACTCTTTTTATGTAACTAGCTAGTTATTTCAAGATCTTCCTTGAAGTCTTTAGAAGTTGTATAGTTGAGAAACTTTGTAGTAGGATTATGCAATCTGATTTTTACTAATAATTCTCAGGCTGGTAAAAAAAATCCTGCTTAGTCAGGCTGAGCCTATAAGGCTCGACTCATGGGCATGGGGGACCCAGCTTGATCCTTGTTCTGGGCCCGCCCATTGGGTCGGGTTCAATTTGCCATACACCAAACATTGATTATATATTTCCAGTTCCCTAAATCTCTTATTTTTGCATTACTTGGTATTTTCTAGGACTCTGCAATCCTGAGAATAGGATGGTGGAACTTCACGAGAATGAAATTTGCTCGAAAAGCTCGACACTTCCGTCTGATGAAGATGAGTAGCAGATTCCAGTTTGCTCCACTCCGCCCAAATTCAGAAAAGTAAAACGTATTCAGAGAATGACTTTAGTAGTAAGTATATGGCACATGTACCTCTCTTTTTTGTACCATACATCTTCAGAAGAAAAGTTTCTTTATCATTGTTTGCTTATTGTTAACATAAAATTTTGACAGTGGTTTCTCTATTTTTTTTAAAGGTTTTAGAAATGTTAGGAGGTGGTGGAATTGTCTATCTTGGCTCCCCTTTCTTTTAACACACTTCATTCTTTCTGTGACATATTACACAATCCTACTTTGTTCTTTCTGTCACATATTGCAATCCTACTTTATTTCACCCTGTATTAAGAATAAAGTTTGTTAAATTTATTATTTCAGCTCGTATTTTATTTCATGAATGCATGTTATACACCTATGAAGACAGTGTCGTCAATACATAGTGTGAGATGAGAATGAGAAAAAGTCATTGAAACTTGCACTTTTTTTTTGTGTTGAAAACATAACTCTTTATGGGATGAAAGAAATATGGCAAAAGTGGGAGTTCGATCTAATTTTACGTTGGTTGTTAATTTTTTGTTCGTTTATTTGTTGATCGTTATAATTGTTGGTCGAACTTTAAATTTTATTAAACATATCGGATGATTTTACTAGACCTGCCAAAAATGGGAAACCAATCTAGTAGAGAAAGCCAGTGATCTGCTTATAAATAGCAAACATTAATTGTGCATTACATAGGGTTACAACAATATTAATTTCAAAGCATTAAATTATAATCTCGTGTTTGTTAGAATTAGTTTACTACAATTTCCAATATTAATTTCTTAAATCAAAGCCATCCTTTAGTTGATAATCATTCCATTATTGGGATTTTGCATCAACACAAAATTGGCCTAATATTAAAATCTTATAAGTGTGATTCTAAAAGTAGAAATTTGACATATATCACACATATTACTTCTAGAAAATTTCTGCATTTTTTACTTTAAAAAATATAATAAGAAAAATCATATTATTAAGAATAACTAGTTTTATCTAGTTTTTTTAATTAAAATTTTAAAATTTAAATAATTTTTTTGTTACAAATGCATTTTTGGTAGGTGATATATTAAATTAATTATCATTTTACGATCTTTAATTTGATACCAATATTGTATATATTAAAACAAAATATTGTATTTAAAATATGAAATAATTTTTTATAAGTTAAATTATTCAATTTTATTTGAATATGTATTCAATTTGAAAAAATTATAGATGATTGAATTGAATATAATCTCTTAAAATAATAACAAGTTTATAATATATTATTAATATAATAAAATAGATGGAACAGGGAACATCGAGTTTCTCTGTCAGCAAAAGTGATCCTTTAGAAAACTAAAACTGCTGGTGAGATAATGGAAGAAGTTGGGTTCATATAACTTAGCCTGCCCCAGCCCATTTATTTTCCCGATTCTACAATCGGACCAGCCCGTTAACACCTTTTATTTCTCTCTCTCTCTCTCTCTCTCTCCTTGTATTTCTGTTTTAATGGCAAATAAGAATAAAAAGTTTTGTCACGTCCATATATATATATATATATAATTGTGTGAATTTAAATCAAATTTCCATTGAATTTTTTAAAATTTCATTTTTATCTGTACTTATATTTTAATCTGTAATAAATAAGAGTTTGTGCCTTGTTTCTTTAAATATTGTTCTAAAAGAAAATTATCTTCTTACCTTATAGTATAATTATATTTTTTTGTGCCTTCAAATCAAACGATGTTATGGAGCTGTTTCTGATTAGGATTAACTAATTATTGTGACAAAGTAAATCAGTACCTTTGAAAAAGTTGGAAAATAAATTGAATTTGACCTACAATCAAATTAAAATATATATAATATAAAATTAAGTTTTAAAAGCTAAAAATAAGCATTTGTACTTGCGTGTCAAGCAAAGTAAGTAATCCCAATGTAGTTGTGCTTTATTAGGTAAGATTCCTCTCGATACTCGATAATATTATTTTTCTATTTCTCTCTCATACCAAAATGTGTATCTCTCTCTATTCAACCTATTTTTTATTTATTTCCCTCGCCCAATATACTTGTTTGGAATTTTATATTTCCAACAAAACTTTAATATAAAATCATATTTTTTTTAAAGCGCTCCCTATCGACATTCTGCAATGTTAATATTAGCTATAATTTATATAAATACTTCATATTTATAACTTTATTTGTTAAATTGATGTATGCTATTTTATTTTAATATTATAGTTGGTGTTGTGCTTGTTTGAATAGTCTCAATTGTTGATGCTATTCAACCAACTACTTTGATGAAATTCGTGTCATTTCAAATCAATTTGATTTACGACTTTATGTGAGGTCGCAATTGACCACCAAAATTATCGTAGGGATCTAAACCTCTCAAGAATCATTCAAGTTATTATTATGAACAATACGTGTCATTGAGCTCCTAATTTAAAGTTAGTTCTCCGACTCCCGATACAAGATAGCCATGCAGTAAACATAACATTTAATTTTTTTTCTTTTCTTATTCATCCAACTATTCCATGCAAAATACAACTAATTTCATCCTAAATATTTTGCATATTATATTTTATTAATATATATTTTATAAATACTGATATATAATATATATACAATCAAACATAAAAGAGTGGGTCTCCTGAAATTGTTGCACGTGTAACACGATTTAATGTATTACTTATGTAATTATAAAATATTACTTGTTTAACTATAAAGTATAACTATTTTTTAAGGCAACTAATAAATAGTAATACAGTTAAAAAATAGTGATACTTTATAGTTAAATAAATTTATAGTTAAATAAGTAATACCTTACATCGTGTCATACGTGCAATCGTTTCACGTTAGTTTTTGCAAAAATAAAAACATTAATATAGCTAAATACAAAATACCTTTTTCATAATACACCTACTCATACGGCTATAAAATTGTTGCTTAATCGACTATCATTTTTTAAATAATAAATTATTATATATACATGTGTATGTATGTGTATACCAACATTGTTTGGTATGTAACATGTGACATTATCCAAAATTAAATTAATATAAATGGAATATTTTTTATTCTTAAAATTATATATAGAATAATCGAGGGATTAAAATGGGAATTAATTAATAGGAAGAGAATGATCCTGTGCTTTATGCCTTTACTCGTGACACGTCAATTTGACCAATAGATGAATAGCTATTCAAAGATGGGACCACTAACTAGAATTTAATTTATCTAATGTCTAAAGTACATGAAGAATAGAAAAGGTAAATGATTGAAAATAAAGTTGTACGAATAAAGACATGTAGCAATTAAGCTTAAATTATTAAAATCGCTATAATACCTATAAAAATTATTGATTTTTTTAAAACTAATATTTTTGTTTAGGAGAAATTTTTTTAAACTATTGTCATTTTTTGAGTTTATCATATAAACTAATTTTTTTTATTACCATATAAAATATTCTAAAGTTTGTAGTAGTACAACTAATGAATATTTCATTTTAATTGCATTATATGATTGACATATCATTTTATAAAGATAAAAAAAGAATTTTAAAATTTTCACAAGTTTGAAATATATTTCTCGATCCACTGATTTAATCGAAGCTTTTAGGATATTTATTATTTTTCCTCACAACAATTACTTCAATAAAAAATGAAATTGCATTTTATATAGATCATTGAATTGGAAAACTAATCGAACAAGTTACCCAAAAAAAATTAATCGGTTGACGAATCCGACATAATTGAATGGTCCTGGAATAACTAGGCATAATTATAATTTTCTCTTGAAATATATTTCTAACTATAATTTTTTTTATTGTTTGAATGTTGTGATGGTCAACAAATAGCAATATATATTTGTTCAAATAATTTTGAGTCCATTTTTATATATTAAAAACCATATATTTTGGTGAAATGTTTTATTTTCAAACGTAAAAAATATAATTTAATTTTAACACAAAAAGGATGATTAATTATAGTAAATAATATTATTAATATCTATTTGTCGATCTTATTATGGGGTGAAAGATGGTTTAATTTATAAAATTCACTTTTAAACATTTAATGAAATTAACAATGAGTACTTTGTTGTTTTTAAAAAAAAATAATGAGTACTTTGTTGATAATTGTTTTAAATGGTAACTGACAAAATTATAATAGTTTATCTGATAATTACAATATATATATTTATATATATATATATATATATTCATATGGTAAATTCAAAACAATAGTTTAGATTGAATTTTTTTTACCCTTTTGTTTATTTATGTCCTGATATCTTTTATATTTAAATTCATTTATCAAATCAGATCATTTAAATACAGAAACAAATTGCGCCCCTCGGACAGATATACTTAAATATATATATATATAAGAATATGTTTAATTGCATGAATACGTTTATTTTATTTAAAAAAATTAATGTTAAATAAGTTGCTGTCTAACGTCCTCTATTAGAGTTAATGATATCTACTTTCATTTCTGTTGGTCTAATTTACTTAACAGGTTGACTTGATTTTGATTTAGAACTGTAATCAAAATAAAAAATTGACTGGTTACTATTTTCGTTATGAGCTAGTCGGTTCTAATTTTGGTTTTGGTTTAAAATTGTTGATTATTCTTCCGAACCAATGGTTTCATGAGTGAAATTTGAAAAAAAAATTAAATAATTGAAATCAGAACTAGCTATATACTGGTTTAGTTATGATTCCACCAACAGTTTCAAGAACAAATGGTTCTATAATCAAAATTGAAACCGACAGAACCGTGCTCATATATATATATATATATATATAGTATGAGTAGTGTTATATAACTAAATTTCTCCCAACTTGCTTCTAAAGTGTAAAAATTGTTGTAAGATCTTAATTCTAGAGCCTTAGGAACGTCTTGTATATATAAGGGGTAGAGACTGAAAATTTGTAGAATTATAGTTGGAAAAGAAAAAAAGTTGAGTAGCCACCTTAAAACACTTGATCGAGCCATATGCATCCTCAATATTTGAATAGCACAAAGTACGATCGAACTAAAATTTTCCCCACATTTTTAGAGTAGCTTTTGAAATTTTTTATTTTTTTAATTGAAATTAGACTTATCATTTTTATGAAAAAGTTGTAGATCTAATTGTTCATTTTTCACAAATTTCATGTCAACTGAACTCCTCGTTTAGATTTCAATAACGATAATGATCACTTGATTTAAGCATCCAAACACCTACATTGGACAATTGACAATTCCTTATTGGAGCTCCAAATTTATCGGGATCCAATTTTAAGAATAATTTAATTTGAATTCATTCATTTAAATAAATATATATATTAAAAATGTGATCTACGAAAAGATCATAGCAATTTTTGCAACGATGAAAATGCTACTCCCTTCTATTTAAAAGTAGTAACATTTTACAATTTTAAAGATGAGAATTAATGCTACTTTCCTAATTTATCCTTCAATTTTCTTGTAAATGTATATATAATGTGTCTCTTTACCACTAATTATTACTATTTTTTTTCATTATTTAAGAGTAGAATAATTACTTAATTTATTTTTTTATATAAATAATAATTTCTAAAATAACACTTACTTTAGAAGTATAAAACTTTAATTTTTATCAAAAACAATTTTGATCTTTGGTGCCACGCGAAATCATGGCGCGTGCTAAGCCATCCGTTGCATGCTGCATTTAGTTATCAATTGGTTCTTTTTTGACTAGATTAGTTACCAATTAGTTATTCTACCAACCGTACCACTTTGGATTATCTATAATACTATAACTTTGTGTTATTTATTTATTTATTTATGAATTTAAATTTAGATTAAAGTTGAAAATATTAGCACCAATAAATTATAAATATATGAATGAGAATATTTGATACATATTTTCTCTTAAAAATTTTAAAAATATTGGTGGTTTTATAAAGATTGAAAAAACGCGAAAACTTATATGTATTAGGCGTACCGTGAAAATCGGTGTAGAATATCACTTATTTAACTAAAAAATATTATTATCTTTACTTCAAAAATATTACTATTTATTTGTTACCTTGAAAAAAGTAATAATATTATTCAAATATTACTATTTATTTGTTACCCTGAAAAAAGTAATAATATTATTCAAATATACAAGTAATATTATTTAGTTAAATAATTAATATCGTTGACCGGGTGTATGGTCCACGCCATGCATAAGAAACTCAATCTGTAAAAGAATAAAATCTTACGTAATATTCTAACAATTTTATTACGTAAATTTAACCTAAAATTCAATTTTGTAACAAGTAATATAGTAGTCGATTATATAAATATTTGACGTTACAATAAGACTATACGATTTCACTTTTACAAATCGAACGTAAAGATATAATCTTGTTTCGTAATCTTCTTTTTATTTTATAATATTATTTCCACTTTGCATTTTCATTCAAAACAATCAAATCACAATTTACGATATTATTTACTCAAATTTCTTTACCGTCAACCAGCTTTTTTTTGATAAAATACAATCTCCTTTCCAAAACAAAAGTTGCAACTTTTTTTTTTTTTTATTCAAAAGACGCAAACAGTAACAAATATTGTAATTACATACGAGTTTTAATTGTACGAGGGATCGGAGAAATATGGGCATATTTTCTTGATTGAGAGTCACCATTGAATGAGGAAAGGGTTACTTATTGATAGAATATAGGGAAAAAATAATAATATTTTTTTTACTAATCCAAATATATTTTTTCCCTTTTTATTCTAACGTTGCTTACGGAAAAAGAAGTACATTGTACTTTGTCAATAAATGTCTACTCTATCTACGCCCGAATTTAGCAAATTCAATTATAAATTTATTTTCTTTTAAAATTAATTTATTCATTTATATAATAAAAAAATATATTCTTTATTATTATATTATATTAATCCCATAAAATATTTATCATGTATTTATTTTGACTTCTATAAATTAAATCATTGAGCAATCTTGACTTGTAGATATACAAATTAATTAATTTAATTTGAAGGTATCATACCCTTTTACTCAAATTTTAGTATTTAATTTCAATTTTATAAATCTACAAATAAATTAAATATTACTTTATCTATATATATTATTTATTTTCTTAAAAATATTTTTCCTAAAATGGCTAAGCAATGCATGCACCAAGACTCCATAAATGAGGGTGGTAATCCCAATATTTATCAAAATCACAAAACTTTTAATTAATAGAATCAATTATTACAATAATAATTTGTAGAGAGAGAAAGAAGAGAGAAGAGTGGATTGGAAAATAATTAATAATTATAGAAAGAAAGAAAGAAAGAGAGAGGGAGGAGTAAACAGTAAACAGTTAATGGAGATGGAGAGAGGGAGAAGTGAAAATTTGTTCTCGTGAAGCAGCCGATGCTGGTGAGGTGAAGAGGCGAGGGGAAAGAAGTTATGGAAAAAGCTCTTTTTTCTGCTCCTTTCTCTCTCCTGTCTTCTCTCTCCGATAACTGCTTGAGTGTGGATGTTTCTCTCTCTATAAGGAGATGTTTCTCTCGCTCTTAACATCTCGCATTAATTCATTCTTTGCGTCGCCCTTATAAAAATCACGAGATCCCCATCTTTTTCTCTGTTTCCCCTCTTGATGTCTTGTACAGAAACATCTCTCTCGTTTTATCTTCCTCCACATTTCCCGTATTCTCGTAGTTCACATTGCTGGTAGTACTGCCGGAAGATTCACAGAGTACTGTTTGGATAAGTACAGGCGATACGTATAGAGAGAGAAAGAAGAGTTGTTTTGCGGAAAAATGTCGTCGCATTCGGGGAAATCTACGCCGGATAAAGCGGTGGATAAGCTTGCCGATCAATTGAAAAATACATTGAATACTGACAAAGATGATAATGCGAACAAACCGGACTTCCGAGAACGCGATACGGGGTCGCCTGTTACGCCGCTCCGAACGGCTAGTGGGCCCGCTGCCACCACTACCAGCAGCAGTTCCAGTTCATCGGGATCGGTATCGGGCCGGGCCGGGCCCAAGCGTAATACCCAAAGAAAGTCCGAATCCAACCCGAGCAGCCACTCAGGCTCTGAGAGTTCTCCTTCAAGAGGCCGAAACGTTAGAAAGGGCCATGTGCGTTCCCAGTCATGCGGGTCCCACCACCTGAGTTCCTCTGGTTCGGGCTCCGTCTCCTCACCGCCGCCACCTATACCTCCCGGCGGAAACATATGCCCTTCTGGAAAGGTTGTAGCCGGCATGGCGTCAAAGCAGAAGAGACCCGATGTTCTTGGGTTCGGGTTGGTGAATCACGGCCATGGCAGCATAATGCGGGGAACTCTTCCATCTAAATCTGGTTCTGGCATTGGGTCTGCAAGTTACCCAAGAAAATCAATGGCCTTCGAACCGCCGAAGAAGATGGAGTTGCGCAATAGTAATGATCCAGAAGAGTTGAAAATATTCGGAAACGAATATTACAAGAGTGGTGATTTTGCAGAGGCTTTGCATCTTTATGAGAGAGCAATCGCAATTTCGCCGAGGGATGCCTCGCACCATTTCAATCGCGCCGCCGCATTGGTAGGTGTGAAGCGGTTGGTTGAAGCAGTGGGAGAATGTGAGGAGGCAGTTAGGTTGGATCCAGGGTATTCGAAGGCACACTATAAATTGGGATCTTTGCTTCTTAGGTGAGTTGACGGAAAATCTTGGAATCTTTATTGAACTTCTTTAATTCTTTACTCGTCAGATTTCATTGAGTTGTAATGTGGACTTGATTTATTATGTAGTGATTGTGATCTACATTGATGAAACTTGTTTTCTTGATTAGATTTTAGTTCTTTCTTGAGAATTATTCAATTGTTTTATGAGTTTAATCGAGTTGATTTGGAAATTGTGTTAGAATATATCTACATTGGTTTGAATGGTTTTTTGCTGATCTTCTGCCAGATATGGTTCATTGTTTGTTTTATCATGGCTAAAATCACTGTCCATATTCTTTGTGTTCCCCAGTACAACGGGCCTATCCTTGTATTTTCGGTTGGATATTATTAAAAAATTTCTTGCTTTAAGGTGTCCATATATATACGTATTTTGTTCTAAAACTTGATATAGAATCTATGTTTTTTGAAGTGGTCTTTTAGTTTCTTCTATAAATTACTTTGCCTTTTCTCATTAATGTGCACACTCCTCAATCTTCTTTCAGCCTTTGTAGTTTACATATGTGTGTGTGTTTGTGTGTGTGTGTGTTTGTGTATTCTGCTTGGAAGATTGAATTGTCGATTGTCATGTTTTGTTTGGAATTCCATTCTGTTTAATAGTGGTAATTAAACTAATTCCTCCAAGAATTAAACTAATTCCTCCAAGGGTCATGCAGTTTAGGACAGGTTGAAGATGCGAGGAAGCACATTTATCTTTCAGGGCATCAATCAGATCCCACAGAGATGCAAAAATTGCAATTGGTGGAGAAGCATCTGAGCAGATGCAGTGCTGCTCGGGCAGTTGGCGATTGGCTAACCACATTGAAGGAAGCTGATGCCACCATTATTTCTGGAGCCGATTCTTCACCTCAGGTCCTACATTTCCCAATGATCAAATTACTTGTTATGTAATCTAGAATGCAGAAGGAAAGAACTCACATTTAAGTGATTGAATTATTGAATTTTACAGCTCTGTGCATGTAAGGCAGAAGCCTTACTGAAGCTCCACCAAGTAGATGATGCTTTCTCGGCTGTGTTGAATCTCCCGATATCTGACCCGGTGACTACTACCAATCCCGACCTCAAGATTTTTGGGATGATTTTTGATGCGTACACCTTCTTTGTTAAAGCCCAAGTTGAGTTGACTAAGGGAAGGTGAGCTCATTTCATCTTTGGTTTTTCCCTAGATAATTACAAGAACTACCATTGTGGTTGCCTAATTCAAAAAAATAATAATAATAAATAAATAAAAAGGGTGTTTGCAGAAAATAAAAAACCCAAGGGCTGTTTGTAACACTCTGAGGGGTTCTTTGTAGGAAAACAAACTTATTGGTGTAAGGCATGACATGATTTAATGTTTTCAGGTTTGATAATGCTATTAGAGCCATTGAGAAAGCCGGACAGATGGATCCTGTTAGTACTGAAATCATCAATCTACTCAAGAAAGTAAGGTTGGTGTGTCGGGCTCGTACTCGTGGGAATGATTTATTCAAGTCAGATAGGTTCACTGAGGCCTGCACTGCATATGGGGAGGGTCTCAGACACGACCCTTCAAATTCCGTACTCTACTGCAATAGAGCCGCCTGTTGGTTTAAGGTTGGCCAGTGGGAAAAGTCAGTGGATGATTGCAACCAAGCCCTCCGATTCCAACCAAATTACCTCAAAGCCCTTCTTCGAAGGGCAGCAGCCAATAGCAAGGTACCACCTCTCTTTTCATTTTCTTGATTCAATAAAGTGCTGTCAAAAGTTTATGGTTTGAATGGGATCGAACGTCACTGATTATAGCTTGAACGCTGGAGTGAAGCTGTGAGTGATTACGGGGTGTTGAGAAGGGAACTTCCCAATGACAATGAGGTTGCCGAATCTTTGTTTCATGCACAAGTTGGAATGATGAAATCATGTGGAGAAGATGTGAGTAACATGAAATTTGGTGGGGAAGTGGAGTCTGTTTCTGGTCTCGAGCAGTTCCGAGCTGCAATTTCATTTCCTGGTAAGTGTATTCATCCTTCAAATCAAATTTTAGTTGTGGTACAATGTTTTAATCATTAAAGTTGGAAATGTAGGTGCATCTGTGGTCCATTTCAAAATAGGGTCCAATTCACAATGCAAGAAAATATCGCCATCCGTGGATGCATTATGCAGCCGATATCCATCCGTTAATTTCCTCCAGGCAAGCGACCCGCACTGATATATATGTATCTTCTCCATGTCAGCGTTATAGGTAAACCAAAAATGCATACTGCTATTGTGTTTCATTGATCTTTTTTACACTTTGTCTTCTTTTTTTTTTTAAATTTTTTTCTTCAACATTTTTTAAGTCCCTGAATTTTAATCTTTTGTATTGAGCTGTTGTACTTCTATTGTCTTTCATTGAGCTCTTAACTTCGAGGGTTCAATAGAACAAAACACGAGCTTAAACAGGAGCTCTGATCATGTGCACAATAACTTGTATTGTAAATATATCCTTAATTTCAGGTGGATATTGTAGAGAGCCCCGCCATTGCTCGGGCAGAGAAAGTTCTAGTAGTACCTACTTTCAAGATTTACAGAAAGGGCGACCGAGTGAAGGAAATGATATGCCCAGATCCAAAGCTTTTAGAGTCATCGGTGAGGCATTACAGCATTTAGACAACAGATTTCGACACCTCATGCATCCTGAACAGTCTTTCCTCCACCACAAAAAACGGTGATCAGTAGTTACATGTGACATACTCAGAGCCATTGCATGATAAACTTAGTAAGAAGCCATACCAGCAAATTGCCAGTTGATTTTGAACAATTAGTTTAGTCCCCTTTTGCTTTTATTCTTTCATTCATTCATCTGATTCCATCTTCCACCACACTCTTCTCCTTCCCCGTTTAAAACTTTTTTCGACATTGTATCTTACTATTCTTTAGGCTAGGGGGGAGGGGGTTGGAAAGCTTATTAGTGGATAGTGGCTATGAGACGAGGCACTGTACATGCGTATACTGAGAGATATACATACGACATTGGAAAACCCATTGAGGGACATGGATGTCTGGTGGGAATGGTATATGTACTTGGTTTGTGAAGGAAGATGAATAAGAAATATCAATAAAATTTCTTGATTCTTTTTTTCTTTTCGCATGCTTGACAATTTTGTATGCGACCAATTCTTTTCTTTCTCTGGATTTATTGGATTCATAGAATACTTTCTGTTTGTCTATGGAAGATCATAGAATTCTTTTCTTAATGGGGTTGGCCTCATAAATTGGGTGGGTGGTTGAGATATATTCATTGCTGTGTTTGCAGTGTCTATTCTTGATCCTCTATTTCGTTTTATTTTCTGAATATGTGCCACGTGGATAATATGATAATCTTTATTAGAATGTGTGTGCATACTTGGTGAAAATCTTTCTAAAATAAATACGATATGAAATAGAAGATCTCGTGGAGAGACGACCTTCTTTACTACTCTCTATAAAGTAATCAAATAATAGGAGTTAATTATCTAAATAATGTAAAAAAATAAACAATTTACAAAATGGTGTGATTTGAAAAGGTATTTCCAAAATAGGGTAAAACGTTACCGAACGTGACATTGTTTGGAAAAAACATCACCAGGCCTGATGTTTGTCTGGCCCACTAACATTTTTATTTCCAAAATATATATATATATGTATATATATTGATGTATATATATCATTTTAAATTATGTCTATGCATATATAAAAGATATATAATTATTTATATAATATGTAATTACTTTATGAAAAAAAAAAAAATATATATATATATATATGTTTTTTGTACTTCTTATTTATTTATATTATTCAATAGATTATATTTATATTATTAAAACCAATAATAATATTTTATTTTTATTTAAATTAATTAAATCATATCAATAAAATATTATTTATAATTTTTCTTATAAAAATATATATTTATTTCTATTATATAGAAATTAATAGTATAATTGTAAACCAAAAAAACATATATATATATAATTTTTTTAATTCAACCTAATTAAATCATATTATAAATAAATTTCAAAAAATTAATTAATATTTTTTATTATAAATTTTATATTACGTACTATTTGAATATATATAAAAATATAAATTATATTTAACGTTTTAAAAGAAATGTCAGTTGGTCTAACATTTCTTTATTTATTTTATTTCTTATTTATATATATATATTCTTTATATTAATATATTTTAATATATAAATATATATATATATATTAAAATATATGTATTATCAATATATATTTGTTTATATATTTATATTATTGCTTATATAAATATATAATTAGAAATACATATATATTTTTATTAAATAAACATATTAGAAAATAATATTTGTACTGATAAAAATTGTACTGATAAAAATTATATAATCTTATTTAAATTAATCTAATCATAATATAAATAAATTTTAAAAAATTATTGAATATTTATGAATAATTATATATAAATAAATAAAGAAATTTTTTTTTTGAAATAAAGTCAAGCCCACTGACCCAATGATGTTTCAAAGAGTGGGCCTACGTTCCTTTAATTTTTTTTAATATATATATATATATTCTTTAGTTTTATATATATTAAAATATATGTAATATTTTAATTTGAAGATTTAAATTTTATTTTATTTAATCTGTTTAATAAAATATATATTTAAGTATAAATTTATATTTTCTAATATAAATATATATTATATAATTATAAACCAATATAAATTATACATTTGTATTTAACTTGATCAAATCATATTACAAATAAATTTAAAAAAATTAAAGAATATTAATAATTATATAATTGTATTTTAAGTATTATTTGAATATGAAATTAAATATATATATACAAATTATAATAAATTATATGAAATTGTTTTTTTAAAATTTTTTCTTTGTTTATTACTTACAAAAAATATATGTTTATTAATATAAATTATTTGTAAAAATTTATAAATTAATTAATACATAATATAATTAAAAAATAAAAAATGTTATAAATTTATTTTTTTATATTTTGAAATTACGTTTTATATAAATACAATTATACTATAAAAAAGATCAATTAGCAGAACCTTCTCCAGTGTTAAGTATTTGGTGGAGGTTTACGAGGTTTTGAGTTCAAATCCACACAATCCGTTTTATTAAAAAGTCAAAAAAAACAAAAGAAGATAAAACGTTAGTGAGCTTGACGTTCTATTAGGCCATCATGCATGTATGTATGCCAACTTGCAAAAAAAAAGGGGGGAGAAAATATGAGGCCTACTAACGATTCCAATAAAATGTCAATGGGCCTAACGTTATATAAAAAATAATCTTTAAAAAAAAAATTCGAATTCATATATATATATATTATTTAATTCATTCAATTAATTTGTATAATAAAATATATAATTATTAATACATATTCATTAATTTTTTTAAATTTATGTATGATATGATAAAAATATTAAAATAAAAAATATATAATATTTATTGTTTTTTAATTGTATTATTAATTTATATGATAATAGAAATATATATATATTTGTAATTATATATTAATATAAGAAAAAAATATATTATAAGCATATAAAATAAATAAAAATATAATGAATCTTCATATTTCAATATTAGATATATTTTAATATATATATATAAATAAAATTAAAATAAAAAACGTCAGTGCCTCACGTTGTTTCAATTTTTATTTTTTAAAATATAATTTCTATATTCATATATATATATTTATTTGAATTATTCAAATAATACGTAATTTTAAATTTAATAATTATTAATAAATATTCATTATTTTTTTGAAAATTATTTAATATAATTTAATTAGGTTAAATAAAAATATATATATTCTTATTGGTTTATAATTATATTATTAATTATATATAATAGAAATAAATATATATTTATATAAGAAAAATTATAAAAAAATATTTTATGATATGATTTAATTAATTTAAATAAATAAAGTATATTTTTATTGATTTTCAATAATATGAATATAATTTATTGAATAATATAAATAAATAAAAGTACAAATATATATATATATATATATATTCAGAAAGTAATTACATATTATATAAATAATTATATATCTTTTATATATGCATAAATATATATATATATATGCATACCATCATCCATCATCAAAGTCATAATATCTAACATATATATATATATATATTTTTTTTTTTTTTTTTTGAATTAAAAACATTAGTGGTCTTGGCGTTATTTTAAAACGTTAGGCTCAGTGACATTTTTTCCAAGCAACATCACGTCCAGTGACATTTTTCCAAAGAATATCAGGTCCACCGATATTTTACCCTATTTTAGAGATATTTTTTAAACCCACATTTTTTTTTTACATTTTTGAGGTAATTAATAGTCAGTTGGATTAATGAAAAATATGTAAATTATTTTCTTAATACAAAAAGCAGATTCATTTTTGGTCAATGTTGAGCATTAATTTATGGATCCGGCCATTTGCATTCTCGAAACTTCTAAGACCATTTCCAGCAGTCAACACAACTCTAGTGCAGATTTTGCACTATTTTACAGCAAAATCTGCATTCTATCTCCAGCAGTCTGTACTACTTTCTGCACAAAAAAAGAATATTTCAATAATATTCCTTATAATTTATTTATTTTTAATCTATATTAAAAAACTTCATATTTGTTAATACAGAATACGTAATATATTAAAAATAATTTTTTTATGTGTAATATTTTAGTTTTTTATCTATAAAATTAATATATATATAAAACATACTTATAATATCAAGCAATAATAATGCAAAATTAAAATTAAATTTCATAATAATAGTACAATAAAAAACACGTTTACAAGATTAAATTTTTGAATTAGAATAGTCTGCCCACAAATGCTCAATTAATGCATTTCGAAGTGCGAAATGAGATTTCGCATCTCTAATTTGTCTAAATCGAGCTAGAAAATTTAAAAAATGCGTGTTTTCATTTTCAGCAAGTTCGACTTCCCGAGCTGGCACTTCTCTTGCTTCTCCGATTGGAGCATAAAGTTCTCGTTCATCCTCAATTATCATATTATGCATTATTATGCACGCAATCATAATATCTTTCAAATCAATTTTACTCAAAAAACGTGCTGGATTTGCCACTATTGCAAATCGACTTTGGAGGACTCCAAATGCATGTTCCAAATCATTTCTACACGCTTCTTGTTTCTTTGCAAAATATTTCTTTTTTGGACCATTTGGTGCATGGATTGTTTGCACAAGAGTTGCCCATTTGGAATATATACTATCAGCCAAATAATACCCCATGTTGTACTCCTTTCCTTGAATAACATAACGTGCAGGAGGAGCAATACCTTTAGCAATGTTAGAGAAAATGTGGGACATCTCCAACACATTAATATCATTGTTGGATCATGACATCCCGAAATAAGCATGCCAGATCCACAAATCATAATCAGCCACAACTTCAAGAATAATTGTTGGAGATCCACTTCGACCAGCATATCATCCTGCCCGTGCCGTCGGACAATTTTTTCACTTCCAATGCATACAATCCAAACTTCCCAACATTCCTGGAAAGCCACGTTGTTGACCAATATGAAGTAACCTTGCAACATCATTAGCGGTAGGAGATCTTAGATTTTCTCCCCCAAATATCTCCACAATAGCACTGCAATTTTTTTGACACATTCAATTGCAGTAGACTCTCCAATTTTAATATACTCGTTAGTTGCATCCGCTGGAATTGTATATGCTAACATTCGGAATGCTGCAGTTACTTTTTGGAGTGTAGACAAACCAAGCTGCTCAGCTGCATTTCTTCGCTGCACAAAGTATCCATCATGATTTTTTACTGCATGAACAATACGGAGAAATAGATTTCGTGACATTCGATAACATCGACAAACTGATCTTCATTACACGTTAGAGTTTCAGAAAAGTAGTCTCTAAAAAGATTTTGAGCTGCTGCTTCAAGATCACGATATATTGTCCTGCGATCCGGAACTGAGCCTCCATGAACGGGTTCAGCCCTTCGACGCAGATATGCAGCTAACATACGATTGTTACTATATATTTGTTGAACAATCGCATGTTGCTCCACGTCGGAACAATCACTATCAATCAATTGTTGATGTTCATCATCAGATAAACTTGAAGGAATAGAAGAAATAGCTGAAGGACCAGTAGAGTGAAAATTCATTTTTTTCGAGACAATTAGAGCAGAACAGAAAAAAATATTATTAACGAAGAAAATGACTAAACGAATTGAGGATAAGAAAGATTGATATGAAGAAAATGGGTGGAGTATGTGCTTATTATATAATGATTTGTATATTATTCAAAAAAAATTAATCTTTGTGTTCAGAATAATACTCATTGATATCCTACTACAACATTTAATCTCAACCCTCCACTTAAGTCGTAAAGCTACAAACAAGCACAATTCTCGTGTTTTCAACTAAGACCATTAGATTATTGTCATCTTTAAATCTCAACCATTCACCACTTGTCTGAATTGAAATCATAGTTGCAGAAAGCACATTATTTGTGCTTTCAATATTAGTCGTTGATAACCCACAACAACTTTTAATCTAAGCCGTTCATTCAAAGTCTTAAAACACAGAGTGTTGCAACAAGCACAATCCATGTGTATTCAACTCCGACCGTTAGATTATTTTGATCTTTAAATCTCAACCGTTGGATTATTATCTGTTTTTCTACGAATTTCTATAAATAGGCGTCATACCACATAACATTTCTCACAAACTTCTCCAACTCCTTCTTATCTACATCATCTTTTGTTTTCTTCTCTCAAATGTCTAAGCCATGCACCATCAACTACACTTCAGCTGAAGATCGACACCTTTCTGGTGTCTATCTGGAAACCTCACAAGATCCAATTGTGGGAATAAACCAATCAAAAGATCTATTTTGGAGTCATGTTACAGAAAAATACAACTCCGATAAATCAAGCACCGGGATGCGAGATCGTAACAAACGATCACCACAATGTCGCATGCAGACCATTCTCAAACATGTGAGAAAATTCAACGGGTGTGTGCAACAAATTGAGCTACTGAATCCTAATGGTGCAAGCGATAAAAACAATTGTAAGTTATTATTTATACTTTATGTTTTCATTTGTCAAATAGAATATTTTGATTTCAATATTGTTTCTTTATTATGTAGTTGGAGCGTGCAAATGAGACTATGAGGTCGGTGAAAGGATATGAGGTTGGGTTCAAATTCGACCATGTGTGGTTGATTTTAAAACCGTTTGTGCAAGCTGAAGAGCTAACTGCAGAAAATTTTTCAAAGTCCCCTCTTTCCCCTAATCTTTCTTTGTCTTCGTTTTCTATTGATTTAAATGACGAAAACATTAGCAGTGCTGGTGGTTCTTCGTCAAAATGACCCGAGGGGGTAAAAAAATCAAAACTTAAAAAGAAACAAAAAGAAGATGATGATGATTTTGTACAAATAATAAAACAAGAAAATGTCTCACATAAAGAATTATTAGCAAGCGCAGCCTCAAGAAAAGATCGTGAGAATGAGCTAAAAGCTCGTGAACTTGAGTTGAAATATCGTGAGATAACGATGAACAATGAATGGGAAAGGATCAAAGTGGAGAACACAACTTTAAGGATGAATTTAGACACTATTGCTTATCATGCACTACGTGAATACTTGAGGTTGGAGCAGCAAAAAATTCTGCAGAGGAGGACACAAGCCGAGCTAGCAAATCCACTTCCGAATACATTTAATGTGTTTGGAAATTTTTTTCCGGACATTGGAGGGTCTGGAGGTGCTCTTTATGATTATTGAAATTAGGTTATCAATTTAGTATCATGTGTATTATCTATTTAGTAAGTAATTGTGTTTGTACTTATGTTGTGTAATTTTATATTTTGTATGTAACTTTATAATTTTTAGTTGTAATTGTATGTTTTGTCTATTTGTATTTTTATCTATTTTTTTAATTTTTATGGTAGAATAATAATTGTATGTGTAGTATTTAAAATTTTATTACATGATTATTATTTATAATTAAAATTACATCTTTTTATTATTTTTATCAGATTTAATTAAAATAATCTTAAAATTAATTAAACCAAATTAATTGTAAAAGAAAAAATTATTGTATTATTTTTATTTCTAATTGAAATTACATCTTTTTATTTTTTTTTATCATATTTAATTAAAATACTATTAAAATTAATTAAATTAAATCAATTATAAAATAAAAATTTATTATTAAATACAGAAAATAATAAAATAGAATTAAAAAAAGAAAGAAAAAAAAGGGAAAGAAGTGGTCTGCATCAATTATACATCAATAAATTAAAAAAAAAATCGGCTGCGGCACAATACTGCAGTCACCAACGCACTGCTGAAACCTGCTTTCCTTACATTCACGTCTCCGACGCATTGCTGGAGAAGGCTAAGTGCCTTATTTGCATGGAACATCCACACGGGCGTTACATTACTTTGCACTTCCCGAAAAAGCTAACCAGCAACCACTTCATCCTTACCATTCGCAAGACATCAAAGTCACCATGTCTGCCCCCTTTGTAGGGGCTCAGTCACTGGATGGGACGTCATGAATTCAAAAACAAGAACCTGTTGCTATGCTGACCTGAGGAAGCATGCTAGGCTTGAGCACCTGCATGAACGCCTGCCAGAGGCCAGCCCCACCTGGCTATCTATTTCGAAGGGTGGCCTAATTGGGATGATTAGGAGAGGAGAGTCATTGGAGTGATGAAAGTTTCTTTGATTTTCCCAGTGGAATGTCGGATATTGAAGATGATGTGTTCGATGAAATGTTTAGAATATTATCTTTTTTCTTGTTGAGTTTGTATCCATCTTTTCCTAACGACAAGACTCTAAGTTCAGGCAGCTCAAGAAGTAGCAATAGGCTACAGAGGGCAGTTATGTCAACTCTTTTGAATTCAAGATGGGATAATCATGCGGGAAACCCCTCTCACAATTCAAGGTTCATATCGAAAAGTGTTTTTTTTGTCTTTTCTTTTAATTAAAAGTGTATAATTGGTATAAATAGAATATGTATATGACTATATGTAGATAAAAGTAAAATAAGTTTTTTTTTTTTTTTTCGCCTAAATTAGGTTCCTGTAATTTGTTATTGATTATTTATGATATATTTGTGTTCAAATCACTATTTTTAGTAAATCTTAATTATTACATTTTTATTTGTCTATTTCATTTGATATTATGTACATTATATCATTTTTTTTCTTTTATCCAACAACATTAATATTGGATTGTTTAAAATACTTTTTGTGAATCCAATGATATTGTTGAATTTATATGCTTAAGTGATTTCGTTATATATACATATATATATATATATGAGCAAATTTTGTTTAGTTTGGATTGAAATTTTTCTAAAATAACTCGACAATCTATTCTTTAATTTGAAAAAAATTATTGATGTTATGCATATGATTTCTCATATATATTAATATATATATATATATAACAATCGATATTAGTTTTGTTTCTTAAAAATAATTTTCTTTATTATTGTTGTATTTTATTTGTGTGAGAAAATTCGTTCAATGATTGTCTAATATATATATATATATATATTGCAAATTTTGTTTAATTTGGATTAAAAATTGCTAATATAAGTCAACAACTCAATTCTTTAGTTCAAAATAATTATGTATCTAATTTTTTAACATTTGAACCATGATTTTCTTAAGAAAAAAAAAATCTTTCTCATTTGATTAGTTTTTACTCTGAAGAAAAAAAGTACTATGGTGATGTTTCTCACTGAAAAATAAAGCGCATTTTGTCATATAATAATAACTGGATAGAATTTTAAACAAAATATAATGTGGAATAAAAGACAATAGATTATCTATTTAAAATAGAAAATCTTCAACATCTGTAAATAATATGTCCATCAAGTGATAAGTCGTAACCCTTCCAAGGTCTCATTTATTTTTACATATCTTTTGATTTTTTATGTGAATTTTGATAACATAAAATTTATGTTTATAAATTAAGATATATAGCATTTCAATGCACTAAATATGTTTTTTTTATTAATTAAAGCTAGTATGTTATTTATAATTTCTTATCATATAAAATTGTGATTAAATGAGGTATAAAGTTATAATTTCTTTCAATTTTTTAATGTGAAATGTATAGATTTTTTTTTCCTTAATTTTAAATTAATTATTATGTTTCTGGAATGTGTACATTTATATTAATCGAATGGTAATTATGTATAAATATATGTAAGGTAATCATATTTACATATTATTAAGATAAAACTAAGAAAAAACTTTTGAGTTTTATATTTATTATATCAATTTTCATAGGTACACATAATAATAACAACAACAACAACAACAACAACAATAATAATACTAATAATCTATATCTATATCTATATATAATAGTAAATGACTTTTTTTTAATTTTTGTTTTCATGTCCAAATTTCCACCCTATAAATGTATAACTATATTTATTTATGGAATAATCTTCGAGATTTACTTAATTCCGTTGTTCAACATAAATAAATTCGAATTTTAAGAAATTTTGTTAACTCATAATATATTGAGAAATGTATATTGGAAGATTTGTTAGTTTTACAATATTGTGAAAAGTCATTAACAATTTTTCTATAATTAAGTTACTTATTGTTTAAAATCACGCAATCATGTGAAGGGAATTCTATTTTGTCAAATTTGAAATTAAAATTTCAAGGCGTAATTGACAATTTTTACGAGATCTTTGCAAATCTCTATTTTATTTAATCTGCTGATATCTATATTTTTTTAATGTAATTTAATTAACCCTTCTATAAATCGTGCATATTACACTTATCAATTTGTGAACGAAAATTGTTCTAATAGAAGAAAAAACAAAAATTAAAATTCCAACAAATTTCTATTGAGTATACAAAAAATAATCACTGAATTACAAACAACAACTTCTACAATACATCGCATGGGTCTCATAGATATAGAATCATATCGCATGAATCATATCATAAAAAATTATTTGATATAAAATGTATTTAGACATAGATATTTAGAGATCATAGCAGCACCCTTAATTTATTTCCTAGTTTGATTTTTTTCATTTACATGTTATTCTAAAATATCATCATTAGAAGGATATGATTAAAGCTTCACGAAATAACGAAGGGAATATATACATTACAAACAAAAATTATTTTCTCTTCCAACTTTATCCTTATTTTTTTTATTGAAACAAAGATAGAGATTACAATTAGAGATAATTGTTAATTAATAAATAATATATTAATCGAAACTCTGAAATAACAATTATTTTTTAAACTAGAGGGTTTTGATCTAAATTCAAAAAAAATAAAAAAGATCTTCATAATTTTTGTAATACATTATATTAAAAAAAATTAAAATAAAAGAGCACCCATTTAAGGAAAAAATAAAAGGCGAAGAAATGGAAAATATTAGATTTTTATTTGATAAAAAAGTATTTAAAAATAAAGAAATACATGCGAACTGGCCCAATATATCCAGACCCAAATTCTAAGTGAAAAGCTAGTGGCCCAATATATCCAGACCCAAATTCTAAGTGAAAAGCTAGTGGCCCAATATATCCTGACCCAAAATACTGTAACATACACCTTGGAATCTTGTACTCAAATTTGCAGCAAAATGAACAAGATTAGGGTTTTTCAGGGTTTTAGCTTTGATAGACCCTAAGAACCAGCTTCAATTCGAACCCGATTAACTACAGAATTAACTCACATTTTCTGTTACTTTGAATATAGATGGAGGCACTGAAAGAATGCGAAGCGAATTTAGTTGTGTATTTACATCCGTCCAAGGCTAAATGCGCCAGCGACGCCATCCTCAGCGAGCTCAGCACTTTGCTATTCACGTTAGTTTTGATTTGTCTATGTCTCTTAATATTTCTTATATGTCTTGATTATATTCGGGCATCGTTTGTCTATGAATGATATATTTCTTTTGTGTAAATTTGCCTTCTTTGGGTTTAGTTTTGGAAATGCTAAATGCTTAAAAGATTGTCTTTTCTTCTTTATTATAGGTACAATGAGACTTTTGATGGTGTTGTATTAGCATACGATCCCAATATTTGTAGTAATTTAGCGAAGATTCTACCTGGAATTCACCCATATTTTGGAGTGAGATTAAAAGCTAGATTGTTGCTTTTCAATCCGAAGCCTGACATGCTTTTAGGTAAATTAGCTGCTTTCTTATTGTTGTGTTGTTTGTATGGGTTGGTGGGTTGCTGCGCTGTACTCTTGATTGCTTTGGGATTAAAGATGAAGATAACTTTTGTTAAATGAGATGGAAAATGATAAATGCTTTTAGTCTTATTGTATTTTTTCTGATTTGTTTGACAGAGGGAGAGGTGGTTAAAATTACTCCACAGTCGATTCATGCTGTCATTCTTGGTTTTTCCTCTGCTTTTATAGCAGATGAAGACATCCGTGACGATTTCAAGCATAAAATTGTAGATCTCTTTTCTTAAATGATGATTTGTGAATTGCCATTGAGTTTTCACAAGTTTAATAAGCTGTCTGTTTTGTACTCGTTCTGCTGCAGAAGCATGGAAAGGAAGTATATGTTAGCCGATCTCATAAAAAACATAAGATACAAGTTGGAACTATTCTACGCTTTGTGGTGAAAAGGTGAATATTCTTTCCCCATACTGCTGTGGCCTCTTCCTAACTCAGTGGCTGGTGGTAATTTATTCTTCCTTTGCTTTCAGTGGTACACTTCAGGGATCGATAATTTTATGTCAAATATTGGTTTGATCATGATTAACTAATATGCATTGCTAAATAAACTTTACTTACAGATTCTTGTAGTTAAGCCCTCGATCTCTAGGCCAGGTCTTTGCATATTGTTTTAAACAAATATTTTGAGGCAAGATGATAATGCTCAAGAAATAATTTCTCTAGTTGGTAGAATATTAATATCGTGAGCCCTCGATCTCTAGGCCAGGTCTTTGCATATTGTTTTAAACAAATATTTTGAGGCAAGATAATAATGCTCAAGAAATAATTTCTCTAGTTGGTAGAATATTAATATCGTGAATTCTCAATTGAAATTGTTACTTTTCACATAGGACCTTTGTTCACGATAAATCAGTTACTTCATGGGCTAATTTTTGCAATTTTATTTGAGGTTCAGTTTCCCTGCTCTTTCTTTGGATGAATATCTTATGTCTTAATCTACACATTCCTGCATGAGCACCTGTTTACTGTGGAAATTCAGGGCAATTACTACTTGCTGTAAAGATTTCAGATGACATGTTGATTCAAGACCTATATCTCAACTCTGGTTATTGGATGTCCTTTCTGCACCGCTTTTTTCTTCTTACATGATGCCAGACAAATTGGTTGTTGCATTGCGCTTTCGAAACATGTAGAGGTTCATGTTACTTAGTGCTAGGCAATTACCTTAGGTGAACCTTAAACATGTTAAATTTGCATATGCATAAATTAACTTTGTGTTATAATTTCCTCGCAAAATGATCTCACGATGATTCAGTGATAATTTGAGTGAAAGATAATTTCTTTGTCAAAATCCGGCTTTTGTTGGGGTAGTGGCTTCATGGAGTGTGCATTATTGGTCATCTTCCAGTTAAATGTGTGCTGTATGACTTTATAGAAGTTTCTTCATAATTTTTTTGTGAAGCATTGGATAGAACTTCTGGGAAGATCCCAGTGTGATCCAAATTATTGGGGAGACATGTTGGGTCATTGATCAGGAAGATATCTGTCTGAATTTTTTATTTAAGACCAAATGTCTATCTGATTTACATTGAGAATATTTGTATTAATGCATTTGGAACTACAGGCTTTCTTTTCTCTGGAATTTCATTTCTAAGTTCACTTTCTTTTGTTCTATTTTTGAGTATTTTATTATTTTATTTTTCCTTTTCCTCTTTTTTTTGGATTATTTTTAATTTTTTCCTTTTTTCTCTTGTTTTTGGATTCACTTTTGTATATTCTCATTGTAGCTTTGATGAGGAGATACTTCATATATCGGGATCCTTGGTTGCTGACCATTCTGGATGTACCCGATGGTTGGATAATAATTTGGACGAATGGTCTCAAGCTGACAGGTTTAGATTGAATTTTCTTGCCATTTATATGGAGTTTATCACTACTGTATGCACTTTATCAGTGCGCTAAGTTTTATTCCCATTATTAAAAACTCGATGTTGCAGCACCACTAAAAAGATGAAAAGTGCCGAGGGAGAAGATGAAAGACCAATGAGGAAGAGGGAACCATTTGTTTCAGCAAATGATGAGCAGGATAAAAAGGCAAAGAAAAAGAGAAAAGAGCGAAGTTGAGTTGGATTACAGGCTTACGGTTTACCATTTGAAGACACAAGGCTCTGTGAGTAATTCTTGTGTAACTTTTCATAAGAAATACTAGCTCTGTATCCCCCTCTTATTAACATTTTCACAAACTACTATACTTTAACCATGCAGTTCATTATATTTGTGAATTTCACTTCTCTCCAGTCAAAATGCTGTGTGTCCTGATTTTGTGATGGTTACTGTTAAAAGTTCTTGAATTAACTTTAACTAGATAATACACTCAAGCTTCAAAGAATCATTTATTGATCTTTTCCCTGGTAGCTATTTCCTGGGAGAAATTTTGTTGACATGTAACACGTATGGCTACATACGATTTCTTTAGAAACTTTAGTACAAAGACTGCCCAAAAACATAAAATGGGTACCATACGAGTTTGTATTCCGGTAAATATGACCATAGAGTTTTGAGAAAAGGTACTGCTGAATTCAGCGTTATATCTCTATATATATTGCTTGTTCTTATTTTCTTGCTAAGAATTACTTAATATATATATATATATATATATATATGTTTAGATTATGTCATTTATATTTTTAGATTTATGAAAATTCTTTGATCACTATTTTGTAATAATTGATATCATCGTATGATCTTTGGATTTGGATATTAATTTTTTAGTAATGGATATTAAATTATTGCTTATAATTCCAAATTCAATGTTTCAGATAAACCATGCTAAACTTTACACTGGCCTCACTTTGACCAAACTCCTACATAATAATGCCTTGTAAGAAAGAAATAGAAATAACATTATCTTGGAGTATTGTTTTCATATAGAGTTGTATCCTCACAAAAACTGTCTTTGCTAACCAATGGACAAATTATGCAAATAATATAATGATGTCACCATAATTTTGAGATAATAAATTCATAATATTTATTTATATAAGGGTTATAACAAGCTGATTCAAACATAAAGAAGGATCACTTGTTGCCGTGCATTTTATAGAACATTTGTATTGTTTATGCGATCACTGCATGCATGTTTGAATACATACAATAAAAGGACTTGGCAATTGCTTATGCTATTAATCATCAATGTTCCATGGAATGCTGAAATGAGTGACCCTTTTTCTTTGAATTAGCTTGTTACAACCTTGATATAAGTGAGTAATCTTTGATGACAACTTATATATTATTGCATATCTCTGCATTAACTCCTTATGGTAACGACAGTTGCCCGTAGTCTTTTGTTACAAGGCATTAGTGTCTAGGGTGTCCTCCCTCCTAGACCTACTGGGGATTTACACCAAGCGTACAGCATAATCGCACACACTGGACACACGCCCACATAGGCGTGCGTGGATTTCACCCAGATGTAGGATGGAAGAGACCTTTTGTGTCAGAGGTTAGTCAAAGAGGAGTCATCGTAGAGTTTTATTTTGTCTGAAACGTTGAATGTGGAATTTGTTGATTAGATAGTGGGAGGTCCTAGTTGCCTTTTTTCATATTTAGCTACAGCTAGCCTTGTGGGTGTAGAGGAACAAGATTAAGAGGTTTAGGTTCTTATATTGTGTTGGGAGAGGTACTGAACTTTCATATGCTGCAGTTTTAGCTGAACCAAATGTAATTTACACGGTGTGCAAGTCTAAATTCCATTCTGGTCGTGGCTTATGCCAACATCTTGTGTATTGACAGCTTATTAACATATCCGAGTAGGATCCGATACAATGGTGCGATACTTCTTTTTAAATCTGCTTCTCTTCCTCTGTCAGTCTCTGTGTGTGTGTGTCTGTGTGTGTCTATATATATATATATATGGGGCATGGAGGAGCGGAGAAAGGGAGATTGATTGATTGATTTTGTAGATGAGATTTCTTAATAAATGTAACTGTTTTTCAACTTGTAGAGTCGTAAAAATGGTGAGACACGGCGAATCAAAGTTTTCCAATCTTGTCTTTTAAATAATTGTTGTTTTAGAGGGGTTTTAATTTTATTACAAATTAAATGTTTTGTTAGAAATTCTATCATTTTTTTCCATCTTTATCTTTATTTCTTTAGATAAATTAAGGCAGTACAACAGTTATGAGGAAAGTTATTTATTAAAGATATTAAGAGAAACGGCAAATATCTTTGAAAAAATAATAAGTGAGGATAAAGAAATAAAGTACGCATGGTACGCCGTACGTAAAACGTGAATAAGAATTAAATATTCTATAAAAATTATAATTATTATTATTATATCTTTTTTATAGGAATAAAATGTAGCCGTTACAATTCTTGTGATGCTGACGTGACAAGCCATGCATGCGTGTCCAGAAATAAAGGCTTGTCGGTTTCATGCAAACGTTATTATATTGGAATTTTTTGAGTTATTTCTATATTATAGATATTATTATTTATCATCGATAATAAAAATAGATTGAGGTCTATCGTCTATAGTTATTTCGAAATTTGTATTTGGTTATATTATACACATTGTTATTAAAAAATTCAATTAAACTTCTTCAAATTCTAACTAAAAGCAAACAAGTTTCAATCATTGCTCCAATTATGAAAACAATGTTATATTGGTTAGAATAGCCGAAAAAAATTCTATGTGATATACAATATTACTTATTTAATAAAAAATATTATTTATTTATTTAAAAATAACTACTATTAATTTTATATAATGACTTACATATTGGATTAATCCAGACCCTTCCTAGGTTTTATGTGGAAACGTCAAACAAATGAAACCCGAGAAATTTAAACAAGAAAAAAGAAAATTTTAGTAAAAATAAAAAGAATTAGCATATTATTATATAAATGTGTCGTATGATTATTATTTTAAAATAACAGATGAAACATAAAATAGAATAAAAGATCTCAATCCATTTTCATCATTAAAACCGAAAGTATTTAATTCGATTGGGATCATCTATTAAATGTATAGTATAATTATTTGCATAAATTAAATGAAAAGAAAACAACTTTATTTATTACATATAGCATGAGAAAAAAGACACTCACAAACCGATAAGTCATCTTGCTGATGATGTTACACTTGGTGAAATAAAATCAACACACACATCCGCACGTGTGTATGTGTGTGTGCGATCATAAATATTGTATACTACATCATTTCACCAGACGCGGCATCTACAAAATCAGGGCAGGTAAATTAATCACTGGCCCAAAGCAAAGGCCTCGACCGGAAAAGTCTTGGTAATTCCGGCGAGGCTCTTGAAATGTATTTTTCCGGTCGAGAGATCGTCCACCTTGATTTCGTTCACCGGCGGCCAAAGAATGAGTTCCTTTGCCTTCACTCCCTGCAGCTTCTTTATCCTCTTCTTCTCGATGTACCCAGTGATCTCGTTACTGTAGCTCACGAGTTTACTCACCATTTTGAACTCGTGCTCCACTTTCTTCTGCTGCACGATCCACATGTAGCCCGTGGCCCGAACGAACCCGACTTCGACCACGTTCGCCAGGGGCAGAAGCCCTAGAGGGAGCCCGAACTCTTCGAGGAGGGCCGCCGCCATCTTCAGCCCGTCGTCGTGGCCCGTCTTCACGATCGCTCCTTCCTTTTCTGCCATCAGTTTGAATTTTGCTTTTGGCTTTTGAATTGCTGTGATTATGAGAGAGATTAATTATATGCATGCATGGGTATATATTGGTTAGGGTTTCTTGTGTTTTCAGTGATGATTTGGGTGAATTAATCGAAGTTGATTTTGTTTGTAGCATTGGTTTAATCGGGCGGTTTCTTGATTTTTAAATTTAATTATTTGTACTTTATATTTTATACGTTTCCGTTTGTATTTTTTGTTGTTTGGCATTAGTTGAAATTCATTTTGCTAGATTGCAAGAATGTTGACCAAATAATGAAGGTTCTCGATATCATGTGTTTCACCGGGTGTAAAAAAGTCAAATCGAGCCAAATATACTGTTATTCAAGACTGTTTAAAATATTATTGAACTGATTATTAATCAAATCAAGTTTTAATTGAACTTAATACGAGTCAAACTCAAGTAATTTGAAATTTTTCTATTTATTTTAACAACATTTATTTTACAAGCTCGAATCGAACTTTAAATTTTATCAAATATAAAAGTATGTTCAAGCATAAACGGCAGATGGAGAGTTCTTTTTTTTTTTTTTTTTTTTTTAAGGTTATTAAAGTCGGATGATGTTAGGTGGTTGGTGTTTTAAAAGTTTATTCTGGAGTTGAAAGGCTGTTGGGTTTGATCATTGATGTTCTAATATGTGAGTCAGATGCTAGCTAGAATTTGGTCGATGAAATTCACTTTTTGAGAAAAGAATAAAATGATCCTCCTAAATATTAAATTATTATTTTTTAAATATATCAAATAAATTAAAAAATCAACAAATTAAATCATAAAATACTTAAATAAATTAATAAAATAAAATTTATTAATAATTTAAATATAAAAAAGGTTTGGGATGTAATGATTTGTTATGGTTTTTAGCTATTCTATTTTTTGTTATATTTAAATAATTTAAGGTTTTTTATATTCTTTTTATTATTAAATAACTTAGGTTTTTAAATATTTTATTTTTAATATTTATTGTATTTTATTTTAATAATTTTTTTAATTTATTAAATATTTTTTAAATTTATTTCGTTATTTTAATTCATTGAAATGACTTATTTATTTGATAATAAAAACTTCAGGGACTTAATTGATCCATTTTAAAAGTTAATTTTATTTGTACTAAAAAAATAATTTAAAATTTTTAAACATGAAGTACTAATTCATAGGGTAATTTGTGAGTTTTCCCAAATATACAAAAAACTTGTGGTTCGTTTGTTTATAATATATAAAGAAGTATATATGTATATTTTACACATATATATATTTGATCCACAAAACGTTTTAATTTATTTATAAAAGTTATGTGTAAGAATGATGCACAAAAGGTGGCACCGGGTTTGAGATGGGGCTAGATTGAATGTCCTTGTCCTTGCCCTGCCAAAGACTAGACATGACGGGATAAGGACCACGTGGATATTCCTGATAAGTTATTTATATTTTAAATAATTTATTTTTTACAACAAAATATGATATATATATATAATAATTAAATTAATTTATACTCTCTTTGTTCCAATAGGAGTCGTATTTATAGTTATCCAAATATGAATTCTTTGTTTGTATGGGGCGGGACTCCTATTTTGTGTAGCATTCTATTTACCTATCTTATTCTATTATCAAGCCAGAAGAGGCTATAGCTTTAATTTATTACTTATAATTTGGCATACAATATTATTACTACATATAGCAAGCAAATGTTCATATATCCACCTATGGCATGTTCAAATTAAATCTATAAAATTTATAAAAATATTAAACTTTTCTTCATAAGATTTTGACACATCATCATAAGACATATTAATATGTATTCATAGTAGGTAGTTGGTAGATGATCATTCCTGTAAATTTAATTTAAATTTATTAAAAGAAAAATAATAGTTTGTGGCACAAATAATCAATTATTTGGGTACTTTGATCAACTGAAAAGTGAAATAAATAAAACGTGGGAATACAATGTTACTTGACCTTTTTCATAATGAAAATCTATAACAGATCTTTTGGATATTTATATTTGTGCAATAACATTTTCTTTCAACTATCCAATCCTAATTTGTAAAGGACACCTTTCAGAATAAGCCTACAGTGTTTCATATTTACACAAATTCATTTCCATAATTATTAAGAGATAAGCAACAATAAAGTGATGTTTTCCTTACGCTATCCTACTCTGTATAGGATTTTTTACTGTATATAAGTCTCCAGTTCTTTATATTTATATATTTTTTTCATTAATTATCAATTGGGAGAAGTACTAGAAGATCAAGAAGTTGATTTCTTGACATCTGCTCATCGTAGTTCACGGGGTATTGTCATCAATGCAACCAATCAAGAATCACAAATGGTCCATGCAAAACTATCTCTTTCTAGCGGTACACTAAATCATAAAGGTATTGTTATCAATGAGGAGAAAAGAAAGTGGAAAACATGAGAACCTTCGACTGGAAGACGACCAATAAACTCTAGAGTCGGTCGTGAAGATCAACCACCCCGTCCTTCACGAAACCCAGAGTTGGTTGTGAAGAACAACTTGCCTCGTCTGCTAAGAAACCCTAGAGTCGGTCATGAAGAACAAGAACCTCGTCCACCAAGAAACCCTAGAGTTCGACATGAAGACAACCATCTCGTAAGGTTGTTCCACCATTGTTTCACCAAAGAATACTTGGAGAAATATTCCCACAACAACCATTGCCATGTCCGAGAAGGAGCTCACAGCTTTAGATGTTGACACGGGCCAAAATTGGTTGTACATCACAAGAAGTAGGGAACTGATGAGATTTTTGACAGAGGAACGATGGAGAATAAGCAAGAGAATCTTTCTATAATTATAAGAATGACAGAATCAAGTGATACCTACACAATGCACCTTATGAGGTGGGACACTGTGAGGATGATTGTCCTAATTCGTGATGAGAAGAAGCTTGTTGAGGCGGAGAGTTTGGAGAAAGGGGATAGAGTGCAATTATGGGGCTATCGCAGCGCAAACGAAAAATTTCAACTGACAATCAACATTCTCAATGTTGAAGAAGAAGAAAGAATGACTCATTTTATGGCTTTGAGGGAAGGAGTACATGTACACATAAAGCATAGACTAGCATGCATTAAACCAATGGATAATTAATATAACAGGTTTGGAACTAACTCTAAACTAACCAACCGTAAGTCTAACAGATTACATGAAATGCCAATGTAAACCAAACACAAATGAAATGCTTAGTTACATGTATAATCTCAATACACTCCCCTCAAATGTAAACCGGTGCCACAGCAAGAGTAAACTTGTCCCGTAAGAACTGAAACCGTTGAATAGGTAAAGGCTTAGTAAGTGCATCTGCAATTTGCTCTGTAGAAGGCAAAAAAACGAACATCGACCTCCTTTTGGTGTACAAGCTCTCGAATATAGTGTATATCCACCTCAGTATGTTTAGTACGTGAATGAAAAATTGGATTAGACACTAAGGATATAGTACTGACTTTGTCACACCAAAGAACAACAATGGCTTTAAGAATCAAACCAAGTTCAGAAAATAAAGATTTGATCCACACAAGATCAGTGGCCGCATTTGCCATACTTCTGTACTCACTCTCAGTACTACTTCTAGCAACAACAGACTGCTTTTAGAACTCCAAGAAACCAAGTTGTGCCCAAGAAAAACGCAATGACCAAAAGTTGATTTATGATCATCAAAATAGCATGATGCATAATACCTTTGAGATATCTCAACACACGTTTGCCTGCATTCCAGTGAGATATAGTAGAACTATGCACAAAGCTGGCCAAGTTTGTTGGTGATAAAAGAGATATCAGGCCTTGTTAACGTGAGATATTGCAAGTGGCCAACTGTACTTCTATATAGAGATGGAAGAGAGAAAAACTTACTGTCATTCAGGTGCAGCTTTTGATTGGAGCAGTAGGGACTCGGACACCGTTTAGAATCAGCATATTTGTCTTAGTAAGCAAATCCCCAACATATTTAGCTTGATTCAACATAATACCAACAGATACTTTGTGAGCTTGCAAACCGAGAAAATAATCAACCTCTTCCAAGTGCTTAAGAGCAAAGGCTTTATTAAGATTTATAATAACCTGTCGAACCAATAAAGGATCATCTCCTGTAATCAAGACGTCATCTACATAAACAAGAACAAGAAGAAAACCAGAACTTGTAGATTGACAAAAAAGAGAAGTGTCATAAATAGGAACTTCGAATCCCAAAAGAAACAGATGATACTTCAGTTTTATCTGACCAAGTTTTAGGAGCCTATTTGAGACCATATATAGCCTTCACCAATCTTCAGACATGATTAGGCTTAGAAGGTTCTTCAAAACCTTGAGGTTGAGTCATAAAAACCACCTCCTTTAAATCATCATTTAGAAAAGCATTGTTCACTTCAATTTGCTGAAATTTCCAGCCCCTAGAGAAAGCGAATGAAAAGACAATACAAATGGTAATGGGCTTCACAACCGGACTAAAGCTCTCAAAATAATCACTACTGGAAATTTGTTGAAACACCTTTGCCACCAACCTAGCCTTGAGTTTATCAACAGAACCATCAGCCTTGTATTTCACTCTGAACACCCCCACTTATGATCCACCACAGTCATATCTTTTAAGTAAGGAACAAGATCCCAAGTATGATTGTTGATCAAAGCAGAAAACTCAGCATGCATAGCTCTTTTCCAATGAGGATCAGACAAGGCTTCAGCAACAGTACTATGTTCAGTAAAGAAAGAAGTAGCAACAAAGATTTTGGGTTTAAAGATGCCATGCTTTGACCTGGTAACCATGTGATGTCAAGAACCGGTGGGAGGTGGATCAGGGTGAGGAGGAGCTGAAATAGGCGAAGTTAAAGACTCGGGAGATTGATGAGAAGAGAAGATGCTGGAGAAGGAGCAGTTTGTGGGGATGGAGGATTTGAAATAGACAATAAAGGAGGAGTACACAGAATAGGTTGTTGTGTAGATGGCTTAGCAGTAGGAAAAACACTAGGGTATGAAAATTCACCTTCATTAAAGTAAATCATCCTTGATATGTACACTCTGCCCCAGGGATGTAAGCATCTATATCCACATTTGAAAAACCGAAATTGCAGTTAAGCTAGTTCAGAAATTATTTATCAACTTTTTTTCTAACATATTCAAACTTTAATTGTCGAACGAAGTATTTTGATTCATTCATCTGCATGTTTTAGTCTTTAGATTAACTTCAGCTGTTAGAGAAGAATTGTCGATAATGCATGGGATTAGATCACATGTATTTGCGTGATTTTTAATAAAATATAGATTAAATAATTTTTGGTCATAAATATAATTTTAATATTGTTTCTTTTTCTAAGGTTTAATATATGACGTGGAATAACATTATCAAGAAACAACAGTAGAAGCAAGGAGCAGTCAGAATTTTATATATTATATGTCAATTTTGATTTGCTTTTATTTATCATAATAAAATCAATGCATATTGAAAACATTGATTCAGATATTTTTAATGCAAAGAATAAAGAAATTAAACAAGAATCTTATTATAAACAATAGAAGTGCTTATTGTTAATAATCAAAATATAATTATACTAAAGAAATAGATAAGAGTAATGAGTGATGATATTGAAACTATATTTCCAAGTTGAGATTTAAAAAAGCACAACAAGGAACTAACAAAATATTTGCCTCATACTTTTTCTTCAACATTCATTCTCTATTAGACATAAACCAAATTTAAAAAATAAAAATAAATAAATAAAAGTTAGAAGTTGAAAGGTAACAACAGAGACACTAAAAATCTTTGTGGTTCGTGGGACGAAACATAAATATATTTATTTTTAATGTTCTTTTCATTATTTCAGTTCTCTTTTCTTTTCTTTTTTTAAATTAGGATTTCAGTTTGTTTTCACTTATTCTTTTAGTTTTTCAACTTTTCGTTTTTATGGTTTTTGGGTTCTTGTATTTTTTCATTTCATTTTTCATTTTACCAATATCCAGAGGCTTCGACTCATTCCCTTGGATCACTGCATCTTCAGTCTTTGGTCTCTTCAGCCTTCCTTTAGCACACCTCTTCTGCTCCACCACAGCCTTGAGCTCAGTTACTGTCCTCTTCAGCTCTTTTATGCAGTCAATAGGTGTCACTTATTTTAACAAATTTTACTTTATAAGCTCGAATCAAACTTTAAATTTCATCATCTTTTTAGAACATATTTGATACAATTATCAAACCAACATTTAACTAATAATATTAAATTAAGTATCAAATAACTTAATTATTTTCAACCCTACATATGTTGAAATAATAATTTACCTCTACACGTGTATATATTGATAAACAAAATGAAATAATATGCAGTTTTGATGTAAATTGAACTCCATGTTGATGAGTTGGGAAGAGGCTGGGTTTGGAATTAAAATACCAAAATTTATCATAGTTCTAAAGCTTCAATACCCCTTTTTTTTTTTTTTTTTTTTTGGATTGAATGCAAAAAGGTTTGGTTCTAAAAACTATTTACTATTTTCTGATTCACTTCACTTAGGACCAACTAGGCAAATACTAATATTTCACGAACTACTACAACTACCCAAATGTTGGTAATAAGCATAAACAAAAATTTAATGACAAAGACAAACCAAAGGGCAAACAATCGTCAAACCCGACTCGATTCCCTAACAGCAAGACGTTAGATTGACATTCGAAACAATTTCCAGATCACAAGACATTATAAAAAAGTGGCTTTATAACATTGCACATTTTGAACAGACGGTTGAAAACAGGAATAGTACAAAATGATATGAAATAGTGCGTTCCAATGGTTCATCATTCTTCGAAGCTTTCCATGTTAATTTGAGGCGCAGTAGAATACAATTTAGTTATTGAAGGAAAGCAGGTTTCCATGTAATTCACGCACCAGTTGCATATAAACGCGTCCACTCTTTAGCTGCACAGTAATTGATAAAACGAATTGATCAAGTAGTGATCACATCAAGGAATGGTAGGTTTCAACTAAGTCATTAAATCGAGTGTGTATCTAGTTTCTTTCGGTTTCTTCTTTAAAATATACCTGTTTCAACAGCTTCAGCCTCATTTGTTTTCCAGTGCTTGGCAATGTTTTCAGAGAGTGGATCATCAGGATTTGGAGCACTCAAAAGTGCTTGAATGCTAAAACAAGCAACAAAATGTGTGAATAATGAGTATATTTATTAACATTTGTAAAGATATTGGAAATAGTCTCACTAAACTCATACATCAAATACGGTAACACAAAATTAGAAATAAATTTTCACTGGTCCCAATATTATTAATTTAAAGAGGTTTTGATGTATTTAATGATTAAAACTGAAAGAAGATAGGGATTACTGAGAAATTTCATTACCTCAAAAGTACAGTTCTAATCTGAAGGGCGGGACTCCATTTGTCCTTAAGAATATCGAGGCATATCCTTCCGAGCTGCACTAAAATTGTCAGGATCAGGATGCATGAATAGCAGACAAAAGAACACAGAAAGAAAGAGAACGAAAAGTAGGAAACAAACCTTGTCAATGTTGGGGTGGTAAATTTTAGTTAGGAAGCGAACCTGTTGGAGGATATCATGAAAAGTGAAAACAGTCAGGCCTGTATCACTTGACCCACAGAAACACAATTTTCATTTTACAGATAAATTTGACAACTCTCAAAACAAAGTCTAGTTTCAAACAAGGCTATTTTATTTCCATCACCATAAGATGTTCAATTAAAAAAAAAAAAAATTAAACACAGTCTACAGTTACTCCAAGATTAGTTCAGTAAAAAACTCTCAAATAGCAACTCTACTTTCTCAAGAACAATAACCTATACAGTTCATTACACGCACTAGCACATAAAGAGTGGTTTTGGATAGGAATAAATGAGTTACGCATGGAAAAACCTAAAAGTTAGTTCACTCGACGACTTGAAGTGAATAACCTGGATGAGCGCCCTCTATGATAAACTATATTTACGAAAAGGTAGGATCTTGCAACCTAGCAGATGTTTACAGAACCAGACTAGAGAAGATAGGGAAATTGCCCAGGCAATTCAACTGCTCAATCCGGTCAGGGTCTACAGTCTAAACCCTAACACGCTACCATGACAACACCTGTAATTACAGTCAAAGACGGCCAAATAGAGCAAAAAGATGAGAAGGTGACATGGAAAGCTACAAGGAATGATTTTTTTCCAGTCTTATGGAGTATATCTAGTGGAATCAACTGAACTACCACAAATTTAAAGACAATTACAGAAAATGCACAACATTATGGTTACCATAAGAAGAGGCGGAGCAAGCAGATGAAGACAAGAAACAATATAAACCCCTCGGAGCAAGTGTGATAAAATTTATTTACCATACTCTCTGTATGTGTTTTACAGCCAATTCGCATATGCCACCAAAAATATTAATCACGATACCTTGGGAGCAGCCATTGGGTATTCCTCAGGTAAAAATAACTCCAGCTTAAAGACACCTCCTATAAAGTAATGTGCAATAAGATAAAGATGAAACATTTCATACATCAGATAAAATCATGTTTTGGTAAGAAATGAGAATGAAAAGTATTAATACCTATAAAATTAGCAATGCAATCAACTTGCAGTCAGAGGAAAGGGCACATAAGACCATAATATAACAAGGTTGATTTGTTTCTGTTATACACTTCATCTATCAATGCTACAGAAATCCAATCAAATACAAAAAACAAGAAAATAAAAAGGCTAAATATGACTGTTAGTTATTGAACTTTTTAAATGATTGCAGATGAACCATGTGCGAAAGAGATGGGCCTTTGTACCACAGCATAAAGAATTTAGAAAGTATTTACGACATACCATATGAAACAATATGACCTGAAATTACATTCATAGAAATGGTAAATGGAAGCACAAAGCTTTCTGAGGATCAGAATCTAGAATTTCACGACAGTTGTAATATTAGCAGGAACTCAGAAAGAAATATTAAGTCTAAAACAAAACTATCAGATCATCATAGGAAGTAAAACCCCAACTACATACCCACTAATTCAAAGAATGAGTACCAACAATTGTTGAAAAGAAGATGACATAACACACAGACAAAAATATTCTCCAAAGAAGGAAGGGGGAGGGGATTAAATAGCAGGTCACAGAAACAGAATCATACATTGGTTTTAATAATTAGAATGAGAAAGCATCATCACAGCAGTTAGCATCAAAATGAGAAAGGACACGTATTGTATATATTATGAACTACACGAAATTTTATTACTTCAACAAACACTGCTGGCTTTAGTTACCTTCATAAGGTGACTGTGTCGGACCAAGAATCATAACATTGAAATAGCGCATATTGTCCTCTGATGGAGATGCACTTATTCCTGGTGCTGCACCCACACATCAAACACACTCAATACAATAACCTCTAAGAACAATTGACCCAGAATACAAGTAATCTAAATTGTTAATTTTCACTATGATCTTAAGCAACTAGCACAAAATGAAAAAATATATGATTTCTATTTCAAACAACAATAACGCTCATTGTACAAAATTTAAATAGAAGCAAAAGGCTACACAGTCAAGATAGTCATAATTAGCCAGATATCAGCTTTCCAGAACATAAACATGGACATGTACCCGTCATGCTTCCATAGATATCCCAGAACATTAACATGGAAATGCGACCCAGCACCACATCTCAGTAAAGCATATACATACAAAACAATATGTTTTCCAGGAAAAGAGGGAGAAATAAATCAAAAGTAATATCAAAACAAGGGAAATCTAAATACAGAACTTCAGTATATAGCTCAAGCTTAATATTTCCAAAAGAAAAGCCAAAAAAAAGAAAATTACATTTCTAAGGAACATTACGTATCCATTGCAAAAGTATCATATTAAGCTTTTCATTTATTTTAAGTCATTCATTTAATCCTAGTTCCACTTTTAAGGCACGCGCGCGGTAATCGGAGATAATACCTGGTTCGCTCAGAAGACGCTGCGTCTCCTATTAAACAAAAAAAAAAAAAGAAAATCCGTCAATCAATACAATCTGAAGTAAGCCCAGATCAACCAACTCAAACACAAAATCGTAAAATCTAGGGCTTATAGTTGAAGTAAAAGAGGGATCGGTAGAACAATGCAAAGATCGGCAACGTACCTTGATAATTCGACGCGGTAAATTGCTGTTGGCCATTAGATTGAATTCGCAGAGCTTCCTTCTTCCCTTGGGCCTCTACTAGTCGGAGAGTTTACGCTAACAAAAGGGTTTTTCTTTGTTTTCTCTCACTAGAAAATGGAAGATAGTCCTTTGAGAGAAAATTCTGATGAGACTTTCCCTTTTATAATTATAAAATAGTGAGTGCACTCTTTTGCAAAAGTTGCATGGATCCAAATCCAATAGGATCGCTCGCTCCGATCCGAAAGGGCTAAAAAACGTGTGGTCTATCTAATTTTTTTATTATTATTTTGGTGAAAATTATTTTTTAAATATTAATTTTCATCGAATTTTTTTACCAACAAGGAATATTTTCATTATTATAAAAATATTAATTTGATCTAAAAATTAATATTTAATACACTAGCAATATGAGGATCTACACGTTCTTTAAATGGTTCTGAATTAAATTAAAATCGTACAACTATGGCATATAAGTTTTTGTGAAATAGTAATAGGAGCTTTATTTACAGCGTACAAACACACTAAATATAGTAAAACTTTTAATGTACCAATTTATCTACTATAATCACATGGTCCACTACAAAAATAGAAATTAAGGTACATTTAGATTGTGATTGGGTTATTTAAAAATATATATATATTAATATAATATTTATTTTATTTCAAAGTCATCCCCAATAAAACAATCTCATGTGAAAATGCACAATCAAACTGATCAAGTTTGCATCTTATGTCCTCTCATTCACAAATTTGTGTTACAAAAAAGGACATGGACAATCAAAAATTATAAAACAAACTACCTACCAACGCGCATAAAATAGATAAATTTTATGTATCTTATGTCCTCTCATGCACAAATTTATGTTATAAAGAAGTATTACTTTTATTGCCAAAACTATTGCTTTTGGTATGAATAAAAAAACTTCTACGCTTCCTTCGGTTCATGTAATACCTACTAACTTAACATGTAATACCTACTAACTTAACATTTTATTGCGCATAGTCTCTCATGGCTCCTAGTTTTCTAGATTGCAAAGATGAGCCTAGAGTTATCTTTTTGGTTGTTCTTACATGATACCCAACATGTGATTGGGGTAAAATTAACATCCAATTTGATTGGATTTATATCTTGTGTAAGTAAATATATATTTAACGAGTTTTAAGAGAAATATCAAGTAGTTTATTTTTCAAGTAAAATGTAGTATTTTTCATAGCTAAACAAGTATTATTCTTATAATAATAAATAAGTTTTATCTTCTTAAGGCTCAACAAAAAACGTAGCTATCTTAAAAGCTTGTTTGTGGCGCATATTCTGTCACAGACTTTTTGCAAAATATATTGAGTTGTTCAGCCTCTTGTTCAATTAAATATTTAAACAAATACATATAAAAACTACTCTTGTAAGACTTACCATCCACTAGGGTGCAATAGCTGGCTACAATCATCAATTTTCGAGTGGCGTTCTTATCAAGTGGATACCACCCCCTTTTTGCAAGTATTAGATGAGTGTGAACGTTGAGTTCTTCGTGTTGGTTGTCATTATAAAACTAATCTTAGATATTTCAAAAATATAAGATGTGGCTCAACCAATATGCATTAACCCTCTCTTAACTCTTCCACTTGTTGATAATCGTGCAAAGGTGTTCGCTTGCAAATTTTGCGATCTATTCCATAATTGCCCTTGCAAGTGTTGGATGCACTTAAGCATGCAACCATCTTTCCTCCTTTGGCCTCATATGCCCTCAAATTTGATTGATAACAAGTTGAGAATCATTACGGAGGATAAAACTAACGAACCTCCATGGTGTGAGCCATCTCAAGACTTGTTGTAATCGAGCCATATTCTGCTCATTGTTTGCCGACGAGAAGTCAAACTGTAAAATTGAGCAATAGTATTTCTTAGTTTGACTATTAGGACTATATCAATCCAGTGCAATTTGTCGTATGAGAGCAATCAACAAATAGCTTCCAAAGGTCTCACGATCGAGTTGAGCGTTTGAGATGAATTCATCAACAAATTCTACCAAGGCTTTGCTGGCTATTTTTTGGGTATAAAGGAATTCATATTAACAAAACTCTATTGCTTATTTAAGTAATTGATCGAGAATATTCAATATTTGCAGTGTTGGTCTTCATAAAAATTTGGTAAGAACTTAGATTGATGGGCCAAAACGTAAAGTAAAGCTTTATTGCCCACATTGGCCTTGAGTTTGGATCGGAAAAATATTATATTGAAAATAAAATAAAATTATGGAGTATTAATTTAGGTAGGTTTTGCTATAATATTAAACAATATTTTAATTAATGAATAAATAATAATTAAAAATTAATTAGTAATAATTAATAATTAAAAATTAATTGATATCTATATATATAAAATAGTAAACTGACAGTTTCTATATTTATTATTATCATTTTTCCGTTCATTTTTCTTTCCATGAAAGACATATTTTTAGGAAATGTAGCATTCATTTTAAGTTTTTATATTTTTATTTGTTAATATTGGTAATGTTACTAATTATATTAAAACTAATAAAAAAATCATATATCTTCATAATTACTTGATTTTAACTAATCAATTATGAATTTGTGGCAAATTCGATGTTATATATAGCAATAAAAATGTTCACACTGATATACTAGATTTTATTCAATTTTCTTAATTTAAAAGAAAAATCTTGATTGTATTTTGTAAATAAAAATAATTGATGTTCACATATTATTTTATATATAATATTTATATCCTTATTATAATCATGGAACATATATAAATTATTGAACATAATTATATATTTTTTTAAATATTAATTTTATGTACTTATAAAATTTAATAATATTATACTATAATAATATGTTCGTGCATCGCACGGTAGAACATATTAGTATACATAATAACAAAAGTAGGAGTTATTTTTAGTAGCTTACTACTAACAGCTATTATATTTATTTATTATTTTAACAAATTTTAGTTAGATATTTTAGGTTTATATCATATCTATAACATATTTGGGATATATGATATCAAATGAGTTTAAAATTAAGTGACTTGATCGATATTGAATCTATAATATTATTAAAAAATTTATTTATATATATAGTGAGAGAGATATTTTTTTATTAAATACTAAATAATTTTAATTTTCCTACAAAAAGTAAAATTTAAATAATTTTTATAAAATCACAATAAATTATCGCTCACAATCAGAATGATAATTCAATATATTTTACCACTTTAATGACCAAATCTACGTGAAATAACTTGACATTTAGTTTCTAGAACTTGGAAAATATGTAGGTAAAATTATTTCATTTTACTCATTAAATATATATATGATTTATATATAATATTTACATCCTTATTATAATCATACTACATATATAAAATTATTAAACATAATTATATAATATTTTAAAAAATATTAATATTATATATTTTTTAAATTTAATAATATTATATCAATAATCTTTCTTTATATAAAAGAAGGATATTGAAAAGTTAGTTTTTGCCATGTTTCACTTCGGTAATCATTCTGAGTATTTATCTACAATATGGTGCATTAGAGAAAAAAAAAAGTAGTTTAACGTAAAATAATTAGTTTTTTTTAACTAAAATTTTAAAATTCAAATAACATTTTTGTTACAAATTCGTTTTTGACATGTGATATTAAATTAATTGACTTTTTATGATATTTGATTTGATATCGATATTGTATATGTTAAAATAAAATATTATATTTAAAATATGAAATAATCTTTTTATGAGTTAAATTATTTAATTTTATTTGAAATATGTGTTAAGTTTGAATAAAACATTGGTTAAATTCTTATATGAATTTAAGACAAATAAAAAAATAAAAAAGTATTATTTAAACATTTTTATAGAATAATAAAAAATATTTTCATAAATTAAAAATATTATATTCTTCAAGAATATATTTAATTGTTTCATTTTTTTCTAATTAAAAATATTTTTATTGTCTTTGAGAATTATTGTAGGTTGGATTAAATTTAAATTATAAAATTCACTTCGTTATATTTTTTTTGTTAAAGTTACAGATTTTTTTTAGAATGATAATGCATTATACATATGAAACTATATCTAAATTGATTTGAGTGAAAATTTAAGATTTATAATTTCTTATATCTATTGCATATTGTGAATACTATTAAATATTTGATTTTATAAACATAACAAACTTAAATTATAAAGAAAAATAAATACACATAATTTTTTTTGAATATGCGTTATTTTAATTTCTTTTTGTATCATGTTGAAAAATTATGTACAAATATGTGTGAGTAAATTTATTATTTTTTTCTTTGTATTTTATATTTCATAAATATTTTTGTTTGCATCATGATTTCTTGCTTTGTTGTATAATTATATGTTGTAATTTTTTTCATATCACTTATATATTTTATAATCTTATATAACAATAATATATTATTAATATAATAAAATATATTATATCCCATGTATAGCATGAGCGGACATCTATATATATAAAAACAAAGTGACTTTTTTTTCGATTTTGTGGATTTTACCTAAGATGTGAAAGTCAAGTTTCCCCCCCTAAACTTCATTACCTAATTCAGAATAACTATATTATTATTAAATTAAAATTAGATATTTTTATTCTACAAATTTTATTCGATTTCCACAAATTTAGGTGTTTCAGTATTATATGATACCAAGATAAATGTACTGCAACATTTAATATATGATTCAAAATTTATATATTTTATCGAATATTAATTAAACCACTGAATTATGAAATGAAAGAAATATATGAAATCTAATAAATATATGATTTGATTTTTTCGATTCATTTTATCAAACAACATATATATAAGTAAAATGACTTTTTTAAATTTTATTTCCCCCAAATTTTCACCATATAATGTAAACCTATATATATATATCTGTGGAACTCTTTTAAGATACATTATTATAATTTAATTGAAGAGATTAATATCAACAATCTTTGGGATTTGCTTAGTTTATGTAAGAAATAAATTTTTTAAAAACCATAAATCATTGTAGTTTCATTATATTGTGGAAAGTCATTAACAATTTTCCTATAATTAAGCTATCAATTATTTAAAATCACCCAATCACTTGAATAAAATCTGATTTTGTCAAATATAAAATTAAATTTTCAATCATTTCTCATTTTTGTCTTTCTCTTCTTTCGATATATTTTATCAAGATTATTACTTAATTTTTTAAAGTCTCTATTTTTTGTTCTCCCTCCTCTTGAAATCTTTTGCTCGTTCTTTTTTGTAAAAGTAAATGGTAAGACACGTATGATAATATGTGCTATATTTTGCACAAAATCCTGTACTCTTTAAAGTATTATTTTTAAATTTTTTTATTCATTTGTTGCTTTCAGTTTATCATAAACATATTTTATTTTCTCAACTATTTTTAAACGAAAAGTTGATCCATCTCTTTCATTTTTAATTTGATCATTCTTGTGATTTTCTGTTGAGATCATCTAATTATTTCAACGTATAAGGACCGTGCGATTTTTCATTAACTTTCAAAGTATTTGTTTTTATCTAATTTCAATTTTTGTAACATTATTACATTTAATTAGCAATTTGCAAAATATTTTGTCCTTAATTTGAAATAACAATTTTTACTAGATCTGTACAAATTTTTATTTTTTTAATATGTTGATTTTTTTTTAATTTAATTTGATTTAACCTTCTATAAATTGTGGATATCATGTTTAACAATTTGTGAACGAGATTAATTCTAATTAAAAGAAAAGACGAAACACAAAATTACAACAAATTTTTACTTATTATACAAAAGAAAAAAATATAATTAGGCAATAATTTTTTATCCATTAAGTGGGCTTCATTGCCGCCATTTCCATACATGTGTCGTAGGTTTAACATATTTTATTCACGACAAAATTGGGGCTAATTTGTGGTATTTAATTTGAAAAGAATGGAGAACTAATGGAAAAAAAGTACCGGGCCGACCACCATTTCATGGGCCGATTCTTTCCTCAGTACAGCCCTCAAATTTGTCAGTACAAAAGCCTTCTTCACAGCCACCGCCGTTGCTTCTTCATGGCCGCCGCCGCACCGTTGCTAATGTACCCCCTTCATCGTTATAAGAGTTGCCAATGGAAACAATAATTGAAGAGGTATAATCCTTACAAAAAGGAACAGGAGTACTTCATTTTTTGAATTCTCCCGCCCTCTGTTCAACACCTTCATTCATCTTCAAAACCCCAGCAAATAACAATGTCCGCCTCTCGCCCCTCAGTCTTTGATGTTCTAATGTCCAATGCTCACCCCAGAAAACGCAAATCCATAACCCCTAGTTTAAGCCCTGATGAGAGTCTGTTGGAGTTGAAGAAAAAGGGGGTCGATTTCGACGTGATGAAGGCGGCTTACTGGGGAGAGGGAGAGAGGGTGCCTTTCATGTTTGTGGTGAAGGCGTTAGATGCTATATCTAAGGAGTCGGGTAGGATTGCTATAACAGAGATTGTGTGTAATTTGCTGAGGACAGTGATGGAGACGACGCCAGATGATTTGTTGGCCGTTGCGTACCTCTTGGCAAATAGGATTGCACCTGCGCATCAGGGTTTGGAGCTTGGTATTGGGGATGCTTCGATTATCAAGGCCCTTGCGGAAGCTTGTGGGACTAACAATGCACATGTTAAGAAGCAATACAAGGTGAAAGTAATTGTAATTTGCCGTTCGTTTTATTTTCCCTGTATTGTTTTTCTTGTTTCTGGGCTCCGCAAGCTAGTTTAGCGCATGAATCATAACTCTGTTCTCTTTCAAACTGATTAAAAACCGTTCTCTTATTGGTTGATTGAAAATTTAACTGAAAAGTGAGCTTGAATGATTGAATCATGTTTCCATTGGTGATCTCTATCTGCAGCATGGCCGTATCACATGGCTTCATGAGGAAAGAGTGTGGCTGATCCTTTTGCCTGTATGGACTGCCCAGCTTTATAGCTGCAGGTGGTCTAAATCTGAGGCTTGGATATGATTGTTGCCTTACTCATCTGATGCTTATTATGAACACGTATTGTTCACAAATATGTGTCTATATAATAATCTTTCATATATGGTGTACTTATATTCTTATTTTCTTAAGTATTTTGATTTATTGGTTATCAGAATAATTTTGCAAATAATTTTTGCCTATGATACTTAATACAATAATATTAAAGAAAATTTTATTATGCTGAATGTGTAGATGGAGAATGGAAGATGATGAATTTTGACAGGTACTGATGATGGGCTCAATTTTGTCTTAGGTGCTTCACCTGGTGCTGCCAATTTAGTTGTGCTTGTGCCGAGCATCTAAGATATGAATAGCCCGCCTGATTGTAAAGATATCTCATAGCTGATTCCTCTCCATCTAAAATTTAGACTGTTTTAATAAAATACAAGTTACTTGATGCTTGTAATACTTGATAAGGGTTTTAACAGGCTTCATTGCTTCTCATAAACTGATCGAGATACTTTTGAAACTTATTGTGAAAGAGTTGTGCAATTGAGAAGGCCAGCTTGAAATCTTTATGTGCTGTTTCAGTTTGAAGAAAGTGTTGCATGATCTCATTTAATTAGTTAAAACATTTTAATAATTTTGAAATGCTGTTTTTCTGTCTCGTTTCTTTTTTCTGAAATATGAAATTGGGTTTGGTAGTATCATAGCATTGATTAAAAGTGTGATCTTTTCCACACATGTAAAGAAATAGTAAAGTGACTCACACACACATGCACACACACACATAGGTGCATCGGGACATTAAATGTGATCAGTTGGGAGTTATACACTTCTTATATTAACTGTAATTGGTTATATGCGCTAGCCTGGCTGAAGTACACGTAGGTATAGATATGTTCTCCTGAATTATATACTTCTAATTGTTGAAATAAGAATCTGCTGCTATCTTGGATTTGGTTTTTTATGGTAGCTATCAGTTTTTCAATAAAAAGATGGTGATGAGAACAAAGAATACGTACATGATTGTGTTATAACAGTTCATCCTTCTGGCTGATGCTTTTATACAATTATATCCTTCATTTTGGCATTTACTTCTCTCGAAGATGGCATGTTGTTTTTTGGTTATTTGTCCTTCCTGTTAGCTATTTCGTTTCATCTAGCTTTGATGTAGTTAGATACATGTAGTGTGACCAGACACTTTCATCTTTCTGAATCATTATCCCTTCGCTGTAATTAAAAAATTTGTTGAATTTGCTTATTTGAATTCTTCCTAATTGTAGGAGCTTGGAGATTTAGGCTTTGTAGCAAAAGCCATCCGTTCATCACAGCCTTTGATGCGTAAACCAGAAGCCTTAACTGTTGCTAAAGTTTTTGACACTTTTCGACTTATAGCTAAGGTACTTTTATTTTATTATTATTATTATTTTGTTGTAATTGTATTTGTTTTATTTGTATTTGCTTTTTATGGTATCTTGGCATCTTGCTGTGGTCTTTTTAGCTACTTAGTCTCAAGTCTAGATGCCATGTCCTTCATTAGTCCTTGGAATGTTGTCGATTTTCTTGGGTAATGTGTAAACTTTTACAGGAGTCTGGCAAAGATAGTCTGGAGAAGAAAAAGAATCGGATAAAGGAACTACTTGTTGCTGCCACTGATTGTGAACATCAATATTTGATTCGTTTGCTCCAGGTAAACTAAATTAACATTATAGATGTTCTGTTTGATTCATGCTGCATATCATAAACATGGTTTGAGAAATGTATGCAGGCAAAATTGCGTATTGGTCTGGCAGAACAAACTCTCTTGGCAGCGCTGGGGCATGCTGCTGTATATTCTGAAAAGCGTTCAACTCGCCCATCAAAGGCTGATAATTCTCTAGAAGAAGTAAGATATTATGGCTTTCAGCCATTTTTCTGCACCAAATTTTAGTATTTCTTATCCTCGCTAACTTTGATTAATAGCTTTTCATAGATATTTATAGTTCTGCTTTTTGACGTGTCTGTTTGTCAACGTTGAAATGATATGAAACTTAAAAAAGTAAAGGAGCAGGTTAGTATATAATCGGTTGGTATTTTTAGATGAAAATGTACATTAGAATTTCTCATTTTCTAGATTAATTTATTTCACCATATTATGCAATGAGTGGTGCGATGAATTTTGTGAAATACCTTTTGTCCAAACTCCTAGTTTAGTTTTTCTAATTTTGTCATTTCAGTTTAGTGCAGTGCTTGTCAGTTGAACTTAAATGATTCTCATACCAAATTGCATATCTTTTTCATCAGTTGCGTGGATAGATTATTCCAAAAATTATATTTTTGAAATGCACTCTAGTTGCTGTATGAAGTCTGCATATGCAAGATGGATGATTGGGGTGGAGCCATTATATTGCTGTAGTAGTGAGAGATACTGTGATAAAGAACTTAGTTTGATAAACAGTATACTAGGAGAATGAATCTGGTTTGGTATGCAAAGCTCTGCCTACCCTATGCTCAATCTGTCCTTGGCCATCTTTTGCTCTTTTAGTATGGACCTGCTAGATGTACTTACTATGACCAACCATGGACCACCTTCATTACAAAGATTCGCTTATTGTAACTATGAAATTTGTATGTGAAAGGAATATTTAGGTACAACTTTATTGTGTGTTTTAGAAGTTTGAGTGTGCTTGGCATATCTTCACAAACGAACTTTGCAAACTAGTGAAAGCGTCACAATAGATACCACCAGTTCTTATTGTTCTCTGAAATAGCTTGACAAATTTTGTCTGCATTGGTTGTGGGGGAATCATGTGATTGATTAATTAGCCATTGGATAGTTGATACTGAAACAGAAGTATCTAAATTGTATTTCACTGAGGAAGTTCAAAGATTTAGAGTCAAGAATAATATTGTTTACATTGTTTGTATTTGCAAAATTTCAGTGAGAAGCAACCATGCAAGTCTGGATTTTAGCATGGTTATTGTATTTGCCATTTTTTTATTGAGTAGCTACCATGCAAGTCCCAATTTCAGAATGTTTTAATTTGAATAGGACTTTCTAGGGAGCTGCTCTACTCATACCAGCTAAAAAGGTAAAGCTTATCTACTTCCTAGAGTTGAGTACTTTCTCTATGCATTGTATCATTGTGTTAGTCTTTCCTAATCTTAATAAATTTTGGACTGGTGTTTGGACAAAGTTTCATGTTCTGCATGAGTTGACTGGATGTCTAGTATGAATTTCTTTTCTTGTTCCAGGGTTCGTGGCTGTGTTAAAATGGCGAAAAATACTGCAAGTTGTAATTATCTTTTGGGTGTTGATATTTGAGGCAGATTTTGGTTTATCTTATCAATTCTACTTACTCTCATAATGAGCTCAACATTTTTATATATGCTTAAAATTTGCCATTATTAGGATAGCTTTTCAATGCGCTTACTCATTTTCAACTGTCTTGTCTGTCAGGCTGCAAAAATTGTCAAACAAGTTTATTCTGTAATTCCAGTGTATGATGAAATAGTTCCTGCTCTTCTATCTGGTGGTGTGTGGGATCTGCCAAAGACATGTTGTTTTTCACCTGGTATTCCAATTGGACCCATGTTGGCTAAACCAGCAAAAAGAATATCTAATATTGTGGAAAAGTTTCAAGATATGGATTTCACCTGTGAGTACAAGTATGATGGAGAACGTGCCCAGGTGACAATGCCTAATAAAATAGATATGCTCAACATGGAATAGTAGAGTATTTTATGCTGTAACTAATAACTTACCATGTAGATACATTATATGGAGAATGGCTCTGTGGAGATATATAGTAGAAAGGGTGAGCGTACTACTGGGAAATTTCCCGATGTGGTTGCTGCTGTCACGAGGTATTCTTTATTTTTATGAAAGTTATGGACTGATTTCCATTTTTTAGGACTCCGGTTTTGATTCCTGATTGTGGCATATGTTACCGGTAACCCTGATTATATATGCCTGTCTTATAACCCTTTATTTTGGCATAATGGATGAACAAAGCTTGTGCAAATAGCTCTCATGGTGGCATGAGCTGTTCGAAATACAATTATATTCAAATGGAAAAATTGGTACACAAATCACTTTATGAAATGTTCCTCCCCTCTTTTTTCTTTCTTTACTGCTATATCATTGGATATGTGTTGACTTTTATGATGACATATACTTTTGTCTGTAGCTTTATGACTAAAATGCCAAGGCAGTATGCCCTGGAGGTCATATAGAAGCTATTTTATGAATTAATAAGCTCTTATTTCAAGAGCCATGTCCTAAGGCTGTTGTTATCGATTAACATTTAATCCTCATAATGCAATTACTTTCTACACGACGTGATCAATTTTCCTCAGATATGTCTTCCCTGTGTTGCAATATGTCTTGAAACATTTTTGATGTGTTTGAATGGATACAAATATTTTTTCTTGTTAGTAGTTACAAACTTTTAACCATTTGGGTGCAGATTAAAAGAGCCTTCTGTAACATCATTTATTCTTGACTGTGAACTTGTTGCTTACGACCGTGAGAAACAAAAACTCCTAACTTTGCAGGTGAAATATTTTGTGATCTATCATTTCTTCTAAATCTAAACTATTTAGTTGTAATTCATTTTCAAATATTTTTGATTTCTCGATATCTATTTTTACTAGGGATATCATCCCAAAAATCATGTTTGGATATCTCTTCATTGATTAAGTACTTCTTGTCATCGATGTTTGTACCGTCATCGTTTGGCATTCCTATCTCCCAATCTTCCTCTGGTTTCTTCTCTTCCTGTTGGTGCATTTGACTTAAATTTTTTTTAATTGAATTAAGTTTTATGATATACCTATTCTATTAGTTTGCATTTGTGTGTTGCATGTCTTGTTTGTTAGAGAGAAAATTTGGTGTTGTCAACTTTAGTATATCTTTCTGTTGTACATGTTGCTTACCAAATCTGTCTTGGTCAGAAACTCAGTACGCGTGCTCGGAAAAATGTTTTCATGAATGATATCAAAGTCCATGTTTGCATATTTGCTTTTGACATCCTCTACTTGAATGGCCAACAACTACTGCAGGAGCAACTCAATGTTCGTAGAGAGGTACAGTGTCTTTTGTGGCTTAATTAATTGTCTTAAAACTTAATTACTTGTTTTCCTTGTAATTTACTGATAATGGTATTTCCGAACTTTTTTTTTTTCTCCTTTCTGTTGTTATAGAGCTGATAACTGCTTGATATGTCTATCTACAACCAGTTGGATTTTTTTTTTGTCTTCCATGTGGATATGATCATGTGCTTCATCATATTCTTCACTTTTTACTGTTAAACTGAAGAGAATGAGGTTTAACTAAGCATAGCTCAGACTTTGAAACTTTTCTTCTTCTGTTTGTTCTATTAAGCTCAAAATACTCATTCATATGTTACTCTTATATCTTCCCATTTTTCTTTTCTACATCCCAAGTCATTGATTTAACTATCGTCAGTGACCTTCAGTAGTATGTTTATATTTACTGCACTAGTCTTTCCATGAACTAAATGATAACACTCAATAACAGTAAATTCACTTTTGAGTTCTGACTTGCTTTGTGTTGTTGCACTTTGAACTGTTGTTTATATCTCAATCTATGTCATCTTGACATATGTTTATTCACCTCTTAATCACATTTGTGCAGCATCTTTACAAATCATTTCAAGAAGAACCTGGATTTTTCCAGTTTGCCACTGCTGTAACATCCAATGATCTAGAGGAAATACAGAAATTTCTTGATGATGCTATTAATTCTAGGCAAGTTTAATATTTATGGCTTCTAGTCACCAACATATTTGAAGGCATTAACATGTCTCTGATCATGTTATACAAAATGTTTCATGGTGTTTGATTAAACCACCTGATGTTCCATCATCTTAGTAAACCTTATATTATTCAGACTTGAGAATACGTCAATCATTGAATCTGTGAAGGGAGCTACATGGTAACTTGGCAATGATTTGACTGCACAAAAAACTATTAGAAGACTCATTTTACAAAAGCTGTGCTATTTTCTTTTTTATGATCAATTTCACTTTCCAGCTGCGAGGGGTTGATCATCAAAACATTGAACAAAGATGCTACCTATGAGCCTGCTAAAAAGTCACGTAACTGGGTGAAACTGAAAAAGGATTATATGGATGGGTAAGCCCTTAAGATCTTAACCTTCGTAACTATACTGCTTAATCTCCATTGCACGGTACAATTAATGTTATATTCTCTGCAGCCTTGGTGATTCGCTAGATTTGGTTCCCATTGGTGCATTCCATGGCAAGGGGAAACGTACTGGTAAGTTGTCAATAAGCTTTTCATTTGTTATGCGACTTTCTCTTTAATGGCATTTTAAAAATGTGCAGTGGAATTTGTCTTTTGCTTCTAGGTGTCTATGGTGCCTTTCTCCTTGCTTGTTATGATAGCGACAAAGAAGAATTTCAAAGCATATGTAAAATTGGTAAGGCCTATTTCTTGATGTAAGCTGTGATTCCAAAGGGAAAATGTTATACTCTTCTACCTGACTGACAAAAACATAGTGAACACTCCTTGCTGGTTTAAGAAAGCCTACGTACCAATTTGTACTTTTGACATCTAGTTAATGTGGGACTTGTGCTTCTCATTAGCAACGGGATTTAAAGAAGCAGTGCTTGAGGAACGTTCTTCCAGTCTTCGCTCAAAAGTTATTCCCAGGCCAAAGGTTAGACTGGATCTTTTCCTAATGGGATTATCAATCTTCACAATTTTCTGACATATAGGCCATTTCCAGTCATATTATAGGTATACGGATACAATCAGCCCTGATGTATGGTGCGAACCTTCTGAGGTAGCTACAGGCATCTTTATTTGTTGATTTTTCTAAATCTGATTTATTTATTTATTTTTACCTATTTTTTTTCCCCAGGAATGATCATTGCTATCCCATTTAATTATTTTTGTATGAATAGTTTGCTATTAATGGTCATACATACTAATCCCTATAAGCCACATCATTATCCCTCCCCCTGCTGCACACACACACGCACCAACAACTTGCTTCGCCGCTTTATAGTGCATTAAGATTATATTGTGCCCAAAAATCTTCTGGCTGTTGTGTGTGCCTATATTAGATGGCTGACTCATTTCCTTTCCTTGGTTGGTAGCATCAAAGAATTGAAAATAGTCTCACTTCTTAAATAATGTGAAATGAGAAGGGGATATACCAGCTAACTTTTGAAATTCTTTAGTTTCCTTCTTTAGCATCTTTCGCGTTTGATCTAATTAAAGCTCCAAGTTTATCATGGTGGTAAAGTGCAGTGTGGGGGAAAAAGCAAGACCTCTTTAGAACAGGAACTTTCAAATTGTTTCTTTTCTCCTTCTCTCTATGGATGGGGTGACCCCCAGCCCCATCCCAGATGTGCTTATGTAAATTATCTTACGACTCACAATTGCTATACTCTTTTTAGGTTTGGGAAGTGAAAGCTGCTGATCTCACTATTAGCCCTGTTCACTGTGCTGCTGTTGGTATTGTAGATCCCAACAAGGTATCAATTAATTTAAATTTTCTAATATAATAGTGAATACTTGGCTATTGAGTGTGAAAATTTACTTCATCCAAAGAGTGATTTCTTTAAACTGACAGCTTCTCTTTCTGATGATATGGTGGATATGAATAAGACTACTACTTAATAAAATTGCAAGAAGCTAGATGGCAATCCCGTCAAAACTTATGTTAATTTGATAATAGATTGTTTTCATAGTGAAAATGGTTGAGATCATTGAGTTCATCATTCATTATTACTTTAGTAAAATTGACATTTTGATCCTGTTTATCCTTTCTTTGACTAAGGGAATTTCTTTGAGATTTCCAAGATTTCTTCGTGTCCGTGAAGATAAAAATCCTGAGCAGGCCACCTCATCTGATACGGTAACAATCACTGTTGACATATTCTGGGATTTTCTATTCTGTTAACCCGTCTTGCTTATTTTTGAGGGCATAGTTTATTATTGACATTTAATGGAAGCCATATTCTTTGATGTTAAATTCAGGTTGCGGAAATGTATAATGCGCAGAAGCACAATCAGAAAGACAACCCGAATGATGAAAGTGAGGACGATGATTGAAATCATAAATAGGGATTTTTTCTCTCCTCCTTCCATTAGTTTCTTGTACATAAAGTAAGTTGCTTCCCTATTCTTGCAGAATGTGTTAATTCATTTTAAAGTAATTTTGTAACCCCAAGACACACAGACACACATGTAACAAGTTATGATTTGGTTGCACAAGATATTTTCTTTGCCTGCCAAGATCATAAATTTTTTTCAACTATTCTGCATTTTACTCCGATCTTTTTTTTTTTTTTTTTTCATTATACTTTCTGCCCTTTAATTCTATCCCCAAGTTTCTGATATTTGAAATTTGGATTTTAAATGGTTATGCAATAATTCAATGATATCTATTCTAATCAAATTGTTTGTTTGTGATTTTTGTTTTGATCTGATTATGGGTCGACAGATTGGGCAGGCGTAAGGTGGAGCAAATAGCATAGATGGTTACAGTTTCACAATCCTATGTTCCACAAATGTTATTTTGATGGGTCGGAGACTATTCACACTTCATTTTTTTTTTTCTAAACAGAGATGTTTCCAAGTAAATAGGCATCTTTCCATATAGCAAATAATGGATTGTGTTTGGTAAAAAATGAGGTATGAATAGTCCTCACCCTTGCGACTACATTTTTGGGTTTTGTTTCCCAAATTTGAATTATTCCTTCTCAATCACTATTTTATTTCATCTCATTTATTTTTATTTAGTATATGCTACGCATATAATAATAAAGCTAGTAATGTATCTTGTTGAAAATGAATAGAAATTAAATTATATTTCAGTAAGATTTAAAAAAAAAAAAAAAAACTGGCTAGATCAATTTGACAAATAAATCCAATATTATATATTAAATATATATATGAGATCTAAAAGTAGATAAATGGTTAGCAAACAAGGCGTTCCCTGTCCAATAAATCTTCCTAAAATTAGTTAATTTTAATATTTGCTTTTCCTATAAATGGTAGTTTTTTTACTAAAAAAAATATCTATAGTAATTTGTTCTTAATTAATGTTTGAATCCTTGTTTAAATTAGGGTTTAGTGCAATAAAAGTATATGGTTTTACCTGTTTTTGTAATTTATCAATTCTTCTATAAAATTGCAATCTAAGGCATCTACATTCTAATTTTTGCAATTCAATGTATTATGTAACTTTTTAATAGAATTTTGGCGATATAATTTGCAAAACTAGTCACGAAAAGTCCTGTTGGATGTGATTTATATTGCAATGTTTTACATTTATATTAATATTTATCATGTATTATATTTATATTGTTAGTTGTCAATTGTTATTGTACTTACAAAATTTGAGTCAAATTTTCTCTTGATTTAGTGACATGACATTAATTGATGTTACGCCTGTTTTGTTTTAATTGTGATTATCAAAGTTCTATCAAAAAATTATAATCTTGCATAAAAATAAAGAAATTAATGCGTTAAAATGTGCATTTTTTACATGTAATCCTTAAAATTGCATAAAACAATATTTTTGAAGTAAAATATAATATTCTCAAGATAAGTGTTATTTTAGTAGTTTTAATTTTTGTATAATAAGTAATGTTATTTTTTTAATTTACCCCTTTAAGATGGAATTAATGTTATTTTTTTAATTATCCTTCATTTTCTTGTAAATGTACATTAATGTGACTCTTTACTACTAATGATTAATGTTCTTTCTCCATTAACTAAGGGTATAATAGGTACTTGATTTATTTCTTAATATATATATAATTTTTAAAAATAATATTTATTTTAAATAAGAGGAAATATATTGTTATTAAATAAACACATTTGGTCTTGGATTCGAGTTCCCCATCCAGAATTATAATTAAAACAAAAGGTAAGAAAAAATCACGATTTCATATAATTTGATACATTTTTCAATGACAGAAGTTTCCGTATCCCATAAAATAAACATCATTTTTCATGCTATTAGAGAGCCAAAAGTTAAATAATTAGATCTCAAATTTGTTTGATATTGATTGATAAATAAATTAATTAAACACAACTTTTAATGCCAAAAAACACATATTCGTAAGAATAATTTGATTTTTTTTCTTTATTCGATGGTACAACAATGTTACCAATTACAACCGTAGAAATGGCTACACGTACAACTTCTCATTCCCACTTCGTAGCCAAATAAATAAATTATAAGAAAATGAAAATTTATTTTCCCATTCTCTTTTATTTTTTTTGTTAAAATTTAAAAAATCGTTGTCTGCGGTAACACTGCATACACATAACAGGAGAAGCCCGTCTTTTTCCCATTTATTTTTCTAAAAGAAAATTAATCAATAAATACACACATATATGTGTGTGTATTTATTGAGGGAGAATATCCATGTCGAAGAGGACTGGGGCGCACTGAGGAAGGGCAGCTTTGGTCATGAAGCCAATGGGGTTGGCGTAGCGGACGGTAGCGTGTAATCCGCTGTTGTCGGTGCACACGATCCTGGATTTTTCGAATTCTCCCATTGGCTGGCTGCAGTCGGCCCTAGGGCTTCTGACGACGGTGACGTCGCAGTTGTCGTACTGATGATCTCCGATTACTTGAAGGCTGTAGTGGCCGTCGGCGCCGGTCGTTCCCTCGACAGAGTATGTCACCGCTTTTGTGTCTATGTTTCTGCACTCCAATCGCACCGTCGCTCCTGCACGCACACACCACGATTATTTATTTACAATAGTTGTATGTATGTGTGCGTGTGTGTGTTTTATGTGCAAATATGTGCAATAGATGTAGATTCCATATATTTTATAAAAATGAAAATCATGAGAAATGAGTTGATTTTTTGTCCGCGCAGTAAACGTTAATATTTTGTATCTTCTTATTGTTCATTAGCTAATCGTGAAATTTGAAATTAAGAGGATCGCAGAGTCCTTTTTTATTTATTTTTTTTAAACTTTCTTTTAGGGTTCGATGTGCTTGATCAAGCAATGATTCATATTGAGTCCTATGAACACCATTTGCAAGCACTACTTTTTAGGACTCGTATGTATGTATGATGGATAAAAATATTAAGCCCTTTAAAAAGGTAAAATAAAATTGGCGTCTTACAAAATCATGAAACGTGAAATTATAATTATGAAAAAGATATAGATTCCAACTGCCACGAACATTGTAAATATTGCATATATCAATGATGAATACATTAACACGGACTCATTATGAGTAAGTGATTATATATATAGAAATGTAATGACATCAATATACAATAGGATGCTTTAAAGAATTACCAGCAAGTTTTTGGGAGAGTTCGGTGATGAATGCAACTCGGCAAGGGTCGCAGTAAACGTCGCCATGTACGTGGAAAACTTGTTCCTGATGGCCGTGGGCGACGACGAGGAGGCAGAGGGCAAAGATGAGACCAACAGCTCTTGCCATTTTATTTTTCTGCCTTTTTTTTAGGAAAAAAAAAGAAGCAAAAAATTACTGTTTTTCTCACTTCTCCTGTTGTGAGTACGAGTTTTGAAGGGGTGTGTTTTGTGGGTATTTATAGAGAAAAATGAGATGGAATGGAAGAGAATGGTGGAACGATAATTGTGGGCATTCTAACACTTGGAGACATTGCATTTAACTACATTCTAAGGTTGGTATTTGCTTTTCCTTTTGTTATATGATTGAAGGAGATTTATTAAATTATTAATTTTCGATATATAGGAGGAGTATGTTGGTGATGAGAGATACATGATAATTAATGGAATTGGATGTGAATTTCATATAGTAACTTACAAACACATGTCTTGAATACATCGTCAAAGTATCTATGGGTGATGTTGTACTTATGATTCAAGTGTTGTCGACATTTCTTATACTTCTGCCTCCCGACTTCTTATTCTATGTTCTTGCTCTTTATGCTATTATTCTTTAACTTTTGTACCCCACAAAATATGCGTACTTCCTTGTACCAATTAATATTTTGTTCCCACACATTTTTCACCAAAGATTCCCAGGCAAAAATGCCATATTATGGTACTATTTAAAAAAATTTGCCAAAATGTAGTAAAAAAAAATTTTTTTTAAATCTAAGCAAAGTCGCCCCTGCGAGGGGCGACATTCAATTTAAATTTTTTTTTTTTAATGTCGCCCCTGGCAGGGGCGACTTTCCCTTTTTTTTTTTTATTGCTGGAGCCTTCACTCGGTCGGGCACTCGGTCGTGCGCCTTACTCGGCCGGTCGAGTGGTGATTCTTACTCGGCCGAGACACTCGGCCGATCGAGTACTGCCATCCACTCGGTCACGGCACTCGGTCGAGCACTTCACTCGGCTGGCCGAGTGCGAACGCGGATTTTGATTTTTAACATTCACTTCAATTTTTCTCTCTCTATCATATCTATTACCACCCACCCACACCACACATTTCTCTCTTCCTCATCACTTTCTTCACTTCTTCTTCACTTCTCCTTTCAATTATCCTTCAATTTCCTTTCAATTTTTCTTCAATATTCACGTTTCGGTTTTCTCCATTTCTCAAAGGTAATTTTTATCTTAATTTTTATGTGTTTAGGTGGTGTGTGTGTGTACTGTTGTGTGGGTGTGTATGTGATTTTTTTGTGGTATTTTGGTGTGTGTGTGTTGCTTTGTGTTGTGTGTTGTGTTGTGTGTGTGTAGATAGTTGTTTTTTCTCCATTGCTTGTATTGTATGTTGTTGGTGTGGTGTATGTATGAAATGTATGTATTGAATGTATGTATGAAATGTGGGTATGAAATGTGGGTTGTGATGTGTGTTGTGGTGTGTGTGATGTATGTTGTGGTGTATGCTTGTGTGTGTGTTGCTGTGTGTGTTTGTGTGTTGTGTGTGGCTTGCATTTTTGTGTGTGATGGGTGCGTGTGTATGGTTGTGTGCCGTGTTTTGGATATGTGTATGTCGGTCGGTGTATGGTTGTTATATATATTGTTATAAATTTGTCGTTAATATTTTTCTGTTATACATTATTTGATGTAGGGACTGTTGAAATTGTTGCTGTTGTTGTGCATTTATCGCAACCCTCAAATTGTTGCCGTTGCGTTGAGATATTGATTCATTTCAATTTCAGGTTTGAATTTTTCTAATGTATTAGTTTAAATTAGTTTTATTAAAATTTGCAAAAAAGTAGTTAATTCCCTATTTTAAGATTATTAATACATCTTTATTATTTAAGATATGGGGTCTTCAAACAACGTCGGTATTGTTGTTTATATTGGGGATTGTAGCGATGTTTCACCTGTTTGTGCAATAAGGGTACCTCGCGACATTGGATATTCCGGCTTGGTATCAAAATTCTTTCAATTGACAAGGATTGATAGCAATGAATATAAATTGAACATATCTGCTTCACTACATGCAAACAACAGATATCATCGTATACCAATCAACAACGATGATAATCTATGATTTTTCTTTGCACCGGATGCGGATAATCAATATGTAGAATTTCATATTGATCCAGAGAAACTGCAAGATAATGCTCTTCCAGATATTATGCCAAACAATGAGTATTTTCAATATGCTTCTTATTTAAGAGGGGATGACATTAATAATCCGGCACTCGTCAGGCAAGAGCATACAGTTGGAACCTCAAGGTCCAATAATGAGGGTATTCCAAGTGAAAGAGAAAATGCTCAGACCGAGGATCAAACAGATGATCCATTGATTGACACTTTTGGTGTGAATGAACTAGAAGACTCTGAACCCGATGAAGACGAGTTGTATAGTGAATCAGATGAAGATGGGGTGGATATTGGGGATATTCAAACTATGTATTTCCCAAATCAAGAGAGATCACTATCCAATCAACAACCATCATTTCCATCAAGTGCTCAGAGATACTCCATGCATCCGAATATCCCGTTCTTCAATGCATCATCACATGAAATGCTTGCGGACTCCTTTGATCTTCCAAAAAATTTTAGATACTATGATCCTACTGAAGGAGTGCTCACAAAAGGCATGGTATTCAAAGATAAGAAGAGTTTGCAGTTTGCAGTTAAAGATTTTGCAATACGTATAGCGAGGCGTGAATATCGAGTAGATGAAAGCAAACCTCTTATATGAAAAATCAAATGCAAAAATAATAGTGAGACTACACATTGCAACTGGTGGTTGCGTGCAGGTTACAAAAAAAGGATTGATATGTTGGAAATCACTAAGTATGGAGGCCCTCATACGTGTCTAATGAACGCGGTGTCTGTTGACCATCAAAACTTGTGCAAAAACATGATCGCTGCGCTGCTAACTGGGATGGTTCAGACAGATCCCGGGTATGAGATTAAGTGTGTTCAACAGCAAGTGTATGATAAATTTCAATTTACAATCTCATACGGTAAGGCATGGCATGGTTTGAAACGGGCAAGAGAAAATGTGTATGGTACATGGGAGAGCTCAGTTTCAAGACTACCCAAATTTTTGGGAGCTTTACAAAAATGGAATCCAGACACAGTTGTCGAGTGGCGCCACATGCCCAAAGAGACAAATGGTATAAAAATGTTGAAATATGTGTTTTGGGCGTTCAGGCCATGTATAAATGGGTTCCAGCATTGCCGTAAAATAATTAGTGTTGATGGAACTCATCTTTACACTAGATACAAGCACAAGATGTTAATTGCTATTTCCATGGATGCAAATCAACATCTTTTACCTTTGGCGTATGCACTTGTGGACAAAGAAAGTTTTGGTTCTTGGTCATGGTTTCTTCGTATGATATCGAAACACATTGTTCGCGGTAGAGAAGGAATGTGTCTGATTTTCACACACAAACACACCCAAACCCTAGCCTCTTCCAATCTCTCATCTTCAATCCAAAAATTTTCCGTCAAAGCCATCAATTTCTCCATCAAAATCATTGTACCCATTATTTCAAACAACAAATTGCTCCAATCTTCCTATAAGGTGGTGGAGATTTGAAGGATTCAACCAAAAACACCAACTTTTGTTTTTTGAATCTAAAAGTATATTTTCATTAACCATTGCTTTTGTTCATTACATATGTTGATGAGGGCCTTATTAGGAGTATTTTGACATGAAACTTGATATGTTTTCTTGCAATTTTTCATTGAAGTTTTTTATCGAACACTTGAGGTGCATGATTTTTTGTTCTATATAGATATGTTTTCATGTTACATTGAGGTTGTTGTTTGATTATGTTCATGAGAGACTAATTTGGAGTATTATGGCATGAAAGAATATAGATTTTTGGTTAGTTTTCATTGAAGTTTTTTATCGAACAATTGGTATGCATCATAGAAATTGGGAATGTGGCATGATTTAGTGTGAGATCATAATGAAATGATCTTAATACCCCATGAATTTCAATGTTGAATTATGAAATTGCTTAAGATGAAAATTGTATCATATGACTCTTGATTTTTTGTTCACATGGATTGGATGTAATACTAATTCATTATCATCTAGGTACCCACAATGGAGCATAGCATGGATGTTGTGAATTCTACTTTCCAATGGAGCGAACACTCTATTGAAGAACAACAACATGAGTACGAAAGAATTTTAGCGACCATGCCGGATGCCTACGGCATAAACTTTGCTAATTGGGAGACAAAAAGTGATAGGTGGTTTGAGGTACAACAGAAGAGAAGGCGAGCCACTCGATGGGCCGATGTTGAGTGCATGCAAGAAATGGGCATCTACGAAGATTTAAAAAAAATGTGCAAGGCTATCGGGTGGACTAAGTTCTTTGGCATGCACGAGAAGACGTATGAGCCTCTCGTTCTTGAATTCTTCTCCCAGCTTCAGGTTGGATACAATGACACGGTGCCCGAATCCGTGATATTTCATGTGGGGAACGAGTCTCACTATCTTTCGGCCGAAGAGCTCAATGGGATTTTTGGATTTCCCAAGAAGAGGTACTCAAATCTGCCCAATGAGAGGGTCAATTTTCCGGAGTTCAATGCAATGACTTTTTGGAAGGACATTACAGAGTCTGATCGAGCTCACCCATCGGAGTACCAAGTTAGTCGGTCGAAAGCATCTAGTATTCGAAGCCCGGTCCTTCGATATTTTCACAGGTTCATCGCCAATACAGTTTTAGCAAAACCTGAGCCTGGAGCGGTCAGTGTGGATGAGTTGTTTGTGCTGTGGTGCTTGGTGAAAGGGAAGAAATTCAATGTGGCACCAATGCTGTTAAGGCAATTCGTTCGAACCAAAAACCAGGTTGCTATCCACATTGGAGGTTTGATCACTCCAATTGCTCGCCACTTCGGGGTGAACTTAGAAGGGATGGAAGAGACACCAGGCGAGACAAGTATAAACCTGGAAATGCTGTGCAACATGAAGATGTGCCAATTACATCCCGGCACCAGACGATTGTATCTGATTTTATCAGACAAGAAGAGGTTTGCACTGCCCAACTCTCGCCTGACTAATATTGCTGGAGGGAAGGGCCATAATCTTCTACTGAATGGCTCGGCTCAAACGGAAGCTATTGAAGAGAACGAGAATGAATTGAGGAATGAGGAGGAACGAAGGAAGAGAGGAGAAGGACTACGGATGCCCGATCAGAGCCAATGGAACTTGATGTGGATCATGCACAGGCCGATGAAATGATGGGTGAAGCACAAATGCCCTCGGACGATCAGGCCGGACCTTCACAGCATCCACAGTATCCACCCCAGTATCAAGGGGGGTAGAATGATTGGTCGGATTGGAGAACCGCCTTGGATGCACGTCTTGCCAACATAGAAGGGGATGTTGCCGACATGAAAGAGTATGTCCATCGTGAAGCTTACAACTCTCAAATTCTACTTGACATGCAAAGACAACAATACGAGTGGCATGTGCAACAAGACCATTTTCAGGAAAGGGAATATCCACCGTATCAACCATTCGGCCCATCGAACACACCTTACCGACCCCCTCAGTGAGCCGGCGCCGACTAATTTTTTAAAATGTATTGCTTTGATTTCAAACTCTTGACTTTGTTGTTTTTTGTTGTTCATTCATGATTTTGAGAACTATTGTTTATTCATGTTATTTGTTTTTTGTTGTTTATTCATTATTTCTTTATTAAACATAATTTTTCCTTATAAAACAAAATTATAGTTATTTGTTGGAAATTCAATTAATCAATACATTTCAAGATGTTATAACAATCTCACTTAACAATTTTATCGAATTTTTACCAAACTAAATAAATTATCTAATTTAACTATAACACGAGAAAATAAAAATAAGAAAATGTACAAAAACAGGAAGACAAACGAGAAAACGAGAAGAATACAAAAATGAGAAAAATTGAAGTGGATGTTAAAAATCAAAATCTGCGTTCGCACTCGGCCAGCCGAGTGAAGTGCTCGACCGAGTGCCGTGATCGAGTGGATGGCAGTACTCAATCGGCCGTGTAATACGGGGGCCGAGTGTCTCGGCCGAGTAAGAATCACCACTCGGCCAGCCGAGTAAGGCGCCCGACCGAGTGCCCGACCGAGTGAAGGCTCCAGCAATTAAAAAAAAAAAAAAAAAAAAAAAAAAGGAAAGTCGCCCCTGCCAGGGGCGACATTAAAAAAAAAATAAAAAAAAATTTAAATTGAATGTCGCCCCTCGCAGGGGCGACTTTGCATAGTTTTAAATTTTTTTTTTTTTACTATATTTTGGCAAATTTTTTTGAATAGTGCTATAATTTGTCATTTTTGCCAGATTCCCAAGTCTCCTGATTTCAGAGTGAGATTCACATTAGACATAAAGAAAGGAGGGGGTCCAAAAAGCCACTTCTACCTAATGGACATTGGCAGCTGCAGGAAGAACAATGGGGAGCCATGCAACGTGTATTCACATCAGACATAAAGTTAATTTTTTAACTTCTGATTTAAAAAAAATAAAAAAATAAAAAATCTGTGATCGTTACCTTAAAAATTCTCAAAAATATGATTTGTAAAATAATCTGGAAAACCTAATTTCTTTTATTTAAATAATCTATGTTGTAAGCTTTAGTAAAATAGACACGAGAAATGTGTCATGCAAATTAATTTTTGAGTTGATTTTTTATTAATTTTTAAAAATTGTGATATAACCTTTAAAAAAAATTCACAAAGAGAAATTATATCATATTTCTCGTGTAAAAGAAATATTTTTATAAATATGTAATTAGATATATAACTCCTAGTAAAAATAGACACGAAAAATATGTCTATATGATAACTTTAAATTTTTTTTTAATATTAATTTTCACAAAAACTGTGATGTGACTCTTAAAAAAAATTGCAATATTTTGAAGTCTGTGAATGAAAACGTTTTTTTTTTTTTTTAAATTCTAAATAATTGGCAATATAATTCCTAGTGAAAAAAAAGACGCGAGAAATGTGGCTATATAATAAATTAGAATTTTTTACTTTTTATTAATTTCACACAAATTGTGATGTAACCCTAAAAGAAAGTTTACAAAAAGAAAATCTGTAAAATAATTTATAAATACTTCTGAACAAGACCAAGTGATTTTCAGAGTGGTTAGAAACTCGACATTCTGATTTTAAAAAATCAATTAAAATTAGTTTTTCATCAAGTGAGCTCAGAAGGAAAAAATTATTTTATCTCTCAGCTTAACTATTTCAGGGTGATTCTTTTATCCCTATAAACTGAATATAATTATAAAATAAATTGTGTTTAAGATAGTAATTAAATTAGTGTATTTGCAGCGGAATTAAACAGAGCTATGCAAACAATTAGTGTACAAGCATGGGAAGGGCAAATACACACACTACAGCCTTATCCGCCACACCCACTGCATCAGAAGCCACAAGAACAAGAAAAGGTCTACATTTACAAAACTGATAAAGTCTCCGCAAACCTTCGAACCTTCTGCGTATTAATTTCTCTGAGCAGTTGATTAGCGTGTAAAATAGACTAATAAGTTGAGGAAATTAGCAGTCCATTTTAGATGACCAGATTGGCAACAACTTGAAGATTATATCATTTTGGTACTCTCCTGAGCAGTTTGTACAAACCGAACACATTCTTCTGCTGCCAAAGGTACGGGATAAAGAACGACCTGTATTTGGGAGGGGACATTTCCCGATCCAGATAAGGTAACGCTGCCACAACCTGTAGATAATAGTCCATAAGATTGCTGGAGAGAGAGAGAGAGAGAGAGAGAGAGAGAGAGAGAGAGAGATTTTACCTCCCATGTTTTTAGGTCACTCCCTCTAGGAATGTAAGGTCTTTGGAGATGTAATTCTACAAGGAAAGTGCATTTGTCTACATCTTGAAGCTGCAACAATATTAGCACAAAAGTTGGGGAAAAGCTATTGCTAAATTAAAATGAATAAAAACTGATTCTCTCAAATTTCATGAAGTAGAATTATCAACAATCGAAAAGGCAGAATAAATTACATATTGTTGATCTGATGCCTGGTTCTTGTTGTTGAAATAAGATGGGGCCGCAGATGTTCCACCTAATGTAGAGTTGAACGGCAATGGGAGAAGACCTCTGAACCCATCATCTATCCATCTGACCTCTGACACGTACTCAGGAACAAAAAAAGAGGATGGGAAACGGTGCCATTCACTTCCAACACATAGGACAGCACCTATATAATGTGTAAAATGTACTAAAGTGAGTTGTATGTGAACAACTAATGCAACAGCTGACAAAACCTTCTGGAACAACAAAAGGTGAATTATGACAATATTACCAGTCGAAAACACCATCAAAGATGTTTTTGAGATGCATGCTCAACAAAATGAGACTCACATTTTGTCGGAAATGGAATTCTGAGAGTGTTCTGACATTAAGACTTCTTTCTACCTACTAACTGGAATTCAATGACTGAGAATGTTAGTTCTGGTTTTTCCTATGCCTTTGTTCATGCATGCAAGAGCATAATTTCTAGTTCCCTATAACACAAGTACACATTACACCAAGTCTGGACCAGTGGCTTAAGAGGAGCATGTCGATTATTAGGCAAGTATATATAATTTGGATCACTCCACTGACAACAACTGAATCTCAGTAGACCGAGAATGTTAGCTCTGATGACTGTCATTTATGGTTAATGGTTCCCCATGACACATTATTATGTCACACTAGGTGACCATATCTTCACCTACAGCTAAAGAAGAGCATATCTGATACCCAACTGAATTTGAATGAAACTTCCTCTAATATCAATAAAAAAGAAAGACTCCTTGTTTGGTGCAAAGTACATTTTTCTAACTAATCATATTTATTTTAGAACAAAACATGATAAAACTTAACTGATGAAATTGAGAGGACTTAATTATTATGCTTAAACTTAAAAAACTGTAGATGAGAAAAGGAAAATATAGAAGCCCCATATTCCTATGTCACAGAAATAAACAGCTGTGAGGCAATTCTACAATCTAACTCTTACATGGGTTCAATCAGTAGTGATTGGGATGCAGAATGGTTGTTCCGTGTTATAATTAATAAAGAAAAAAATGAAAAGTAAAAAAAGAACCTGAGCAATAAACCCTTAAAAGTTCATTCCATCTCTTCTACTTCATGTCAACGCCAAAACTAATAACCTAAGTTATGAAAGACCAGAAAGCGGGGGGTGTGATGTGGGTTGGGGAGGTTACTATCAGTTGAAAATAAGTTCACAGTTCGCAAGTACATAGAAATTTTGACGACAGATGACTGATGTTTGGAAGAGTTAATATTTTATGATAGAGATATCTCATTAGGCACAATAGGACAAAATGCACAGGATTTTTCACCTTCCCCTGCGTCATCATGGTGTTCTAAGTGCTTGTAAATCTCCAGCGGAGCTGAATAACCATTGGTTAAGGAAAATGTCCGAGAATGGGAGGCACACAGAATGAGTCCGAGTACCAGAGGTCGCAAACCTTTTGCTATCTGTACACGCAAAGCAAACGTAAGTCCTAAGCAGATTTCATTGACTCAACAAGATATTGTATCATGAATATGGAAGTTTTACCATAACAAGAAGAGAAGCATCATTGGGATTGTACTTATCCCGAAATAAATCAGGAAAGCTCTCAATGACAGCTGCAGCGGCAACACAAATAAGTGGATATATTGGATAAAGGAACCTGCAAATAAATAGGAAACTAACAAACATTACCAATCATTTCCATCACCATTAGGTTTACAACAAGCCAGTACACACACACACACTCTCTCTCTCTCTCTCTCTCTCGTCTGAATAAATCAAAAGATATCGAAGAAGTTCAACCAGATCATTATTTTAATTATATCCTAATCTCAGTCTGAGAACATAATATCCAGAAACCTGAAGTCATTGCCCATTCTGCTTCAGAAAATTTTGGGTTAGGAGACTTATCGAAATGCATACACATGTCTACCTTTCAAGGAGAAAGCAATGAGACAAAAGACAATTGTGCAGTGGTTTTAATTTAAAAAAGTACATTGATCCACTACATAGCCTTTGGCTCTTAAAGCTTGGGACATTACTTATATTTATGCAATACTCATTGAACTGATAAAAAATCATGGATCAAGGACAAAGATGTTACTACATAAGTTAAACCTAAGAAAGGATATCTAGAAAACATAAAGGCTTAATTCAAAGCTCAAGGTCAAAGGGAGGAGGAAAAAAAAAGCATACCTCTCTTCCTTGTGTGGCTGCAAAGACATAAAAGCTAGCCATATATACATGGGTGAGATAATGACCAACAACTCCGGAGCATACTTTTTCTTTGCGATAGGAAGGATTGCAAAGAAAAGAAGTGCAAGGATGAAACAAACATTGAAGTTGTTGAACCCATTCTTCAGGTAAAACAATGGCCCCTCAGTACCATACAAATGGCTCTCTCCACCACCTAATACATTATATATCAATAAATTGAGGACAGATGATGTCCACTTTCCATAGTAGTAGTAGTCAACAACAACTGACAAGGCCTGGAGAATTGCAGGAACATGTATAAGACAGTATTATATCATGGAAGAATACAAGAAAATTTGCAAAAGTAATAGCTATAACAATGGTTTTGACAGGTTTCAAATGATTTTAAGTCAAAGATGCATAAGATTGAATAGTTGATAAACTTAACTTACCACAAGAGCAAGAGAAGTTACAACACCAGACAGAAATGCAGGTTTAAACCTTCTGACAAGGGAGAAAATTGTAACTGGAAGAAATGCCAAGACTGAGAATGGCCACCCAAGAATGACTCCAGTGGCAGCAATTGCAACAGCAGCTGCAGGCTTCTCGAAAAGAAAAAGAGCAGATGATAGAGACATAGCATACATGGAGAATGAACTTGGCAGGAAACCTGTATGTGAAACAGAGTCGTGATTTAAAGAAAGAACATGATGAAAATTGAGGTCCCTAGTCCCTCATGTGTCTTTACAGCTGAAAAGTGAGAGTAACTAAAAACTTCAAAGTACTAAGATGCAGAGCTCCTCTCTTAAGAACCCATAGCCAGATAACTGAAAACATAAATATGATGAAGAGTAGAAACTATAGGAAAGTACTTGCAAAAGGCAAACTTACTGGTGCTAGCAAAGAAACAACCACTTGCCAAGCATAGCATTGCAAGTGTATATGAAGCAAGACGTTTTCCATACTTTCTGGAAAGCGCTACAACAAGAGAAGCATCTGCAATGACAGAGAGAGTACCAAGGAAAATTCTCACAGCATAGAAGACTCTCACCTGAAATTTTTTAAAGCATAAAGGATTTGGAAATGAGTGAAGGATATTCACTCTAGAAGAGTGAGTACAAAGTTAAAGGAATGGGAAGAGATATCTGACCTTTTCTTCACCAAACCACCAAGAAGCAGGCAAACCAACCAGGTTGTGGAAAATAATATACATATATGATCGCAGTGCAAATTTGGAACTGCAACATGCATAAAAGATGTTGGCAAAAATTAACATCAAAACCCTCAGAGACAACAAGATCTGCATAATCTCATGCACAACTAAGCAATATCTATGGAACCCAGACCACAATCCAGGACAAGAATTATAAGAGAAAAACAAAATGAATAAGTCTATCTCAGGAACTACTCTTTCTGAGGAAATTTAGTATATAAAAAGTACATAATATTAATATTCTAATCACGAATCTGGAAATTAAGATATGAGTAAAGCCAGAATGCACTTATGACAAAACCAACATGATAGCTCTTGCGCAACACACTTGTATAAAGATAGCAACTCTTTAATGTAATGACATCTTAGTAGTAGAAGCTAATAAATTGCATCCTCTTCGTGCATACCACCTTAAAAGCAAGGCAATATATCAAATACATTACATATATTTCATTCGTACATTATTTTCTCCACATCTTTCTTCCTCGATTTTCAAGGTGCTCATGCGCCATACAGCTAATAATATTAGGAAGCAAATTTTCAGCACCTGAAAGCAACACTATATCTATACACACCTCCATATACAATATATCAACACATCACTAAATTTCAGTAGTTGCAAAATAAAACTTAATAAATCAAATAGGTACACAGCGATCACAATTGACAGATAAAAACACGAGAAAATGAATTCACGTTCACCTGTATTCCCAAGTCTGGAAACCAGTCTTGTAGAGTAGGAAATGGAGTGGCTCCCAATAGTTGAAGACCTCATCGCAGTCGTGGATTATATTCGATGATGCGCTCATGTACCGTAACATTCCTAACGCTACCACCGGCAGGAACCACCCTAATCCCCGGTCTCCGTCGCCCGAAGGTTTTTCCGGCTTGTCCACCTTAGAATACGGAGAAGGAGACGACGTCGTGTGGAGATCCATCGGCGACGAGCGCCGTTGCCTCGTCGTTAGAGCCATTTGCCTTTTCTCTCTTCAGGAATTGCTTTCCTATTTCCTGAGAATTTTTCAGTGTTGATGCTTTTGCTTGCTTGTGTATGCGGAAATGTCAGTCGGGGCCTTTAATTTCATGGGCCAATCAAAACGGGTCGGGTTTGTAGGAAAATAAATACTATGTAATGAAATATCTCTAAATTAATAAATTTGGGGTCAGAAATAGGGATTAATTTATTTATTAATTTCTAGAGTAAATACATACACCTTTATTATATCAATTAAATTATGTAATTACAGTCATCAATTTAGTAATGTAAACAATAAAGTGTTTAATACAAAAATATTATGACAAAGATAATGATTGTTAAATTCCTTAATTTATAAAATTTCACAAAATTCCAACAATAATATATTTATTTTTATATGTCAATAATTTGAATATATATACACATATATATAAGTTCGTTATTGTACCCAAAAACATATTTTGTTAAATGTTATAGTATGAAAATTTTATATGAAATTTTATTATATTATTATTTTACATCATTATTGGGCCATGTAGTCATATAAATGTATTTTCAGAAAATTATTATCTAATTATATTATTAAAAAAAGTTTATATACTCCGAGTCAGACTGAAAATAATAATTAGATTTAAAAATTATTAATTTATCTATTATTAATTAAAATAGATCTAAAAATATTGTCCACCGTCTCACTTATTCATAAAAATATTACTTTTTTATTATTATATTCACACAAAAATTTATATGTATTGGATTCATCGTGCAATTAGATATACATTATTATTTTTTTAATTCAAAAGTTTACATAGTTACTTGAAAAATATTGATTATTACTTATTTAAATTTTTAGTTAAATAAAGAATATTTTAAATCGGGTGCAAAACGCAACCGATACAATATTTTAAATTAGATAGACAGCACAATCCGTACCCAATAGGTTTCCTCTTAGATTTTATGTTAATTTATTGGATGCCGATTATTCATTTTGTAATATTAATGTAACACTATACATTAAAAGATACACAATTTAGTTTATTTATTTATTTATTCGATTTCTCAAGTTCAAATTCCTTTGGACTAGAGTGGTTTGAGAGAGATCTGTGTTACGATTTCATGGGCTGGGCTGTACACCTGAAGGGGTATGGGCCTAAAGGTAACAGAATGGCCTTTAAAGAGAGCCCAACTAATGTAAACTAGGGTAGCCCAAACGGATTGGGCCTAATTATAAAATGCATGTTGATTCATACAAAGGCTGATTGAAATTTTGAGATAGTGGAACGGTCAGAAAAATCGTTGGCTGTAGTCGAAGTTAGCATTCTTTACTAAAGATCAAATTAGTTTCATCATGTATATGGAAAAATACAAATTTTATTATAACTCAAATAAAAAGTATATCCCAGCTATTTTCGTACTTAATATCATTAAATACAATTGTAAAGATAGGATTATAAATGAGAATAAGTCGACTAAATATAGTAATATTTAATATTATTTAAAATATTATCAAATTTCTAATTTTATTATATTTAAATTTGTGTGGTTATTATTCTGTCTTTATAAAAAATTTAAGTGAGTCAAACACTGGTATTTTTGCGTGGATATTAATTAATTATGTTAAGCTTGATAGAATTTTAATCTGACTCTTAACAACATCGTACTTTTTTTATATTTATTTTAACAAAATTTATTTACCAAACTCAAGCTCAAGGCGAACTTTAAATTTTTATCATATATAAAAATACATTTAAACTTGTTTCATATCATTATTAAAGAATGTTCAAACAAATTTGATCGAACAATCTCAAAAAAAAGCTACCTGGTTAATTGTCAACCCATTTATTACATTCAACAATAACATCTATATATATATATGTATGTATATGCATAATTTTCCTATTTCTAAAACACCTGAAGCATGTTGCAGAAACTGAAAAACACAAAACAGGCCAAAAACATGAACGTGAAGAAATTGATAACAGAGGTTTTATTACATCATAAGAAAGGCGCAGAAGTTAAAGATACTGATTCAGTCAGTGTTACCAATGAAAGGTGGCAGTGATCATCAACATTTGATCAAAGCCATTTGAGCATACAGTGCTGATCAAACACATTCATGATCTCGAATTATTTCAAAAATAAAGAAGAAGAAAGACTAAAAGCGATAGAATTAACCGGTGTTCTGCATTCCGGCAGCAATACCCTTCATGGTCAATATGAGGGTGTCCTCCAAACCAGGGCCGTAATCGCTCGTGGGGTTCAGCTTCACGAGTTCGTCTGCTGCTTTCGAATCCATGTATTCCCTAGAAATGTGGGGCCTCAGCTCTACATGGTAGCTAGGGTCACGGACTCGCTTCAACGTGTACGCCTGACAAACATTCAACGTTGTAATGTAGGAATCACGCAGTTTTAGCCGTTGCTTCAAGTATGGATCCCCCTCCAGAAGATCCTTGTGCCCAGCAATCTACAAACAGGGATACAAAAAAAGTCGTTTCAGCTAACATCCACTCCCTTTTTCCTTTTTTCTTTATTATCAAACGAGAGGCAATCTTGATACTCATTCAAATATACTTGAAATCACTATTGACCGTGTCCTATGTGGGTTCGGCTATCTGAATCATAACCCCATCGTGTTCAATCAAAGACACAGAGTCTTGTATATATTTAAGTGCGACATATCTTTTTAACAGTTTATTTTCAGAGCTTTCCTTTTTAGTTTGAGTTTATGATTCTCTAATTTCTACCCAGAGCATGGTAACACTTAAATATATATCGACGCAAAATTACCTGGAGAACAAGGGTCTTGGTTTCAACATAGTTGGACCTCAGTCGCTCTCCGAACGACCACAATTCTTGTGATACTAAGAGCTTGTCATACAATGCAGCAATACCGGGATCTCCCTTGGCAAAAACCATCTCAAGTAAGTCAATTGTGACTCTAAAGAAAGGCCACTGGTTATACATATCTTGCAGCATCTTGAGGTTCTTAGCATCCTTCTTTATGGCATATCTGAATGCTGCCCCAAATCCAAGCCAAACGGGAAGATGAAATCTGGTCTGCGTCCATGCAAAGATCCATGGAATGGCTCGCAAAGATTCTATACCCCCACTAGGTTTCCGTTTTGATGGACGACTCCCAATGTTCATTCGACCATACTCTAATTCCGGGGTTGCCTGATATTTACACACAAGAAAAGTTTTAAGTTAATTGATAATATTTTGAGTTTAAGAAAAGGAAGAAGTATTATTGAGTATTTATAAGTTACTTACGAGGCGAAAATACTCGACAAAACGGGGTTCCTTAAAGACAATCGAACGGTACTCCTCAGTGGAGATAACGGCAATTTCATCCAAAAGGGCCCGCCATTCTGGTTTTGGGGAGACAGGTGGATGCATTCCATGTTCTAATGTGGCAGAAGTATAACGTTGGAGCGTTCTAAAACACAAATGCTCTTCCCCGAATGATTGCTCGATAACTTCTCCCTGAACCGTCACACGGAGAGATCCATGCACAGTATCCGGTGGTTGAGACAATATAGCCAAATGAGTGGGGCCTCCTCCTCTCCCAACTGTCCCACCACGACCGTGAAACATTGTCAACTTCACTCCATACTCTTTAGCCACTTTGATAAGCTCTTCCTGAGCCTTGTACAGCTGCCACGCCGCCGACAGCCGGCCAGCATCTTTTCCGGAGTCAGAGTACCCGATCATGACCTCCTGCTTGCCATCGATGCGCTGTTTGTACCAATCGATCGAGAAAAGCCGTGCAACGGCAGCAGGTGCCGCCTCAAGATCGGCGAGCTTCTCAAAAAGAGGTACCACTCTCAACGGCTGCTTCACGTGGCATTCGCGTTGTAGAAGCTCAACAGCTAAGACATCGGATGGCGCCGTCGCCATCGAGATGATGTAAGCACCGAAGCAATCAGAGGGGAGTTCGGCCAAGACTTGGAATGTGTTGAGAACATCGGCAATTTCTTCAGTTTTTGGGAGATCGGGTCCGAAGAGGGGACGTTTGCTGGTGAGTTCGGACAGGAGCCATTCTTGCCTTTGTTCTTCAGACCAGTCTTTGTATGAGCCTATGTCCAAGTGTTTTGTAACAGCGTCTAGGACATCGGTGTGCCTGTCTGATTCTTGCCTTATGTCGAGCCTTACAAATGACAGACCGAAGGTGGAGATTTGTCGCAGGAAATCAAGAAGGCTACCGTCGGCTATTGGACGGTCGCCTGAAGCACAGAGAGATCTGTAGCAGAGTTCAAGAGGTTCCAAGAACTGTGTAGACATTAAAACTGGTTCAACATCATATAAATAAAGCCGAGAATTTTAAGTAATCAAAAAAAGAAATAAATATATAGAAGAGTACCTGCTCAACATTGGTGAATGTTGCCTCTTCTGGGATGTCAGATGTTGCTTGAGTCAATAAATGGCGAGTACGCTCACGTGTCAGATAAAGCTTATCCCTCACGTCACCTAGCATGACACGGTACGGCTCGGTTGGTGGAATTGTTTTCCAGAATTCTGCACAACAAGGACAATCAACATTCACAGAAGAGAGAGAGAATTGGACAATCAACCTCATTATAGAAGTCTGTCGATAGTATAAAGCATTCCATTGTTTTCTTCAAAAGAATAACAGTTACATGATGATAGATGTCAGTATATAAAGAAGAATATCAGAAAATATAACAAAATTTAGAGGTGACCTATGAAATGCTTTGCGTCTCTCCGTGAAGACCTGTGGAGTTCTTCAGCTCGGATTCGAAGCTCATCGTTACAACGCCACATGGACAACTGGAAATGACAATTATTAGAAGGCAAGAAACAATACATTTCATTGAAAGGATTAAGACGTGTGTGAGCGGTGGGTGGTGGTGGTGGGGAGCTGAACTGATTAAAGAGTACCTCAAACATGAGATCCTCTATCTGTGAATAGTACAAATTAGCAGCCATCATTCTGGCCAATAAGCAGACATCTCTAGTGACCTCAGGAGTCACCCTTGGATTGCCTGCAATTGATTTCCAAATACAATACAATAAGCACCAGAGATCATCATGCTGCTCCTCTCAGGAACTCAATAAAACGTTAAATTATAATAATAAATTTTGATCCACCACATTTGAAAAACTATATAAATTATGATTTTTTTTTTCAGAGACAAAGAGATATACCATCACGGTCTCCACCCATCCAAGAAGAGAACTGGATTAGAGGAGCATTATATGGGATGCGTTCATTAATCCCTATATTTTTAAGTGCAGTATCAACACGGCGCAGAAACTTTGGGACGCCCTTCCAGATTGTTTCATGGAAATAACTCATGCCTGCCCTCATTTCATCCTGGGGAGCAGGGGGTGTCCTACGGATTTCATCAGTTCGAAAAGCAGCTTGAATCTGGAAGAAAACATGATTAAAAAAAAATAAAAAAAATTAACAATCTGAAAAAGCTGTTTGCTTTGGAAATATGACATATACAGACATTAAATGTTCAGTAAGGCACACAAAACGTGAAAGAGAAAATAAGAACTTAAACTTAATTATAGTTAAACATATGATTCCACATAAACCAGTTCTCCAAATCCATCAGGTTGCATTTGGGTTGATGCATTTGAAATTCAGAAAGTTGATATGATATGATTTCAATTCAACTTACACCCAAATCACTCAAAAAAATAGTTCAAAATGAGGGAGATGGATTTCGAATCCACATAAATCCAAACAACCATCAAGATATTATGCATTTCAAATCCTTATATCCAAATGCAACCTAAAGGAATGCCTTAGTGCCACACAGAACTAAGAAAACACTGGCAGAAAGTACAAAACAAATACTAGACATAAGAAACAGTATCCTAATAATCCACCTCTCTCTGCAAAGCCTCATCAAGCTCTTGTTTATCATCAGGCGTAATGTCTTTGGCATATAACTGGGCCAAGCAATTCCGAATCCTGAATAACATATATTCAGCTTACTATTCAAAATTTGCGAAAATTGCCAAATAAAGATATATCATTGCAGGTATAATACAACCCTTGACAATATTTCCCAATATTAGAAAAACCAACCTTCCATGCTTTTGAAGCAACGATCTTCTAACAGACTGCGTCGGATGCGCTGTAAGGACCAAATCCACAGTCTGATTCTTCAAGGCATCAAAAACTTCTTGAGGAGACTTCTTCAGATCAAACACGAGCCTCTTCAGAGTCTCTTCTATGTCTGACTCAGTCGTTGCATTGCTTTCATCAGTATAATCTCCCTTCTTCTTCTTGTTCCTCCGACGATAAGCAATCTGAACCTCCTCGGCCAAGTTTGCCAAGTTAAGCATGTTAGAGAATGCTTTAGAAACAACAATGGAGTCTCCTGGATCCAAACTTGTTAAGACATTTCCGAGCTCCTCTAATTTTTTCGGATCCTGTTTGCCTTCGTACTCCGCAGAAAGCTCGTAACATTCTTGCACCTACAAGATGCAATTTACACCATCTTTTAGAAGATTCATTGTTTCCATAAATCAAATACTAAAACAAATGTTTAAATACCAAATTTTATGACATGGTGACACTTTAAATTGATGATGAATACTATGATACAGTACAATGGGAGACATATAGAAATCAACTTCTCAAAATGTAATCATCTTAAAGGAACCATTTTATTGCATAAACTCTACAAAGGTAGAGATTAAGGTTGCCCGAATTCTTGAAAGATCAAAATAATGAATTACATGTGAGTCACATGCATAACTAAATCATGAAACAACAGAAGGCTACTCCTCTGATTCTCTCTGGCTTGGTCTCTTTAGGACCAACATAAAACTCCAATCTTTACTTCCAAACTATCCCAATCAGATAGGTTTGTCTTTGACTCTTGCACCTAAATCTCAATGAATCACCCCCAAAAATTCATAAAACCTCTTCTTAGATGCTACACCTAGTGGATGATACCCGGTGTACAATCTGCCCTTTATTTACACAGAATCACACACACGAGTATGAGTAAATTAGCATAAAATATTCAAACATCAAGATCACACAATAATCAAACAAATAGTCAGTTGAAGCAAAACAAATCGAATCCCCAAATTTTATCAGGCACAACAACTAAATAAAACGCACCGTTTCCCTGAGATCTTCTCCATGCAGATCCTGAAGAATATCTAGAAACCGATCCAAAAGCAAAGCATCATACTCAACAAGCTTGTCATCATCAGACACTTTTCCAGGGGCCAAAAGCCTCAGCTGTGCATCAATTGATGCCATCTTCTCCAAATTTCTTGCGGCCATTATTAGGCCTTCACAGTTTCGAAAATCGGAAAGTACCCTGTAAAATATCAAGCGCTGATTTCACGATTTGTGAATGAATTAAAAATTGAGAACATATTATAACAACTACTTGAAACAAAATGCACTCGATAAGAACGTAGGAAATGGAGGGTTAAAGCAAATTAAAAAGCAGCTTTTCAAGCACAGCCATAACAAAAAAAATCACATGCAAGTATGCTGCACTATGAAAACGATATCCTCGTTTACCTTTTCTCAGTGGATCCCAGAAAATGATAGCTGATTTTGAAGTGCTCCTGATGGTGTACTTGAATCTGGATAACTGAGATTCTTCTATGGGAAGAAGGGGATCAGACAGTGAGTGGGCGGAGAGAAAGAGAGAAGAAAGAGAGTGTTGAGTGATCCAAAGACTTTGCCCCCGCCTGGCTATTTATAGTATATCGCAACCCACATGGGTGCAAAAGCAAAAATTAATTTTCTTTAGGATAAAATAATTAAAGTTTGTAACCTAATTCTATTTTGAGCAGTGCACTACCACGTCGTTATTGTAACTTAAATACTCCCAAGATGGTAATTTTACCGAAAATCACACCTTCCTATTCTAAATTATAAAAATATTAATCCCAACAAGTTAAATACATATTTAATTTACAGTACTATTTATTTAATTAAGATATATTATTTAAACAATATTTTTTCTAATTTGTTATTTTAAAAAAATTAGTAATATTTTCAAGTTCAACGAATAATATTATAGATTTGGTATACGTTACATTCGATGTACTGAAAACTCACTCAATATTTGTATATTTTGCAATTTAAACTATTTTTATCTAAAACACTTTATCACCTAAAATTTTCATCAAAGTTTATTATCTTTAACGACACAAGTATATTTCACACTCGACTATTAAAGACACTGTTGTCACTATATCCTTGGATAATTTGGTGGGCAAAAAAATTTTATTTCATGAAAAATATATGAAAAAATAACAATATCATGTTATTAAAAAGACAAGATACGTTTTCATACAAATAAAGACCGAAAGACATGAGAAAAATAATTTTGTTTTCTTTTTTTATTTATGGAAAAGCAGGTAAAAAGTATTATTGGTATTAAAACAAATATTATTTATTTTTAACAAAAGAAAAAAATACTAAATAATATTTGCAATTTAGAAGCAATTTTTAAAAAAATAAAAAATTTCAAAATAAGGCATCGAATACAATTTTATTCGCACATTCCTCAACCCCACTAACATAATTACGTAATTACATATCCTCCAAATTATTAAATTGTTACCAAACAAAGATTCTCTTCTTGAATGCCTTTTTCAGCCACAACCACCCATCTAATATTATATATTTTATAAATAAATAAATAAAAAGAAAAGGAAAGAAAATACCCCAAAAAGAGAAGCAGCATGATTCATAACACCTCCACCAGTTATCGTTCATAACTAGATGCCTTTCATGCACTTTAATAAGGTTGCTTAAATGACCTTGTAGATATTTGTGAAGAAGTTCTCGTCTTAAAAAAGGAATTGTGTTTTTAAAATATTTTTAATTTATAAAAATTAAATTTATTTTAAAAATTAAGGTATTGTTTTATTAGTTAACTAGCGTGATGACCTGTACGATGCACAAGAAATATTTTTTATTATATTTTGTAATGTAAATATATACTTAAATTATATATATATATATAAAGTGGACGAAATCATTCAAGCATATAAATTCAACAATAATATTGAATTTACGAAAAAATTATTTTTAAGAATCCAATTTTAATATTGTTGGATAAAAAGAAAAAAATATAAAATATAATTTACACAATATCAAATAAATAGACAAATAAAAATGTACCTAGTATTCAAGAATCAAACGATTGTACGTGAAAAATTAGGTAGAAAATGACATGTATTTCAATTCATTTATGACTAATTAAAATGAAAATATTGATAAACATCACATTCATAATTTATGGAAAGATTAATCAAATCAAATATTTTAGCAACCAAGATTTACCAAAAATAATGATTTGTACAAAACATGTCTTAAATAATAGATAATAAATTACTTTTTATTAAGAAACCTCGGTCTAGGCGGGAAAACGAAAAAAAAATCAATTTACTTTTATATATATAGATAAAAAAATACCATTGTACTACATAAATATATTATATATAATTGAATAAGTTAAATCAATAAATAAAAAATTATATAAATATATATATTTATAATTTTTAGAAGATTGTACAATTATCTAATTGATCAAATATAAAAAGTTGGACTCTAAAAAAATAAAACCCTTTTCTAAAACATTGAACTATTATACTAATATATGTATAGTAATGATATTGTATTATACAACACGTGATGAAAATTTCTATTTTTAAGAAGCGCCACGCAACTTGAAATTAATTTAAAGATACAAAATAATTCACTCTTCTGGATTTTTTGAACCAACATGCGGGAAGCTTTTTAACTACAAATTCACAATATGAATCCAATTACATGAGAACTTGGTCTTTAAGAAAATGTTTGTTTATGGTTGGGATCTTGTTGATTCAATTGTGTTTGTAATCCGATTTTTTGTTTAAGTTGGGTAAATCTAATTCTACACTATTTTTTTCCAAAAGAACTTACTTTCTCTCCCTCTCTTTTTCTCTCTCTCCACCCCAATTCTTTTCTTTTTCTCTTCCTATATCTCTCTTCTCGAATCATTTCACAATTTTCAATAGTCATTACACATTCATTTAATCATTATAAATAAATTTTTATTACTTTTGAATAACAATATTACAAATTATGTTATGTTTAATTTAAAAATAAACACAAAATTTATATTATTTATATAGATTTCACACTCAAGAATAAGACCTCAACAATGCTCCAAAATAGAAAATATATACAACTCCATTAGTGAGGAAAGTCGACAGTCGACTCCACATCAATAAGAAATAAAAAGATCTGGAAAAAAAGGAAAATATTTGTTTGTTGGATTATATTTTAATTTTAATTATATATAAATTAAGTAAAGAAAATGGTTAATTATTAAATTATACACTTATTCCTTCCCCTCGTAGAGATTCATCATTGAGGACTTCAATTAAATTCATTAAGTTTTATTATTAAAAAATGGTGTTCTAAAGTAATATAATCAATAATATACATATCTATATCTTATATATATATTAAAACAAAATGATTTTTTTCAATTCCGTTTTCCCGCATAAACTTTATTATTTATTTAGAATAATTACATTATTATTAAATTAAAATTAGACATTTTTATTCTAAAAATTTTGATTCGATTTCAAAATTTAAATTTTTCCACAAATTTATGTGTTTCAAAATTAGATGATATCAAGATGAATATACTGCAATATTTAATACATGATTCGAAATCTATATATTTTATCGAATATTAATCAAATCACTGAATTATGAAATTAAAAAAATATATGAAATCTAACAAATATATGACTCAATTTTCTCGATTCATTTTATAAAAAAAAAATTACATATATATATAAGTAAAATTACTTTTTTAAATTTTGTTTTTTCGACCTAAATTTCAACCATATAAATGTAAAACTATATATATTTATACAACTCTTTTAAGATACATTATTACAATTTAATTGAAGAGATTAATATCAACAATCTTCGGAAGTTGCTTAGTTTCTATTGCTCAACATAAATAAATTCGAATTTTAAAGAACTTTTGTTAATTCATAATATATTACAAATAAGAAATAAATTGGTTAGGAACGTGAAATCATTGTAGTTTCATTATATTATGGAAAATCATTAACAAATTTTCTATAATTAAACTATCAATTATTTAAAATCACTCAATCGCGTGGATAAAATATTATTTTGCCAAATATGAAATTAAATTTTCAACAATCTTACCATAATTCAAAATCATTTCTCATTTTTGTCTCTCTCTTCTTTCTATATATTTTATCAAAATTACTATTAAATATTTTAAGGTCTCTCATTTTTGTTCTCCCTCCTCTTGAAGTGTTTTGCATTTTCTGTTTTGAGAAAATAAATGGTAAGAAATGTACGATAATATGTGTCATATTTCAATTGTCACAAAAGCCTACACTCATCAAAATATTATTTTTAGGTTAATTTTATTTTAAATTTTTTTTATTCACCTGTTGCTTTCAATTTATCATAAACATATTTAATTTTCTTAAATATTTTTTCTTTCTTATTTTTAAACAAAAAGTTCGTCCATCTCTTTCATGTTTCGTTTGATTATTCTTGTGATTTTCTGTTGAGATCTGCTAATTATTTTGACGTATAAGCACCGTGCGATTTTTCATTAGCTTTCAAAGTATTTGTTTCTATCAAATTTCAAATTTTTGTAATATTATTACATTTAATTAGAAATTTGCAAAATATTTTTATCCTTAATTTGACTATGTAATTGGCAAATTTTACGAGATCTGTACAAATCTTTATTTTCTTTAATCTGCTGATATGACTTTTGTTTTAAAAAAATTAATATGATTCAATCTTCTATAAATCATGGATATCATGCTTATCAATTTGTGAATGAGGCAAATTCTAATAGAAGAAAAGACGAAACATAAAATTACAACAAATTTCTACTCATTATACAAAAAAATAATCACTGTATTACAAATCTACCCCTTCTATAATATACTATATAATTTGAATATATGATTATATTACAAAATATAAGAAAACAATATCTTCTGTGCATCGCACAGGTCTCACACTAGTATATATTAGAACAAAATGACTTTTTCCCATATTTATTTTCCCGCCCAAACTTTTGTACTAAATGTGGCAAACTAATTTAGAAGAAATTTTTGTTCATAATTGAAATTCAGTTCCTTATATTTTGGAAAGATTTCGTTCATTTTATTTCACAAATTTAGGATATTCAAAACTTAATATTTTGGAAAGATTTCGTTCATTTTATTTCACAAATTTAGAATATTCAAAACTTATCTAATAAATAAAGTAAAAAATCAGTGAAATATATCAAAACAGCTAATTTTATGCATTCCAAACATTTAGGAAAATCAAAACTAACCTAATATATTTAACAAATACACCGTGAAATAATAAATCAAGATAGCTAAGTCAATAAATAAAGCACAAAATCAGTGAAATATATTAAAACAACTATTTTATGCATTACAAATATTTAGGAAAATCAAAACTAACCTAATATATTTAACAAATACACTGTGAAATAATAAATCAAGATAGCTAAGTCAATGCATTACAAAAATATTGAATACGTAGATGCAAGAAATATACCAAATCCAAAAATATATGAAGCAGATTTCCTATTTACTCAACAAATTTAGGAAATTCAAAATTTGAATTATTTTGAATCCAATTAAACCCTAACTCAGATCATTATAAATATTAAGCCAACTTATTATCATGTTACCTCACAACTTTTATTTTAGGTTGAATTTTCTCGGATTTCACAAACAGGTTCTCGGTATGACGCAATTATTTAGCTTGATTAAAGATGTGGAGCCAAAAACAACTCTATGGGCATTGAAAATTCGTCTGGTTCGTGCCTATGATGTTTCTGCATTCGAAGATAAGAATAAAATCTTTAGCTATGACTGTGTTTTTCGTGATTGCAAGGTATATGTGTACAATATTTCAATAAATGAATTATATAAGAATTTATTTGTTATCTTTATTACTATGTTATTGACTTACGTTAACCTTTTACTTTTGAAGGGTGACACAATTCTCGGATCTGTTCGATCTCCGCACATCAATACTTTCAAACCACTACTTGAGGAAGGAAAACTTTATGTCATTAGGAATTTTATGGTATCAGCAGAGGATATTAAAAAGAAATTCAGGGTAGCTACTCATAAGTATAAATTTAATTTTTGGGGTAAGACAAGAGTCGTTGATTTAGACGATTCATCTTTTCCAAAAAACATGTTCCATATTAAGCCTTTTGAGTGGGTTCAAGGTTTAGGCAAAGAGAATGAAACTATTCTATTCGGTATGTCCCGTGTTATGCACATAATCAAAGTATTTTATCCAATTGTATTCTTTTTTTTTGTGGTATACTACTATGTTATAAAAGTATTTTATATTTTTTGATTGTATATTGTTATTGATGAGTTATTTGCCTTTGTATGTATAATGTTTAGATGTCATTGGAAGAGTTTCTTCTATACAAACTCCTAAGGATATGCCCACTAAAGATGGTTAAGCACGAATGATGGAGATAGATCTTGAAGATTTGAAGTAATATATTTAATATTTATTCAGATATTACAATTATTTCACAAAACGATACTGATTTTTTTTAATGTAGGAATAATAGATTGACGTGTACACTCTGGAGCGAGTTCATTAGTGTGCTCCTTTCCTTTTTGAGTCGAGTACAACTGATGTTCTAGCTAGGTACCGTAGCTCTTATGTTGAGAGTCAGGTAATTTATATTTTGTAATGTTATTTTAATATTTTCACTATTTATCGTACATTACTTAGCTGATTTAATTAATTTGATAGTCAGTTCATTTGTATTTTAAAATTTTATGTTACTTTATAGGAATCAAATCTTATTTCAATGCTGCATAGAAGATTCATGGATAATGAGAAGGTAAGATATTTTTTGTCCACATATATCTAACTGTTCTTCAATAATTAGTTTAACAACCTAGATAACAAGTTTAACTTAATATATATATATATATATATATATATAAATATTGCAAGGTCGATTATTCTGAGGATGAAGTATCTACTCCTCAAAAGAAAAATAAAGGAATTAATGTGGATGAAGAAAGTAATGGAAATAGTCCTTCTTTCTATTATGATGGAATTGAGGAGACAACAGTGAAGAGGAAGTTGATGGACGAATTTTCAACTATGGCAAAAAAAAAAGGAGAAGCCAATTATTATAAAACAAGAGAATGATTGAATCCGTCTACTGGATGATTATGTAATACTACCAATTCTATTTATGTTTCTTTTAATGTCTTTGTGATTTTACTCCATACTGGAGTTACTTTGATGGATTTATCTAAGATAGGATTTTTATATTTTTATTATTGAAATCTCTTTTGTTGGATGGTTTATATTATTATTTTTAATGAAGTTATTTTTTGTCATTACAAATGATGGGTTTGGTGTTTTTCTGTGGAAAATTTTGTAATGCAACAGATGAAGGAACTTAATATGGTGGAAATTTAAGCGAAAATATATTTTGTATCACAATTTTGTTTTTCCGCCTAAACTTCATCACTTAATTTATAATAACTATATTATTATTAAATTAAAATTTAACATTTTTATTCTAGAAATTTTAATTCGATTTCAAAATCTAAATTATTCCACAAATTTAGGTATTTCGAAATTAGATTATATCATGATGAATATACTGCAACATTTAATATATGATTCAAAATCTAGATATTTTATCGAATATTAATCAAATTACTGAATTATGAAATTCAAGAAATATATAAAATCTAATAAATATATGATTCGAATTTCTCAATTCATTTTATCAAACCAAATCAATATATATAAGTAAAATGATTTATTAAAATTTTATTTGTCCGCCTAAATTTCCACCAAATAAATGTAAAATTATATATATTTATGTAACTCTTTTAAGATACATTATTTCAATTTAATTGAAAAGATTAATATCAACAATTTTCAGGAATTGTAGTTTCTGTTGTTCAACATAAATAAATTCAAATTTTAAGAAAATTTTGTTAACTCATAATATATTTAAAATAAGAAATAAATTTGTTAGGATACTAAATCATTGTAGTTTCATTATATTGTGGAAAATTATTTAAAAAATTTCTATATTAAGCTATCAATTATTTAAAATCACCCAATCATGTGGATATAATATGATTTTGTTAAATATGAAATCAAATTTTCACTGATCTTACCATAATTCAAAATCATTTCTCATTTTTGTCTCTCTGTTCTTTCTATATTTTATCATGATTATGCTAAATGTTTTAAGATTACTGTTTTTTGTTCTCCATCCTCTTGAAGTCTTTTGCCTGTTATTTCTTTAATATGTGTCCTATTTCAGTTGTCACCAAAGCCTACACTCTTCAAAATATTACTTTTAGATTTATTTTATTTTTAGATATAGATTATTATTATTATTATTATTATTATTATTATTATTATTATTATATATATGAAAGTAAAATGACTATTTCCAATAATATTTTCCCACTCAAATGTACTTTCTAAAAATATAATTATATATTACGTAATAAAGTATGATTTTTTAAATCAATTTTCGAAATTAAAAATAACTAAATAAGCCTATAAATATTGAGCACTTAATTTTATCAAATAAAATTAGAATTTGGTTGATTTTGGCCAATAAAATTGCAATTTGAATAACAGTTGGTATTTGAATAAGATTTGGTAGGTTTAAAAATTAAATCATGTTAACTTTGAAACAATAAAACTTTATTTTTTCAATCTTCAAATTCTACAAATATTAGAACATAAAAGTATCACTATTTGTCCTTCTCTAATAAACTCCTCTCTCTCTCATTTTTTTTTAAAATCCTTAATCTTCTATCTTGGTTTCTCACAATAGACCACCACTATATGCTGCCGCCACTCTCCAACGGGATATTTGTTGTTACCACTCACTCACACTAAATTCTACAATATATCATATAACTTGAGTATATACTCATATTACAAAATATAATTAAAAAATATATTATGTGCAACGCACATGTCTCGCACTAGTATATTTATATTTTAAAACAATCTTTATTAAGATAGAGGGATATTTTATAGTTGTTATATGCTTTAAAATGACATTTAAACTAATTTGTTATTAATATATTAATATATATTATCATATAATAAAAATCTAATATTATATGTGTATATACACAATAAAAATTACTACATCAAACTTACTGTCAAATTTTGGTCTTTTGTGAAAATCAAATAGACTATTTAATTTATAAAAAAGAATTCAAGAAAATAATAAAATAAATAAGGGTGTGGCTATTCATACTCAAAATCTATAAAACATACCTCATAATAATTATGATAAAATTAGATATAAATACGTTGACTAAAATATCCTTATATATTTATATATTTAAAAATAATTTTATTTTATTCTTTTTTTATTTTTTCTTATTCTCAACTGCAGAACCCCCAATTTACAATTTCTTCTTCTTCTTGATGTTTCTTGAATATAGAAATATAAAGTTATTCTGAAATTGCAGATTCATACTCGTTGGCTTTACTTTTATTATCTTCTATTTATTCATGTGTGTTGAATATAGAAATATAAAACTATTCTCAATGTTTCCAAATCTGAAACATTTCACCACGAAGGCCAAATATTATAAGCAACACACACTTAACACTATTCTTTGAACGCTATTTCCCCAAACTTAATTTGGTTAAGAATTATGTGTAAAATAGTTCACATACACAAATACACACACACACACACACATATATATATATGTATATATATATTAGGAAAACAATTTTCACCATCAGATGGGTATTTAAATTTGAAAAACAGTCTAAACAAAATTTCCACCATTTCCTTTTCATCACCAGTCTTGAGTCCTTAAACTTATACATGGCCACAACCTGCAACAAAGTATCAACCCACCGGGCCAAACCTATTATAATTTGACACACTGTTCTGCAACAAAATAGGTAAAATATCAGAAGCATATATATATATATATATAGTGCTAGAATATGATGGAATTATTTCATAAGAAATATAATTTTTCTTGTTAATCTTCTTGTGTTATACTAATATTTTTTAAAAAATACTAATATCAGAAACATAACAAAGATATAAATAATGAGAAAAGTGAAATAAATATATTTTTTTTCTTTTTTTCGGTTTTTGGGTAGAAAACGGAGGAGATGGAGGATTGAAAAATTGCGGAAAGAAATTTTTTTTCCTATTTTGATTTGTGAATTTATGTTTTGCGGTTTGGGATACTGATTTGTTTTTTATTTATTTTTTATTTTTTAATAAAAAGGATATAATAGGTATAATAAGGTATATTTAATAAAAAAATTATTATTTTTAACTTAAATGTATTTAAACTTTGAGATATAATAAGAAATTTTGAGAGTATAAATAACCGCACCCAATAAATAATTGGACTGTGCAATAAAAAATGAGCATTATTGGAGTTAGGCAACTCGGCAGTTAATTTAATTTTTTCCAAAAAAAAAAAAAAAAAAAGTGTGGAGATCCTCTTTTTAAGGATCAGATGTTTGGATGATGCAGTCGATAACTGATAAGTGGATTCAACGGTCGGTGCCTCCTTATAATAAAAGTCAATCCTGACCGTCCTAAAAAAAAAGTGTTAGTTTACAAATAAACTAATATTAAATCTGTAGTTTATAATATATATTATAATATAATAATAAAATTATTGAATAATGTGTATTGTTTTATTTTGTGTTATTCAGATGTATTGTGTGAAGGATTATCATCCACATGAAATAAATTAATAATCTTACAAAATTAGTAATGTAAAAAGTTTTAATGATATATTAAATAAAATATCTCATAATTATGTTTAAAAGTGTACTGGCGGAATATTTTTAGAAATAAAAACTGACCAAACAGCTCAATCAGTGATCCACCAACCGATGAAAACTCTTATACAAAAGAAGATAGAATGCCCGGGAAAGAATATGAAGAGTGGCTTTCTCATGGCTTTAAGCAAGGTAGTCGTCCGTGGTCTGCTACTAGCCTAAGACCTAACTCGCTTTTTTTTTTTTTTCTCTTCAATACCATAATATCCCAATTAATTTAATTAATAATATTTGTATATTTAAAAAATAATATTTTATTATATTAGATGTGGTATGAATATAAAATTATAGATCATAAAAATAAACTAGCGATAAAAATATTATAAAATCATAAACGAACTGATCAATTTTCGATTACAATTACAATTCTGATAAAATAATTAAAATTAAATTTAACAATATACCAAACTGTGAACAACGGTCAATTTTCGAGCCCTGAACCGTGCCAAAGTCTAATTATCAACTGTGATTTTATTGAATCTTGAAAAGCATATACTAGTCAATATTCGAATCTTTTTTAATCGTTACAAAATGGAGAATTAAGCATTGACTGTTGACTTAATAGCTACTACTGACAGTAACTAGCACAAAATTAGGGCCTTCCCAATAAGTAAAGGGTTTGAAACTTTAGAGGACGGTTGTTTTTCAGGCCCAAAATCCCCTTTTAACATGACAACGAAAATGCTCGCTATTTTTAAATTTAAATATTTTCATCGTATCATAAAAAAATAGGAATTTTGTACATTTTTATATATCAAACTGCCATATCACTTTTACTTGTCCAAACTCGTACACATAATAGTTATGTGCAGAACTTAGGAAAAATATTTTTAAAATAAACACACCACAAAAATTACTTTTTACACTATTTTAATTTTATAAATATATTTAGATATAATATAAATGATAAATATACTTTTATATATTAATAAACATAATATTATTATTGTTGTTCTTCATTCTTGACTAAAAAAACACACACATCAACCATATATTCAAAGAAATCGAAATAAAATGTAAAATATGTTGTAAGTAATTAATAATATACCATACAATAGAAATGAGATAAAAAAATATATTAAATATAAATATTAGACAAATAAATCATATATTTTATGTCAAAAAAATAAAACCGCGCATATGTTCGGCCAACCAAAACCGAATATAAAATATGGTGTTCCGCAAATTAAGACCGGACACACATCATAGTGTTTGGCCATAGTTGGCCAATCGTCATATTTGGTGTTCGGTCCTGCTTAGCCAAATGTGTGTGCTACAATATTTAATTGTCTAATAGTTTTAATAATTGTATTTTCTATATCATTTGTAATTCTACTTTCCATTATCGATTACTTACAAAATATTTTAACTTTTATTTTGATTCTTTTGAATATAGGTTAATGTTGAGCAAAAAATAAAGAATATCAATAATAATAATATTAATGTTTATTTAAAAGAAAAAAGTTAAATAATATTATTTATGTCATTCATATTCTAATTAATTTTATTCACAAAATCAAAATGGTGTGAAAATATGGTGTGTTTAGCAACACCCATATTTTTATAGTACCATACAAAGTATATGAATTTTACGTGCTGTCCCATCTCACTTTAAAAAAAAAAATGTCTCTTCACTTTAATATATATATACTAATTTTTCGCCCGTGCAATGCACAAGATAAAATATATTTTATTACATAATAAAATATTTATTATTCATATAGAATAAAAATAATAAATATTTTTTTACATTATCTCAAATTCATATAAGTTGTAATCCAATTTTTTATTCATACCTAATACATATTTTAAATTAATTCATAAAAAAATATTTCATAATTTAAATATAATATTTTATTTTGATATATACAATACTTGTATCAAATTGAATATCGTAAACAAACGATTAATACAGTATATCACATTTAAAAAATGAATTTGTAACAAAAAAATTATTTGAATTTTAAAATTTTAATTAGAAAGAAAACTACTTTTTTTTTTATCTACATATAATTTCTTAAAGATATTTTTAAAGTAAAAAATATAAAAATATTTTTTAAGGTGACTTGTATCTTTCTAGCATATTTTTAAGAAATTTTCTATTATAGTAAATATAGATAGATTTTTGTGATTATGACATATGCCGATCGTTATTTGCAGCATTTCCATTTTTATATTAAATAAAAATAAAGACAAAGATATATATTGTATCATTCTTTTTGTAGCAAATGATAAAAGCTATTGACTCCAAACATGGTCAAGTTATAAATACATGATAAGCTACATTGATTTTGTAATCTAAGCATTTAAAATTTTGAAAAAACGTGACATCCGACGTGTAAAATTTGGCGGATGTGTTGCAATTTTGGGATAATACGTACAAAGTCAAACTTAGGCGTGATCCTTTGACTTTGAAAAATATTGATAAGTTAGGGAAATTATTGCTCGCATGGCTTATTAAATCACACTCCTGACATATCAATTATTGTGTGGTTGACCAATTAATGCTTTATTTTATTATTTTTTATATTTTTTTAAATATATTGAAAGTCTTATCTTCCATCCTTTTCAACCTTATAAATGGATCCTTCCTCAAATGCCAATAAATTTTATTTTTTTATTCTTTTATATTTCATAATTGATAATTATTGCTACTATAAATTAAGTCCAAGTTAACATGTTAGGCTTGGTCAAGAAATGGCTTTAATAATTGCTACATTAACTTAAGTATTTATAATAAATACTAGTCTTAATTGGAAATTAAATAAATATATCACAAGCTTGTATAAATTAATAATATAGGTATGCTTTTTCGAGTTAAAAAAATAAATCCGAATTCTTTTTCCCTTATATTTTGAGTACTTACTGCACAAATGAACATACGGTATTTACTCTTTCTTAAAGTAATTCGTTGGGAAGGTTAGCCATGATTCGGGGCCTTGTGCTACCCCATAAGCTCTTTCAGAATACAATTTTTCAATTTTGAATCACAGCCAACTTTTCGATGAAAGATTGCAGAGGATTTTTACTAATTGGATCGCACAATGTCCCAATCTTTTCAAAATCAATAAGTAAAAGTTTAGATCTCAAAATAAAAAGTAATTTATCTCTTCTCGATGTTGCATTGCAAAATACGCACCTACATGAAATGTTAAGCGAGAGTGAGAAAATGTTGTAAGATTTTATGATTCTAAAAATACTTGCTAAATGTACTTTGGTCATTCAACCTCGAATAAGATAACATATTTATAAAAGAACGAACTCAATAAAATAATTGCAATTTAAACACGGAGTATCTGTAAATAGATTCAACTTTAGTGATAAATTTGTATAGTTTACCAATAATTTGCTGCTGAAGAAACTTCATTCATATACTTATATCTTTTTTAATCAATTTTAAAAAATAAATCTACCCAACTGAATATATTTAACATAAATCTTCAAAATATTCACCTGGGCTGGGCCCTTTCCTGTGGGCCGGTATTCGAATAATTAACAACAATTTATTTAGAGTAATGCGCCACAATCCAACAAGATATTCTTTCAAGTTTTGCTCTTTTTAATATGGGCTTGCCCCTACAACAATTGGGCTAAAAAATACTTCCAAATGCGAGATTTGGATTGTTTGCTATTAATAGAACTAGTATTGACTTTGTATTAAATTAAAATATATATATATACATATTTAAATAAATAATGTTGAGCAAATTAATATCTAAGAATATGTTTAATTTATTGAAAAATTATGTGAAAAATATTATTTTGTATAAAAAAATCATTTATTGAATCTCAAAATAAGTCTTGTTTTTAAAATAAATAAATTAATTGTATTGCAATTAATCATTTAATAAGTTTTTTCAAAAATATTAGTTAAGATTTATTTGCAGCTCAAATTTAATATACAATAAATATTCAAATATAATCCAATTAATCTATAAAAAATTATTATATTTCTTGAATCAAATATCTCATTATAATATATATGATATAAGTGTAAACTAATAATTATAAAAATATTATTTTAATATATCATACGTAAGAAATAGATCAGAAATGAAAAAAGTTATCTGAATTTTAACAAAATAAAAACTATTTTTGGGAAAAGAAAAAATAAATTCAAACAATTAAATGTTATCACATTATATTCCAAAATATTTATGTTAGTTAGAAACTAAAATTAAGTGAAAATTATAAACTTAGAACGTTTTATTATTATATTAGTATAAATTTGTGATTCAACTTCAATAAGCAAACCAATTGTCAAGCATGTTAATAGACCTATTGAAGTTGTTTTCTATTGGGCCCATGGTATACAATCATGTATTATTACATAGCTAACACACTAGGAGGCCTATTGTAAGATCGTATGACAAATATTCCAAATGTATCGTAATGAAATTTCTTAATAATTTTATGGTAAAACTTGAAGTTCGATTTCAATTTTGATTTTTTACACATCTTGAAATCCTTTACAAATTTTTTTGGTAAAAGCCATAGTTCGATTTCTCAATTTCCAATTTTTCTGCATCAAACACGAGAAAAATAGGAATAGGTAAAAAAAATTCTAGCAATTTGATCAAAGATTGAAATAGAATTATAGAACCAAACCAAACACCATAGAAGGATAAGAAAAATAATTGTATACATTGACTTACAATTTTCCAAATAAAATCACACTATTTCATAAAGAGATATCACTTCAACTGTATGTAATATATATGCATATATATATATATATATATATATTCTCACACTGAATCAAAATCACACTATTTAATTCTAATATAGGTGTTGGGGGATTTGATTTGTAAGTAGAAAACCAACCACTGAATCAAAATCGGTAGGGGTGTTCAAGGTTTGATTGATTAGTTTATATAAATATTCTTTAATAAAAGAAATATCGATTATATAATCAATTAATATTAAAAATATCCAAACTAAAGCTATTCTTGAAATGGTTTTGTTTGATTTGCTTTGATGAATATATGAATGAATAATAATTCAACAAAATTAAATACTTTATAAAAATAATATAAAAATATTGCACATATCTTCACATAGGCCAGTCGAGATTAAGGTAATAACACCCACCCACCCACACACACACACACACATATATATATATATATAGAAATTCGATATATAACTTATAAAATCTAAAAGTTTTAGTATACTTTAAAGATTATAGATATAGTTTGATTTTATTGAATTTTAATTTTTTTCAATCTATAGCCAAACCAAAAAAAAAATTGTTTTATGCAAATTTCAAAATCATAATTATCCATAAAACTATCTAACCCGTGAATTTTGATTTGATTGAAATGAATTAATATGATTCGACCTATTTTGTAAAATTTTGTAGAACCCTATCCATTAGAATCTGAACATATAATATAATATTAAATGGTCGCCTAAAAAAAATTATAAAAAAAGTATCATTTCGACATTTATATAATTTCTTCAATATGGTAAAATAATGCAGAAATTTATAATTTTCTATTATTTATTCTCTAATGTAAAATTAGTTTAATATGGAATTTATATCTTAATTAAATAAAAAATATTCCCTAATTACTATAACCATAATTATAAATTCCTAAGCAAGCAAAAAACAAAAATATAACTAATGAGCAAGATTTGTCTAAAATTGGATAGAAAAAACCTTAGCAGCAATAAATTGAATAATTGGGTGATTAGTGGGGACTAATGACTAGCTAAGCATTGAATATTAACTTGGATTGGCCAATCAGAGCAAAGCATCTACATTTATATCTAAATGGACTTTATTGGAAAATTAGTCCTATTTGATTAATGCTTTTTAACAAATCTTTTTTCCAGATTATGATTTATTGGTGAAATTTGATTGTGACATTTTGAAATTTCTAATAGGATAAGTAGGTTATTAATTAATCCAGTTTAGGGTCCCTCTCTTTCTGCTGGTCTTTGGATCGATGCTAAGAAGAACTACGATATTTGCTCGAATAAAAGAGTGAGTTTCTTGTATATTGGATTATCGTGCACTCGATCTAAAATATTACTTATTTAACTAAAATATTATTAGTTTTTTTTAAGGTAACAAATTAGTAGAAATAATTTTCGAATAAATTAGTAATGTTTTTTAGTAAATGAAGTAATATTGTAGATCATGTTGTACGGTGCACCCGATGTATAAAAATTATAGATTCTTACTTATACGACTTAAGTTTTTCACTGTAGTCATTTGAAAAATTAGACTACTAACGCTACTGCTACTGCTACTGTTGTTGTTGGTGCTCGACAAAGATATTAAATAAGTTTGAACATATTATCCATTTGCTAAAATCTAAAGTTAAAGTCAAATTTGATAAATAAAATTCAATAAAAAAGTGTAAGAACATCAAACTATGTGAGTTTTACTCGTGCTTAAGTCGATTAAATCTCGTTCAAGATTGATTCATTTGATGATCAAACAAACCTAAGCCCTTATTTGTGCTGGGTTGGGCCCAATCAGATGAGAGATAAAACCCAAATATTTGTTTGTTTTCGGTTGCAGATGGAAAATTGAATATCATCCCCAATCCAAACTCTACTAATTGTGACTGATATGTCATTTCATCATTTTACATATTCCTTTCTCTTTCTACTGATGTAACATCTATGGTTCTCATCATATCCTACTCCATTCAATACAAACATATTTTCTTACTATTCATCTACAATATAATTTTTTTGAATGTATCCATCCGAATGTGCTACAAACACTTACATTTCAGAACAAACAACTCCTAAATATAATATATTTAAAAAAAAAAACTTAAATACTAATATATTATACTCTGCTCGACTCATTTACAGAGCTAAAGTGCACAACTGAAATAATAAACGTTAATTGGAAAATAGTTATGCATAGACTAAAGTAGCGAGTTTGTAAAATTGAACTCTTAGTAAATGTGAATAACCTCTTGTTTTTCTTTTTTTAATTTTTTAATGAGAATAAATTTTAATTGTGGCTGGTGGGCCAGGTACAAGCATTGGCGGCCCATGAAAATGATTCTGAATTATTTATTTATTTATTTATAATCTGAGCTTAATTAACAATACTGAATAAACATAATGATGATCCCAAACACTGCATTTAAAAAATATCAGTTTTTATATAATTACAAAAAGTGCATAATTCCATCTTCTAAATAGTCTCCTTTTAAATAATTTCAAATAAAATTTCCCATAACATATTACAAAGAAAATATCATTACACTTTTCATAATTTTCACCATATTATATATAGGTGTGCTTAAATTTATGATAAAAAATATGCATGTATATATATATATATATATATAGATGTGTGCAAATTTATGATAAAAAACATACATATATATATATATAGGTGTGTGTAAATTTATAGTGAAAAATATCCAAGTACACGTAGTACAAATAATAGTATTGATATTAATAAGTACAATTAATATAATTTATTTTATTACTAAGTACAATTAATATAATTTATTTTATTACTAAGTACACTTTGCATCCTACTATATATATACATATATGTGTTGTCTCTATTAAAATTTGAAGGCTGATGAATTGCGTGTTAGTTATTAAAATCAATGATTAATTATACATATATGTGACAATAAATTTCGATTCATAATAATGATTCATGATTGTATTTACACTATTATTGATATCATCATTATACACTAACTTCTTTCAAATTTCTACATTATAAATTTGTATTTACACAATAATAGTCTTATATTATCAAATGTTTTGTAAATGACTAACACAGAGAGTTCTATTTCACCATCATCGATTGAACATTCGATCATCGAACATGTACATTTTTGTTAGATTGATACATGCCGAATACTTTAAAACTTATCTAATGAACCAACATGTTGACCTTTTTTTGTTCAAATATATTTTCCAGTTTTTATCAGATTTTATTCTTTCTCTTTTTTCGTTCATTCTACAAGTCTCATTTTATACACAATATTTTAGGTTTGAATTTTACTATTCTTATATATCAATTAGATAACTTCAAATTCAAGAAAATTGATAATGCACATATCTATAATTATGATGTAATATATATCTATAACTATATAAAAATGGAAGAATCTACATAAATGTCATATTTCCACTCAAATTGCCTTTCTATTTTTAGAAATTATGATATTCAATCAATTTCTTTTTTTCGCTTTTTCACTCTAATTTTTAATGTTTTTTATAACTTTTTCATCTTAACTCTATCTTTTATGAAAAATATCTTCAATTTGACATTCATATTGCATATATAAAAATAGAATATTAATTTTTAAATATAAATTATTATTTCATTCATTAATTGTAGTATATTTTAATATTTAATATATTTTTATATTGTGATGTATTTTTATCTTAAAATATTTTTTATTATATATATATTTTATATAATTAAATATTTTATTTTAAATATTTTTATATTACTGTTTATTACATCATAAACCGTCAATGCACCGAATAAATACTTGTTTTAAGTAATAAATGAGAAGGTGCTCATAAGTGTGGTGGGCAACTGTATGTGCGCTTAATATTTATTTCCTTTTCCAATTTAATATATCTTACTATAAATGTTAATTTTTCACATTATGTGCGCAAATGATTTATTGATGAAAGTGAGTTTTTGTGTATAAAATGCACTGTGTATGCAGTTTATAATATTATTTGTTTAATTAAAAAAATATTATTGATTTATTTAAAAAATATTATTACTTTTTTATTTAAGGTAATAAATCAACAGTAATATTTTTCAAGTAATCAAATAATATTTTTTAATTTAATAAATAATATTATAGATCGGGTTGCAGGATGAACCAATACGGATACGTTTTCGGGTATTGATTAAGCGAGCTTTACTTGTAGCTTTTACCTAATTCAGTGAGGTCATTAGTTGGCTAAGCAAATCTTGAACCAAATCAATAAATATTATGAAAAAATTTTCCACTATAATGGAGTCAATTGCCCATATTGAGGGGCACATCATGAAATTGATATGCTGAATAGGGAAACAATAATAAAATAATTAAGACACTAATATTCATACAATGCAACAGATGAACCCATCACTATTACCAAAAAATATAAATAAATAAATAAATAAAATTAATAAATAAACAAATAAATAAATAAATGCTCCATTTTTTACTATATACTTTAGACCAATTTAAATAATTGGAGATCCAGGTATCTACTTGGCTTTATTTATGTTTATTGTGTTTTAATCTCATATTTAATTTTAATTTTATATAATTATGTGTATATAGTTTTTTTCTTCATTTTTTAAATTGGAAATCTTGTCAAATCCAACATGTGTGCATAAATACTATATATTTAAATATGCCACTATTTTACATAGTTTTTATTTACCAGATTTTTATTTTATTTTACGTATTATTTTATAATCTAATTTTACTAATACACGTCATGCATTAAACAACGTTATTAACAGGCACATAATGTGTATTGATGAAGTTGAAACATAAAATAAAATATAAAATAGAATAGACGATTCGAACGAACTAAGATGTTAAACCCACGTACTACTTATTATAGTTGGTTTGTATGTTTTAACTAATGTTAAACAATGTTAGTAACGTAAAATACGAGACTGAAATGTAGAAAAATTTGAGAGGATCAAGAATGGATAGGACAAACAAGTTAAATAAATAAAAATATTTGTCTTTTTGCATAATATTTATTATTATTATTTTTTGCTCACCTTCTATAAAACAACACAAGTGACAAATGAAATACTGAATATGAGCAGTTCCCTTAAAAGTATCTCTGCATCTGTTCAAAGAAGGCTCTAAAATGAAAGACAATTACTACTGCATGTCTTGGCATCTTTATATGCAAGAATTCATTAAAGCATAAACTTACACATGGGATTTTTCTAATAATTATGTTCGAATAACTTGATTTCTTAATTAATTTTAATTATTATAATCAGATATACAAATTATCTTATTATATTATAGGAAAAATACATATATATATATATATATTTTTAAAATCAATGCAAGGAAAAAAAATTAAAAGAAAAAAAAGTAGAAAATAAGTACAAGGAAAAAAAAAGTAGGAGGTAAAAAATTATGTTTATTACCCACATTGAAATATACTTCGTTCGTTTAGAAAATAAGAGTTATATTTCACAAAAGTTGTAACTCTTTAAAATATAAAAAAATATTATCTTGTTTATTTATTGATTTGATTTATTCAGTTACGTCCAACTTATTTATGAAATCATAGATTTCAATTTATACGCTTGCTAAAAAGGAATATCAACATTTCAAAGATAACTTTTGTTTGATTTTTATTTTTTTAAATTTAAAACACGACTCTTATTTTAACCAGTATAAAATACAAGTCTCAAATATGTCAAAGTGAGGATTGAGACCGGCAAGATAAAGTGGGATTTTATGCTGTCTCACTTTCTCCTTAATTAACTCAGGTTTGCTTTAAACCTGTTTACCTAGTCACTAACTAGGTTTATTAACCCTTATCTCATTATCTTTTCTAATATACTTGACAGTGATTGCCTTCCAATGATGCCACCCCAATATTATATATATATATATATGATAAAATCGAATTATGTATCATAATCTTTTGTATGCATCGACAAATATTAGAAGTTCGATAATTATTTTTTAATTATTAACTAATTATCATTACTTGTTTATAAATTATTAAAATAAATAATAAATTATAGACCTCAAATCATTAAGTGGGCTTGATATAAAATCCAATATTGAACTTCGTATGATTCCTCGTATATATACATACAAATTATTTTGTATATGCACAAATATTTACATAAAAAAGGAGCATCATAGTTAATACACTTAGTACCATTAAAGGGAAGAAAATAGTCTTGTCAATGAAGAAAAAGAGGGAGAGCTAAAGCACTTTGATTGGTCCATACCTTGTCTCCTCAAATAACCTCATGATTTGATTTCCCACTTCAATCCATATTCCTGCTACCAAATTATTGATCCAAATTCATTTCAATTTAAGCCCCTCAATTCCATCCCAATTCTTGCATCCACAAAGATGATGTTCAATGATCCAGGTGGTGAAGGCACATCATCATCAAGATCAGCTCCTCCCTCAGCCACCGCCGATCACAACCACCAGCAGCCGCCGCCCCAGCTGAGCCGCTACGAGTCGCAGAAGCGGCGCGACTGGAACACGTTCGGGCAGTACCTGAGGAACCAGCGGCCGGCGGTGGCGCTGCCCCAGTGCAGCTACACCCATGTTCTGGAATTCTTGAGGTATCTGGACCAGTTCGGAAAGACTAAGGTGCACGTACAAGGGTGCGTGTTCTTTGGGCAGCCGGAGCCCGTGGGGCCGTGCGGCTGCCCGCTGAGGCAGGCTTGGGGCAGCCTCGATGCGCTGGTCGGGCGGCTCCGGGCAGCCTACGAGGAGAACGGAGGGGCGCCGGAGACGAACCCTTTTGCCAATGGGGCTATAAGGGTGTATCTGAGAGAGGTGAGGGATTCGCAGGCGAAGGCGAGGGGGATACCATACAAGAAGAAGAAGAAGAAAAGAAAGAAGAATAATGAAGGAATGGATTCTAATTTTCATAATCAGATGCAATCTTCTGGACTTTGATTATGGTAATTTTTTCATATATATATATATACTTCTATATATTTTTGTGGGGTTTGTTGATTTTCGTCATGAATTTTCCTGTTGAATTTCCTTGATCTTGAGCTTTCAAGTTCATTTTGATGTGAAGCCATGTAATTTTGTTTTTTTAACCTTTTTGGTATAATTCTTGAAATCTCAAGAGTTTGTGTGTGTAACATGCATAATTTTTTTTGAAAATAATGAGTCCCAAATTATATTTACAATAAAATATAGAAGATCGGAAGTCCTCTAAAATGCTAAAAAACAATCGTAGGAGGCCACAATACGACTGCTCTATGGTTAACCCGACAACAAGAACTAACCGAAAAGATGGTTTTGTGTGTACATCGATCATGTATCATTTTTTTTAAATAACTAGGAACAATTTTTTTTCGAATCAAAAGTATTTGAAAAATGTGAAAAACAAATCGTAGGAGGCCATTGAACGACAACTCTATGGTAAATCAGATGATCAAAATCAACCTATAAGAGGGTTTTATGAAGGAAAGTATGTTTACTTATGAAAAATGATATCTTTCTTGCTCTTCATCAAGAACCCTAATCAGCTAAAAACCCTAATCTGCTTCTTTTCTAGAAAGTAAAGCAGAATCTTGGGTGATCTATACACACACACACACGTATAGTTGATATATATATATATATATGATAGATATATTTCACTGTGTGAAATTGATACACACACAGAGCCCATCTCTCTAGGGGAACAGGAACAAAAGAAATTAAATTAAATTAAAAAAGATGAGGTATTATATTGTGGTTTATGAAAAGAATTTAATATACGAAGACAAATCATATGGTTATATTCACTTTTGTCCAATCTTCTGTCTTTTGGGATCCTGCACCATCTTCTGTTTGCTATTAATCAGTGTTATATATTTCTTTTTGCCAATTCTATTATATATACATATATATATATATATCTACAGGAAAATATATAAAATATAGATACAACTAATTAATATCCTACACACACACACACACACATATATATATATAAGTATGTATGTATATTTCTTGATTACGTCATTAGAAGCTAGCTAGCTGAGCTTGATCATCGGTATATCTTTTATTACTCTTCATTAATTTAATCTCACCTCCACTGCGTGTAATTTGTTTGTATTTCATTTTCAATTACAAAACAAATGTCTTTTTCCATCAATACAATTAGAATTAGTTATAATTTTGTCTCTTCTATACAAGATCAGAATGGATTCTGTAATTACCAGATCAGATTAATTGATTCACTGTAATTGCAATATATATATATATATTCTTTTTTGTACTATGCTTTAATTAAGAAAAAAATCTCAGTTTCATTGATTAAACAGTATACATTAATGTTCATCAAGCCATGCTGGCTTTCATTAGTTTATACTTTAATTATGAATTATCTGGTATTTCTTTTTCTATTAAACAACTAAAAATCTTTTCTGGGGATTTTGGGTTTTTTAAAAATCTTTGATAATTGTGAAATTCGAGATTTTTATTTTTTTATTTTTTTTGAAAGTCAAGGATCGTAAATTAGGATGAAAACTGAATTGTAAAATTCAGCAAAAAGTTTGAATTCCGGATAGAAATGATCTAATTCAAGTAGTTAAAAAGATAAAAGATTAATTTTGAAACTCACACAAATTAAAGGACTAATTTTACAAATTTTTTCATATACGTGCATCCTATTTGAATTTAACAAACGTGTTTGGTTTTGTTTGAATCGAAATGAATAATTGAAGATTTTATATTTATCAATAAAATGAAAATTTAAATTAAACCCAATATACAGAAATTAAACCAAAACAAGTAATTATATTACAAGAAGTTTGTTTCCAATTACTACACAACAAAAAAATGAAAAAAAAAGAAAAATAATTAAAGTAAAATTTATATATTATTTAAATAAATACTAAAAATAAAAATTACACATTGAAGAAAACCGTCTTTAACCTTATATAGTTCTTTTAACAAAAAAAGGTTCATTCTATTTATGTGTAAATTTAAATAATAATTAAATAAATTTCATGTTAATTTGGTGTTAACCACAAGACATTTAAAAATAATAGGTATTAATTATTAATTTTTTGGTGAAATAATAAAAGAAAATTAGCACTATATATAATAAAATTTCATTAAAATATGTAATTAATTAATTCGGCATCTAGGTATAATTTTAAAATAAAAAATAATATATACCGTGAAAGAATTTCTTAAAGTCTGCTCTAGTTTTAATATTTTTTGTTTAATACATATATTGCCAAACTGTATTGTAATTTCAAATTAACGAGAAATTTTATATTGTATTTATTATTAATCTTATAATACATCTGATAATACAATAGATTAAATATAGAAGGCTCCATGATGACTACTAAATCTTCTAAACGCACAATCCAACAAAACTCTCCCCTCCTTATATTCGACACTCGATTTTATAAAAATCAAATCAAATATTCGATACTCGATTTGAACTTCTTTGTTAAAAGTTCATTTGAACTCAATTTGATAAAAAAGTCAAACAAGTTTGAACACACTTTTATGTTGGATAAAATCTAAAGCTCGACTCGAGCTCAAGTTCGTTAAGCAAAATTCATTAAAACAAGTGTAAAATATTAAACTACTCGAGATCGACTCGTATTTGGCTTGATTAAAGCTTGTTGAAGTTCGACTCGGTTACTAATCAAACCAATCTCAAATAAAATATTAGAAGCTTCATAACATTGCAAACAATCTGGAACAATGGTACGTTCGATTCAACTCGTCTCGTTTACACCCCTGGCCAAATACTCCCACTTATTCAATGAAAAACGAAAACTTTCATGAAGGGAGACCGAGAGAGAACTCGATTTATTAATTATCCTAAACAAGTTAAACATTATTTGATTTCATGTATGAATGTATTATAAGTTATCGAGTACTATGTATTTATTTCCATGATTAATTTATTTCCCTTTCATACTCGAATATATTTTTAATTTTTTATGATAGGAATTCACTAAAACTCTAAAGAGTAGATAATTAGGTTGGCAATATTACAACACATAAATGATAATTACGTAATTGATCCATGCAAAAATTCGATTTTGGAAATGTAAATCTTACACAAATCATAAAATTATTTATTTTACTCCTTATATATATATACACGCTATTGTATCTACATATTTTACACATCCAATTTATATGTTCACACACCCCAATAAATTAATAACATTCTATGATATAATTTAGCATAAAATTAAATATTATTTTGCGAACTAAGGAAGACTACTCATTACTATTATTATTATTTGTGTCTATTTATTAGGATTATAGCATTGATGTAATTTACATAGATTCTTAATTGTGTCATATCAATATAAAATATTTCATGATTATTGTTATAATAATTATTTTTGGATATTAAGATTTTAGCATTGGACACCTTACATAGATTGTTAATTGTGTCATATCAATATAAAATAATTTACTTTTGAACATGCACAATGTGGGACCTTCTTCATCAATAAATGGTATTTCCTTGAACAAAACACACACACACACACACAATAATGATCCGAGGTTTCAAAGGCTGTGTGTGTGTGTTTTAATTTAAATTTTTTGAAAATGAACTTTATGATATAGTAATAAAATTGGATGATTTGAATCAACCACCTCAACTTTTCTTATGCATAAGAAATTTGCTAAAAAAATATAATCCTTTTTTCGTCTCAAAATGACTTAGATAATAAATTATAATGAAGAATGTTTGTTTGTTGCTTCAAAAGAATAATTATGTTGAAATTAATATTTTGGTTTATGAGTAATGTTCGTATTAATTAAAGACTACTAATAATTTAGAAGGACAATGATTTTATATCACCGAAATATTTCAAAACATATTTTATGACCCTTTAAATTCATCCCACTGCATTAATCAATAAAAATCTTGATATACTAAACAATGTTGTGAAGTGAATACTTCGTGCATACATTTTAATTTTTTTATTTCACCATTAAATTATATATTATTTAATAGCTAAATTAATGAATAAAATTTTATGATATCGATCAAATTAATGAATTATATTCTTAAAAAAGTTATTATAGTTTTTCTCAAATGGAAAAATATATTATAATACATCATTATAAGTTTGAAAGAATTAAACATAAATTTACAAAGAAAAACGTTTCTTCTTTAAGAATGAACACGAATAATAATAATAATAATAATAATAATAATAATAATAATAATAATAATAAATCAAATATAGGGTAAGCAACCAATTATTGGGTCGATTATAGTGAAATATATAAGAAATAAAAAATAAGAAAAAGAGGACATTTGGTAAAGGATATTAAAAAATAGAGCATAATGGAGGGCCCACTCAGGGGAATTGATTTTTTTCACAGATTCTTTGTAAGCTTTTCAAGCCGCAATGATGGGTTTAATTATTAGTCTCCATTTTAGTATAGCTCAAAAAATTCCTTGTAATTCTATTTCCATCTCTCTCTCTCTCTCTCTCTCTCTCATCATTCTTCTGCAGAAACTTTATACATCAAACCCTACATTACAATTCCTTTTTGTCTTATTCTTGAATTGGCCATCATCTTCCCTTCACCTTGGGTAATTTTATGTTATCGGTGCAACTACTGTTTCTACTTATTAAATATGTCATACGTGCTATAAAAAATAAATCTTTTTAAATATCGCATATCTATGTAGGATATTTTGCAGTGATCTTGTTGTGTATAGATGAGAATGTATTGATCTTAATTTTATGTTTATTTTAAAAATTACTTTTAAGTTTAATGAATCCTGCTCTCTAACCCTCCCTAAAAAAGCTCTCTCTCTCTCTCTCTCTCTCTCTCTCTTCATTTCTATTTATGTGTTTCCCTCATTTATCTTACAATTTTTAATAAATAAAATAAATATATAATTATTATAAAACTACTTTTTAAAATATATTTATCATTTTCATCATAATTTGATATATACTTTACAAATCCTACTCTATTTAATTCCAAAACAAACACAATATTCACTCTTTTTTTGGTGTCACGCTGCCTAATAAAACATATTCAACATACACAAGGAGTGTTGTATTAAAATATGTCTATGCTCATCACCAAAATTTCACTCGATTCAGACCCAACTTGATATAAACTAAGTCCTATCTCGTTTTGATTAGCCTCCAAACCGATCGTAGTCATTTCTTTTTAAAATTTCATAAAAAAATAAGACAAATTAGAATAACTTGATTCCATGTATTTGCATTTTGAAGAGAATCAAGAAAGAGGCTACAAGTTCAAAATTCTCTCAAAGTAAAAGTAGTAAGATTTAAAATAATTAATTGCTGAAAAAATCACCAACTTCATCCCAATTTACAATTACCACGTGAAATCCCAATTTCATGACGTTTGATTAAATGATATAAATATCTTACCTCCAGGAGAAAACAAATAGATACATTAACATCAAAATAAGTAGCATGGTCTTACCAAATAATTGTGCATATTATAAGGTTGTCCACAGAAAAAAAAATTAAAAAAAATAAATAAAAAATTGTACTACAAAGTATCAAACTCCAAACATAAATATTATTATTTACACTATAATTATATGAATAAGCTGAATGCAGTGAAGAACACAAATCCGAGCAAACCAAAATGAATAATTGAAAAATATTGCACAATACTGAAAGTTAGATGAATGAAATTGGCAACTCTTAAAGATCGTGTATTAATTACAAATTGGGGTCAAGTTGTAATTAGCCCAATTTTAAAGCCCAGTGCTTGCACAAAGTACACTGCTACTTCAATTCCAATTCAAGACAAGTTCTTACATATCAGCTCTCTTTAAGAGAATCCATATTTGCCACTAAACCTTCAAAAGAATCCATATTCAACTCAAATGGCTATGTACAACGTGATATTCAGTATATTTTCTCCAGTTTATTCTCATAATTAGTCGAACACACACACACAAACTATATATAGTTATTGAAACAATGAAATTTGAATAAATATTCTCATCATTTATACAGAACACATATAGTCCTTAAAGGCAAGTAGAGTATGCAGAAGGGCCATATAACTTTGACACAATGATGAATATTGACTAGACTAAGCTGCAAAAAGATCGGATTAGTTAGCTCTCATACCTGAAAAGAACAGACCATTTATACAACAAAAATATCCATCTTGGCCACGAAATGGAACTCTCAAACTACCATATTGGGTGCCCCTACTGCGTGATTTTCCACATTGGGATCAAAATTGAAGCTTCTTGCAACATTGAAGAAATGAGCCACTGCTTCTTCAGGAGTACCAACAAGAACTCCATGGCCCAGGTTGAGAATGTGGCCCTTGCTCCCTGCACAATGTACAACCCTGACAAACGACATAAATCTTATTAGCTCGGTAATCAAGCCATAAGCTTAAGTGCAGGTTGAAATTTGGGCCTTGCCCAAATGGTTTGAAAGTAGGAATGAGCTGGCCTTCTATTTTCAGCCTTATAAGAACCAGACATGGCCCCGGACTGAGGCCCAACAAGCCTATTTGTCTAGGTGTTACGGGCCGGCCCAACGTAATATTATTTAAACAATGGGATAAAGCTGGGTTGAGCCACAAAAAATGCTGGCCCGAAGGCCATTTGGGCCAACACAGTTCTGCTTTTGTTATGTTCAACAGCTTTTGACAAAACATCCAAAAATGTTTTTAAGTTTATTTGACAAACCTTTTAATCTCATTGGTTATGGCAGGAAGAGGAGAAAATAGGTAGGCGGGATCCACATTGCCTTGTATGCTAATGTCACTTCCCAACCGCTTTCTTCCATCGGCCATATCCACTGTCCAGTCGAGTCCAATCACATCAACTCCAGTTCCTTTCATCCGTTCAAGAAGTCCACCATTTCCATTGATATAGAGCACAAGTGGTGTTTGAGGGCATTTCTGCTTAACTATCCTTACTATCTACAATTAGAAATGTAGAGGTGTTTAGATTCAAACAAATGCACTATAGCTACAGTAAGATGTCATGGAAAGCATCAAACACCATAATACATAATAATGTGTAAAATTCTGATGTCATGCAAGTCAAAACTCCCTAGTTTCTGGGGATATTCTCGATTTCAAGAGTTTGAGGCCTTCAATGATTGACAATAAGCCAACTTACTTTTTCTGCATTACCTACTTGTTGATTTAATCGGCCAAAACCTAGCTTCTACAATCTTTACTTGCCTAAAGCACAAGCAAGAATCAGATACACTCATGCTTGTTTAAAAACTAGAATGTAATCACTATCCAAGATGCACTATGCACAAAACAGGCAGACAATACTTCAGTTTCTTCCAATTTTTTTATCAGAAGCACAAGGGGATAGATCACTGCTTTCATTGGCCAGCCACAATCCATAAATGAACCTTTATGTTTCCAGGAAAAAAAAAAAAGAAACTAGCAAAATATTAGTCACCTCATTGATATAAGGCTTAGACCAGTTGTCCCACATATCAGGTGGCAATTGACCACCCCATGAATCAAATATTTGTATGCAATGTGCTCCAGACTCCACTTGGTAGATGATATATTCAGCTATCGCCTTTGTCAAATGAGAAAGAAGACTCCTTAGCAAATTGGGTGCTGTATGGCACATGCTCTTTATCGTTGTATATGTGCGAGTTGTCCCTCCTTCAACTATATATGTAGCAATTGTCCAGGGAGCTCCCACAAAGCCCAAAACTGCAGCTTGTTCCCCCACCTAAAAAAAAAAAAATTAATCATATATATATATATATATATTTAAAAGTCCTTTATTAAGTAAACAAAGATCCCCCAAAAATATGCATGATTCTAGTACAAAGATCGTTGTAAAGACTAACCTCTTTCCGTAATATCCCAAGAGACTCTCCGACAAAATGTAGTTTATCCAAATCAATCGGGTGCAGTGCTTTCAAGTCATCTTCGGAACGAATTGGAGACTGTATTACAGGGCCTCTCACCTCTTCTATGTCAAACGGAACACCAAATGCAGGTAGCGGAGTAAGAATGTCAGAGAAAATAATAACCCCATCAGGTCTGAAAGCTTCCCAAGGCTGCAAAGAAATTTGCACAATGAGATCAGTTGTCTCTGATCTCTCTCTGAAGGATGGATATTTCTCTGCAAGCTTTCTATAAACAGCCATATACCTTCCTGCTTGACGCATCATCCATGCAGGAGGTCGATTAACTGGTTCCCCTCTTGCAGCCTTGACCAAAAGAGGATCTGCTTCCATAAATAAAAATTAAAATAACCAATTTAGAATCTCACGGGTTAGCCATCACATACTAAGAAAACACTACTTTATCCATTTAGGCTACGTTTGCATTGAATCAATTCATAATCTTGAGCTCTGAATTACAAATCCACATCAACAAATATATTTCATGTTTTTCAAACAGGTTCATTATGATGAATTAAAAATCAATTACTCTAATTCTCAGTTAATATTTACGTTGTTTTGATGGATTTTTAATCCATTCCATATGTAGCCATTTGAAACCCTTCCCCCAAATCCTTTCCTCTAATCAAATACCTTAACTGTTAATCCAAATGCAACCTAAAAATTGTATACAACCGCATAAGAAGCAAAACAAAGAACAGACAGTAAATAACTGAAAGGGGAACATCTACTTTTCACACCTCGTGTATCCTAGGCTAGTGTAATTTATTGCCAGTTTCCTCAGAACCTAAATATAATATTCCAATTACTAACGTAGAGATCATCAGACCCAATAAAAAATGGACAGTAACCCATTATTTCTCGACTCCTACATTATTCTTGCCATAAGAGGTACGCCTGAAGGCTAAAGCTCTACGCATTATGACGAAATTTACCAGACATAATTAGCAAAATGAAAGTTTCACTACATTTTCAACTATATTTTAATGATGCTAGCTGCATTACAGCAAAGAATCCAAGATAAGTACATCTCAGTCCTGATTTTCAACCATAAAACACACACACACACACACAAAATTAGGCAAGTATGATACCTGTAGAAGAAGCAGAAGCGCGAGGGGAAATAAATTTCCGTGACTGCTTGTGGGAGTAAACAACTCCATCTGAACTGCTAACTGGCACCAAATTCAGAGGCGTAAACAAGCTAGACGATTTCCAGCCAATACCGCAGCAGGCACTGTGGCGAAAACACACACACACAAATGGGCGTAACTAAACATGCTTTGCTTCAATCAAAAAAATAACTAAAAAGATAAATTGTAGCGTGAAATTGAGAGAGCATAAGCTTGCCTGCTGATGGCGGAGAACCCCATTGTAAATTGCGATCCCCTTTCGCTCTCAGTTCCCGCTTGGATTTCTCCTGCTTCCCCCCCTTATCTTATTTCTGTTTTTCAGGTAAAAACAGAAGACATAATAAAGGAGTAAAAACAATTTTACATGCCCGACTATTGGTAAAATGTGAGCAACATTGAGATATTCTATTTTATTTTATTTTTTAAAATTTTATTAAATGATCATTTTATAAGCATGACATGCATTAATAAAATAAAAATATAAAATAAAATATTCCATGTAAGAAAAAATAAAATTTGAATTCCACTCAATTTTTTGAAAATAAAATAAAATATAAAAATTGGCTCAAACTTCTCAAAATTAATCTAGACAAATTTTGATGTATAAGAAGATTAACACTCGAATTTCTACTAAATACAAATAATGTTTCTTTTGTTTCTTGTGTTTGATTTTTGTGTTCGATTGGTACTTATCGAACATTTTTTAATTATGTTCGATAATATCTAACCGAATATATGAATATTCATCCAATAAATGTGAAGGGAAGGAATATTTATTTTGGGGTGTATTGAGTAATTTGGATGGTGTGAATTAGCAAATTAATAGAAAATAATTATTGCGAGAGTTAGGATTAAAAATGCAATCAAAATATGTGGAGCTTTCACACAATAATCTACATATTTTAATTACTTTTACAATATTAATTTCCAGAACCTTAGTTAATTAGCAACTTAGTGTTATAATAAAGAAGTGGGGCCCATTCAATGTGCACATGTAAAAATAAAATACTTATATAATAATCTTTTTAAATTGTTTATTAACTACATTATCATTGTACACTTAATTTAAACAAATAAAATCAAGCGTGCCATAAAATTTAGTCTGACATATCCAAATTATATCAAACAATTTGGAGAATTCGTTCTTATGGGATAATATATAGACGGACAAAATATTATATATAGTTTTCAAACTAGAAGCATTATGTACCATGCAATACACCATAAGTAGTCAAGTACGAATTTGCTGTCAACATATTCAAATTTATTTAAATATATCCGTCGTCTGTACATACACGAACAAATTCATATGATTATGTGTAAATAAAAAAGAAAAAGGGTTATATTTTAATGTTCTTGCAAATGTTGCTCTCCCTGTTATGAAGAATGGTGTAATTGGAGCTTCTCATAGTCCTATAATAGCAAGACTTGTCACCAAAATACTTATATTCTTGTTGATTTCTTCCCAATCCACTAACACTTTTCCCTTTTACAACCAAATATCCATCTCCATTTTGCACATTCTTGAGCCTACTAGTAGTCGATGATCCGAAACCCGAAACCTTTCGCCTCTTCTCATCGATTCCTAATGTCACATTAACTTTTGTTCCATTTCCATTGTCGAACTGATCATTGTACAGATAAAGATGAAACTTTGACCATAAATTGTTTGAGTAAATAGTAGAAAATGGCCTCTTCATTCCAACATGCCCCCTAAACTTTATGATCTGATCCAATATCTGAAAATTCCCATCATTTCTAACCACCATTGCATTACTATACCTAAATTCTTGACTAGATTTTGTTGTGATGTTTCCAAAAGACGATTCTACCCTTCCTCTTGAAACCAAAACCCTACTAACATTCGTGGTAAAAACCCCTTCAGAACCACTAAATTTGGACAGTAGAGACGAGGAAAGAGGTGAAGTACAATGTTTCAACAGCTTTCCGTGTGTCCTCTCTCTTTTTTTGTCCAACCAAAGATGCAAATTTGCATCAATGTACCAAACATTCAAAGCATTTGTCACACTAAATGCAAATTTGTGACCTTTTCCATCCAACAATTCACCCAAAAAAGGTGTGATCTCAATATCATATGAAGGGAGATTGAACGAACCAATTCCGGTAATGGGCCGCCACAGGAATGGATTCACTCCACCGGTGTAGATCACCGTAAACGGCCAGACTGCACCGACTATGACATCATCCAGACGAACGATGACCTCACGAAATGGCCCGTTTCCGGGCACTTTCGTGAGGTTGTTCATGGTAATATACTCATTTGGATAGTTTCCATACCAGAATTCATCATTTTCATGAAAAGATACGTACAGTTCCAGCACTGCCCTGTATGCATTCTGGGGAATTTTCACCTCTTTCCCCTTCAAATCCGTGGAATTTTCGACTTCGAACCACAACCCATCGTTCAATGGAAGATTTCTTGAAATGGGAAGGATTAAATCAGCCCAAGAATCAGCATGATCGTGATTATGAACAGAAGGGTAAAAGTGGAACGTTAAATTTGCATAATAAACTCCATTGTAAGTAGTATCTACAAAGTTTCCCATGTAAACAGAAACTGTCTGTTCCTTCAGCAGCAAAGAACGATACCTCGTAATGTCTTTCTTCACCGTCCAATAAATCCCAGTGGGCCGCGGCTCGGCGGTGCAGCTCCGGAAAACCTCGACGCCGCCGATCCAAACGCCGAAAATTCTGTCGTATTGCCTGCCTTTGCTGGCTGCAGTCCATTCCAGGATGATTTTTCCGAAATTGTTAGGGTTTGGAGGGGGTTCGTAGTTTGCAAGAACAGGGGGTTTGCCGTAGGTGTATGCGAATTCATGCTGAAGGATTAAGTATGAGAACGGATGGGTTTTGGGAAGTGGGATTGGCCTTGTGACTTCGAAGTAAGTGGTGGGAGTGGCGGCGATGGATAATGAGGTGGGCTCCGCGGTGGAGCGTGATCGGAAAAGGGGTGGTTTGCGGTGGTTAGCGGCGGAGATGGGGCGGTGGAGGAGTGTGAAAGTGAGGAGGAAACAAAGAAGGGAGGAGGACATTTTGGGCAAAAATGCCATATTATTGCACTATTCAAAAAAAATTTCTAAAATATAGTAAAAAAAAAAAAAATTTTAAAACTAAGTAAAGTCGCCCCTCGCACATTCAATTTAATTTTTTTTTTATTTTTTTTTTAATGTCGCCCCTAGCAGGGGCGACTTCTCCATTTTTTTTTTTGGTCTTTTTTTTTAATTGCTGGAGCCTTCACTCGGTCGGGCACTCGGTCACGCGTCTTACTCGGCTGGCCGAGTGGTCATTCTTACTCGGCCGAGACACTTGGCCCCTGTATTACTTGGCCGACCGAGTACTTCCATCCACTCGGTCACGGCACTCGGTCGAGCACTTCACTCGGCTGGCCGAGTGCGAACGCGGATTCTGATTTTTAACATCCACTTCAAATTTTCTCTCTCTATCATATCTATTACCACCCACCCACACCACACATTTCTCTCTTCCTCATCACTTTCTTCACTTCTTCTTCACTTCTTCTTCACTTCTCCTTTCAATTATCCTTCAATTTCCTTTCAATTTTTCTTCAATATTCACATTTCGGTTTTCTCCATTTCTCAAAGGTAATTTTTATCTTAATTTTTATGTGTTTGGGTGGTGTGTGTGTGTACTGTTGTGTGGGTGTGTATGTGATTTTTTTGTGGTATTTTGGTGTGTGTATGGTGTATGTGTGTTGCTTTGTGTTGTGTGTTGCTTTGTGTTGTGTGTTGTGTTGTGTGTGTGTAGATAGTGGTTTTTTCTCCATTGCTTGTATTGTATGTTGTTGGTGTGGTGTATGTATGAAATGTATGTATTGAATGTATGTATGGAATGTGGGTATGAAATGTGTGTTGTGATGTGTGTTGTGGTGTGTGTGATGTATGTTGTGGTGTATGCTTGTGTGTGTGTTGCTGTGTGTGTTTGTGTGTTGTGTGTGGCTTGCATTTTAGTGTGTGATGGGTGCGTGTGTATGGTTGTGTGCCGTGTTTTGGATATGTGTATGTCGGTCGGTGTATGGTTGTTGCTATATATATTGTTATAAATTTGTCGTTAATATTTTTCTGTTATACATTATTTGATGTAGGGACTGTTGAAATTGTTGCTGTTGTTGTGCATTTATCGTAACCCTCAAATTGTTGCCGTTGCGTTGACATATTGATTCATTTCAATTTCAGGTTTGAATTTTTCTAATGTATTAGTTTAAATTAGTTTTATTAAACTTTGCAAAAAAGTAATTAATTCCCTATTTTAAGATCATTAACACATCTTTATTATTTAAGATATGGGGTCTTCAAACAACGTCGGTATTGTTGTTTATATTGGGGATTGTAGCGATGTTCCACCCGTTTGTGCAACTAGGGTACCTCGCGACATTGGATATTCCGGCTTGGTATCAAAATTCTTTCAATTGACAAGGATTGATAGCAATGAATACAAATTGAACATATCCGCTTCACTACATGCAAACAACAGATATCATCGTATACCAATCAACAACGATGATAATCTATGGTTTTTCTTTGCACCGGATGCGGATAATCAATATGTAGAATTTCATATTGATCGAGAGAAACTGCAAGATAATGCTCTTCCAGATATTATGCCAAGCAATGAGTATTTTCAATATGCTTCTTATTTAAGAGGGGATGACATTAATAATCCGGCACTCGTCAGGCAAGAGCATACAGTTGGAACCTCAAGGTCCAATAATGAGGGTATTCCAAGTGAAAGAGAAAATGCTCAGACCGAGGATCAAACAGATGATCCATTGATTGACACTTTTGGTGTGAATGAACTAGAAGACTCTGAACCCGATGAAGACGAGTTGTCTAGTGAATCAGATGAAGATGGGGTGGATATTGGTGATATTCAAACTATGTATTCCCCAAATCAAGAGAGATCACCATCCAATCAACAACCATCATTTCCATCAAGTGCTCAGAGATACTCCATGCATCCGAATATCCCGTTCTTCAATGCATCATCACATGAAATGCTTGCGGACTCCTTTGATCTTCCAAAAAATTTTAGATACTATGATCCTACTGAAGGAGTGCTCACAAAAGGCATGATATTCAAAGATAAGAAGAGTTTGCAGTCTGCAGTTAAAGATTTTGCAATACGTATAGCGAGGCGTGAATATCGAGTAGATGAAAGCACACCTCTTATATGGAAAATCAAATGCAAAAATAATAGTGAGACTATTATTTATGGAAATTTTCGGCCACAGTTCAATACATCCCCAATCTCATATCCCCATTCTAGCACGACAGCGAATATAGTACATGATCATGTGACTTCGAGGACTGCATCATCATCATCATCAGGTCGTCCATCTTTTAGTTTGAATATTACGACAAATGATAATGATTCGGATAGCGAACCTGTGCCAGAAGAAGATCGAGGTAGGGGCAAAAGGAAAAAAATAAGGCGTCGTTGTTTTACAGGATCACATTTTGATTATTAATTTGTTATCTATGTAATTAAACGTACAATTGTTACTTAATTTTACCTACGATGTAATTAGACGTACAATCTTTACTATTGTTATTATTATAATTATAATTATAATTATTATTATTATTGTTTTTATTATTAAGAAAATCAGCACAAAAAAAAAATAAGATTTTGGTTCGTACTCGGCTGACCGAGTACGAACCCCGACCGAGTACCCGACTGGGGTCGACCGAGTGCGAAGGGTTCAGGATTTTGTTCGCACTCGGTCGGCCGAGTACCGCAAGATGCCCGAGTAACACAACGTGATGCCCGAGTGCGAAGCATTTCGGATTTCCTTCGCACTCGGGCGGCCGAGTATCTGCGTGGATCGAGTGCAGGAGACCGAGTATTTCTACCGCACTCGGGTGGCCGAGTAAGGCGCTCGACCGAGTGCCCGACCGAGTGCGAGAGCACGGAAACATTTTATAACCCCTCTTTTCCTCATTCTTTTCACACACAAACACACCCAAACCCTAGCCTCTTCCAATCTCTCATCTTCAATCCAAAAAATTTCATTCAAAGCCATCAATTTCTCCATCAAAATCATTGTACCCATTATTTCAAACAACAAATTGCTCCAATCTTGGGATAAGGTGGTGGAGATTTGAAGGATTCAACCAAAAACACCAACTTTCGTTTTTTCAATCTAAAGGTATATTTTCATTAACCATTGCTTTTGTTCATTACATATGTTGATGAGGGCCTTATTAGGAGTATTTTGACATGAAACTTGATATGTTTTCTTGCAATTTTTCATTGAAGTTTTTTATCGAACACTTGATGTGCATGATTTTTTGTTCTATATAGATATGTTTTCATGTTACATTGAGGTTGTTGTTTGATTATGTTCATGAGAGACTAATTTGGAGTATTATGGCATGAAAGAATATAGATTTTTGGTTAGTTTTCATTGAAGTTTTTTATCGAACAATTGGTATGCATCATAGAAATTGGGAATGTGGTATGATTTAGTGTGAGACCATGATGAAATGATCTTAATACCACATGAATTTCAATGTTGAATTATGAAATTGCTTAAGATGAAAATTGTATCATATGACTTTTGATTTTTTGTTCACATGGATTGGATGTAATACTAATTCATTATCATCTAGGTACCCACAATGGAGCATAGCATGGATGTTGTGAATTCTACTTTCCAATGGAGTGAACACTCCATTGAAGAACAACAAGCTGAGTACGAAAGAATTTTAGCGACCATGCCGGATGCCTACGGCATAAACTTTGCTAATTGGGAGAGAGAAAGTCATAGGTGGTTTGAGGTATTACAGAAAAGAAGGCGAGCCACTCGATGGGCCGATGTTGAGTGCATGCAAGAAATGGGCATCTACGAAGATTTAAAAAAAATGTGCAAGGCTATCGGGTGGACTAAGTTCTTTGGCATGCACGAGAAGACGTATGAGCCTCTCGTTCTTGAATTCTTCTCCCAGCTTCAGGTTGGATACAATGACACGGTGCCCGCATCCGTGATATTTCATGTGGGGAACGAGTCTCGCTATCTTTCGGCCGAAGAGCTCAATGGGATTTTTGGATTTCCCAAGAAGAGGTACTCAAATCTGCCCAATGAGAGGGTCAATTTTCCGGAGTTCAATGCAATGACTTTTTGGAAGGACATTACAGAGTCTGATCGAGCTCACCCATCGGAGTACCAAGTTAGTCGGTCGAAAGCATCTAGTATTCGAAGCCCGGTCCTTCGATATTTTCACAGGTTCATCGCCAATACAGTTTTAGCAAAACCTGAGCCTGGAGCGGTCAGTGTGGATGAGTTGTTTGTGCTGTGGTGCTTGGTGAAAGGGAAGAAATTCAATGTGGCACCAATGCTGTTAAGGCAATTCGTTCGAACCAAAAACCAGGTTGCTATCCACATTGGAGGTTTGATCACTCCAATTGCTCGCCACTTCGGGGTGAACTTGGAAGGGATGGAAGAGACACCAGGCGAGACAAGTATAAACCTGGAAATGCTGTGCAACATGAAGATGTGCCAATTACATCCCGGCACCAGACGATTGTATCTGATTTTATCAGACAAGAAGAGGTTTGCACTGCCCAACTCTCGCCTGACTAATATTGCTGGAGGGAAGGGCCATAATCTTCTACTGAATGGCTCGGCTCATACGGAAGCTATTGAAGAGAACGAGAATGAATTGAGGAATGAGGAGGAACGAAGGAAGAGGAGGAGAAGGACTACGGATGCCCGATCAGAGCCAATGGAACTTGATGTGGATCATGCACAGGCCGATGAAATGATGGGTGAAGCACAAATGCCCTCGGACGATCAGGCCGGACCTTCACAGCATCCACAGTATCCATCCCAGTATCAAGGGGGGTAGAATGATTGGTCGGATTGGAGAACCGCCTTGGATGCACGTCTTGCCAACATAGAAGGGGATGTTGCCGACATGAAAGAGTATGTCCATCGTGAAGCTTACAACTCTCAAATTTTACTTGACATGCAAAGGCAACAATACGAGTGGCATGTGCAACAAGGCCATTTCCAGGAAAGAGAATATCCACCGTATCAACCATTCGGCCCATCGAACACACCTTACCGACCCCCTCAGTGAGCCGGCGCCGACTAATTTTTTGTTGTTTTTTGTTGTTTTGATTTCAAACTCTTGACTTTGTTGTTTTTTGTTGTTCATTCATGATTTTGAGAACTATTGTTTATTCATGTTATTTGTTTTTTGTTGTTTATTCATTATTTCTTTATTAAACATAATTTTTACTTATAAAACAAAATTATAGTTATTTGTTGGAAATTCAATTAATCAATACATTTCAAGATGTTATAACAATCTCACTTAACAATTTCATCGAATTTTTACCAAACTAAATAAATTATCTAATTTAACTATAACACGATAAAAAAAAAAAAGTACAAAAACAGGAGGACGAACGAGAAAACGAGAAGAATACAAAAATGAGAAAATTTGAAGTGGATGTTAAAAATCAGAATCCGCGTTCGCACTCGGCCAGCCGAGTGAAGTGCTCGACCGAGTGCCGTGACCGAGTGGATGGCAGTATTCGGTCGGCCGAGTAATACGGGGGCCGAGTGTCTCGGCCGAGTAAGAATGACCACTCGGCCGGCCGAGTAAGGCGCGCGACCGAGTGAAGGCTCCAGCAATTAAAAAAAAAACAAAAAAAAAAAAATGGAGAAGTCGCCCCTGCCAGGGGCGACATTAAAAAAATATATATATATTTTAAATTGAATGTCGCCCCTCGCAGGGGCGACTTTACTTAGTTTTAAAATTTTTTTTTTTTTACTATATTTGTGAAATTTTTTTTAAATAGTGCAATAATATGGCATTTTTGCCGACATTTTGAATGGAACAATTCAAAATGAATATACAATCTCATGAAAATGAAATCAAGAATCTCTCTGTAACTATACGATTTTCTAAATTACTAATTTTGGTAAGAACTATTGTCAAATTAATAGCTGTTTTGACCAGCATTTGTTTCACGAATCCTACAAATGGAATGTTTAGAAATAAAACGTTGATTTTTCATTTTCCAATTCAAAAATATTTTTCTTATAGAATCTTCCGCCAAATCTTTGGTGTAAAAACGGCGGGTTCGTGTTTTCAAGTTTGTGACAGTTATAGTTTTAAGAATTTTCCTTCTAGATTTATTTTCAAAAATAGAACAAGTATAATATTATATGAATTGTAACAACTTTCTCAATTAGACTCTTTGGAATTTATGATCCTAGTTTTCTTACAATTTATATGTTTCATGTCAGAACCTTCATCCATTCCAAAACAAAATTATGTTCTATGAAAATATAATTTATTTCTTTTACCTATTATGATCTAAATCTTCTAGAAATCATACAAATTTATTTTGTAATTATTTCTTTTATTTATTTATTTATTTGAATTATTCTGAAATTAAAATGTTTAATTTTTTTTACTATAACTAATAAAATAAAACCTCAACTTCAAAAATATAATTACTTTTAAACAAAATAAAACTAAATTATCATGTACGCTAACGTCCACAACAAAATTAAATTAAGCTAAGACCAACTTCTCAATATGATTTCAAAAAAAAAAAAACACACACACACACACAAATCAAGCACACAAAATCTTCTTCTCTTTTGTGCTCCAACTTCATATTTCATTTTACAAATGCAATTATTCAAATATTATTAATGTCATACCATACAGTAACTCCACACACAAAAAAAAAAAAAAAAAATAAAATAAAACTGAAAACACTTCTTTTATTTTTTAAAATTATGTTCCAATCTCATATTTTATATATTTTACCAATAATAAGATAAACCAAAACTAAATAAACGTAGCATTATCTACTTTTTCATTTGCTATGAATTATGAGGAATGCTTAGCATTATGTCAAACTACTCAGGCTTCGCATGCGTTGAACATGTAAAATGAACTTGAAACGACTGCAACTTGCAACATTCTATACAAATCAGAAGAAATCAATACATACAAATAAAAGTAGGAGCTCAATGAAGGAATCGATTAAGAACTGATATCTGACCAGATTCTCCGTTCAGAAAGAAAACTTCCAACGGTGTATAAGACGATGAAGATGTTGTGGCCGAACTAAACCTGTAAGTTGGCTGTAGTATTTTACTACCTTTCGGACATGGAATGGTAAGAAGACGAGGTCCAGTTCTCATCTGCCACACCTGTACAGAGAAAGTTAGGTACTTCCCGTGGTTGCAAGTGCATCCAAAAAAGCATATAATTGATGGGAGTAACTAAAAAAATTGTACGAGTAAGATATTCAAGGCAATGTATAAATGAAATTCATTTTCAAGTAAGGGGAAGAAGATTGGATAATTACAAAAACTACGTTGAGGGTTAGCCTATGTACGGAAAAAAGCCGAAGAATTTTGTTTTCTTACGGAAAAAACCCTTTTGGAGCCCATTCAGGTTCTTATTTTCCTTCATAAACAACCCCGAAAAATGCAAGGAAACAAACTTTTGAGGGTCTTTTTGTAGTTAGGGCTAAACCACAAGGTATCTAGGTGCCTGAACAGAAGGTGGTCAAGAACTATTCATACAAATCAAGATGCAATAAATATATACATGTGTGGTAGAATGTCATTGCAAGAGTTCATATGTATTGACAAATTGTACGAGAAAAGTAGTTCTGTAGAATACTCTTAATCTCAAGGACAAGACAACAGCCTATGAGAGTGCATGCTGCATCTTCCTGCCTATAACATTTCACTTTAGTGGGCATAATTGAAGCTTCTCTATCACTAAATTGCACTCGACTAAATGGAAAGTGGAGACCAGAGAGAAGATGGAGGAAAAAGGGTGAGGGAGAGTTAGGGGAAGCAGCATCTAAGAGAAGAGTACCTCAACTATTCCTTTCCGAGGTGCATGGATGGCTAGACAGAGACAGTAATCGCTTTTTGAATGTTCAATATAAGCAGGATTTGAGGTAGATTTATCTTTGGGAGCAAGCATCTCCACAAACAAGCAGCTTGCCTCCCGATATCCCTGGAAAATGAATTAATGTTTTTTGTAAACAGAAAACAACTTTGGTGGGAGTAAAGAATCAAGACCTCAAAACCAGAAATAGAATTATCTATCCAAAGTTTAAGATTCAAGTTCTCTGAACCTTACAATCTTTATTGGAAACAGAAAAAAAATAATAATAATAATATATATAATATATATCTAATAAATGGCCCACATACCTTCCATAAACGCACTACAACAAGTGCCTTGGTATCTAAGAGCAAAATACGCCCAAGTGAGTCAGTTATCGCAGCCAAACTACCACTAGGCGATAATGTCAGCTTCTCACCCTTTCTTGGATAATCCTTCAAACAAGTCAGAGGAGAGGCTGCCACAACATATACATTGTTAGTAAGCATTCCAGCAATGCATCTTTGATGGCCAAAAACCATAATTATTGACATGGTTCTTACCTTGAGCAAATGGCTGAGATTTAGCTTCAGGCTTCTTTGTATGGTTTGGCTCACTCCACCAGATCAGTTTCGAAAAAGAAGCTATTGTTGAAAATGCTACAGGAACAACTTTTGACAAGATGGCTCCCACGAGTGATCTGTTCTTGTCAACTGAGAGTCTTCAAGAAACCAAAATAAAAGTTAAGGATGAAATACAGACACCACGACACTTTCAACTTAAGCTGAAGGAGAGGACACCAAATCGTTAAAGGGAAGAAAGTTTACATGCTAATAGAATTAAAAATCCAACTAACCTAAATGCTGATATCACAGCATCATCTCCAACGGTGACTGCACAATAGTAACGTTGACTTGACTGCCCAACAATAAAATCAGCTGAATTCAAATACCAGAATAAATTCAGAAAAGTTTCCGAAAGTCATGGAAAGAAGAAATAGAAGCAAAAATAAAAATCTACAAAGGGAGAAAGAAAAACTTAAGGGGAATTAGAATATTGAAGGAAGAAAGAGTAAACAAGAGATGGCTGCAATTTTTACTGTTAAGCCTACTAAACTTCCAGAAAACATGGATCATTAACCGTGATCATTTGAAGATTAAATCTAACAGAAATTTAGCACACACATAGGGGAATCAAAAGATAACTACCTGGATTTCCATCAGTGGTGGAGGCATGACACCGGTTACAGCAGCATCAGCACATAATCCATACTTGCTAACATTCCATATCTGGTAAGGAAGGCTTGCAGTAGAGTCTCCAGAATTTTCTGTAACCTTATCATTGAAATCCTCATCCCAGAACTGCGAGCGTGTTTCTCGAAACCACCGAAGCAGCATATCCTGCATTTCATAAATTACATGGAAACAAGAGAAAACTCAGATGAAAAACAATTAAAAAAAAGTAAAGAAAAGGAATTCCCACAAATGAAAAGAAAAAGGATGACTGTCATCCCAAAAGCACAGATTCAGGGTGATTTAAAGCACATGCACATAATACAAGTCATCTAGAAATATTCAACTAATTATTTCATGGTTCGACACCACAAATTCCAAATACCTTAATATCAGATCCTTCAAAACGAGCAATTACGCCAGGCATTACAACGCAAACCTCCTCCGAAGATGTATCTTGTGTAAGATCTTGTTTAATCCCACGTACCCTTAACTTAAGAATCTTTCCAGGGTTCACAATCTGCAAAAATACACACATAACTTAACAAACAAGCAATTGAAGCTTAAATGCAGATAACAAATACTCTCCTCATAAACCAGTGATATCACATAGACCTCAAGTTCAATATGCAACTCAGCCCCAACAAAATAACAATTTAACAGAAGTATGACGGGCTTATTCCAATACTAAAATATAAACACAAACATGCATTAATAGCGTAACGATAGAAGCCATCTCATCTAACAAGTATTAAACTTCCACTAAATTTCCATTTATTACCACGCAGAAGACACAAACAAGCTCAAAAACTGCCCATTAAAAAGGCTATAAAGTTAATCTCGACCTTTCTCATTAGTTTCAGCACAAACTAAACATCTAAACAACTCAAATTTGACCCTGTAAATGCTACACATAGTGAATTACATAAATACAGTAATAATATGCCTCGTGTAGCACGAGAAAGCCCCATGTTTACTAATATATGCACAAATATTGCTCAACAGCATCCGCGTAATGGATACTTTTATTAAATCTAATTACAAAACAAGAAGTAATGAACCAGAAAACAGACAATACTCCACAATTAATCACCCACCTGCTTGTGAATTAGACGACCATGTATAGAGAAAATCAAAAGATAACCGCAAGAGGTACCAACAGCAAGAACTCTGATATCATCATCAAACACGAGCCACTCAACGGCGGAGATGTACTCAGCCTCGATGGGGGATAGCTCTGGTCGGATCTTCACAGCCCGGTTGCTATCCAGATCGGGCCGCCCGTTGATTGGTTGTGACCAATTGAGGATGAGGATCAAGGAGCGATTGGCGAGCGCAATCGAGTGAGTGTCGAGGGAAACGAGTAGATTAGGGTTATCCACCAGCCAGCCTTCCTTTCCGGCGCCGACATCTGACAGATCGGCTCCGGCGATGCACCCGAGCTCCGTCGTGTGGTTGCGGCGAGACATTGAAAGATGTGGGGAATGAGAAATTCAGGGCATCGTCGTCGATCGGGATTCCGGTGGTTCTATATCGCTTCTTTTTGTACACCGCCAATGGAGTTTCGGACAACTGAAAAGCCCGCACCACAGGTCCTCAGGTCTCAGGTGACTAATTTGCTTTCGTAACGGGGAATATTACTATAAAATTTGTTTTAATTTCTAAACGTGTGGGATAGTATTTTTTGATAAAATATAATTATAACATTATGTAAACATTTAATACTTAATTATATTATTTATTAAACTAAAAAATATTATTTATATAATTAAAATATATTATTTTTAATATTATTTATATAATTAAAATATATTATTTTTTGAAAAGTACTAATGTTTATTTTTTAAAATTATTAATTTTTCAGTTGTATTACTTGTTTAAGTAAATGTATTATTGATTAATAAAAAAATTAATTTGTTTGATTGCACTCACACACAAGAAACTTGTTTATAGGGGTGATCTAGTATGGTATATCAAAAAATTTATACTGTACAATATACTGTAGCGAAATTTTGGTATATGAAAAATCGACTTAATTATCTAAATAATGTAAAAGAAATAAAAAATTCACAAAATATGGTTGTTTAAAAAAGATTTTCCTAATAAGGATAAAACGTCATCGGATGTGACGTTTTTTGAAAATAATGTTAACGAACCTAACGTTTTAAAGTGGAAATAAAAAACATCAGACCCATTAATGTTTTTAATTTTCATATATATATATATGTGTGTTACATATCTTTAAAGATACACACATTAAGCAATCATCATGCATGTTGATGGTTAATCGGCAGGCATGAAATATATAATCATATATATACACACATGTTGTATATATATATATATGTATATATAAAATATATATAATATTTACGTTCAAAATATACATATATATATATTTATATTTATTTACTGTTTATTTATTTCTATTATTCAATAAATTATATTTATATTATTAAAAATCAATAAAAATATTTTATTTTTATTTAAATTAATAAAATCATATAATAAAATATATTTTTTAATTTTTCTTATATAAATATATAATTACAAATATATATTTATTTCTATTATATATAAATTAATAATATAATTATAGCCATACAAATTATATAATTTATTTAACTTAATGGCTTAATTACCTAAATAATGTTAAAAAATAAACAATCAAAATGATGTGGCTTTAAAAAGTGTTCCCAAAACAAAATAAAATATTACTGGACATAACGTTATTTGTAAAAAATGTCACCGGGCCTGATATTTTAACCTGAAAATAAATAACGTCAAACCCACTGACGATTTTATTTTCTCTCTCTCTCTCTCTCTATATATATATATATATATATTTGTTCCTTTTAATTCATATTCATCATAATCATGATGATGTTATGCATGCATGCAATATATATATATTTATGCATGCATGCAATATATATATATATATTATTTTATATTATATACTTATGTGTATATAAAAGATATATAATTATTATATAATATGTATTTACTTTCAGAATATATATATATATTTATATTTTTTGTATTGTTTATTTATTTCTATTATTCAATAAATTCTATTTATATTATTAAAAATCAATAAAAATATTTTATTTTTATTTAAATAAATTAAATCATATTATAAAATATATTTTTATATTTTTTCTTATATAAAAATATAATTACAAATATATATTTATTTCTATTATATATAAATTGATAGTATAATTAAAAACAAATAAAAATTATATATTTTTATTTAATTTAATTTAATAATATTATAAATAAATTTTTAAAAAATAATGAATATTTATTAATAATTATATATTTTATTATACATATTATTTAAATAATTTAAATATATATATAAATATATAAATTATATTTAAAAAATTAAAATAACGTCAAGCTCACTGCATTTTAAAAGAAATATTAGTTGGCCTCACGTTTCTTTATAATGTCTTTTACTATTTTTGTATGTATATGTATATATATGTGTGTGTGCGTTAATATGTATATCATATATGGATATTTATATATATATAAAAATTATTGTAATGATACGTATAATAAATTATATAATTATTCATAAATATTCATAAATTTTTTGAAATTTATTTATAATATGATTTAATTAAATTAAATAAAAATATATAATTTTTATTTGTTTTTAATTATATTATTAATTTATATATAATAGAAATAAATATATATTTGTAATTATATATTTATATAAGAAAAAATAAAACAATATATTTTATGATATGATTTAATTACTTTAAATAAAATAAAATATTTTTATTGATTTTTAATAATATAAATATAATTTATTGAATAATAGAAATAAATAAACATTAAAAAAATATAAATAAATAATTATATATATGTATATTCTAAAAGTAAATATATTATATAAATAGTTTTATATCTTTTATATATACATAAATATATAATATAAAGTGATATATATATATATATATGATTATATATTGCATGCATGATGATTAACATCATCATGCATGGTGAATGTGTGTATCTTCAAAACATGTAACTCATATATATATATATATATATATAGTGGAAATAAAACGTTAGTGAGTTTGACGTTTTTAATTTTCACTTTAAAATGTAAGGCCCGGTGATGTTATTTTAAAAAAATGTCATGTTCGGTGACGTTTTACCCTAATTTGAGAACACTTTTTCAAACAACCCCATATTGTGATTTTTTTTCTTCATTATTTAGATAATTAACCCATGAAAAATCTATATCAATGACATACTACTCATATTGTACCATACCAAAATTTTGGTATACTCTCATGCCGATATTTTAGTATGCCATTTCATACCAATATTTTCGGTATATCATATCATACTAAATTACCGATGTAGCCAAAATATTTTTATATATCAGTAATTTTGTATATATTGAAATATTAGTATACCAAATGTCATTTGATATACTGGTATACCAAAAAATTAGTAAATCAAATATCATTCGATATATTAATATATCAAATATTTTATTTTTTTATATTATTACCGTACCAAAAATTTTAATTTTACAGTATTTTCCCAAAAAATATAAAACAATATTATTATATGCTCGGAAGGTAATAACTAAATCTAGTTCCTCTACCAATATCTTAATAGAAATTCAGCGGACACGGGGTGGTGCCTTGTCCATTGCCTGAAGCCCATTATCCAGCCCAATCAAACCAACCAGATTACTCAATTTATATCTATCTATATCTATATCTATCTATATCTATATTGTGCAAAGCAATCATCGGTTTTTTTTTCAAAATAATGCTAAAAAAAAAATTACAAAATAGGTATAATTTAAAATAGTTTTTAAAAATAGGTAAAACGTCACCTGGAGTGACGTTTTTTGAATAAAATGTCAGCTAGGGTGCGATGTAGGTTCTGAATAAAAAACGTCAGCCCAGCTGACGTTTTTTATTTTCAAATAAAAAAAAAAAAATATATATATATATATATGCAACTTTGCATACATGCATGCATACACACACATACACCACACATGCATTCATATATATATATATATATATATATATACACAGCACAAATAGTATTTATATATATATAATCGCACACATATATAATATATCAGCATTTATATATATAATATATAGGTATATATATATATATATTTGTTTTTACATTATAATTATTTATATTTTTATAAATTTTTTTATATTTATTAAAGTTATAATATTATTAATATATATATATATATATAGGAATTTATGTATATATATTTTAAACAAATAAATAAAATTAAAATTTTAAAATATAAAATACTATAATGTTATTTAAGATAATAAAAAATATATAGATTTCATAAATAATTTTTAATTATTATTATGTTATATACATAATATATATTATAAATATATATTCTAAATATGTATATATTTTTTTATTAGTTAAGTAAATATATAAAAATATATATTAAATTATAATTTTAAAAAGTAAAATATTATAATTTCATTTAACATAATAAAAAAATTTATTTAGATTAAAATTTAATGTATAATTTCATTTTCTGAAATATATATATATATATATATATATTTTAATAATACATAAATATATATATATACACACAAATAAATAAATAAAAGAAAAGAAATGAATAAACGTCACCCGCACTGACGTTTTAAAAAAACATCAGTTGCGGTGACGTTTTTTTATTTTTTTTCTTTTGTATAATATATATATTATATATATATATATATTATATATATATATTTATTTATAAAATATATATATTCTAAATATATATTCTGAATATTTATATATATAATTTTTTATTTATTAAGTAAATATATAAAAATATAAATTAAATTATAATTTTGAAAAGTAAAATATTATAATTTTATTTAAGATAGTAAAAATAATTATTTAAATTAAAGAATAATTTATAATTATTAATATGTATAATTTTATATTCTGATAATAAAATAATATATATATATATATTATTAATACATAAATATATATATATATATATATATAAGAATAAAAAAAATGAATAAACGTCACCCGCACTGACGTTTTAAAAAAACGTCACTTGCGGTGACATTTTTTTTTTGCTTTTATATAATATATATATTTTATAAATATATATATATATATTTATAAAATATATATATATATATATGTATTCTAAATATATATTCTGAATATGTATATATATATTTTTATTTATTAAGTAAATATATAAAAATATATATTTAATTATAATTATAAAAAGTAAAATATTATAATTTTATTTAAGATAATAAAAAAATTATTTAAATTAAAGAATAATTTTTAAATATTAATACGTATAATTTCATATTCTGAAAATAAAATAATATATATATATAAGAATAAATAAATAAAAGAAAAAAAATTAATAAACGTCAGCCGCACTGACGTTTTAAAAAAAAGTCAGTTGCGGTGATGTTTTTTAATTTCTTTTTCTTTTATATAATATATATATTTAAAAAATATATATATATATTTTTTATTTATTTATTAAGTAAATCTATAAAAATATATATGTTAAATTATAATTTTAGAAAGTAAAATATTATAATTTTATTTAAGATAATAAAAAAATTATTTAAATTAAATAAATTTTTTTAACTATTAATATGTATAATTTCATATTCTGAAAAAAAAATACATATATATATATATATATATTTTAATAATACATAAATATATACATATATATACGAATAAAAAAAAGAATATATATAATACGTATATATATACATATAAATAATTTTAAAAAAGAAAAAAAAATAGAAATCATCAGTCGCACGCTGACGACATTTTTTTATTTTATTTTTTAATATATGTTAATTTATGTTATATATATTATAAATATATATTATAAATATATATTCTGAATATATATATATATATATATCTTTTATTATTATATTATATTAGTTATGTAAATATATATATATATATAAATTTATGTATATATATTTTATAAAAATTATTTAAATTAAAGATTAATTTTTAATTATTAATATTTGTAATTTTATTTTCTGAAAGTAATAATAATATATGTATATATATATTTTTTAAAATATATATTAAATTATAAATTTAAAAAGTAAAATATTATATTGTTATTTAAGATAATAAAAAATATAATTTAAATTAAAGTATAATTTTTAATTATTATTATTATGTGTAATTAGAATAAAATATTTATATATGTATATATATATTTTTTATAATACGTAAATTTATATATATAATTTTAAAAAAAGAAAAAAAATAGAAATTGTGAGTCAAACTGACGTTTTAAAAAAACGTCAATTGCGGTGACGATATTTCCTTTATTTTAATTTTTAATATGTTAATTTATGTTATATATATTATAAATATATATTATTAATATATATTTTTTATTATTATATTATATTAGTTATGTAAATATATATATAAATAAATTTATGTATATCTATTTGATAAAAATTATTTAAATTAAAGATTAATTTGAATATTATTATTTAAGATAATATAATAAATAATTATCTAATTTAAGGCAAATTTTTTCAATAATTATTATAAAAAATATATCTATATATTTTATAAAATATAGATTATTTATGAATAATTATAATTGGAATATAATTATAATATTTTATATATTATTATTTATATAAAATATATATATATAAATAAATATATATATATTTAATTAAAATAAATAATAATTTCTGAAACGAATAAATAAAATGTCTTTCATTGTCAGATAAAACTGTCAGTTACCAGTTTATTACAAAGTCTCGTGAATTGAGTGTCAATCACCAGTTTTGTTACAGAGTCTCATGAATTGAGGTTACTTTTTTTGCATGCACGTCTTCTCAAATCCGAATAAAATTTGCACCGCATCGTGTAGTCAATTCAATAATAATTCTGTTGCTGAAGTAATATAAATAGGAATATGTTAGGATAATACATAAATGAATAAAGAGAATGAATAATGGAAAATGGCGTGCTTTCACGAGTGATGAAGTGTACACCGATCTCTCGCCAATTCTATATGAGAATAAACCTTATTTCGATATTACATTATCGAAATCACATTTTGCCCCACACTATCTAATGGTAAATTTTGTTTTATAAGAATATTTGTGTATACTTTTTATTTAAAGGTTGATTTGTTTATATTTTTAAATTTTCATGTAGTTATTACCTAAGGAGATGGTCAAACTTTTGGCTAACGCTAAAGTCCCAGTTATTTTATATTGTTTGGGAAAATCATGGACAATGCGATATCATGAAAATCACAAAAAATCGAAATTTGATAATGCAAGTTGGGGGCGCTTTGTGGAGGACATCAAATTAAATTTGGGTGATTTATGTATTTTCTCATTGGTTGGAAATACTGAAACGAAAATCACTTTTAAAATTGGTTTGGTTAAATTCAGCGCTTCTTTAATATCTGAAGACGTATTCGGTACAAGTGGTGATTCATGTGGTTAATTATGTCCATGAAAAATTGGTAATAAGGATTTTATTTTGTTTGTTGTGTTTTTTTAGGAAAAGTTTATTTAGTTTGTTGTTGTTTTATATATATGTTATTGTATAATAATAAAGTTTATTTATTATAATTTTCCATAATATTGTTATTTAAATATAATTATTTGCCTTGAATAAGATGAAGAAATAAACATTATATATAAAGCGAAGCCGAACTAACGGCGATTACAACAACTACTAACTTAACCTATACATATACTATAACACTCAATGCAATAAATAATACCCTAATATCATTACAATACTCATGCAAATATATAATTGAAATAACAATCGTAGTTATACCAAATCATTTTATATTTGCCTTGGATCTCTCCATATTTGAGGAAGATGGTCCACCGGCGACGTCATTATCTTCAAAATTGAAAAGCTTCTCTAGTTGGTCGAAGAGTGTCTCATCATCCATTAAATATGCAATTGTATTTGTCATTTTGGGATCACGATCCTATAAATGTAAGAATAATTAATATAAGTGTAAATAAAATATTTACAATCAAGAAAATGAATGCTTGTTTAATTTTTAGAGAAAATTACCCTTAAACGCCAACAATTCGATGTAGCGTTTATATACCGTCGTTCACCAACCATACGAACTCCAGCCGTCATTATCATTTTTTTGAACGTGTAGTGACGGAATTGTAGCAAATCAACGCGGCTTTTCACGTCAGCATAAGAGAACTTACGCTCCTTGAATTGGTTCTTCAAAACATTTCTTACATTCAGTAAGCAGCTGCTATTATGGTTACCGATTTCCCAATCATCCGCTTCGACGTCCTTCACAAGAGTATTCACAAGCACGATCTCCATATCCTTTGTCCACTCGGTGTTGGAGTAGAAGTTAGCTTCAAACAAGTTATAACATTTTGATTGTGGAGGAAGAAGAGAGAATTCTGGTGGTTGATCTATATTTGTATGTAAGTAAAATGAGAGTCACCATATCACGTATTTATAATGCTAATTTGTATCTGGGTCCCTACAAATTTTTTCTGAAAGGGCATAACTGTTTATTAAATAGTTGATGGGACGTTTCAATTTATATGATATTAACATATTAAAAAAAAACTATATAGAAACCCTAGTTAAATGAAAGTAGATAATTATTAAAACTAAATAAACATAGTCAAGCACATTTATCCACATTTTAACAGGTGGGGCTGCTGGGAAGTCTCGGCCTCTCCCATCATCTCATCTTCATTTTGTTCTTCGTCATCGACCTCCATAGGTTCTGTTCTTGTATCTGTACCTCTTCTCTTTATCTTCCTTATACTCTCTTCATTACTCAGTTCTCTTTCGCTCTACTCGATGGCTTCATTGTGGATTGAGCCATTAAGCAGAATATTCGTTACTTTTCCACTGGAAACATTTGTCAGACGAGAGTTGGGCAGAGCAAGTCTTTTCTTATCAGATAAAATGAGATACAATTTTCTCGTGCCGGGGTGCAACATACTCATCTTCATGTTGATTAGAAGTTCGAGGTTGATGGTTGTTTCGCCTGGAGTTTCTTCCAACCCTTCCAAATTAATCCCAACATAACGAGCAATTGGAGTAATCAACCCTCCAATATGGTTGGCCACTAGCTGTTTTGTTCGAACGAACTGTCGTAAAACCATCGGTGCTACATTGATTTTTCCCATTCAACAAACACCATAAAATGAACAACTCTTTCAATGTAACAACACCCGGTTCAGGTTTTGCCAAAATTGTACCTGAGAGAAAGCGTTGGAAATATCAAATCACCGGGCTTCTTATACTTGATGCTTTTGATCGGCTTGGGTTGTAAACGAATGCTTTGTCTGGGGAAGCCTCCGTTATTTTCTTCCAAAATTGGATTGGATTGAATTCAGAGAAGTGTTTCTTCGTATCCGGTAGAATGGATAATTTGTTTCTCGGAAATCCATATATTTTATTCAACGTTTCCGGCTCAAGCGTATGAAACTCATTACCCAAATGGAAGGTTAAGGCTCCCGGTACGGTATCATCGTATCCCACGTGCACTGTTGAAAAGAATTCAAGGACAAACCGCTCATATGTCTTCTCCCGTAAGGCGAAGAACTTAGACCATCCCATATTTTTACACATTTTTTTAAATCATCGTAAATTCTGAGGTGTTTCATGCATTCTACATCTGCAAAACGGGTGGCCCGTCTTTTCTTATTGTATGTCTCGAACCATCGGTCACTCATAATATCCCAACCGGAAAATTCTATGCCGTATGCATCCGGTATAGTTGCTAGAATTCTTTCATACTCTTGTTGTTGTTCTTCCACATAATGTTCATTCCAATCAGTACCATTAACTTCCATAGAATGAATTCGAGTTCTACGTCTTTCAGCCTCTTCAAATTGTCGTCTATCCTCGATTTTTCGACCCATATTATCAGTGGTCCAACCACAAGCACCGAACGGATATATTTTCTCAAGGTTTTCTACAATAACATCAATGTATATATACACGATTGTATTATTGTAACAAATTCAATAGCTTAAATGGTAAACAATATATTCAATTTTGCTACTACACCTATTAATACTAGTGTGTTTCAAATCATTGTCTAATACATGTATTCAATTCATAAAAACCATGAAAGAATAGTAACGATATGCTAATTTATAGAAAAATCACAACCCATTATCAACATTCCTCAAGAATATATAATTTTCAACACAATTACTATGATGTACACCAAGTGTTCGATGAAATACGTCAAAGAATGTAAACATATTTTTATAAACCAATTGATGCCACAATACTCCAAATAATACGTATCACCAAGCCCTTAACTCCAAATAACAATATAATATCAATACTCTATGCTAATATAGTCAAATCCCCAATTACTATGATGCACACAAAATGTTCGATGAAATTCTCCAATGAATATAACCAACATAACATAACCCCAATTAGTACACAATACTCAAATTATGATGGAAACACCAACATATCACTCCAAGAAAATAGATTGTCATTGAAAACATACCTTATTGGAAAAATATTATCACTCAATGTGGGAGAATGGCCAACCTTCAAATCTTGACAAATGTATCCGTGAATGCAATTTCTTGGATGAATTAAAAGATATAATATGTTGGTATATCTTTGTCCACAATTGTAGTTCAAAGTAAAAGAGGTTTCAGAGGATTTAGAAGAGATGAGTGAGAGTAGGGTTTTGAAGTTTGAGAAAATGAGGAAAAAGAGAGTAACATTTCAATTTATAGGGAGGAATTTCCGTCCGACTCGGCTGGCCAACTCGGTCCAATATTCAAATCGGTTGGTCGAGTTCAGTGACTGCCTCGGTCTCTCAACTCGGGCTGCACACCCACTCGGTTGGCCGAGTTGCTAAAAGTTTCTGGATTTTGCGTTTGACTTGGGGCACCCTCAACTCGGTCCCTTAACTCGTTGTGACAAACGACTAGATTGGCCGAGTTGTCCGTCCAACTCGGTCTACCAACTCGGTCAGGCCCAAAACTCGGTTGGCCGAGTTTGAAAAAGATTCTGGAATTCACAAAAGGAAGTGGAAAAATCATCTCAACTCAGTCCAGCTCATGACTCGGCTGGCCGAGTTGTCTGTCCAACTCGGTCTACCAACTTGGTGTGGCCCAAAACTCGGTTAACCGAGTGTGAAATAGTTTCTGGAATTTGCATTATTCTGGGTTATGTGTTAACTCGGGCTTCAACTCGGTCGGTGAGTCAACTCGGCTGACTGAGTCGACAAATAAATTTTTTATATATTTTTTTTTGTTGGCATTTGAATTCGTGTAATGTTTTCTTTTCTTCCAATTATTAATTATTTTCCATGATACTTCATTTTATGATTTCTTTTATGGTTGAAATTGAAGTAAAAAAATAATAAATAATATGATAGAAACATAATCAAATTAAAAAACACAGGAATTGTTTGGATCCAACACATTATTCATGCATATTACCTCCTGTACCACAACCTCTAATTCTTCTAGTTCGCCGACTTCTTCCTTCACCTTGCCCATCATTTCCTGACGTTTCTTGTTGTCTTCTTCGAATTCCACCTCTTCTACCTCTTGTGTGAACAGCGGGTGCTTGTGGCTGTATGTTTTCTTCGATGTCATCTTCCTCCGATGCTGGGGTGGAAGGATTTATCATTCTGCTAGAGGATGATGTTGACTGGTCGGCTACATCCCTGAAAGTAGCCACATCTGAGTACTAAAATTGAATAGGAGTAGGACGGGAGTAGTCGTAGTTTGGAACATTCGTAGTTTCTCCTGCTCTGAGGTCAACGTTCATATAATGAAATGGCGAGGAAGTGGACATAGATGGATGGTATGGTGTCGAAGTATAAGTCGGTGTACTCATTGAAGGCCTATATACATTCGATATATTTTCTTCGGTTTGGCATCCTGGTCGTGAAGATGTTGATGCAAAGTTCCCAGGTGGTGGCATCCGATCTTCAGGGCTACTTTCATCAGCATCCCTATGACGGTTTCTACTTCTCAAAATTGTACCTGATTGACTTTGCGACTCATGTTGATGTGCAGGCTGGGTATACGTCATATACGGTGGCTCCGGGGATAGTCTCTCAATTGTTCGCTCTATATTTTTGGACAAGGAGAGCTGTTCATCTAACAAAGAATTCAGTTGCTCAATGTCCAGCCTGTTTCTATTCTTTATGTTTCTCTTCATGGGTTCCAACTGTTCAATCTACAAATAATTTAACATATACACATTAAAACACCAACCATGTTGAATAGATAGAAAAATTATTGTAGAATTAGATGTATGTTGCGTACCATGTACTGCATCAATAACACATCTCCAATTTTGATTCCTATTATTTCATGCGTATCTACAGGGGATATAAAACGACGTGTAATCGATTTATACCAACCATAGTAATCTGGAGTCGTCGTTGGATTCATAACAAATTGGGTTCCCTGAGATATTCATGTCTTTGATTCCATTGATGAACATATTTTGCGTGTAAGTCCATCCAGTTGACATTTTTATGCCCTTTACGATCAATATGATGCAAATTTGTCTTCCAGTCATCAAGAGGGTCGAACCGATTAGGTATGTCTTGCAACATTCGGAACTGACGTAAGACTCTCTCTGGATGATGAAACTTCACAAATGAGAAAAAAATGAGAGGACATTGAGCTCGCACATTTTTCGAGAAGCAGCGAGAAGGTAAATGGAGTACTTCCGGTTGCGACCAATCATATGGATCCCACGTAAACTGGTGAAAAAAAATTAAACGGTCATATTTTTTTAATTATTTCATATAAGAATTGTTAAAATGAAGTAGGAAATTGAACCTGGTCATAGGTCAATTTATCCAAGATTTCTCGAAAAACCTTCACCTGGCGCCTACCAGTGTGCGCGAAACTGCTAGCATTATTCCAACTGTTACATATATTTTACTAGTTCATTAGTAGATGCCTAATTAGATACGTATGAAAAGCATGATAAATAATGCATTACATTTGAGTGTTCATTGTAAATATTACCAATACAGATAAAATAACCAAAATAATGGTGTGCATTGAAAATATTACCGGGCACCGAAAAGGGGGACAGGGAGTGTACCACCACCCAAATGTCGAGGTCTTTCAATTTCTACCATATTTAATCTACTTGCCTTATATACAGGCACAATGGACGAGATTCGCGATCATGCCCAAATCTATCAAATATTATAAAGACGTAAAATATTAGTAATTAATGAGGTTACGTATGGTAAATTCATTAATAGTTCTTGTGAAAAAGTACATGTAACAATTGAACTGGGCCACCGAGATTTTCTTTAGTTTTCAGAGCGCCATCGCACAAGTGACGGTATAGGGAAGACAGAACGGCACTGCCCCAGCTGAACTCATTAACTGATTTTAAATCTTGCAGGCATTGTAAATATACTAGTGGTATTAAATTTCCACTAACATCAGGGCACATCACACCGCCTAATAGGAATAAAGCACATGCCCGTGTATATTGCTCAACATGTTCAACCGTGCTATCATCCGTCACCGGATGTGATCGCATATGAGCTGCTAAAGAGCTGGCTCTAATCTTTCCACTTTTCGTGTGGGATAGTTCTGACGTGTAACCTAACATCACCTGACATTAACTAACCCACTCATTGGGAGACATCGTAGGATCAACTCCACATACATGATTTTCTTCAATCGGCCAACCCCAGATTAAGGCGACATCCAACAAAGTCACAGTTGCTTCACCCACAGCCAAGTAAAATGTGTGCGTTTCTGATCGCCACCTCTCCACCAAAGCGGTTATTAAGTGGTTATTTGGGTAAAACCTCCCGCACCTATACACACCGTAAAAACCTATTTCAAATAATAAATCAAATACGCGTGTGTGGATCTCAGACCCTTCATCTTCAAATAATTCCCGAAAATCATTGTCGCACCTCCTAATGCGAAAGAAAGAGTTCAAGTCCGCATCGGGCTTCAGTAGGCCCTCGAAAATATGGTGAGATTGAAGTATGAGAACTGTCGGTTCCCTAGGGCCATAGTGGTTCCGTGAATTGATATCCATCGATCACTACAGATGGAAAACAAAGCGTTCTTATCCCTGAATAACATGTCCTTCTCAATTATCCCTCAGCTAGGATCGTAAAACTTTTCCCACGAAGATGAAGGATTATGCATCGAGTCAGCAACAACTTCGGGGCCACTGATTGTGTAAAATGGGATGTTTGTGTCCGAGTCGATATTGATTGTTGCTTCGACACCGTCGGAATTTACATTAGCCGCATCAACATCTTCTTCGTCTACTATTGCTTCATTGTCATCCAAATTTTCATCCAAATTCTCAATTTCCGTTTCAGATGAGGAAATTGGACCTAAAGAATCTGCGCAAGAGTTCGTGTCTTCTGTATTGTCCGTATTACTAGGACCAATTATATCTTCAGGTTTATTCCTAGTATTATTGGGACCAATTATATTTTGGACACTACATTCTCCACTTAATAAAGTGTTTGTGAAAGCAAGGTTCTCCAATTCCTGAGTGATTTCGGCCACATAATCACAAGGGTTACTTAAATTTTGGAATGATGTCGTGGGCACATCTTGTTGGGACAGCAACGACATATAATATCCCCACTCTTGGCTCATAAGCATACCTTCATGTTCGCTAAGATTTTGACATTGTTCTTTCTCAACAAAAATGTCCATAGAGTTTAATCCATCATTAGGATCTAGGAAGAACCTAATATTTTCGTCAGTCTCAATCTGAACTACAGACTCTATAATATTATTCTGACCGTAAACTTCCCCCCATTTTGTGAAAAGTTTAAGATGAAACTGGTCTTTAGCCACACTAAGAAATTGATAAATTAGATCTTTCAATGCAGATAAGTCTGTATTTCGATCAATTCGTGTGTAACCATTGAGCACAGAACCATACAATACTTTTCCGTTTTCCTATACAATTTCGCCTCCGCTATAAACTCTAATTGCAACTCGTCGGTGACTCGCCATTGATTGAAAGTGATATATATATATATTTTTTTTTTTTTTCACTATGAAATATATAAATTCAATACAAACATAAAGAACAAATAAATTATAATTAGTAAGTGTGGACCACATTGTACGTCTGAAAAGCATCATTATGAAATAATGCATTACATTTTACAAACAAGATACGTATGAAAAGCATGATAAATAATGCATTACATTTCACAACCAATATACATTTACAAGGAATATACATACTATGTGAATGCTCATTATCGGGTAAATTTTCTACAACATTATTATCATCCACGACTTCTATATCAACATTTTCGTTATCTACTGGATCCTGCCACATATTTAAGCAAGGGGTGACAACTATAAGATCTAGTATGCGTGATCGCATCATATTCACATGATGAAAGTTAGTCGTACTCTCTTGTTGGATAATTTCATTTTGGTTTCTCTCATTATTCAATTGAGCACGTAATTTATTCACCTCATTTTCTAGGGCGTTTATATGCTCGTCTCTAGCCCCAAGCTGCTCTATTATATTATTGTTTTCGTTGTCATACAACTTATAGTACCACATAGGAAGTTTATTTCATTCCCTAAGACGTCTTCTTGTTGCCGAACGCAACCTTCTAAAATAGAGACACGGTTAGATGACCAATCCAATTCAACTTGGCACATCTTTACACGCCGCCGTAATTTCTGTATTTTTCTTGGTCTTGCATGTTGGAAATCACATTTGCAGCAACATATTTTCTCCTCAATCCCTCTATTTCTTCTTTTAGTTGTTGATTATGTATTGTTAATTGCACCAAACTTGTTGACTTTTTTACGATAGATCGATAAATTTTGTATGTATTATATTTATTGGCTCGTGTGGAAGTTGATGCTGATGACTTTGATGTTGAAGCCATACATATCAAATATAATTTATAAGGTTATTATAGTTATTAAATTTATATTTTTTAAAATATCCTATAATAATATATTAATTATAGTAAACAAGATTTATCTAGTCAACATAACATAACGTAAATCAAAACAAGTTAAACATACGATACATGCAACAATAAAAATATATTCATCATAATAAATAAATAAAATTTAAATAACAACACATTAATAAATACAACGAAATAATTAAATGACACATAAAACAATACACACATATTATTAAAAATTAGAAATCTTATCATATGAATGTATATACGAAACCAAATAAATATTCACTTACAATAATATATTATGTTAAAAATAAATGATGTATATGTATACTAACCTTAGTTTAGTTTACGAAAATATTTGTGGAAGTTGAAGTTTGTCTTCTTGAACACAATCTACACAATATAGCATAAAAAATAAAAAAATTAACGATTAGTGTTTAAGAAAAAAATCATCTCATATCAAGCCAAAAATTAAGAAGATATAATGTTAATTGGTGATAAATAAAAAACAATTAAGTCACAAGTAGAACAAAAATAAATTAAAGCATGTTAAAGGAAATATAAAAGAACCAGCATCAATATTTGGCTCCAAACTACGTATCTTTTTATACAAATAAAATCGAGTCGAGACAGTAACAAATTCTCCAAATAAAGAAGATAGCAAGAAGAAGGTTGAAGTAGAAAATTGAAGGAGAAATCTAAAAAATATGAAGATGAAGGAGACGAGAGGGAGTTGAGTGAAAAGAAGAAAGAGAAAGTGAGGAGAATTGAGAGTACGTGAATGAAGAAAAAAGTGAGTGATTTATTTAATTTATAATGAATTCACTCACTCTCTACCTCATGCAACCCACACCAAAGTCTCTTCTGCAAAGCCTGAAAAATTAATGAACCCACGCCAAACTTCTGCAAAGCCTGAAAAGTTGATGTAACAATGTGTCAAAATAATGCATGCCAAAAATCTGTCAAAATAATGCATGCAATAATGCATGCCAAAAATTTAATGCATGTATGACAAAGTGCGTAAATGATATGACAAGTGTAATTGATAAAATTATTTAAATTGTGATAAGATGTATCAAATGGTATATAAATGATAAATACGAGTCTAATTTTTTATCATTTTTATTTTATTAAAATTACAATTTTTAATCTATATAAAAAAATTATTTTATTAAGATAGTGTATTTATAAATAAATACAATGTAAAAATATTTAATATGTGATATATTTAATATAAAAAAAATATAATATGATGTTATGGTATTGTAAAATTATATAAAGTGATATTATGTTTTTATAAATACATATATGATAATTTCATAATTTGAATTAGCTTATTTTTATAATTATATTAATTTAAAAAATTGTTTTTGTATTATGTATATAATAATTTTTAGTATTTATAATTAATTTAATAAAAAAAATATCATGAATTATTGCATATATATTTGTAAAAGTTTATTCAAATGATAATTAAAATTACGTTTCAAAATAATATCTAAACGATTTTTTAATTTTTTTATTATTTGTATATATATATATTTATGTATTATTAAAAAATATATATATATATATATATATATATAATATTTTTTAAGATAATTAAATTCTACATATTAATAATTAAAAACTATTCTTTAATTTAAATAATTTTTTTATTATCTTAAATAAAATTGTAATATTTTACTTTTTAAAATTATAATTTAATATATATTTTTATATATTTACTTAATAAATAAAAAAAATATATATACATATTCAGAATATATATTTAAAATATATAAATATATTATATATATATTTATAGTATATATTATATAAAAGAAAAAGAAATTAAAAAAGTCACCGCAACTGACTTTTTTTAAAACATCAGTGCGGCTAACGTTTATTAATTTTTTTATTTATTCATATATATATATATATATTTGTATTATTAATATATATATTTTTTTTCAAATTATACATTTTAATAATTAAAAAAATTCTTTAATTTAAATAATTTTTTTATTATCTTAAATAAAATTATAATATTTTACTTTCTAAAATTATAATTTAATATATATTTTATATATTTACTTAATAAATAAAAGTATACATATACATATTCAGAATATATATTTAGAATAAATAAATAAAAATATATATATACATATTCAGAATATATATTTATAATATATATCTATATATATTATATATATATATTTATAATATATATATTATATAAAAAGAAAAAGAAATTAAAAAACCTCACCGCAACTGACGTTTTTTTAAAACATCACCGCAACTGATGTTTTTTTAAAATGTTAGTGCGGCTGACGTTTATTAATTTTTTTTCTTTTTTATTTATTCTTATATATATATTTATGTATTATTAATATATATATATATATATTATTTTCAGAATATGAAATTATACATATTAATAATTAAAACTTATTGTTTAATTTAAATAATTTTTTTATTATCTTAAATAAAATTATAGTATTTTACTTTTTATAGTTATAATTTAATATATATTTTTATATATTTACTTAATAAATAAAAATATATATATACATATTCAGAATATATATTTAGAATATATATATATATATTTTATAAATATATATATATATTTATAATATATATATTATATAAAAGAAGAAGAAAAAAAGTCACCGCAACTGACTTTTTTTAAAACATCAGTGCGGGTGACGTTTATTCATTTTTTTTCTTTTTTTATTTATTCTTATATATATATATATGTATTATTAATATATATATATATAATATTTTATTTTCAGAATATGAAATTATACATATTAATAATTAAAAATTTTTCTTTAATTTAAATAATTTTTTATTATCTTAAATAAAATTATAATATTTTACTTTTTTAAATTATAATTTAATATATATTTTTATATATTTACTTAATAAATAAATAAAAATATATATATACATATTCAGAATATATATTTAGAATATATATTTTATAAATATATATATATATATATTATATATAAAAGAAAAAAATAAAAAATTCGCCGCAACTGATGTTTTTTTAAAACGTCAATGCGGGTGACGTTTATTCATTTTTTTTCTTTTTTTATTTATTTGTATATATATATATATTTATGTATTATTAAAAAATATATATATATATATATATATATATTTTTTTTTTCAAAAAATGAAATTATACATTAAATTTAAATTTAAATAATTTTTTTATTATGTTAAATAAAATTATAATATTTTTCTTTTTTTAAATTATAATTTAATATATATTTTTATATATTTACTTAACTAAAAAAAATATATGTATATACATATTTAGAATATATATTTATAATATATATTATGTATATAACATAATAATAATTAAAAATTATTTCTGAAATCTATATATTTTTTTATTATCTTAAATAACATTATAATATTTTATATTTTAAAATTTTAACTTTATTTATTTTTTAAAAATATATATACATAAATTCTTATATATAATTAATAATATTATATATGTGTGCGATTATATATATATATATATATATATATATATGAATGCATGTGTGGTGTATGTGTGTGTGTGTGTGTATGCATGCATGTATGCAAAGTTTAATATATATATATATATATATATATATATATTTTGAAAATAAAAATCGTCAGATGGGCTAATGTTTTTTATTCAGAACCTACATCGTCATCCCAGCTGACGTTTTATCCACCTATTTTTAAAAATTGTTTTAAATTATACCTATTTTGTAATTTTTTTTTTTTTGCATTATTTTGAAAAAAAAAACCCAGCAATCATAATTTTTTCAATTTTTTTCTTTTTTCACTTTAATTTTAATAGGCTCATAACTTTTTTTATATAAACTCTATTTTTTATGAAAAAATATATCAAATTAATCATCTTTTTATGATTTTCAATTTGATATCTATATTGCATATATAAAAATATAATATTAATTTTTAAATATAAAACATATTTTCATAGGTTAAATGTTGTGTATTTAAATATTTTATATATTCTTATATTTTGAGATATTTTTATTTTAAATAAATTTTTATTATGAATATATTTTATATAATTATGTATTTTATTTTAAATATATATTATTATCTTTATAAATCGTGTAACGCACAAGAAAAATACTGATTACCACAAATAACTCAATTCAACCAATATAATTGAAATCCCTAACTATAAATATCTTTTTGTCAATTTTCATTTGTTACATTTGCACTTCCAACTACATCATGCCAATTAATTGGGCTATCAAGCTCCACATATATATATTTTAGTTGCCTATCAAATTATACCTTCTTCACATGTCATTATTATAAATAATTAATTAACTATTTGTATTAATTTTACTACTTTATTAATTTAATATTCTCATAATATTAAATTGCTCAATTGTAGCCTATTAATATCATTAAAACGGATGTGGTGAAATTTTAAGTTAAAAAATATATGTTTGTAGATTTCTAATTCTACGTGCTAATTGTTACGTTCTTTAAATAAATAAGTTTGATTCTCAGAAATTTTATTAATTTATTTTGAAACTGAATATTAAATTCAATTTCGGAATATTTTATAAGTTGAAGTGATTGGTTTAAAATAATGAATATACGTGGTTGAATTGATTGATTTAAAATAATGAATATACTTTGATTTATTAATTATATTAATTTTAATTGGAGTCGTATTAACTGGTGTTTATTTTATAAGTCCATTTACAATATTTTATATATTAGTTAATATTAAAATTTGAAGATCATTAACAAAGATGTAATTTGTATTTTCTATTGCAGCTGGTGCTGTATCTTTTGTTGCAACTGCACCAATGTGCGATACAATGATGCACTCATATTATTAATTTATATTAATATAATAATAAATTAGTTTAAATATTAATTTATGCTGATTTTCAGTATCTAAACATAAAAATATTTGTTAGAAATGGTGTATTAATTTTTGAATAGTTAAATATTTTTTCAATGACTAAAATGCAATAAACCTTTTCGTCTATACTCCATTATTTAAGTATAATATATTATAGTAATTCATTTCTCCGCATATACAAAAATTAGATACTAGATGTGAAAATATAAGGATTTTTATTGATTATTGATGTTATATTTGAATGTTATTAGTTATTGAATTATTGATATCGGACTGAATAATATTCTTTTGTGAAGCTTGTTAAGTAATTGAATTTTAATTATTTTATTATAGAAACATAACTATTATTTTAACACAGAAAATACATATTTTTATATCAAATTATATAATTTTACATGTTTTATCAATAACTTAAATATTTATTTTTATAAATATATTTTAATTTATTTTGTTAAATATATACAAAATATTTATTGCACGAGAGCAATACTAGCTATAATAGAAAATATATCTCTGTCTGTAGGGATATAATAATATTACTAGTTATAAATAATAAAATTCCACCAACAATTAGATTTTTTTGTTACAATATTCTATAAAGGACAAAATAAAGAAAATGCTAAAGGTGGCTTTTAGAAAAAATCACAATATTTAATCACACATAACTTTTTTCTTTTCTTATAATTTTTGGTGGTATAATATATTAAATTAATCAATTTTTGTTATGATCTTAACATCTATATTTTATATTTATAAAATAAGACAATATGATAATATATATAAAAAGATAATTGTATTTGACTATATTTGAGTTATATTTATATGTACGTTGTGGATTGGACTATCTTAATTGATTTGAGCTATCTACTAAAATAAATTACATAATTTATTTACAACAAATTATTAACTAATTTAATTATTTATTTCTAAAAATGTGAAATATTTAAATTATTTATTTATTTATTTATAAATAAATATATTATAGATTGTGATTTGTACGAAATTTTCCGTGCAAAATAATAGTAACCATGTGGATAAAAATGGTGAAGCAACATCAGTAGTTTATTTTCTTCTTTTTAATTTCCACATCACACAATCAATAAAATATAAATTTTTAAAGGTCTAAAAATCAAATTAGTTGATGTATTTTGTCTAATAATTAACAATAACTACCAAATTACAATTTCACAAGAAACGCGGCCACGTCCGCAGTGTGGGAGTTTTATCCCTCCAATGGGCCGCTGAGTTACCATGATTTAATTCCTCCATCAATCTCTGTCGGATCGGGGGTGGGGGCCCTGGGGCGAGGGATTTCGCCTTTTGCCCCAAGAAACGCGGCCACGGGCTTTTGGTGACCTGTCACATGGTGGACGTATGTCGTGATTATCCGTCCGATTAAGTGGGCCAGACCCGGACCGTATCGAATTTTGATGCGAAAAAGTCGGCCCAGTTACACCGCTGAGAAGGTTCTCGAATGGCCGTGCGGCACAAGTAAATTTTTCTTATATAAATCCCCACACAACCCAACATCGCAAAACTCGCATCCAAGCAGAACCTTAGCGATCCTTCTAGAGCCATTTTATCATTTTTCAGACAAGAAGACGAAAACAATTGCAGATTATCATCCAGTGAAAGCTTAAACAGAGACAGAGACAGAGAGAGTTTTGAGAAGAGAATGGCAGGAATTACTCAAGACTGGGAGCCGGTGGTGATTCGCAAGAAGGCTCCAACAGCCGCAGCTCGTAAAGATGAGAAAGCTGTGAACGCCGCCCGCCGCGCCGGAGCTGAGATCGAAACCATTAGGAAGTGTGAGTAATCGTATCTTTGCTTCTTCTGTATTACCTTTTTGTTTCTCTTCATCTGCGATTTCAGTCATCCGTGTGCGCCTTCTTTGACAATTTTTTTGGCCTTCCTTTATGTTTAAAGGAAGAAATCGTTGTCCGTGATACATTTTTTTTAATAATTGATATGTTCAGATTATAATTACCATATCATGCTAAGAATTCATATATAAACTAGCTGTATTATCTCTCACCTCAACGAGTGTAAGGAATTATTTCCTCTGTTCCATTGTTGATCTCTTTACGCTGATTGATGGAATATACCTTGTGCGCGCGCGCGTGTTTAATCTGCCGCTATTCTTTGGTAGAGGTTTCTAATCCTCATAGAGGATCATGTAACGCAAGTAATTTAAGGAGCATCAGGAGATTTCATGTGTAGCCTAGATTATTTCATTGCTACCTTATCCTGTTGGTTTCTTTCGTGTGTTTTGCGTCTGTACATATATCTACGCCCCATTATAGAGATAGAAAACGTAGTTCCTCTATTCATACTGTGACCTATGTATTTTATTTTTTCAAAATGCAGCATATTTTGCTGATCATAATTATCTGCTATGCTGCAGCCACTGCTGGGACGAACAAAGCGGCTAAAAGCACCACGACACTCAACACCAGGAAGCTAGATGAAGACACTGAAAATTTAACTCGTAAGTTGAAATAATTTGTTTCTTTTATTGCTTTGAATGGAACTGGCCTCTCCTTTGGATCCAGAAGTTATTTTTCGTCATGACTTCGTACTTTTCTGGGAATTGAGGGTTTTACACATTTTTCCATTGAGGTGAATTCAAAGATCTAGTTTTTGCTTCTGTGATAGGAGCTTGGTGCCTGATCAGTTTCAGTATACAGAACTGTGTAGGTTGAAGTGGATCTGGATAAACTCACGAACAAATACGAACATAAATTTCTATCGGTTATTCATCTCTTTAGGATGACGAGAATTTATGCCGCTCGCCTTTTTATATCTGTGGATCTCCGTCATCTTCTCATAATCATTCGTGTAATTTGTTTCCATCGTCTGTTGTTAACAGTCGAAATGCTTCCAAGAGATTGTGTTGCAAACACCACAAATTACTGTGATGGTTTATAATTACTTGATATGAATTAAGTGGGATAAATTCATTCCATGTTTTCCCTTGGTGAGCTGATATGTTTCTGCAATTTCTAATTCCTCCATAAGAAAGCTAGTTGCCTAGCTGATTGATCACAGTCGAAGAAGTTATTGATTTCACTACTTCACTTATGTAAAAGATTCTCCCGACCCGTATCTAAAATTCCTGGTAAAATTTGCTCATAATCACAGACGAGAAGGTCCCCAGCGAGTTGAAAAAGGCTATCATGAAGGCTCGCATGGACAAGAAACTAACCCAGGCTCAGCTTGCTCAGGTTGGTTTTGCTTGCCTTTATTTCTTACTTATATGTTCATCCCCCTCAAGAAAGACGCGTGTGGGATATCAAGCAACTGTAATATTTGTGTAATTTTGTAATTTTACACAATTGGTCATGCAGATGATAAACGAAAAGCCACAAGTGATCCAAGAATATGAATCTGGGAAAGCGATTCCAAACCAGCAGGTGATTTTGAAACTGGAGAGGGCACTTGGTGTGAAACTGCGCGGGAAGAAATAAAAGAAGTGGGAGAATGAAAGCAAGTGCGGCAGTCCGCACTTTCATTATTCCCCCTTTGAGACTTGAAAAGGTGTTGGTGTAAATGAGCGTTGTATCTCTTTTTTTCTTTGGTGGTTGTTAATGTGGGGACTTTGCTTCTTCTGTGAAACATATGGTCTATTGGAAGGATCATTGCATAGGTTTTTTTTTTTTAAATTATTATACTCTCCAGCCTATTTAATGCAAAATAATTTCTCATCAATGGTAGTAATAGAATTAAGGACACGATTTTGAAATTGGCTAAGAAAACACTGAAATAGATCGATTAATCCTAGTTGCATTCACAAACACGACACAATGAGAAATAAAATTAAGGGTAGGGTAACATTAGAGATTGGCTTTCCGTAGTAATTTGTGATATATATATATATAGAGAGAGAGATATTTTGCTAATTTTAGATAAGTTTCGATTTATTTTTAATTTTGTAATTAAGTGATAGCCTGGACTAGCAACTGCAATTGTGGCGGTTAAAATTGGTTGATGTTAGAGTTGACAAATTTGAATACTGTCGCCCCCATATAAAATGGATCTTTCATGTACACAAATCACAAACCATTATTTTGCATCCAAATTGCAAGCGATTTGCAATTAGGGCTATAAATTAGTTGAGCCAAAATTATGTTCGTTAATTGTTGGTTGTTTGAGCTTGTTTAGTCTTTTAAATGTTTGCTCGAGCTCAGCTCGATAAAAATTACAAGTGGTCAATATGATTGATGGCATTTATAAACTTACTGTATTCATGAATGAACATAAAATAAACACGTTGTTACAAGCACAAGAAAAGTCATATCTAAATATTTCTCCAACACATATACTCCAAATAAACAAGTTGCTTGATTATCTTCTTACAAGCCCTTAATGAGCATGGTTGTAAACATTCCTAAAAAACAAAAACAAAATACACATTCACGAGCTCAAAAAATGGTTCAAACTCTATTCGTTTTACTCTATAAACAAATATGAACAAACACTAGTATGGTTTGAAAAATGCTAACCCAGTTCAAACACGAGTTGGTAAAACGTGATGTCTGTGAATTCTACCAATACTTGCACGTGTGCCCTTTCACAGTAGGAGGTGGTAAAAGTACAGAACCGATAGCCGCCAATGCACCTAATATTCTACAGCCAAATTACGGGTAACAAAATTCTATAAAGCTTTGGATTTGTTTTCTTCCTCTACAGACTGAATATCTTATTTATAGGCTAATTGGTGGAGATTATATATCGTCCGAATTGAACATGTAACTTGAATAATATTACAACTCGCTGAAATCAGATCATTTACATAAACACATTTTCATCAATTCAGGCAAGATCAGCACACATACAATTATAACAAGCACAAAGCCAGATAAATAAATCTTACCACATCACTCACAGGCAAGTTTCGTCCCAAAACTGGTGAGGCAGATTGCGAACGCCTGGAAAGCCGAGAGGGGCCGTCTAAAGTCCATGGTAAAAGTGTCATCGCCCACCTTCCCAAACTGAAGCAACACTGTCTCTTCATCACCCTTTCCACCGGGCTGACTCTGATCAATAGTAGCCACCAACTGAAAATTCTTAACAGAAGCAACAGTCACCCTCCCATGGAAATTCAAGCACCAGCACTCCAAGTGCTCATGCCACCTTGGAGCTTTATTTCTCAAGATCGTATATCCTGGGGAAGAGGAGGAAATGGGCTTTTTCATTTTTAAATCGTCTTGACATTGTTTGTCTGGAAGTGGGCATGTGAGAGTGCACACCATCCTGCGAGGGCCCCGTGACTTCAAGAGATTGAATTTGTATGAGACTTGACCAACTTCAAAGTTTCCAGAAGGGACTTGGGGGCTTATCTGCTTGTTCGCTACGCGGCGGCCAGATTTGCTGCTGGATGGCTTTGCTCCACTGTGCGGTGGTTGGCTATCATATATTGTGAAATTTGTGCCGAGGAAATCTGACCTGGCAAAAGGAAATGAGTAGTGCCGTCATGAAGGTTTGCCAAGAAAAGAGGAATATGGATTGAATTGATTGAGGGAAGTTGAACATGAAGTAAGAGGTTATAAAAGGCCATTAAAGTGGGACGAAACTGTGAAGAGCAGGTTTCCACTGTAAAGTGGGAAGCAGCAGAAGCAGAAGGTACAATTTTATCTCTTCTTCTGTTGTAGCCTATTTCTCTAATTTAATATAACCTAGTCCATAGAAAAAACAGCTTACGAGATATCAATATGTCTTTTCTTATAGGAAGAGTGCATAAGGAACTGCACAGAAGTGTTCTATAACATGAAACTTCAATCATCATAGTCTGGTGGCTTTGAATATCAATTGCTTCTTTCCAAGCGGCAATATGGGTAGGGATGTTAAAAGGGCCATGGCCCGACGGGCCGGCCCGTTTAGCCCGAAAAATTTTAGGGTTAGGGCTTGATTTTATTAGCCCGTTTAAAAATCAGCCCGTTTAGCCCGAGCCCGATTAGCCTGAAGCCCTATAGGGCTAGCCCGCTTAGGGTTAGGGCTAGCCCGATAGCCCGAACTTTTCTTATTATTTGTCTATTTCTTAATATCGAATTAATAATATACACCATTTTTTATTATTTTTCATATACCATATTTGATTTTTAGTAGAAGATATTAAAATTTATATTTAATTACTAGAAGATTCTAAATACTGTCATTTAAATTTAGAACTTAAATGTAATATGATTTCAAATTTTATGACAGTGAATGCTCTTAAAGCTATAATTGAGAGCATGAAATAGTATATATGACTTAAATGTTTGAATCTTTAAATTTTTATAGTGATATAAAAGTTCTAAAATATATAATCTTTTAATGTTATCTAAAATTGTATTTTAAATAGAGGGTAATATGCATTTAATTAAAATTTTAAATTTAAATATATAATTTGACTATTTTGACTCATAGCCCGATAGTGGCCCGATTAGCCCGAAAACCGGTAGGGTTAGGGTTAGGTTCACCATAATCAAGCCCGTTTAAATTAACCCGATTAAACCGAAGCCCGATTAACCCGAAACCCGTTAGGGCTAGCCCGAAACCGACAGGGCTAGCCCGTTTAACATCTCTAAATATGGGAACCTAATGAGCTTCCATCACAACTACATGGATAACCCTGAAACATTTTCTTCATACTCAGGATCTCATCTGAGTAGAAGCATCTTCGAATGAATAGTCATTACTACAACAATCAAGGTAAACTACAATTTTTAGTTGCAAAGCAACTTAATAATGTTCAGGACTCAATTGCCAGTGACACAAATTTTGACGCTTCCTACATAAATCAGGACTAGCAACTCTTAATTAAGAAGTATGCCATGCCAAGAATTAGCAAATAGAAATCCTCACCTTAATTTTCCAACATAGGCTTTACTTCCGGGAGATAAATCATCAGCATCCAAAGATATAATGTACTCTGTACGAGCACCATTTCTGTATCTTCGTGCTGCTAGTAGAAACTTTCCTTTGTCCGTGAATGCTGTTACAGAAATAAGAAGGAAAATATCACCTTTTAAGCATCACACAGGAAAAAGGAGAAGTTCAGAAAATAAATACACAAATATAAGGGGATGATAGTATAATTCCTTAAAAAATAAGAGATATGACAAGTCAAATTTTCACATAATGCACTAGAGTTACGAAAGATTAAATGCACTTAGTACCACAATTATTCAGGTTGCTGAAACTTTTTAGAATCAGATCATACTAAATAATTGCTGGCAATCTCTCCCTTATATGTTCAGCCCATTCACTTGTAAAGTACAAACAGTAAAGCTGAAAATCCAAGTAAAAACAACTCTTATTAAATTTATCATAGCAAAAGGAATGAATTCAATATAGAAGAGACCATGAAGAGAAGTCGAAATTATGCTTTCTGAAAGCAGCTCCAATAAATTTAGTTGTAACTCAGGTAATGGCAACCTTGAAAGGACAATGAAGGGTGGATTTCCAACAGGCATATTTACTTAATTATTCTCTCTTGTAAAAATAAAAGAAAATAAATCCGAGGGACGGGAACTTTTTTGCATAACATAATTATAACCATATTAATCATCTGCTGGAGAAATGCAGTATTTTAACCTGTTAATTCTACAAAAGAAAGCTGGTTCTCTTTCATGATCCAATCGAAGAGAGATCAAAGGGAATACGTAACATCTAAAAAGACACACTAAGACACGCAAGTCTTGCTATATGTTTAACATATCTTCTAATAGTCATTATTTCCAAGCCATGGCTTTTAAGGCACACTATACCTGCACGCGATGCTAACTAATGAACTCTTAAGTACAATATTTGAAAAACGTTGGGAATAAACTAGATGGCAATATTTATTCAGTGTTCCTCCCCCATATTTATTCAGTGTTCCTCCTCCCCCCCCACAAAAAAAAAATAGTCTGTAGAGAATAAGAACAACGAACAGATGCTGAACAGCTGAAGTACATTCAAACAGAAAGTCATAGCTACATACTAAACCAAGTATTCAAATGTTAGGAGAATAAGACTGGCAATAGTGTAGAATAAGACTGGCAATAGTGTAGACCAACCGAAGTTGACTTAGAAAACTCAAACTGGTCCCTCCATCTCTGTTTGACTAACTATTGAGATTAATTAAGATCAACAAGTTTCTCCAACCCACCCACCCACCCACCCCCAAAGGGGAAGGGGGGAAAAGGCAAAATCAAACCAGACGCACACAGAAGGGTAAAAGCTATAGTGCAAGGGAATTTTCATTCAAAACTCATAACCAGTATAACTGCAGGAAAGTAAGCATTTTTAAGGGGAATGATGCTGTAAACTAAAGCACATATCTTCAGAATCAAGAGAAGGTCTTCTTACATGCTGTGAGAGCCAGATAGAGGTAAAATGTTGCATTCTTCTTGTCACGTTTTATAAGACATTGAGTTGGAGTTTCTCGAGGCCCTGGCTGCATCATATATAAAACTAAGATTCAGAATTTGAGTTCACAAGACAATATATAGTTGTTGAAAAGATAGTTCTAGTAATCAAACACAACAGCCACTCGTTTCAAATTACGAAATGCATCTTCAACTAAAACAGGGGGGAAATTATCACATTCTTGAGACTCAAGGGAGATTGTAATTTCTTCCCTTTGCACACCAAACTTACTCCATGATAAATAACTTCCCGAACGAGCAAAACTCAGAATTCGTTGTATAACTCTTGGACAAAAGTACATTATAAGATGTAAACTCTTTTATGGCGATCTGATAGGCAAATACTATTCCATCTACAAGTCACTCATACTATGGATATGCAACCTAAAATTTGCAAATGTATACAGAATACTAACGCGGGGGGGGGGGGGGGTTGGTAATTCACATTTTCAGTCGCAATTACAGTCCCGATTGTCTAACCACATAAGGAAACAGATGATCAACACAATCTAAAGAATTTTCTAAGTCTCAATTTTCAAATTATATATCTAGATATATATATATAACAAATGAACCTTTTTGAGGGAAGAAGGAAAGGTGATTTTGCCAGGCTGATGGAGGGAGGAATTCTCTACGGCCTCGGTGGTGGCGTCCCTCCACCGCTTGCAGACGCATCCGCATGCGACGACGTTTTGACGCTGCGGCCATTTATCCTCACTCGCTTCCACTCTCTGTATTATCTCCCCTAGCAGCTCAGGCAGCATCCCCGCCCAAGAATCCGACTCTGAAGGACCCGATTCGTCCGCCAATACGACGCCGTCGTGCTGTTGCTGCGGCTCGATTCCGGTATCACATTCATTTTCTTCTCCTTTACCTCGGTGAATACTCGTACTGCAAATGGATGCGATTTCTGATGATTTGGATTCCTTGTAAGAACTCGACAGTGTGAATGAACGATGAATAATCCTCCGCGAAAGATAAGATCGTCTGAGTGACATGTCGATTCAGAGAGAGAGAGAGAGAGAGATGGGGGGGTTTCTAGAGAGAAAGATGGGGGGTTTCTAGAGAGAGAAATGAAAGAGAAATGGAGTAAAGAAAGATGAGAGAGAAAATATGATGGACGGATGGGGGCGATAAAATACGCGCCTGTGACGTACAATTAGTAAACAGACCAACGGAAGGAAGAAAGATATTTTCGAATCTTAACTGGAACACGTGTTAAAATTTCGTTGGTGATTATACTTCGGTTCGGTGACGGCGATGGGAGGAATAGTTGTAAGTTGTCAATGTTGATGCAAGTACTGGGAACAGAGGCTTGGTTGCTCATCTTTGACCATTTGACTCAGTCACGACGTCGTTTTTCCCACGCTTTATTAATTTAAAAAATCAGACTACACCCACTGGACATGAACAAGAAACGAAAAAGAATTGAATTAATTGTTAGATTTTTTTTATTTTTTCTTTTTATCAATCAAATTGAAAATTACAATTAAGCCCTTTGTTTTCTAAGATAATTAAGCACAATTTTAATAACCAAACTAAATCTTATACCATTTCATTTTGTACCTTCACTCTTTTTTTTTACTAATGCATGTTATGCATAATGAATGACATTATCAATAAATATATGACATAGATTGATAAAACTTAAATATAAAATAAAATTTAAAAAAAATCAAGAATTCAAAAAGTGATTAGAGAATATACATATATAAATGATAATATTAACATCTACAGTAAATATATACTGATATAATTGTAATATAACATACATAAATAAATGGGTTAATATCAAAAATCAACTTGACCTATAGTGTTTTTTTTCATTTGATACCCGAGGTAAAAAAATATTTTCGATTGCAACATGTTCTATACGCTTTTAACCGATTACAACCTATATTTTTTTTCGATTGTTTTTTTCCCAACGAGAAGGCAACACGTGAGATGCATGTGATTTTTTAAGGATATTATCGTATTTTTAGGATCGGTGATGAGAACAGTCCAAGCAACAATGAAGAAGAAGATGTCGAGCTGCAATTCAAAGGACCCGTTACCCGACTTCGTGCTAAGAAGCTTCAACAATATTTACAAGTGTTGATTAGAAGGAAGTTTGATGTTGGAGAACAAGAAGATAAATGCAGCCCAAGAATTGTCACTGTGTTGACAATTGAAGATCAAGCCCAAGAAGATCAAGTTAATTAATTGACGAGTTTGGATCAGCCCATCTTTGATTAAATTCGTTAATTATGAAGGCCCAATTCTAATTGGGATTTATTTTACCTAGTTAGACTTTTATTATCGGATTTTTGGTATTTTTAATTATTTCCTTAAAAACAGTTTTTCATTAAGGAAAACAATCATAGTTGATTAGATAGCCTTAATTTTCGTCCATCCCTCAGTATAAATAAGGGATCTAGGTTATTTTGTTAGGGAGACAATATTTTGAGAAATAAAGCTTTTGCATTCCGATCTTGTCTCACCCCTTGTGTTCGAAACTATCAACTCTTAGAAGGATAGCATCTTTTAAGTTTTATCAAAGGTTCGTTCTAGATCTTCCAAGATCTAGGGTTAACTTGCTGCAATTCGTGAAGTTACTTGTGTTCGGGTTTCGCCGTTAGAATCGTCGAGGTTCGAACAAGGTGGCTGATCTTCTACCGATCACCATCGCCAATCGCCTGCCCCCTCCTCCACCCTACAGCCTTCGCCAACAACAACAACCAGCCGTAAGTTATCTCATCTCCACCCTTCCCTAATCCTAACCGAAACCATATATTTCTACATATTCAACCCTTCGAGCCTTAATTTCAGATTTGGTTGTGTTTCATTTTGTGTCGTTCATAGTTTATTTAATCGAGTCGTCTAGTCGTCGATTGATATAATTGAGTCGTGTGTTGAGCCCTTACATTACCGTCGTGTGTTCGTTTCTGTTTTCCGCGTACTTTGTTTTAATAGTGTGTTCTCGATACCCTTGAAATCACATCAATCGGACTGTAGGGCAAACTTATTATTTTCCAACCTAACCTATTTATGGGGTATCTCTTCTTCAATTTGAGGATTAGGGATTTCAATTTCAGCTAATGGGTTGTGGACCATAAGTTTCCACACTTTTTATCGATCAACAAAGGTTTTACTCTATGTAGTGCACAACTCCATGTTTAGGATAAATTCTTGAAGCTGACTCTCCAATTAATTTGCAACTGACCAAGTATGTTTTGTACGGTTGATTTATATTGTCTGGAGGTTGCAAGACAGCATGTCATCATTTCTTTAGTCTATTGGTGCTTGTGAGAAAGTTTTTCAGTTGATGCATCTTTCACTCAGTTCGGTGGAAGGCAAGCGACTTCCTGTTGGCCTTATTTCGTTTCTTTGTGGTGTACAAAACTTCTGCATCAATAACACGAACACATGCTAGACTATCCATATAGATGAAATCATATGAATACATTCAGTTTTGTCATTCAGTTTTGTCATGCTTTCTTTGGAAAGTAAATACTTTTCAAAATTCCACAGCCACTTTCATATGATTTTTCCTATATCTGAACATTTTCAAATTGAAGAAACAAACTGAATCGAAAGCCCTTATTCCCAAATTGAAGAAGGGATGCCCCATAAACAGGTAATGTTGGAAAATGACGAATTTGTCCTTCAGCCCGATCCTAAAAAGACGATAATACTCTTAAAAACATGTGCATCTCACGTTTTGGTCTTCTCACTGGGAACCAAGTGATCGGAAAAAGTATAGATTGTAATCGGTCAAAAGGGTATAAAATAGGTTGCAATCGGAGACATTTTTTACCTCGGGTACCAAATGAAAAAAATTATTATAAATCATGTTAGTTCTTGATATTAACCCTAAATAAATATTCACTTATGTGTTGATTATATTATATATGCACCCTCAATCAACTTTTCTCCTAGGGTTTAGGGCTTTCTTATTTACTTCAGATATTAAGCACATAGTATGAAAATATGGCCGCCACCCCCCCCCCCCCCCCCATATGTAATATATATATATATATATGTTTATAAAAGACATTTAGACATCCATAACCAAACAAGCATACAAACATACAGTAGTTTCTTATTAGGATTTAGGAGCAGACAAACATGTAATACTAACATAGAGGAGGTAATACATTCACTCTTTCTCTCACACACACGCACACATATATAGTTTTGTCTACTGCAACTGGCATTCTATCTCTTATTCCGACACTATCAATGCAAACATGATATGCCTAACGAAACTGGAATCTAAACGAAACACCATCTAAAATTGACTTAATTGCAAATCACGATCTCTTTTTTCCATGACCGGTGACGCTCTTGCCCCACTTGTGCATGGAGAGATGAAGTTTCTTGGTGGTGAGAAGAAGATCGACGCTCTGCCTTGGCGTGAGAATGGCCATCAACTCCTTCAACGTGCTCAGCCTTAGCCTGTCGGCATCCTTTACTATGCTTGCTAGGGCGAGGCAATGCGCATCTATAGCATGATCCGCCTCCTCACTCCACTCTTCCATTAGTCCACCGATTTTCAATGGAAATTCTGCTATATCATCCTGCAACCACACACTCATAAGATCTTCAGTTTTTAGGAAAATGAATGGAAAAACACGTGTGTTGCCCCGTGGTAACATGTAGTGAAATTTAAATCCTTATTGAGGTTAAACTATATATTTGACCAAATTGTTGGGGGTAACAATACCCTAATCCTTTCTCGTTTTCAATCAAAAAGTTCGAACCCATTTACAAATCGAGAAATAACAGTGGTCAAAGACTTCAATCCCCCAACTTTTCTTTAATAAATAAGGCTAGGTATCAGCGGATTTGGATCATTTAAAGTACTTCATGGTGCATTTAGGAGAGAGTTTGACACACATCATATGTGAAAAATATAAAAAATTTGGAACCCACATAAAGTTTGTTGCTCTCTCCTAAATGCAGCAAAAGGTACTGTAGAGAATCCAAATCTCGTACCAACTCTTCTACAAAAGCTGGTACAAGCTAGCAAAAACAAAAGTACAGGGAATAAAAAGTGTGGACATCAAGGTGTGGCGATAGGAGAGAGAGCAAGGCTTGTGTACCTGTAAAGTTCCCATCCTGGTGGACAATCTCTCTTCCTCTGCGATAGTCTTGCAATGCAAGGCAGTGATCATTTGCAGCTGGTTAGCAGATATCTCGGCCAGGTTACCGTTCCTCTCAGCTTGGAGCAGCTCATCACTCTGCTCCGAGCCACAAACTGAGTAGACGAGCTTAACGGAAAGAGAAGGCCTGCACCCACCTATCCAGAATAAAGCATTCTCAAAGGAGCTGCACCAGGAGGGAGAATGAAAAGATGGTGCATCATGCTGCACCATCAGTCCCCTTTTCTCGGAGTATTCTTCAAAGTGTTTGATGCTTTTGTCAGCGAGAAGCTTCAGCTGAAGCTTCTCGTTGTCGTTGCAACCGGTCGAATGTTGGGTGAGAAGTTCTTCTAGGTCTTGGTGTTGCTGGTCTATCCAGTCGTTGAAGCAGGATTGGAACTGGGCATGGGTGAAAGGTGCCATGATATGGGGAAATCGTTGAAGGTTTTCTGTTATGAGGTAGGAGAATTTATAGTGCTTGAAGCAGAATGTTGTGAAAGGACAGGTTTATCCTTCTCATCTTTGTTGTTTTGGTTTATGTATCACAGGAAGGCATGGGATATAGTTTCATGGGAACTTGTTTCCTTATCTGGTAGTGTAGGGACAAGGGAGAAAGCAGATGAGCATGGAAAAAAATCGAACTAAATTATTAAGGCTGTGTTTGGAAATAGGGATTAGAAATTCGTGTGGTTCGAATCCTCTATTCTATTTTGTGTTTTATCTCATGTTTCAAATTCAACAATAAAAATTATGTGATCATCGATGATGTCAATATGTGCACACGGCTTGGATCTTCTACTTCATTTTGTATTTCATCTCATGTTTCTATATAAGTCATGCGTTTAATGATGATGTCAGTCTATACACATAACGTAAATATTGAAGTTGGAAAACACAAAATCAAATCTAAAATACCTTGTGCTATACACTGGTGTGTATTAGTGAAATGAAACAAAAAAAAAATAGAGAATCTATTGTGAAATTTGTGATGAAATAAAACACACACATACACAAAAAAAAAAAAAAAAATCTAATGTGAAATTTGTGGATTTCAAATTCATCCAAATCCCTAGAAAATTAGTTGGAGATCAAAGTGAAGACTTTTAGATCCATATCAACCCAAACAACTACAAATGAATTTAAAATCATGGATTTCAAATCCATTATTGAACCCTTCTATTCAAACACAATCTAATGTTCAATTCAATATCAATTAAATCTGGTCGAACTTGGTTGTCTGAATATAACAAATAAGCTAGAAAATATATGTACATTAGATAAGATATAAAGTTTGAATCAAACTCGAGTTATAAGTAAAAACTTACAAAATAAGTGCAAAAACAACCTACTTGAGCTCGATAAGTAAAAGTTATATAGTAATCGTAAAAGAAAACAACCAACTAGAGCTCTCAATTAGAATTTGTTCAAACTCGATTATTAAAAGCACGAATATATTCATAAGCAAGATAAAACTCGAATAAAACTTAAACTCATGAGATGTCATCCCAATCCAAACAACAATTTTGAATAATCACATTACCTATGACGAGTGTCCCACATCACTCCAGAATATCATTACATGGAAATTCTACATTCATTAGAGAAAATGACAACTTAACCAGGTAAATATATATGTGTGTCTGTGTCGGAAAAGCAGCAAAATTGTGTCCTGAAACTGACTAACTGTGCCTTGAGATACATGAAAAACAGTTAGATACAATAATTTCAACAATGATCAAGTACTTTCCAAAGTGTAGTCAGATAGGAAACAAACTTGATTCATAGTGCTTTGTCAAATTTTACTATAAAGAAGTTCAACTAAGATCTCATTCCATAAATAAGACGGATTTTCCTTATTTTTCGTAAAAGGGCTTATAAACTTCTAACATTTTATTTTGGGATGAAATAAGATATTTAGTTTTCAATATTTTCTAAACACATCTAAGGAGCTTAGCTTATAAGCTCTGCCAATCACACTATATGAGGCTCATACCCCACTCAGAACAACACGAACAAGCAGACTATTGTGCACGGAATGCATGACCTCGATTCACGCATTCAAAAAATCGAGGTTGGTCTGAGATCGCTCACTTTGATAGAATAACAGAACAATACAAAGTTAAGTGTTTAGCACCCAACAAGAGATAACCTGTCAGGAAAGAGCAGAAGTGCAATTTCAAATGTCATAAAAACTGTGAGAGGGAGAAAGCAAAAAATAGTATGAGTTAACCATGACTTCGCATCATCTACTTCTTCAGACAGTCTTTGTCCCTTATTATCTTAAATAGATAAGGCCACAAACTATGACACAATTCACGTGATTCAGTTGGCATGGTCTCATTCAACATTAATAAATGATAGAAATACATTAAATAATGGAAACTTATCAATTTCAATTTAAAAATAAGAAAAGTGGTAGATGGCCAATTCAGTTAAATCTCCTGAACAGGCCAAGTATATCTAAGCAATATTTATGTATAGGCACAGTATCTTCTATAATTTTACGGTTGAAGGAGCATCTTCATGAAATATCCGTAATTGCCAAAACTATCAAATAATATAGATTCAAATGTGGTTTATCCGTTTGATGATATACAACGTGCCTGGATCTTGAAATTTCTCGTGTAAAATAGAGAATCCTGTATACAATATCTAGACTCAATTTAAAAAGGTCTAATCCTATTAGACCTTAATGTTCCATTTGGACTGAAGGATTTGGAGGATGATTGAGCTCTGGAGTTCAAATCCATAAAAGCATAACTCTTTTATGCTCTTTGAGTGATTTTAATGGATTTGAAAAGCTATATAATTTGAAGTCATTTCAAATACACTCCTCAAATCGGAATCCTTCTGTCCAATCACAACCTAAAATGAAACCCTTAACTATTTTGAACCCTGTTTCTAATTCTTTCCCAAATGATTTGAGATCCATTTAATATGGTGTGATTTGAAATCATGCCTCAAATTAAATCCTTCAATTCAAATGTAACCTACCTCGACTATCACTCCCTAAATCGGCCCTTCCCTTTGTCACACACATCTCACAATGCAACGGCACAGCTAAATGCTCAACAATTTAGTCCTTCAAATTGGCAACTATATTTCACAACTTTCAGCAATCAACTCTAATCGTTATCTTAGACAACAGTAGGAAAGATCCCATAGACAATGAAAACTAATCCACGATGATTATGATCCACCAAATTAAAAGACGACGATGCCAACAGCAACACTAGTTTTATATAATCTGATTACCATACTGGTGTTAGCAGAACAAAATCAAATTGCTCACCACAAAAGATTAAATTTCTAAAATCTAAATTTAATCCTCACGATTGCGACATTAGCCAAGATTACTTGCAGAAGCTACAAGCCATTAGCTGCTTTTGTGGACCGCATTTGTTGAATTTTGCAAAGACGATCCGTTTAGCTGTTGCTGCTGCTTCTGAATCATTGAAATTTGTTATATTTCTTTCCACCTTTTGATCCCAAAAGCGCACACAGCTTCAAATAACTAAGCACACACAGCATCAATTAGAATCAGAAACGGAAAAAATTATAAAAGGATAAGAACTTTGAAGAAATGCATAGAAATTGCTTACGCACCTCCAGCTCCAACGAAGTAGAGAAGTCGGACGAGGTTAGTGCAAGCCTCTTCGCCTGCCGGCCTGAGGATCTGCAGGCTGGGCTGCTGGTGGATTCCATGTGGGCGGTTTTATGTTTATATTTTGACCCATCATCACTATCACATTCACAAGTATTTATTTAGGCCTTTTTTATTTTCTAATATTAGGAAAATAAATTACTATAACTGTGAAGTTTACAAAGCCCATTAGATTGAGGGATGTAATTGAGTAGGTCGGCATATAGATATACTTACTTGTATAAAAAAATACTATATTTATCCTTCTTTTTATTATTTTTATTTGGGAGTTTCTATCCACACCACTATTATTACTTTCCACACTACAAAAGATTTTTAGACAAAAATACTCATCTATAAATTGACCAATATACCCTTTATAAAAAAAAAATTTAGAACCCAAACAAGAGCAAATTCAGTTATGTGGCCCTTCCGACAGCAGAAGCAGAAATAGAAACAGAAACAGAAACCCAAACAACAGCAAATTTGTTGGGGTGAGACAGAGGCCTTCCGGAAATGGGTAGCAGAAATCAAGAACACAATGGCTCGGCAAATTTGATACTGCTGAGGAGGCTGCTCAGGCCTATGATGAGGCAGCCTGTCTGTTGCGTGGATCAAACACGCGCACCAACTTCTTGAACAACATCCCCTGCAACCCGGCCCTCTATTTGAAGATCCGGAACCTTCTTAACCAAAAGAGAAGCCAAACTAAGGCCACCCCTCCAGTTCACACCGAACGTAACAGGTTCGACCAGTTCACATCGAACGTAACAGGTTACGTTCGGCCAGGGGTAGCCGAACATGTTGTAAGCGTTCGGCCAAAGCACACCGAACGCCTGTGGTTGTGTTCGGCCAAGACACGCCGAACGCCTCGCAGGCTGTTCGGTTGACCAGCGCCGAACGTCTTTGGTTATGTTCGGCCTGTGCTCGCCGAACGCCTCGCATGATGTTCGGTTGACCAGCGCCGAATGCGTCGCGGTATGAACGGACAGCGTGTTTTGCGAGAGATTACCTGGAGGACTCGATACATTGCCGCCTTCTGCATCCATGATCTTCGCGTGATGAGGGGGTGGAGAGAAGGGAAGAAAATTGACCCTAGGGTTTCAGAAATCGACCAAAATTGTAGACTTTAGTTCGGCGCTGAGGGTTTGGGGTTGGGGGAGAATTTCGGTCGCTTGCAGAAGGGTTTGGGGGTATTTTTGAATTTTTGAATTTTTTTTAAAAGGGTATAATAGGTATTTTGGGGCGTGTGGTTAGTAAATTTAAATTTTTAAATATATTTTTGTGTGGTGTGGATAGTAAATGTGGTGTGGATAGTAATAATAGTGGTGTGTATAGAAATGTCCTTATTATTTTTAATTTGAATAGGATATAGACGAAAATAGTAAATTATAAATTGACTTTTTTTATTTTTTTGTTTAAAAAACTTAAAATCTTGGTATTAATTGATTTTATTTTGTATCAGCTATTACAATATTTAAGATATTCAAATTATAAAATCACATAAATGATGTGTGGTTACATTCGATCTGAAAATTCAATTATAAATATCACATGCTTCATTTTTTAATAGAAATAAATACCAGAAGAAATAATATCTAATATTAGTTTCTATTTTTTAAAATTAAAATGATTTATTTTCCTTACCTAATATTGTGCTAATTATCTTTGAAGAACAAAAAAATGTGCTGATCCATCCAGGCAAACTCAATGATATTTTCTATATCTATTATGTATCTAATCGGAACCACGATTAATCTTATATATTTGTGACTAAAATTTGATGATTTTTTAATTTGTTTTTTAGTTTTATTGTGGCCATATAATAGCATACTTATGATAAATAAATTATATGAAATACAATATTGTAAATATATATATATATATTTGGTAATATTAATTCAGATTATTGAGATGTAGTAATGATGTTTTAGTGGGTAGGGTACTTAATTTATATAAAAACTAATTTATTTGGGTACACTTACATTTATATAAAAGATCACTCTAAACAATATTTTCTTAAACTATCTCCACAATCAAATATAAGTATTATATTACCAAAATATTATATCAATTTGTCCTTCAAATATTAAAATGTATTCTTTAATATTTTAAAATATATATTTTGGCTAAATGTATAATAATTATAAGAAAATAAACATACAATTAAAAAATAAAAATAAAAAAGAGCCCAAATGAAGTGCCTGCTTGGGTCGTCATTTATTTATTTTCCTTTTTTTCTTTTTTCTTTTTTTGTCTTTTCTTTTTTTTTTTCTTTTTTTTTTCTTTTTAGCTTTCTGAAAATTGAATCAACGATGAAAACTGAAAAGTCAGCACTGAAGAAGAAGGTGAAAACTCAGAAGCGGCCATGGAAAGAAAAGACAGCTCCAAATTGAATATAGCAATTATCCACCCTGATCTCGGAATAGGTGAGGTTTACCGCGCCGCATCATAGAGGCGAAAGCCCAAATTAAGTTATATATAAAGTTCATTGTTTTTATATTATCTTTTTCTTTCGTTCCTGGAATGGATCTTGTGCTGGGATTTTCGCTATTTGGTTTTTGCTATTGTTTTAAGAGATATTAACTTCTGTGAAAGATTAATGGTTCGTTAGTGGGATTCAAATTGTGAAAATCATGCATAGGGGATTTAGCATAAGTTTTATTTAATTTTTTTTTTTATAATTCTTGCTGTCAATATTGGAAATATATATATATATGTGTGTGTGTGTGTGATGTGTGTGTGTGTACACATTTATAGAATCCTCTGAGAAGCCTCTAGATATATGGAGTTGTGAGGAGGATGAGGAAGATTATGTGACTAAGTTTTTGATTTTCCAAGATGGGCAAGAAGAAGATTTCATCTGGTGCTTTTCATTTATCACAGAATGTTGAACAAATTATTAGGCTGCGTTACGCGTATGGCAAAACAATTTTATAATTCTTATGTGAAATGAGACATCTTTCAATGCTTCAAATGGATTCTTGGTTCATGTAACTATTGTACATTTTGGATATTATTTTATCCTTTTCTGCTTCTACCATACAGCGCATTGTACATTTTTTTTTTAAAATTTACTGTCATGTAAATTAGTTAAGTGTTCTGCACAGTTTGGTTCTCCATAGCCAATCAATTTGTACGAATCTGATTGTCGAAGATACATATGAGACGACAATGAGTGTTTAGTTTACCCTTTCTGTTTCTTTCAATTAATAATTCATTAGTTTTCTGTAATGCTAGGTGGAGCAGAAAGGTTAATTGTTGACGCTGCTGTAGAGCTCTCATCTAATGGTCATAATGTTCATATATTTACATCACACCATGACAAAACACGTTGTTTCGAGGAGACAGTTTCTGGTGTGCATCATTCTTTCTGCTATACAATTTTGATTTCATTTTGAGTGGTTATACACACTTATTATTTGGAATCTGATTTTTTTCCTGATTGTGGTTTGAATGTGGGCAGGTATCTTTCCAGTTACAGTATATGGGGCTTTCCTTCCTAGGCATATTTTCTATCGTCTCCATGCAGTATGTGCATATTTGCGGTGTATATTTGTTGCTCTTTGTCTATTGTTCTTTTATCCTTCCTTCGACGTTATACTGGCAGATCAGGTCTCTGTCGTCATCCCACTGATGAAGTTGAAAAAGCAATCAAAGGTTACAACACAAACTAAAGACAGCTTTTTTGCTTAATTGCTACCCATCAGTAGTGGCATCATAGTTCACACATCTTGTCTTCTTTTGTTAGGTTGTATTTTATTGCCATTTTCCAGACCTATTACTAGCCCAACATACTACCTTACTTAGAAGAATCTATCGGAAACCTATAGATTTTCTAGAAGAAATAACAACGGGTATCTTTATGCTTTCTGTTTAATATTTGCTCTGATTGCAGTCTATGCAAATTTTTTATTCTTTTGTGGACTGCATCTGCCTCATTTCTTGTAGGTATGGCAGATTTAATTCTCGTAAACAGCAAGTTTACTGCATCTACTTTTGCAAAGACTTTCAAGCGATTACATTCACGAGGGATCAGACCAGCCGTGCTTTATCCAGCTGTCAGCGTTGATCAGTTTGAAGAACCTAGTTCTACTAAGTAATAGAAACATTGTACTCAATGTTATACTATATTTTTTCTGTACCTCTTCTCACAAAACAAGCTAAAATCAATGATTTGTGTGTTATAATATAATCTTTTAGTCTGTTCCTGTTTAATTCAGTGTTCTTCTTTCAGGTTGAGTTTCCTGTCCATCAATCGTTTTGAAAGGAAAAAGAACATAGAGCTAGCTATTTCTGCGTTCTCTATGCTCTATAACAGCCACAAGGATTTACTTCAAGGTGACAACAAAAACGAGTTGTCTTTGATTGTTGCAGGTATGTTTCATCTCTTTAACTTCATTAATTTGTTACACAACTTCTATTTTACCCCTTTTTAATGAAGAATTGTTTTATATAATGCCATAAGGGCATGGAAAATTACACAAGACCCAAAGTTTCTAGCCTTTCTATTCTACGTAGATTGGATTCACATATCATTCTCATAATATAATTGCAAGTATAGCATTGTAAAACAGCTCCGTCTATGTTAGCCATATTCTTCTTTCATCATGTACAAGAATCTCTTTCTTCTTTCTAATATAACCCACATGTATTTGTACTCGTATTCCTGTTGTTTTTGGCAAAGATTCTTATTTTACCATCTCCAGCTTGCTTGTAGCTTTTGATAACTAAAAAAAGTGAGTAAGGCACATCCGTTCTATGAATCCTTATGTAAATTGCATACTTTTACCATTTCTTAACTGTTACTAGAGTGTTTTATGTTACTAGGAAGCATTTTATGGAAATGAACTTTAAAATCATCAAAGATATTGGTATGATATTGATTGCTCCTTTTACTGATCATAGCAGAATAAATTGTTTAACAGTAGTTCAATTCCAGAAATATCAAGACCGCATTTATTTTCCTTGTTCTTACTAGTACATGATTTGTGAAGTGTTCTCCATGCTTTAGGTACCTTTTCCCTTCAGTAATCGAGTGTATTCAATCAATTATACTCAAGAGGGGAAAAGTTATTTGTGAGCAAATGATTTCAGACTGTGATGTAGAACCATAGATGATAGAAGCTATCATTTTCTTTTTCACACACACGCACACATTTATATATTGGGTGGGAAACAATGAATTTTCTGTTTTTCGATCTTGATGTCCTGTATGCACTCTCTCATTCGTCAGGTGGCTTTGATAAACGGCTCAGAGAGAATGTTGAGTATTTGGAGGAACTGCAAAACTTGGCCGAAAGGGAAGGTGTATCTCATCGAGTCCAATTCATTACATCATGTCCTACATCTGAGAGGAACACTCTTCTCTCACAATGCCTTTGTGTACTCTACACACCTGAGGTCACACTCTCAGATACTCTCATCAATTAAATGAAACATGAATATGATCATTCTTCTAAGATGGTGTAATTGATGCAGGACGAGCATTTTGGGATTGTTCCTTTAGAAGCAATGGCGGCCCATAAGCCAGTAATTGCGTGCAACAGTGGGGGCCCAGTCGAGACAATAAAGAATGGGGTCACAGGCTTCCTTTGTGAGCCCAGCCCACAGGACTTCTCTGCTGCTATGGCTAATTTTATTCAAGATCCTCAAATGTCGAAAACAATGGGCCAAGAAGCCCGAGAGCATGTCGTGCGGACATTTTCGACCAAGATATTCGGGCAGCGTCTGAATGCATATATCGTTGATACATGTCGGAGAAAGACAGAGTGAAGAATCTCATCATTTGTGAATGCTGACAATGGTAGTCTCCTTAATTTTTGCAGAAAACCTAGGTTTTCACTTTGTTAGGATCATAGAATTTTTTGCTCCACAGATATTTTCTTTCTGTTGATTGAACATGTATTCCAGGTACTGTTTAATTATAAGTCACTCTTTCTAGATATTAGACAAATAAGACGCTATTAAAATCAGAATAACTGAATAAATTTGAATAGTAAATCTAAAAATAAACATATTAAATATGAAATTTCTTTAAATAAATTAAGAAATTAACAAAATAGTAAACATTAATATAATTTTAAAAAATAATTTAAGGGTCCTTAGGATTTTATAGATCTATTAAATAATTTTTAGATTTTATTTTTATTTTTAAAGTACTAATAAACTTAAATTTATTTTGTTATTTAATTGAATTATTTATTTATATTTCTTATTTTATATTATATTTATTAAATTTTTTCATAATTTATTATCTATTTTGATTTGTACGATGGGCCTTGATCTTATATTTGATGCTCAATGGTTTTTTGAACTCATTTAAAAATTCAGGAGCCCATGTAGGAAACCAAAAAAAAAAAAAACCTAGTTTTGAAGCTAATCTGAGCTCGAAATATTAGTTTAAGGGTTTGGTTTACTTTTTTCCTTCCAAAAAAAATAAAATCACAACTTATTTTCAAAATTTGCAATTTAAACTTTAATAATTTAATTTGCAAAAATATCACAACCTCGCTCAATTTGTACTAGGGTATATTGACCAACAAAATTGACCTTTTTTTTTTTCCAATATTAATTTCTCTTATGTAATTAATTTCTATAAATCATGTAGTATTTTGATCTGGATGTTGAATCCTGTCAACAAATTGTCACTGAGTTATATTTCTTATATCTACTCAAAAGAGAAAATAATGATCATTATTAGCTCCAAAAATTCTTGAACTAAAGAAAATGTAATGCTCAATTGCTATAATTCCATATATTTGAAGTTGTACTGTTCAAATTTTGTTCAGATTTAACCCCCCAAAAAAGGGCAGTACCCTACAGCAGAACCACTAACACATGATACAACAATTGAATATGAGCTACCACTAACCTCCTTTCCCTATTATGTCTACACATTACATAATAACATTAACATAAATCTGGAGATCACCATTTCATTCAAGTAAACAACTGGCTTCTAATTGTCTCGACTTTCGGGTCTATACCAAGCCGGCATTCATCTTGAAGGGCCAACGTCAGCATCTCCGTACAAAATTGATCGTCTGCTTTTATGGACAGAGCCTGCTGAATAGAACAATATCACAACTAGCAAGGCAGAAACAATTAACAGAACTAGACTGGCTCTGGTAAACAAACCACACAATCTAGTAACGATCTTTTTTTGAGAAATCATACCTTGTGGTAATATGTAATTGCTGCTGTAAAATTATCCTGGCAAACGAAAGATGTATGAGAGAGAGAGAGAGAGAGAGAGAGAGAGAGAGAGAGAGAGAGAGAGAGAGAGAGAGAGAGAGAGAAATTACAGCAAAAAGTAAACGAATAACCACCTGTAGATGATACGTGTATGCGAGACCTGCGTATGTACTCAAACTTCGAGTTGACAAAGCAAGTGCTTTCTCATAGTACATAATTGCCTCATTGTATATCCTGAAGGTTGCAACATTTTATCAATCACCAATCACGTGTAACAAAGAATTGAAATTTAGATAATAATGCAATCAAAATGGCATAAGGGGAAAGACATGAAGACTGGTACGGAAATTAAATTTTAAAACTGAAAAAAAATAATTAAAAATAATATATGAAAGCCCCCATATAGGCCAGTTTTATCCTACAAGTTCCGTCCAGCATGGGGAACACAGGTTAGTATAATGCATGGATTTCAGGCAACATAGTTTGATCATTCCCACAGCTAATAAATGCACTTCAAGATCTTTCTGGAATATTACATGTAACGAGAAGCTATCGTTAAAGAGTAACGAGAACTATGGGCATCTTAATATCCAATGAAGACTAGGCAGACTTAATATGTCATCTGCAAAAAGGTGGTTAAAAGCATGAAGCAACCACTAGGAATGAAAAGACAAGACATACTTCAATTTTCTCAATGCATGAGCAAGGTTGACTAGAGTTGGCTCCCACATCTCGCCTAAAGAGGATGGTACATGAGCTAACGTCTTCTCGAACCACCACACGGCCTTTTTATACCTGAAATATTTTTGGAAGAAAATTCATGATAATGTAATAGCTTAAGAATCGTAAACAATAAATTGGCAGTGATTGTTTATATTACAAACACAGTTTCTTCTGAAAGTTAAAGAACACTAAATGAGAAGCGATTGCTCTTACTCCTTCATATGATACGCCACAACTCCAAGTTCATTATATACAAGTGGATCTGAAGGGCATATGGTCTGGGCCTGCATAAAAAACTGAATGCAAATTCCCTTTAGAAAGATGAATGAGGTGGTTAACACTAGTTGCATTAAGCAACTTGGAAACACATCAGTTTTATATCTTCACAGCAAATTGATGGCTAAAGCCCAAAGCAAAGCCAAGACCGGGGAAATTCTGAACTTGAGAGAGATATATTCACCTGCTCAGCAAGTTTGAAGCTATGGGTTCGCCTGTATTCCATTCCTATGTATAGAGTTGGCAAATGACACCTGGAATAAATGATAAGTTAATATTCAACCTGAAAAAAACAGTCTTCATTACAATGTAACAAAGAAATAAATAAATATAATAACAATTAACAAAATGACTTCCACGATGTGTAATCTTAAGACTTCATTAAACATCATTCATAATAACTGAAGATTTCTTGTGGTCAAACACATACATTCGCTTCACAGACATGTATAAGATGGTGAGCATTCTCTATAAGTTGCCTTTTGTAAGACATGAAACTCGGCAAAAGAAACAATAAACTAGACAACAATATAGAATATGAACGACTGAAGTTCAAACAGAAACTAGTGATGGACTAAGAATTTTCCTGTTCATTCAAACCCACAACATTCCACCCCAACCAGCCCAAGCAGACCCAGCACAACAACAGTTACAATTAATAAAAATAGTACAAAATTTATAATGCACATATGAAAGATGTTAAGATAACTCATATAATATTTAGGTAGAACTTGAAGAAAAACACAGTTTAAATAGCTGTTATACACAGTACTGACAGGCAACATATAACAATTACCCAGGAAACAAACGAGCAGCAGTTCGATAAGCTGACATTGCTTGATCTCCTTCTTCTTGAGCAGCATATGCATTCCCACACCCAATCCAACCTGGAGCAAATGTTCCATCTAAACTTGTTGCTTTGCTGGAGAAAAATACACGGGAATCAAGGCAGGGTCAAATTGTGCCAATCCCAATATAAAGTCATTACTTAGAGAAAAGAATGCCTTCATCAAAAGCTTATATCAAAACATTGAACTAGAATGAGTTCCAAGGCATTTTGACCTTCAGACTAAGAAATCACATTTAAGTATTAGATTGTGATGCTGGAATTACACACACACACACACACACATATATATATAGCAACATAAAACAAAGAGCTGATTAAGGAAGAATGATGAAGCCCATCCACCCAACCTTAATAAAATAAAATAACATAAATTAACAATTGTCTGAATTAATATGATGAAAATTATGATAAGTATAAATTCATAATCTCTCCAACTTTGGCAAAGAAAAGCCAAGCCAATAGAATAGGTAAATTCATCAGGTATACTTCAGTCCTCTCAAGAAGCTAAGAGTAGACCAATATAGAAGACTGACATCAGAAGTAGCCCTTCCCAATTAGTACTTCAGTACATTGCACAAAATGGCATGGACTGCCAACTGAAAAGAGATAAACGGATGGCTAGGGATACAGACACAATAGGGATACAGACATAAGACATAGATGAAATAGTAAAGCCTATGTGAGCAGGAAATACATAACCAACAGCAATAGGGACAACAAATGAGAGCAATTATTTAATATTTTATTATTTAGGAGTGAAAATTGACTCCAACCACATGAAAATTGCCTCTCCTACTTCTGCCCAAAAACCCAAAAACATAAAACAGAAAAATAAAGAGTAATCCAGTGGTGGGTGGGAGAACATATTTCGACAGACAGAACACCACGGTCCGTATAAAAATCAATTCAAAGGTTAATACCTGAAATAACGACGTGATTGATCATACTTTTTTATGCAGTAGTAATAGCAACCCACAGCAAACCATGAGAGAGCTCTGAACAAACATTGCACAAGAAGACATTTAATCATAAATTTGAAAGTGTCCAGATAAATATGAAAAGGGATAACAACAGCATAATTACATCAACAATTAAGAACATCTAGTACTTGTAAGATTTAAAATTAGTTGATGAGATTTTATGCCCACACACTGGACCATTGTAGAATATATATGAAAGGAGACATACAAGTACACAGCCTTTTTGTTTGTTTTATTCTGAACAAACCATACAATAATGGAAACACTAACCAAAATGCAAAAGTAATAGGTGAATATTTTAACACGTTCTCAACAATAGCCATTGTTCCCACAAGCGCAGATTTGTGACCATACATCACTGGATCTGGCATAAGTATTCATGAAAGGATGCTAATGTGAAAGTTTAGCAAGAACAGATGATGAAGCAAGTCTGAAAACATTCAAGTCAAAAGACTTTGCTGAAACTGACTTGAAGTCCATTTTGAGAACCCCATTTCCATCAATCATCATTTCAGGATTATCTAACACCTAGAGGTAACATTCTCCGCAGGATTTAATCAAATTATTCAAAGCACTTGGATCTATGCCAAAGCTATACGAACATATAAGAAATAGGAAATCTTTGTTTTGCCCCAATTTGATCATATCATGATTCACTGCTTTCAGTTTTAAACCTGCCTACTTTGACAAATTGTTGGCACAAATACCATGCCAGTAATCAAATAGTGAGGAGATATATAAGTATTATTCGACTTATATCCTTACCTGTTCCTTGGAATACTTCTATAAAAAAAAAAAAAAAAAAGTATTTTTCTGTTCACAGCAACAATAGGCTTTAAAACTGATATTTTAGGGGGTCCACAGATTCTCACTTTTGAGGATAGTCCTTGACTAAATTGCATGCCATTAGGTAGAGTTCATTGGATTGCCCAAGCTCCATGGCTGCCGCTAAATGCACCAGGGTACACTTTAGGTGGAAAGGATCTTTCTCGAGCAATCTGATTGAAATGTGTATAAATAAGCAAGTAGCATCATAAGTGTCAAACCCAATTTCTGTTCAAAGAGAACTACAAACCCACATTGATGTTAGTTCAAAGCATTTTTGATATTCACCACACTGATTATAGTACTCAGCTTTGCAGGCTAAGAGATCGGTGTTGTTCTTCAATGTACTTAATGACTTCCCAGATGTTGATTTCCCAGATGTCTTTGTACTAGAAACTTCCAGCTCGAGTTCTCTAAACTTGGTTTCAACAACATTTTCTTTGTCATACTGAGGATATTGAAACAAATAGTGTTATACTGAACCAATATTACAGGTTCACAGGAACAAAACATTAAGAAAATTATGTGAATATTTAATGAACTTGGGGGCTTGCAAGCACTTAAAACACAACTTACTTTCTTAATCAAGCATGAATAAAATGAAGAGAGCCATCCATCTTCAGGGCCAAATTGCAAGGTTTCTAGTAGACTGGTCTCTAGATTACAGAGATTATTGGATTAGGTTTGTAGTTCAGTAATATACAGCTGAAATCAATCGTTTCCTTCAACAATAATTATGCAAATTGAAATATATGAGGTATTTGATTAGTATCCATATATAGCAGTGAACGAACAACATAGATTACATATTATCACATGTTAAGTTTGTCCAACTCATATGTTGCATTTTTCCAGAAACATAGGTCCATACCTTCTTCGCAAGTAAGCATGTGACCCTCGATAAGACATTCCAAGGCCTGAACAAGATGAAAATGTGATGTCAAGCGATTCAAGATAATGATACAGAGAATATTTATTGTTGCATGAAATGATGACCTTATCCAACATTAATCTTGGTAACAGTTTTAGCATAATGTTTTCAAACAACTGGTGAAAATTATGCTGGATTACAGTAATTATCTTACCTCATAACATAGAGGATCGGCTTTGATGGCAGCTTTGTACCTTCAAGTGTCATGGGAAAAAGTAAACTAAAGTGAGTTGTCTCTGTTAAACCAAATCTGTTCTACTATAAATCTTAACAGCAAAAATAAGTATTGCACTTTAACAGTGACAATAATATTATACAGCTAATCTAAACTAATGAAACTATAGAGTGATATCAGAAACAGAGGAGAAGAGTGAACCTAGTAACATAAAAATTGATGGGAAAAAAGCAGAGCACAACCACTAAATCTACTGTTCCTAATGTAGATCAACAGTGTTTATAGGAAAATATAGAGACCCTCATATTATACCCCCAGTAACATGTAGGTCAAAGTGGCATTGATTTAGAATGTAGTACGTAACTCATCATTTAAATAACAGAAAATTATAGTATTCAAATCTACTCACATTGCCACTTTCTAGATTGAGAAAGTTATTGTGTTACTTTTTGTTCCCAAAATGTAAGGTTGACCAGAATTGGTAGCAATGAGTCCAGAGACAAAATAATTATATCCTTTCTTTAAATGAGTATTATCAAAATACTATTTCAAAACTCCGAGATTTTCAAATTATGGCATTTAATTCTTCAATAACTTTTAGGTGTGTGAATTATTAGAATTTCAAAATTTAACTCTCTTGCACAACGTTGGAGGCTATTCCATAAAAGCAAACCATGATACACGCCAAAGACCATGCAAATGGAATGACGTAAAATTAATATATCAGATAGTATGTCACGTACCATAACCGAGCCTGTGCACGATTTTCCAAGGCCTCGTATGCCTTGCCTCTTAAAAAGCATATCGCTGCTATAATCTGTCAGAATAATGTAACAATCATTCTTCACTCTGACCACTATCAGGAAACAGTATTAATGAGCCATTCCCCTTCTTTTTAAGTTCCCAGAATTGACGTGGCCAGCAGTAAAAGTCACAATTAACATGTGCTGGATCAAAACAAACTTACATTAATTTCACGATCTTCGCCATCTTTATCCAGGTAGATGCTATTGTAATCATTTGTATCCGTGATGTTACCATGTTCATCAACGCTAGCATCGCCTAACATTAACAGGCATTGATCCCACTCCTTCAGTTCTTCCTGGTAATAGTATATGATTTTCAATTATTATGGAGATCAACAGAACTCTGATTATTGTTCATGCCAAATCAATCAATCCCCAATACCTATAACACAGAAAGACGCATACAGCAATGCAGGAAATAGATAAACCCACCAATTACTAAATCCAGGGGAAAATATGTTAAAGGTGAGAACATTAAAAAATAACATCACTTAGTAGATAACCGAACAAGGAATTTTTTTTTTTTTTTTAAATATAAACTATATCTAAACTCTTACTAAAGCTTATCACTGCCACGCTTGGAAAAATTAAACAGGAGACTTTTCTAAATTTCCTTGAGGGTCTTCTAGCTAATTGAGAAATTTAATCTTTGAATTAATTTAAAATGCAAGAAACCACCTCCACAAGGAGCTGGTCATTCACAGAAATGAAAAGAAAGAAAGAAACCGAAAACTTTTAACGTTCCAAAATCCTTTATAGGCCATCTAATGCGTAACCAAATCACCAATCTCCATATCTCCATGTAAAATTTTAAAATTTCAGTTTAATAAATGAGTTCCACTATAAGTCGCTACTCACACCTTCAGCAAAACAACTCAACCCCACTCTGCTTCATATGTAAACGGACAAACAAATTTTAAACCTCCGAAATGAAAATTTCAAACTAACGAATCTAAATAGCAGTTCACGGAATTGTATCTGCATGAAAATCACTATACAATGTTGTACTTGACATTGAGGAGTAGAAAGAAGAAAATTATTACTAGGCATTTCGCAGCTAGATAGCGGAACCTAAGGTCACGGAGGACAATCTGCGAGGCATTGAGGAGGTGAAAGGCGCGTCGGTAATGCCGGCCGAGGTACAGCGCCTGTGCCTGCATGTATATATCGGCAGGGTCCGCCGTCACCGCCGCCACCTTGTCGGCGAAGAAGATCGCCGACGAGTATAGATGCTTGCTCACACAGTCACGCACCACCCCCCGGAGCTTCTCTATCACCTCCTCCCTCATTTTCACGGCCAAACTGTGAATCGATTTGATTTTCGAGATTGAAATGAGGGTTTTGGGATGGAAATTGGGGGTTTAGACTGAGATTTTTCAAGAGAAAAGAGCGGGAGCAATTTTTATTGGGCCCAATTTGGGCTTTTTTTTTTAATTTGAAAAATGAAAACAGTGGGTTCTGGATTTTAGACTGATGGATTTATGCGATGAATTTCAATTATATGGTAATAAATTGATTAATAGGTTGTTTTTAAAAAGGACTTTCTATTCTCACCACAATTTTTACTCTTCACACCACAATATATTTTTTAATAAAAATAGACATGTATAAAATGATCAATATACTCTTAAAAAAATTAATTTTTGGCTGCGATTGGGCATGAACCTATTTTCTTCCTCTTCTTTTCCTATTTTCTCTTCCTCTTCCCTTTCAAATCCTAAAAATTTCAATCCAAAAATTTAATTTCTTCACCATCTTTTTTCCTTATATCCATGGACAATCAACATTTATATGTAAATTCAGTAAGTTTTTCAAATGTTTTATTGTAATGTTAGGGTATTATATATTAAAATTCTGTCAGCAGAAATCGGGACTGCGTACCAGAATTTCAGAAGTGTTCAGCCTGCATCAGCCGAACGTAAGCAGAAACGTTCGGCCGATAGCAACCGAACAATTCAAGCAGCGTTCGGCGGCCCATGACCGAACATGTTACCTGTCGTTCGGCAACCTAAGGCCGAACATGTCTTGTACTGTTCTGTCTTGTACTTCTTTTTGTCGTTTTATGATTCATTTAATGTTATTTTCAGGAGACATAAAAAACAAGTACTTTTATTTTAGATAACAATGAGCTGGTTGTTGATTACCAAGATGTGTTTAATACAATGAATTTGTTTGAATCATGAGAAAATTTGATTTGTTGGGTACATGAAAAGGCTATCTCATTAGGCATGGTAGTGGTTGTGATGAGGTCAGAAATTGGAGATGAATGCAGACGACCTCGTTTGTGGTTAGGTTACGAACGAGGGGGTAAATATCGTCCACATAAAAAAAAACAGAGCAACAAAGAGAAAAGTGAAAATCAAGAAACAAAGGAATGTGGAAGAGAAGAGGAAGATGTAGAGAATAAAACAATTGAGAATCGTCGTCGCGGAACCAAGAAATGCGATTGTACATTTCGTCTAAAGGAACATATTATAAAGAGACTGATGCATGGGCCTTGGAGGTTATTTGTGGTTCGCATAATCATGAGTTGGCAAGATATTTAGAGGGTCACTCTTATGCTGGTCGTTTAACTAAGGATGAGTTGAAATTGGTGTCTGATCTCTCTACGGGTAATAGCCGTCCTAGGGACATATTGTCTACTTTGCGGAAGAGGTATGTAGAAAATAAATCCACGATAAAGACTATCTACAATATTCGATAGAAGAACAAACAAGTCGAACATTGTGGCAGGTCACAAATGCAATATCTCATGGGTAAACTTAAAGAGAAATTTTTTTCCATACTAGGCGGTGTGAGCAAACAGATGCTGTCAGAGATATGTTTTGGGCCCATCCGACAAGTGTGAAGTTGTTGCGTGCATTCTCAAATGTCTTGTTAATGGATTGTACATACAAAACAAACTGCTACAAACTACCGTTGTTAGAAATTGTCGGGGTGACTTCCACAAACATGACATTTTCAGTTGCATGTGCCTATCTAGAATGTGAAAAGGAGGACAATTACTTATGGGCATGCAATTTCCTTAAAGATTTGATGGACCAATCCAACCTACCCAAAATATTTGTAACCGACCAAGAACTTGTATTGATTAATGCAATCGAGAGAACTTTTCCTAGTTCTCGTCATTTCCTATGTCGGTGGCACATCAACAGAAATGTAATGGCCAAATGCAAGAAGTACTTTAGTATAAAAGAACAATGGAATTCATTTTATTGCAATTGGAATTCGTTGATTTTTGTCAAGTCAGAGCACATGTTTGAAGAGTTGCTGCAGCGGTTTCAGAATGATTTTTCCTATAAAAAAGAGGCTGTGAAATATGTCTTGGACAATTGGATAAATGGATATAAGGAACGTTTTGTTTCTTGTTGGGTAAACAACTTGATGCATTTTGAAAATACCACAACAAACAAGTAATAAATAATCATCCGTCATTTATATGCTATATTATTTTTTTATTTCTGTATATATTGTATGTTATATGATCATTAATGTTTTTTTTGTAATATAGGGTGGAGGGCCAGCATGCCAAGTTGAAAAAACAACTTCAATCGAGTACAGGTAATTTTGAAACGTGTTGGGAAAAAATTTCATCCTTCTCGAAACATATCATAATACAATCAAAAGTTCGTTCGAGAAGAGCATCAACATAGTCCAACATAGGTACTCATCTCCTGTATTCAAAATGTTAAGGGGTATGATTTCTATCTCTGCTTTGGATATGATTTTGGATGAAATGGTTGGTGTTGGAGAAAATGGCTTGGATCCTTTATTATGTGGGTGTATTTTGCGAAAGACTTGCGGTCTTTCATGTGCTCATGAGCTATCTGAATATGTTCGGGGGAACATGCCTATCCCTCTAGATAGAGTTGATAGATTTTGGAGAAAGCTTGATATGGAACCTGTGGAGTCAATAAAAATATATCGGATGACATAAATAATAGTTTCAAGAAGACACTTGATGAAATTGTCAATCAGTTTGAAGGTGCACATGATGAATCAGAGAAATTGTTAATGTTGAAGAGGTTAAGAGAGTTTACACACCCAACTACATCATCCCTCATTGAACCACAAGTCCAACCACGTACACGTGGACGTCCTACCAAAGCAAAAGAAAAAAAAAACAACTCAACCAAAAGAGATTCGAGTGCATTTGAGTATGTTCAATCCATCAATGACAGTTGTTCACCAGTGGAGAAAACAATTTTCATAAGTGGAGAAAATGTGTCCAGTGCTATGTTTAGTTTCACTCGTAGAGAAAAGCAAAAGGTAATTTTCATTGATAAAAAAATTTATGTTTTTTTTTCTTTTCTTTGCCGGCCTAATCTATGATAATTGTATCGTATACAGGTGGTTCGTCGTGCATCTAATGTTGTTACCACAAACAAGGATATTGAATTTTTTGAAGATATTCCACCTATCTTTCGGCCATATGTTTGTGGGACTAAGAATGTTAGAGGAGACGGACATTGTGGATTTCGTGCAATTGCTGAGTTAATGAACTATGGGGAAGAATCGTGGTCTAGAGTTCATTGTGACCTGATCCATGAATTACAAAATTTTGGGGAAATGTATACATCAATATTCAAAGAACATGGACGTGTTGGGGAAGTTGAAGATGCATTACATTGTTTTGAGGAGAGAGCCTATAAACGACACTGGCTAGATATACCTAATATGGGACACATGATTGCAACTGTCTACAACATAGCACTTGTCGTGCTAACACCCATTGCAAACTATATTTTCCTTCCCCTGAGGACTGCAAACCCAGAAAGCATGCATTTTTTCGGGGTAAAATTGTTTTCTTATTATTACATTTTTTTATGATTTACATTTTTTCATAGTAATCTTTGAGGAGTAGTAACTATACGTGAATTGTGGCATGTCTCATTGATGTCTGGATGCTCGTTGCCTCCTGTTCTGCAAGTATGGCATGAACATCGTAGTGCATGTGCAGCTGGATGGGAGATATTCTACAAAACACGATTTCAAATGTATAATGCCATTTGTTTAGGAAATGACTGATATGTACTTATATATTTTTTTAAGTGTTGAATATTTTTTCTTTAAAATATTACATCTAATATTTCGTACATTTGCTAAGTTAAGATGAAATATGTCCGACAAATGGCAAATAATGAAATTTTTTAAACTGTCAGGATGTTCGGCCAACAGCGGCCGAACAAATCAAAAAGCGTTCGGGCGAAAGAGGCCGAATATAAACGAAAGTGTTTGGCCAGAGCTGGCTGAACACTGTGGAGTGTGTTCGGCCAGTGTTGGCCGAACATATTGTATTATGTTCGGCCCTTGGTGGCCGAACGCCCTGACAGTTTATTTTTTATGTTTTTTGGAAAGTTCTTTACTTAATATTTTGTTATTCTTATGTTGTGTATTTTATAATTAGATTAAAAAATTACATTGTGTGTACATTATGTTAGAATATTGGTATTTGAATCGCACAACTGAATATTGAGCAAACACTAAAATGAGCAAAATAAATCGAGAACACTCAATTAAGAAAACATTTCATCTAATGTTCAACATTCAAATCTAGAAAAGTTTAATGTAATTCATAAATATTATTATCACTACTCATCCGATTCATGTCCATCATCCAATGTGAGACCGTGGACTACTCTTGCAGCTTGCTCAACTCTAGGCATAACATAATCAAACGATAACTGTGGATCATGAGTTGTTCACATGCGAACTAGTGGGTCAAGAATGTTCCGGGCCTCAACGTTTCGAGCCCACAATTGATTGGGGTTCGCATCAATTGGAAAGTGTCGTGCTGCAGATGTACGATCGAGGTTTTGGACCTGTGGATGGGAAAATGTACGGTACTAATCCATATACTCTAGTACAGTCTCCCATATTGGCTCAGCAAGTCTCCCTCGTCGTTGCATGGACAAAATATGGCTGTCCTAGGACAGAAACATGGATCCGAGCACACCCCATGCAAGTACATACTGACCAGAATTTTTTCCTCTTTTTGCATAGTCTGGATCCAATGAAGGCAATGGTATATGTTGGACATGGCCAAACTGCCTCAACACACGATCAGGATGGTATGGTTCGACAATGTCAAGAGCCCTTATGCAACCATGATAAAACGTCACTTCAGGACGTTGAAATCGATCACGCACTTGCTGGTAAGGATCTCAGTTTACCTACGTATTGAATTGTTCAAGTTATATATTTGAAAGATACATATATTTGAAAAACACATAATTAAAAAGACACACTTACTTTATGAGGTTGAAGTGAATCCAACCACTTCCTACAAGCCTGCAAACCCAACGTATTGGCTCCACCTTGTCCATGTTGTGACCATCTCATAGCAAGTGGAAATCTAAGATCGTACTCAACATTGAATTGAGGTCGTGGGTTCGTCGGAAAGTGCTCGTAAATCCATGCCTACATAAATAGAAATATAATGGTACAACATATTAAAAATTGTAACATAATGTTAAAATAAATTATTTTCAAACAATGACTTACCTCGAATAATGTAAGATACCCAGCTATTTGCTTTACACCCGATCTTGATGCAGATCCTAGCTGCCTGTAAAGATAGGCAAGAGCTGCAGCACCCCATGCATATTACCGAACAACACTTGTGTCTTCTAGTAGCTTCAAATAGCTAGCTGCAATTCGAGTACCACTTTTGTCGAAAAATATCGTACAACCAAGAATATATAATATATATGCTCTCGCTGCCTTTTCTGCAACTGGTCTCTGAGAAATCTGACAGCTGTCCAAGAATGTGCTACGCAACCACTCTAGCTTCACTGATTGCCCCCTCTTGTCATTAAGTGCCAATATGGCATCCTCAACTGACACACCCAACAGTCGATGAATCAGTGCAGGCGAGAATTCTGAAGGATCGTCTGCCACATGCACTGGCTGCCCTACCACTGGAAGACCAAGTAGACACAACACATCATCTAATGTGATCGTCATCTCACCAAATGGTAAATGGAATGTGTTGGTCTCCGGCTGCCAACGTTCTACAAATGCAGAAATCAAGTTTCTGTTGTGAGCTCTATATGATATTTTGCTCAAATTGTGAAGCCCGGACCGTTTGACATACGACCTCCAAACTCGTGTCGTCTTATCTTCCGGATACACCCATTTCAGCAGCTTAGAAGTGTGACAAAGGCATTTTAAAACGCCTCTCTCATTGCCATTCCAAACGTCGGTAGCTACATGTGTTTTGAAACTTCGTAACAATGATGGATCATAAGGACCGCCAGGAAATGGACCCATTAGGATCTCATCATGCTCGGCTTGCCTCTTTTGTTCTTGAGGCACATCGGCATATGCCTCTTGTTCTTCCGGCACATCAGAAGGACCTGACTCTTGTTGTGCAGCCCTTAATCATCTGTTTGATGTTGTAGGTCATCTTCTTCTTCTTTCATAAACTATAACACAAGAAAATCAAAATGTTAACATACAAATGTTCAAAATAAAGCTAAGGCACAACACTGTCAGGCTGTTCCTGCCTTGCTTCGCAGGTTGTTCGGCTAAGGCACGCCAAATGCCTCGTAGGCTGTTCGGCCAAGGTACGTCGAACTTATCTTTCTATGTTCGATCTGTACTCACCGAACGCCCTGCAGGTTGTTCGATGAACTAGCGCTGAACGCGTCACGATTAAACGGAGAAAAATAAAGAGCGAGAGAGATTACCTAGACTTGACACATTTTCGCATTCTGCGTCCATGACTTTCGCGTGATAAGGGTTGGAGAGAAGGGGAAGGGATGGAGAGGGTACAACAAGGGTTTGAGGGGAGGTTCTCGTTCGGCGTCGGCTGAAGGCTGAAGGCTGAAGGGTTTGCGGTTTGGGGGGGGGGGAGAGCCTTCGAAGGGTTTGGGGGGTGAGTTTTTTATTTTTTAATTTTTTAAGGGTATAATAGGTATTTTGGGGGTGGGGTTAGTAAATTTAAAATTTTAAATGTATTTTTGTGTGGTGTAGATAGTAAATATAGTGTGAAAAGAAAAAATTGTGGTTTGTATAGAAATGCCCTTTTAAAAATTCATTCAATATATGTGTGTGCATATATATATATATATATTTATATAATTTTTTTTATTAATCTCAAACCCATTATATTTATTATTTTTTCTGTAAATTTTAAAATTGAAGAACTCAAGACTCACCTTTCCCGTCGTATCCATTCCACAACATTATTTTTAAAAAATATATATTATCATTAATATACTTTTCACATATATATTAATAATATAATATTTTTCATTAATATAATATTTTAAAATAAATTGGAATGATATAATATAATGCAAGTTATACTATCTACTTTCAATTGAAAGAGTCGGACCTAATCATAAATACTTTAAATACGCTTTTATAAATATAGTTCAAATAATCAATCTATTTTTGTAAGGGTCTTTAAACTAATAATTTATTAAAATATATTCTATTTTTATAATTTTTTTTTTGTATTTTATCTATCCTATTTTATGTTTATCACATATGAACATGATCGATTTACCTTGTTCAAGGACCTTTAGGAGCGCGTTTGTACTTTGAAGCTCAAGTCCTCAAATACTTATTTTGAGCCATTATCATCTCTAATTTATCGGTGCATTCAATCATTTTAAAAGTTTTTATACCATATTGGCGTAGTTGCTTATTGCAATGTTTACGACTCATATCAAGATCTCAACGATGATATTCAATTGTTCTTTCAAATATAATTAAAGGAAATCTCAGCCAAGTTGTGATAACTCTAAATAATAGAGTTATTTTTGTACCTTTTAACTTAAATTCATGTAGAAAATAGCGATGGATTTAGTGAATTTTAATATAATATAATAGAATTAGATCTTCATTTTGTTTTTGTAGTTTGTATAAATTAAATGTGTAATTTTTCCATAATCTTATGTAAAAAAAAAAGGGCTGGAACTAAATTTGGGGAACCGAAGCTAAAAGTGCAGAATGGCTAAAAAGTCCCTAGTTGCTGGGAGCAATGTTGCAGCAACACTGGAAGTAAATTTGTTGATCTAGAAAATTCGAATCCAGACTGCTGATTGTGCAAATTAATACTGCAAAGTTGGTGTGGGCCAACTTTTAAAGTAAATGAGTGACTGAATCAACAGGGGGGAATAATCATGGGCCAACTAAATGGGTTACATAATGTGGAAAAGATTGGTGGGCATTGATCATCATCAGCCAAATGAAGTAGGGCAGCAGCACAAGAGAAGAAAGGGGGTGAGACAGCAGCACACAGGAAACAGAGACAAGCAGAGCTGCTGGACCAGGAACGAAAAGATCATTATTCTCAACAGCTTTTCAGCTAGAATTCAAGGGGACAAGAAGAAAACAACAAGAAGAAAGAGAAGAGGCAGGAAGCTCGAAAAACAGCATTCCCAATAGCTTATTCCTCTCTTCCTTACTCTCTTTTTATTCCCCCTGTGTTTGGAATTTAATTTCAGATACTATGGATGATTATTTAGACATTTGGATTGTATTTTCTAAGCTAATCATGAGCTAAACATATTGAAGACTTGAATTGCTAATGGACTTTAAATTATTTTATTGAGACTTTTATGCATTGTTGAGTGATTTGTGCTATTGTTCATTCAAGTGTGCAAATGGTTAATATTTGTTATTGTTTGGCCAGCAATGATGAAATGATAAGCTAGATTTAATACTGGCAAGGTTAGGTCTAGTGAAAATTGCTTGAATGATGCAAGTTTATAACCGATTCTAGGTTGTAGTTGTGAATGGTATAAGAATATATTGTTCGCCTTGCATAACTATACGAATTGATACTTACATCGATGTTCCAATTTCTATTAGGCATACGAATATGTTCAATTAGATAAAGGAATGTATAACATAACATTTGGAAAAATTATATGTGCCAAGAGAGAATTTGTGTTAACTTTAGAACATTTCACTCAACAAACTTGTCATTTAACATTGATCAATAAAATCCGATTCAAAAGAAAATTAGTAATTCAAGTCTATATCTCCATCTTGTGAAATTTCTTGTTGTTGTTGGTTGTGAATTGAACAACAAATTATTGGAAATATTTTCTTTAATTCTTTGCTTGGATTGTAGAAATACAACCAAAACATCTACCCAAATTAATGTCATTTCTAGTTAAAATTGGTAGTAATAGGTATTCGTAATTTATTTTAAATTCAATCCCTGTGGAGATGATAAAACTCATCAATATATTACTTGTGTGACTATGTGCACTTACGTATCCACCAACAAGATTTTGACGCCGTTGCCGGGGATTGTAATTTAATTTTTTTTGTGATATCGATAACTTTACAATTTATTTATTTTATTTTGTTCTAATCTTGATTGTTGTTCTTGTGCTTTAATAGGTTGATTTTGTGTATGACCGAGCAACATGGCTAGTCCAAAATGAGGACAGCGGACTCAACATCAAAGCAACATGGCTGAAGAGGATGTAAACGTGGCTGCCAATGCAATTGTGATGGCCAATGATCAAGAGAGAGCCATACGGGAGTATGCTGCCCCAATTTTCAATGACCTTAATCCGGGCATCATTCGACCTAAAATTCAGCACCTCAATTCGAGTTGAAGCCGGCGATGTTCCAAATGTTGCAAACGGTGGGTTAATTTAGCGGGCTAGCCACTGAAGATCCTCACCTTCATCTTCGTTCATTTTTAGAAGTGAGTGATTCTTTAAGCTCCAAGGTGTTACGGAGGAGGCCTTGAGGCTGAAATTATTCCCTTTCTCATTGACGGATCGAGCTAGAGCATGGGTTAACACTCTTCCACCGGATTCTATTGCTTCTTGGAATGATCTTGATGAGAAATTTTTGATGAAATACTTTCCTCCTACAAAAAATGTCAAGTACTGGAATGAGATTATTTCATTCAAACAATCGGAGGATGAATCCGTGTGTGAAGCTTGGGAGAGATTCAAGGAGTTGTTGACAAAGTGCCCCCACCATGGTATTCCACATTGTATTCAAATGGAGACTTTCTACAATGGTCTTAATTCTTCTACTCGCATGGTGTTGGATGTTTCGGCAATTGGAGCTATTCTTTCTAAATCATCCAATGATGCATATGAGATCTTGGAGAGGATTGCCAACAATAACTATCAATGGTCTAACACAAGAGCACCGATCGGCAAGAAAACTGCAGGAATTTATGAAGTTGATGCATTGACAACCTTGACGGCTCAAGTTTCGTCCATGAGCAACATTTTGAAGAATCTAAGTTTGGGGGGAATGGCACCAACAGCCCCTATGGAACAAGCAACAGCTATTTCATGTGTTTATTGTGGAGATGGTCACACATTTGATTGTTGTCTTTCAAACCCAACCTCGGTTTGCTATATGGGAAATCAAAACTCCAACCGTAACAATCCATATTCGAACTCTTATAATTCGGGGTGGAGACAACATCCAAATTTCTCTTGGGGAGGTCAAGGTGGCAACTCGAACAATGCACCGATGCAAAGCAAGTCTAACTTTCTACCGGGATTTTCCAATCAACAACATCAACAAAGGTTTCCTCCACAAGCTACCCAAACTAACTCTTTTTAAAATTTGATGAAGGAGTATATGGCTAAGAATGATGCAATGATTCAAAGTTAAGCAACTTTGTTGAGAAATTTTGAGGTTCAAGTTGGGCAATTAGAAAATGAGTTGAGAAATCGACCTCAAGGTGCTTTGCCAAGTGACACTGAAAATCCAAGAAGAGAGGGTAAATAACATTATAAGGCTATCACATTGAGGAATGGTAAGGATTTAGAGCTGAATGCCAAGGAAGCTAACCAGGAAAACGAGCCCACTTCAATCCAAGGGGATGCTGAGACAGAAAAACTAGATGGAAATTCGAATTTAATTACCACAGAGTCTTCCCAGAAAGCTACAACATCAATTCAGTAAACTGGTGCAAAACTGCCACTTCCATTTCCTCAATGTTTTCAAAAGCAGCAACAAGGTGTCCAATTTCGGAGATTTTGAGATGTTTTAAAGCAGCTCCACATCAACATTCCATTGGTGGAGGCATTGGAACAAATGCCCAATTATGTGAACTTTTTGAAGGACATCTTGATCAAGAAGAGACGGCTTGGAGAGTTTGAACAATTTCTTTGACCGAAGGATCCACTGCAATTTTCCAAAACAAAATTCCTCTTAAATTAAAGGATCATGATTTTTACTATACCTTGTTCTATTGGTGGTAGAGATGTTGGTAGAGCTTTATGTGATTTAGAGCAAGTATTAATTTGATGCCTATGTCTATTTTCAGGAAACTCGGAATTGGCAAAGCGAGACCAACCACCGTAATATTGCAATTGGCTGATCGATCCATAGCACATTCGGAGGGTAAGATTGAAGATATCTTGGTGCAAGTGGATAAGTTTATCTTTTCGGTGGACTTTATTATTCTTGATTATGAAACGTATCGTGAGGTTCCAATTATTTTGGGGAGTTCATTTCTTGCCACCGGGAGAACGTTGATTGATGTTCAAAATGGAGAGCTTACAATGAGGGCCAATGATCAACAAATGACTTTTAATGTGTTCAATGCTGTGAGGTTCCCGGATGAAATTGAAGAATGCTCATTTGTGAATGTTATTGACACTATTGTGGCTGAAAACGTGCAAAAAGAAACATGTGAAAACATTGTGGGGATGACCTCTCTTGATGAAAATGACGAGATAAGTGATGATGTAGGAGTACAAGTCAAATGGGTGGAGCCTAAGCAATTATACACCAAAATTGGGAGATACTTTGAATCTTTGGATCTATCGGAAAGGAACTTCACACCATCTAAGCCATCCATTGAAGAACCACCAAGGTTAGAATTAAAGACTTTGCCTAATCATTTGAAGTATGCTTACTTGGGAGAATAAGAGACTTTACCCGTGATAATTTCTGCATCATTGAGTCTTTAAAAGGAAAGTTTGTTGCTCAATGCGTTGAGGAAATACAAAAGGACATTAGGGTGGACAATGGCGGATATCAAGGGAATAAGCCCCTCTCTTTGTATGTATAAAATTTTGCTAGAAGAAAGTTGCAGCAAATCTGTCGAACACCAAAGAAGGCTCAACCCCATTATGAAGGAAGTGGTGAAAAAAGAAGTAATCAAATGGCTCGATGCCGGAATTATCTACCCAATCTCGAATAGCTCTTGGGTTAGCCCGATTCAATGTGTTCCAAAGAAAGGTGGAGTCACTGTGGTGGCAAATGAAACAATCAGTTAATTCCCATAAGAACGGTAACGGGATGACGTGTGTGCGTGGATTATCGGAAGCTAAACAAGGCCATAAGAAAAGATCATTTCCTATTGCCATTCATTGATCAAATGTTGGACAGATTAGTAGGGAAGGAATACTATTGTTTTCTTGACGGGTATTCGGGTTACAATCAAATATCTATTTCTCTGAAAGATCAAGAGAAGACCACTTTCACATGCCCTTATGGTACATTTGCTCTCCGGAGAATGCCATTTGGATTATGCAATGCCCCTGCCACCTTTCAACAATGTATGATGGCCATCTTTTCCGACATGGTGGAGAAATCTCTTAAGATATTTATGGATGATTTTTCAGTATTTGGTGAAACTTTTGATACTAGTTTAGCTAACTTGGAACAAGTACTTGAGAGATATGAAGAAACCAACTTGGTCCTTAATTGGGAGAAATGCCAGTTCATGGTATAAGAGGAAATTGTCTTGGGACATCGGATTTCTCATCATGGAATCGAAGTGGATAGAGCAAAAATTGAGGTGATTGAGAAGCTACCACCACCTACCACAGTTAAGGGCATTTGAAGCTTTTGGGGCATGCGGGATTCTATTGGATGTTTATTAAAGGTTTTTAAAAAATATCCAAGCCTCTTTGTTCTCTACTTGAGCACAACCGGTCATTCGAATTTACAAATGAGTGTCAAGAAGCATTTTCGACATTGAAGAAAGCACTTGTGTCTGCCCCAATTATTGTTCCCCCGGATTGGTCTCTTCCTTTTAAATTAATGTGTGATGCTAGTGATTTTTCCATTGGTGATGTGCTCGGGCAAAGAAGAAATGAGGTATTCCACTCTATTTATTATGCTAGCGAGAATTTGATGGATGCCCAATTGAATTACACAACCACTGAAAATGAGCTCTTGGCCATAGTCTTTGCATTTGACAAGTTTCGAGCTTATTTGATGGGAACCAAGGTGGTTGTATACACGGTTCATTTGGCTATAAAGTATCTTATAACTAAGAAAGATACCAAACCAAGACTCATTTGATAGGTGTTACTTCTTCAAGAATTTGACTTGAAAATTTGAGATAGGAGAGGAACCGAGAACCAAGTGGCCGACCATTTATCTAGGCTTGAAGGTGGAGGTGAAGAGAAGAATGAAAGGCCTATTAAGGAGACATTTCCCGATAAACAAATCTTGGAGGTTAGTCAAGTTTCAACACCATGGTATGCTGATTTTGTGAATTATTTAGTGAGTGGATTGACTCTTCTCAATTTAAATAGCCAACAACTCAAGAAATTCTTCCATGATTTGAAGTCATATTATTGGGATGATCCTTATCTTTACGAGCAATGCCCCAATCATGTGTTGAGACGATGTTTACCCAAAGAGGAAGTACTAAGCATTTTGGATAATCGTCATTCTTATGCATATGGAGGTCATTTTGGGGGACAAATGACAACAACTAAGGTTTTTTAATCAGGATATTATTGGACTTCTATTTTCAAAGATGCTCATAACTTTGCAAAAAATTATGATAGGTGACAACGGGTAGGCAATATTTCGGCAAGGAACGAGATGCCTTTGAACAACATTTGTGAGGTAGAGCTCTTTGATGTGTGGAGAATTGACTTCATGGGGCCATTTCCTCATTGTTTTGGAAATTTGTATATATTGATGGCCATCAATTACGTGTCCAAATGGGTTGAAGCTGTGGCAAGTCCTGAAAATGATGCTAAAGTGGTTATGAAATTTCTACATAAGCATGTGTTCACTTATTTTAGCACTCCAAGATCCCTTATAAGTGACGAAGTCACCCACTTTGTGAACAGGCTCTTGGCTACATTTTTGGCTAAGTATGATGTGAGATACAAGATTGCTACGGCTTATCATCTTCAAACAAATGGCCAAGCTGAGCTCTCTAATAGAGAAATCAAAAGCATTCTTGAGAAGGTCGTGAATCCTAATCGAAATGATTGGTCCCAGAAATTGGAGGATGCTTTATGGGCATATCGGACATCTTTCAAGACACATTTGGGCATGTCTCCATATTGGTTGGTGTTTGGGAAAGCATGTCATTTACCCGTGGAGTTAGAATATAAAGCATGTTGGGCCATCAAGAAGCTCAACATGGACCTCAAGCTGCCGGTGCACTTTGAAAATTGCAATCAAATGAGTTGGATGAAATGAGATTGTTCTCCTATGAAAATGCCAAACTCTACAAAGAAAAAACTAAGAAATGGCATGATAAGAAGATTCAGCCTAGAGTCTTTGAGAAGGGGCGGCGAGTTCTACTTTTCAACTCTCGTCTTAAGTTGTTACCTGGAAAATTGAAGTCTAGATGGTCCGGACCATTTCTTGTGACCAAGGTGTACCCTTATGGAGCTGTTGAATTAATGAAAGAGCACTCGAGTAGGGAATTTAAAGTGAATGGTCAGTAAATCAAGCATTATTGGGGAGGGGAGGTTTATCGAATGAAGACCTCCATCACTTTGGAAGAACCATGACAAGGGAGGTGATTTTGGGTTGCTTATGGTTTTAAAAGAATTAATTTTTTTTCTAGAGCAATCCAAAAATATATTTTTGTATATATGTAAATATATATATCGTATGTAAATAGTATTACTTTTACTTAGTAGGTTATTAAGTTTTAAATCACTAATCCTTACTCTCATTCCATTATCCTTAAGGTGTGCTCGAGAAAAGAAAGCATGGACTTTGACGAACAACTGTCATTTTGGAATCACAATAGTGCTAACAGTCAAATGGAGTAGACTAATTTTGGTGAGGGAAGGGACAGCTACACAGGATTGTAAATTTGCCTAGTTTGCTGTAGCATCTCGTGTAGCAACTAGGCGCAAATTAAAAAAAAAAAAAAAAGAAAGACAAAACTTGAAGGCAGAACAGGGAATTACACCCCTTTTAAAAAAAAAGAGGAGGGGGAAGTAGGGTTTCTCCATCTCTCATTTCTCTATCTCTCTACTCCCCGTCATCCCCTTCACTGCCCCTCTCCCGCTGCTGTGCCACCGCTGCTGTTTGGCGCTGCCATTGTCGTCTTCCATCCGCACTACCATTTTTGCTGCTGCTGTTAGCTTCCAACCACCGTCTCCCATCGTCCTTTCTTCTCTCCAGTGCAGCTCTGTCGTCACCGCCACCTCTGCTGCTATTTCTCTGCCGGTGCTGCTACTTTTCCTCTTTTCTCCCATCAACGCTGCCGTCACCGTCCTCCAGTCACCATACTGCTGCTCTCCTCCATTTTCAATCAACGAGCAGCAGTCAACCACTGTCCGCTGCTGATTTTCCTTCATCGTCGGTACCTAGTTCGAACAAGAAGCAGCTACCAAAACAGTCGGCGACTGCTGCCTGCTCGTCTAACGTCCATCGCCGCCGATAACAGCCTCTTGTTGCTTCTCCTTTCCATTGACGAGGGTTAAGCAATGTGCCAAGAAACTTCATACAATTAACCCATTCACCTTAGACGAAGCCCAGGAGTAGTTTGACTCATTCATTTCAAAGAAGGATATCTACCCCGACCGCGGGTTCCTAGCCCGACCCAACTCATTTGTTGGCATCCGTCAGTGGCTGCCGAAAATATCAAGCAAAGAAATGGGAAGCCTTTTGTCTCCACTTCAAAGAAGCTACGAGCACTTTGGTTAGGGAGTTCTACTCCAACATTATCGACTTTGAAGTGGAGCACGTCACTGTTCGGGAGATAAAAATCATGTTTTCTGTTACTACCATTAACAGGTTCCTTAAGCTGTCGAACATCAAGTGCCAGTATGCTAAAATGGTTAAAAGTGCCACTGATAAGTAGCTTGAGGAGATTTTTCAAACGGTGGCTCAGGAAAGAGCTGAATGGAATATCAGTTCGGGCGTCTTTACTTTTCAGCAGGCGAATTTACTGCCTCAAGCCTGAATATGGTACAGTTTTGTGAAGACCAACCTCATGCCCACATCTCATGATTATACGGTCAACCGGGAGCATCTGATACTCGTCTAATGCATTATGACAGGAAAAATGATCAATGTGGGTCAAATCATTTCCAGAGAAATTCGTGATTGTGCTTTGAAAATCAGCGGAAAGCTATTCTTTCCATCACTTATCACACGGCTTTGTGCAGCCCGGGACGTGTCCACTTTCGACCGTGAGGATAATCCTTTTCAACAAAGGTGTGCTGACCACTCGCGACTTGACCCATCAGCAAGCAGCATCATCCTCAGCCAATATCCTCAATGTCATGGAGAGACTTGATCGTCAGGAGGCTCAGCAGAACCAACTATGTGAACGCCTACATGATTATTGGACATATGAGCAGTAAAGAGACGTGGTATTGCATCGAGCCCTCTAGCGGAACCTGCCAAGGACAGCCCCCCATTCCCTGCATTCCCGGACAGCATCCTCGAACCATGGATGGATGACCCCAATCAAGATGAGGAATCCGAGAAGCAGGACTCCGACTAGCCCACCAGGGAGTTCTTCAATCCCAGTATTTGTATCTCTTTATGCTTTCATTTTGTGATATGCCATTTGTGTTTGAGTCATAGTGGTAGTAATGTGGTCATTTTGTTAGTCGTGGTAGGAATATGTATAGCGTGTTGGTTTAATGATGTGTAGTTGTGATACCCCAAGCCTCTCACTACTCACTGGCCAATATAGTTCATGCATTGCATTCATTTTATAATTTTATTTTCTATTTAAATTGTATTTTTATTTATATGGCTGCTCGTATTTAATTATGTTTGGAATGTTACTATTAAATTTTTAAGGTTTTACAGTATAGGTTGGAAACCCTTGAGCCAAATATCAAGGAATAAATTAGGTGTCAAGTATTAATAAAATAAGATTACATTTTATAATTTTATGTCCTATTGAAATTGTATTTGCATTTATTTTGCAGTAGTTTTTAATTATTTTGTGTACAGTCAATATTTTTATTTAGGGTTTATATTATAGGTTGGAACCCCCTAGGCCAAATGTTGAGGGAGAAATTAGGTGCCAAGTATTAATGAAATAAGATAATAATAATAATATTATTAATAATAATAACAATAACAATAATAATAATAGTAATAAAAGTATATATATATATATATAAGTTATAAATAAAATAATAATAATAATAAGAGGCGGTGGCTTAGACGGAAAGCTTTGCCCAAATATTTATGACTCATTAATCAGTAAATAAAGAAAAGATAACAAATGAGGAAAATAGACGGAGGAAAGAACAGAAGTGGCGAAAAGTTTAGAGAGAAGAGAACAGGTATGTACAAGTGCTTCTTTAATATTTTACTTTATTCAAATGGTTGAGAAAGGAGTAAAAATAATGGTGATTAGCTTTATATTAGTTAAATAACCTAATTAGCAATTTGCAAAGCTTGAATTGAACCCCTCCTGCTCACGTTTGGTTTTGGGTGTTAGCAATTCATTTGTTGAAGTTTATTATTTAATTTACTTTGTTTGTTATAGTTGGTGGATAATATTATTAGAATTCTTAAGATAAATCTTACTGTTTATAGATTTAAAAAATTTGATTTAGTTGAAAATACACTAAATTCACTAACCATAGTTTTATTTAATTAATAAAATAAGTGGCTTGTATTAACTACTTAGTTTTGAAGTAAAGCTTCATTATAGGATTTGATAGTTTTAGGAAATTCAGCAAGTTTCCTGCCAAGACAATGTTAATGAAGAACTTTGTTTTAAATTGTAAAATCGGTTAACGAAAATTTACTACTGTTAAACTAATATGATATTTTAATTATTGTTATAGATTGACGGTGTTAATAGACAGGAGATAAGAATTTCAAACAATTATGTCGAACAGAGGTAAGTAGAGATCCATTTGCACCTACAATGCATAGACATAGTACTTGTTTGTATTATTGTATGGAATATTTGTGACTTATGCTTCTTGATATTGATACATATGAATTACGTGGTGTGAATGTTTGATTTGGTATTGTATAAATATAATATTCACGAGCATGGGTATGTGCATGCATAAGTTGTACATAGCCTGCCTTCATGCACTATATGATAAAAGAAACGAAAAATGTAATGTTGACCACTACTAGTGTACCGAGGCCGGTGGTATGTGAGACATGGATAGGCTTGATTCGTCAGGCCGGTGGCATGTGAGACATGGATAGGTTTTATGATATATTGAGTCGGTGGAATGTGAGACATGGATAGGTTCGATTTGTCGGGCCGGTGGCATGTCAGACATGGATAGACTCTATGATTATGATTATTTATTGAGCTAGTTCTTTCCGGTGCACAGTAGGTGGGTCACGGGCCCTATAAAGATAAAATATTCCAAAACATGGGTTAGGATTTCAATAGTATGCATTTCACATCTTTTTTAAAGTTTCTGCAAGCATTTAACTTATCGTACATGCATGATTTCTGCTTACTAGGCTGTAGCTCACCTAGTTTGTACATTGTATGTGAGCATGATGATGATGTGTAAGCTTATGGCTTACCAGGCATGCTGTTCGTGCTTCAACAAGCTTTTGGGATCAGTGTACATGGATGACAACCTTTGGGGCTAAACCATGGGCGTACTATGCTTTTGGGGTTCTATTTTGTTATTCGGTTCTGGCTTGTATAATATTAATCAATTTTTTTGCATGTAAATATTGGTGTGGTTGTGGCGAATACTTTTGCATTTATTGTGGATTTTGATCGGGTGTGAATGAACCGTTGTTTGGGAGATAAATTATACCTTGTAAATATGTTATAGGTGAATGAAAAAAAAACGTACAGGTTTAACCATGTTAAATGTAACCTATATTGAGGGTTATAAGGGTGGGTGTCATAGAGTGGTATCAGAGCCTGATTTATGTCCTGTAGACTGTTCATGTACACGAGCTCAAACTTGTGGAGCATAACCATGCTGGTAAGTTTTATTCATCTTTGGTTTACATTATATATTTCACGAGTTATATTGGCTTGTGATCTAGGACTGAGAACAGTCAGTGATACAATGGTGAGAACTAGAGGTTAATGTAACAGGGAAAATAGAGCTCCAGAACAAAATGCACAAGCTGCAGGCACTGATCGTGATGCGTTTATCGAAAGATTAACAAGATTAGTGGAACGGCAGTCACAACAAATTCAGCAGCTAATCGAACAAAGAAATGTTGGTGGACAACAAAGAAATGAGATGAACCAGCCACAGCCTCGAGTAGAACAAATGTAGCTGATCGGGGAAAGGTTCAGAAAGCTCAACCCAACAACATTTGAAAATGCAGTGGATCCCATAGAAAACATATTTATGTACAGCAGAGTACCAGACGAGGAAAAGGTATTGTGTGCGTCTTTTATGTTACGGGAGAGTGTCGAATACTGGTGGGACACAATGAAGGCCATCGAGAATGTAGCCACTATGACTTAGAACAGGTTTAAAGAACTTTTCAGAAATAAATATTTTACTGATCCAGTCCGTGCGATGAAAATGCATGAGTTTATATAGTTGAGACAAGGGCCTATGATAGTTACAAACTACATCTCCAAATTTGAGCAATTGTCAATGTTTGTTGAGCACATGGTTAGAACAGATGCACTGAAAGTGGAAAAATTTGTCGAAGAGCTTAGACCAGAGCTTTATAGGGATGTTTGTATGGCTGGTATGTAAGGAGTTACTTACTTACAGGTTGCTGAGAGGGCATTGGTAGCTGAGCAAGCTGAACAAAGAATACGTCATGTACAGGAGATTCGACGTCAGTTCACACAAAGATAGGGACAGCGTTGGGTAGGAAACAAAAGGAAGAGGCCACAACAATTTCAGGGCCCAAGACCTAGTTTCCAGCTTAGACAGGGACAGGGGCAAAAACAAGAAGATTCAAGCAAGCGTCTGAGAACTATTCAGGGTAAATCACTAGGACCATTACCCCTTTGCTCTAAATGTGAGAAACAATATAGTGGTGCATGTCTAGTGGGTACTAGAACTTGTTATTCATGTGGACAATTAGGACATATCTCTACTACATTCCCAAACAAACTGAGCCCCATGACACAAGGGAGAGTACCAGCTAGAGTCTTCACCATGACCAGAGAAGATGCTGAGGCAAACCCATCTGTAGTAACAGGTAAATTTTCTTTGGTACTTCACCATTCGTATTATTTGATTCTAGATCTACACATTCATTTGTATCCACTAAGTATGTGAAAAGGCTAGGTAGGGAACCAGATATAGTAGAGAGTGGTTACAATGTAGTGATTCCCTCTGAAGAGTCGAAATAAACAAATCAAATATTACGAGCATGTATTATCCCGATTGATGGTAGAGAATTGTATGCTAATTTGATTGTACTTGACATGAATGATTATGATGTAATTTTGGTGATAGACTGGCTATCAAAATATTATGCATCCATAGACTGTCAGAAAAAGATAATTACATTTCAGCCATGTGGGGAGGAACCTTTTATCTTTGTTGGAGTAAAGAAGAACTTCAGATTCCCACTAATATCTGCAATTAGAGCACAACGATTGTTAGAAAGTGGTTGTGAGGGTTATTTGATGAGTGTTGTAACTACTGAAGAACAACATTGTCTATCTGTGAATGAAGTACCTATAGTTCAAGAATATTCTGAAGTATTTCTAGATGATTCTCTAGGCTTACCACCTGATTGAGAAATAGAATTTGTAATTGATATACACCCAGGGACCGACCCAATATCAAAGTCCCCTTATCGAATGACACCAATTGAATTGAAAGAATTGAAGATACAGTTGCAGGATTTACTAGACAAAGGTTTTATCAGACCCAACTTTTCACCTTGGGGTGCACCAATTTTGTTTGTTCGGAAGAAGAATAGCAGTATGAGAATGTGTACAAATTATAGAGAACTAAACAAAGTTACAATCAACAACAAATATCCTTTGCCTAGAATCGATGATTTAGTTGACCAGCTTCAGGGTGCAACAATATTTCGAAGATTGATTTACGATCGGGTTATCATCAGCTGAAAATTAAAGAGAGAGACATTCCAAAGATATCATTCAGTACCAGGTACGATCATTATGAGTTTCTAGTAATGCCATTTGGTTTAAAAAATGCCCCAGCTGCCTTTATGGATCTAATGAATGGAGTATTTAAAGATCTTCTGGATGAGTTTGTTATTGTGTTTATTGATGACATCTTGATCTATTCAAAGACAAAAGAAGAGCATGCTACCCACTTAGGAAAAGTGTTGGAAATCTTGAAAGAGAAACAGTTGTATGCTAAGTTCAAGAAATGCGAATTCTGGATAGATCGAGTTGTATTTATGGGACATATCATGTCAGGAGAAGGAAATTCAGTTGACCCAAGTAAAGTTGAAGCAATCAACAATTGGCCACAACCTACTACTCCTTCCAAGATACGTAGCTGTCTCGGTCTAGCCGGGTATTATCGCAGATTTGTAGAAGGATTTTCAAAAATTGTATCTCCACTGACACAATTGACTAGGAAGAATGTAACCTTCCGATGGACATAAGCCTGTGAGCAAAGTTTTCAAGAACTAAAGAGGAGGTTGACATCAGCACCCATCCTTATAATTTCATCAGGTAATGAAGGTTTTGTGGTTTACAGTGATGCTTCGAAGAATGGTTTGGGTTGTGTATGAATGCAGAATGGAAAGGTAATAGCATATGCATCTAGACAGCTGAAGGAATATGAAAAGAATTACCCTACTCATGATTTAAAGCTTGCTGCAGTGGTATTTGCACTTAAAATTTGGAGACATTATCTATATGGAGAACGATGCGAGATCTATACTGATCATAAAAGCTTAAAGTATTTCTTCACGCAGAAAGAACTGAACATGAGGCAACGAAGATGGTTGGAACTAGTGAAAGATTATGATTGTGCTATCAACTATCACCATGGTAAAGCAAATGTTGTAGTAGACGCATTAAGCAGAAAGTCAACTCATAACACTACTGCGATGGCTATAACTCAGAGACAGGAGTTGCTGGACCTGCAGAGAATGAACGTCGAAGTTGTAATGCATGGATTAGTGGAAGCAAAATTAGCAGCTTTAACTCTTCGACCTACCTTACTTGATCGAATTGAGCAGGGACAACTCACAGATGAATATTTGGCTAAAGTAAAGGAAGATGTTACTTTCGAAAAAGCATAAGATTTTCGAACATCAAAAGAAGGGATCATTCGATTCAGAAATTAATTATGTGTACCTAACATGGATAATTTATGTGAAAATATCATGGCAGAAGCACACTCGACTCCATATTTAGTACATCTAGGAGCTACTAAAATGTACAGAGACTTGAAATTGTATTATTGGTGGCCAGGTATGAAGAGAGATGTTGCTTCGTATGTGGAACAATGTTTGACATGTCAACAGATAAAGGTAGAACATCAAAGGCCAGCAGGAACCTTGCAGCCCTTACTGCTTCCGGAATGGAAATGGGAGAACATTACCATGGATTTTGTCATAGGATTACCAAAAACAGTTAAAGGTCATGATGTTATCTGGGTTATTGTGGATCGACTTACAAAATATGCTCATTTTCTTGCTATTTGTTCTACTTATTCAATGGATCGATATGCTCAACTATATATACATGAGATAGTCAGACTTCATGGAGTTCCACTATCTATTGTTTCTGATAGGGATTCAAGATTTCTTTCTACCTTCTGAAAGAGTCTGCACAAAGCATTAGGGACACAGTTGTCCTTCAGTACTGCATATCACCCTCAGTCAGATAGGCAGTCAAAGCGAATAATACAAACATTGGAGGACATGCTCAGAGCTTGTGTGTTAGATTTTTAGGGACAGTGAAGCAAGTTTTTTCCTTTGATAGAATTTTCTTATAACAATAGCTATCAGTCCACTATTGAAATGGCTCCATATGAAGCACTATATGGTAGAAAATATCGATCACCGGTATATTAGGATGAGGTTGGTGAACGAAAGCTTTTGGGTCTAGATATGATCATAGAAATGTCAGAAGCTATAGCACAGATTCGAGAGATAATAAAAATTGCTCAGAGTCGATAGAAAAGTTATGCAGATAAAAGAAGGAGAATATTAGAATTTGCATTAGGAGATCAGGTGTTTTTGAAAGTTTCTCCGATGAAAGGAATAATACAGTTTGGTAAGAAAGGAAAGCTCATTCCGAGGTATATCAGTCCATTTCCTATCATTGAGAGAATTAGAGATGTTGCCTGCAGACTTGACCTGCCTGGATCAATGACTCAAATACACAATGTGTTCCATGTGTCTGTGTTGAGAAAGTATGTATCAAATCCATCTCATATTCTGAACAATGAACCCGCAGAGTTAAAAATAGACTTAAGCTATGAAAAAGCCAGTGGAAATTTTACTACGAGAAGTGAAGCAACAGAGAAATAAGGAAATTCCATTAGTCAAAGTCCTATGGAGAAACCAGTCGATAGAAGAAGCTACTTGGGAAAGGGAAGATGAAATGAAGTCGAAATACCCAGAACTCTTCAAGTAAATAAATTTCGAGGATGAAATTTTTATAAGGAGGGGAGGATGTGATATCCCAAGCCTCTCACTACTCACTGGCCAATATAGTTCATGCATTGCATTCATTTTATAATTTTATTTGCTATTTAAATTGCATTTTTATTTATATGGCGGCTCATATTTAATTATGTTTGAAATGTTACTATTAATTTTTTAAGGACTTACAGTATAGGTTTGAACCCCTGGGGCCAAATATCGAGGAATAAATTAGGTGTCAAGTATTAATAAAATAAGATTACATTTTATAATTTTATGTCCTATTGAAATTATATTTGCATTTATATTGCAGTCGTGTTTAATTATTTTGTGTATAGTCAATATTTTTATTTAGGGTTTATATTACAGGTTGGAACCCTCTAGGCCAAATGTTGAGGGTGAAATTAGGTGCCAAGGATTAATGAAATAAGATAATAATAATAATAATAATAATAATAATAATAATAATAATAATAATAATAACAATAACAATAATAATAATAATAATAATAATAGAAGTATATATATAAAAAAATTATAAATAAAATAATAATAATAATAAGAGGCGGTGGCTTAGACGAAAAGCTTTGCCCAAATATTTATGACTCACTAATCAGTAAATAAAGAAAAGTTAACAAATGAGGAAAATAGACGGAGGAAAGAACAGAAGTGGGGAAAAGCTTGGACAGAAGAGAACAGGTATGTACAAGTGCTTGTTTAATATTTTACTTTATTCAAATAGTTGAGAAAGGAGTAAAAATATTGTTGATTGAGAGGTATCAAACATTAATGAATTAAATATAAATTTTTTATTAATTAAGTAACCTAATTACCAATTTGAAAAGCTTGAATTGAACCCCTCCTGCTCACGTTTGGTTTTGGGTGTTAGCAATTCATTTGTTGAAGATTATTATTTAATTTACTTTATTTGTTATAGTTGGCGTATAATATTGTTAGAATTCTGAGAATAAACCTTACTGTTTATAGATTTAAAAAGTTGGTTTAGTTGAAAACGCACTAAATTTACTAACTATAGTTTTATTTAATTAATAAAATAAGTGACTTGTATTAATTACTTAGTTTTGAAGTAAACCTTCATTATAGGATTTGAGAGTTTTAGGAAATTCAGGAAGCTTCCTGCCAAGACAATGTTAATGAGGAACTTTGTTTTAAATTGTAAAATCAGTTAACGAAAATGTACTACTGTTAAACTAATATGATATTTTAATTATTATTATAGATTGACGGTGTTAATAGACAGGAGATAAGAGTTTCAAACAATTGTGTCGAATAGAGGTAAGTAGAAATCCTTTTGCACCTACGATACATAGACACATTACTTGTTTGTATTATTTTATGGAATATTTGTGACTTGTGCTTTTTGATATTGATAGATTTGAATTACGTAGTGTGAATGATTGATTTTTTCTTGTATAAATATAATATTCACGAGCATGGGCATGTGCATGCATAAGTTGTACATAGTCTGCCTTCATGCACTATATGATAAAAGAAACGAAAAATGTAATGTTGACCACTACTAGTGTACCAAGGCCGGTGGCATGTGAGACATGAATATGATTGATTTATCAGGCCGGTGGCATGTAAGATATGGATAGGTTTTATGATATATTGAGTCAGTGGAATGTGAGACATGGATAGACTCGATTTCTCGGGCCGGTGCCATGTGAGACATGGATAGACTCTATGATTATGATTATTTATTGAGCTAGCTCCATTTGGTGCACAGTAGGTGGGTCACGGGCCCTAAAAAGATAAAATATTCCAAAACATGGGTTAGGGTTTCAGTAGTATGCATTTCACATCTTTTTTAAAGTTTCTGCAAACATTTAACTTATCGTACATGCATGGTTTCTGCTTACTGGGTTGTAGCTCACCTAGTTTGTGCATTGTAGGTGAGTGTGATGATGATGTGTAAGCTTACGACTTACCAGGCTTGCTGTTCGTGCTTCAACAAGCTTTTGGGATCGGTGTACATGGATGACGACCTTTGGGGCTAAACCATGGGCGTACTATGCTTTTTGGGTTCTATTTTGTTATTCAGTTCGGGCTTGTATAATATTAATCAATTTTTGTGCATGTAAATATTGGTGTAGTTGTGGCGAATATTTTTGCATCTATTGTGGATTTTGGTCGGGTGTGAATGAGCCGTTGTTTGGGAGATATATTATACCTCATAAATATATTACAGGTGAATGAAGAAAAAAAAAGCGTACAGGTTTAACCAGGTTAAATGTAACCTATGTTAGGGTTATAAGAGTGGGGTGTCACAGTAGTTGCTGTTTTTTATGTGATGTGAAGAAGTTTTTTTTTTTTCCCTAGCATGGCTAATTTATGTGTGTTGTTCAATGATGATGCTTGCAATATTTTGTTTTGTTGTTGAGAACTAGCCTAATATGCTTGCTTACACTTGGTTGTTTCTTGTGTTGTTGGTTTGAGAAGAATTGCAATAATTGTGTCATTTCCATAATGTGTGCATAGCTTGACCAATCAATATTGAATTCTTATGAACCGATTAGATTCTTTGGAGAGCCTAAGTCTTCAAAACGTTGCTTAGTGTTCCCATTGAAATGAAATGTTAGATGACACTTACTCGATGATATGATTTAGGCCATCCTTGGATCGTTTGAGCCTTTCTAACCACCCATACGTGTTTTCCCCTAGTCACCCTATTTGAGCCTAATTAACAATTTCTTGTTAGCTAATAATTAGCCTTGCCTATAAGAATAATCCTCCACTTTACCCCCTGATGCATCTCACTTTTTTGGGATTTACACTTATGGCTGCAATTCAAGGGTAAATGAAATATTCTCATTTTGTGGTATGCATCATATTTTGCAAGATAGCATGAATTCTTTTTTTTTTTTTTTTGATACCACATTGGGGATAATGTGTTCCTAAGTTTGGGGGAAGGAATGTGTTACATTTTAAGAGTCAAAAAAAAAATATCGCCCAGTTTGCTGCAGCAATACTTGTAGCAACTGGGCACCACAAAAAAAAACGACACAACTAGTCTAGGATTCTTAATAGTGGCAAGAGTAGAACTCAATGAATAGTGGGTGCACGTGTAAAGATGAGGGAGTGTTGGAAAGAGTTAGTGTGGATCCTAGGAAGTCGAGATGTTAAGGTATTTTGAGCCAAAAATTATCTCCATTACCCTACCCTCACATAAGCCTAACATTGGAACAAATGCCCAATTACGTGAAGTTTTTGAAGGACATCTTGACCAAGAAGAGACGACTTGGAGATTTTTTTTTCATGTACACAGCAACTGGCTCTTCAAATGTAATACATTCCTTCCCCTAAACTTAGGAACACATTGTCTCAATGTGGTATAAAAAAAATAGAATTCATGTTATCTTGCAAAATATGATGCATACCACCAAAAGAGAATGTTTCACCTACCCTTGAATTGTAGCCTTAAGTGTAAGTCCCAAAAAATCGAGATGCATTAGAGGGGTAAAGTGGAGGATTATCCTTATAGGCATGGCTAATTATTTGCTAAGAAGAAAATTGTTAAATAGGCTCAAATTGGGTGACTAGGGGAAAATACGTACGGGTAGCTAGAAAGGCTCAAACGATCCAAGGATGGCCTAAATCATATCATCAAATAAGTGTCATCTAACATTTTGTTTCAAAGGGAACATTAAGCAACGATTTGAAGACTTAGGCTCTCCAAATAATCTAACCGGTTCATAAGGATTCAATATTGATTGGTTAAGTTATGCACACATGATGGAAATGACACTATTATTGCAATTCTTCTCAAACCAACAGCACAAGAAACAACCAAGTGTAAGCAAGCATATTATGCTAGTTCTCAACAACAAAACAAAATATTGCAAGCATTATCATTGAGCAACACACATAAATTAGCCATGCTAGGGAAAAACATAAACTTCTTAACATCACATAAAAAAACAGCAACTACACATCATTAAACCAACACGCCATACATATTCTTACCACAACTAACAAGATGACCACATAACTATCACTATGACTCAAACACAAATGGCATATCACAAAATGAAAACATAAAGAGACACAAAAGTTGGGATTGAAGAACTCCCTGGTGGGCTAGTCGGAGTCCTGCTCCTCGGATTCCTCTTCTTGATTGGGGTCATCCATCCATGGTTCGAGGATGATGTCCAGGAATGCAGGGAATAGGGGGTTGTCCTTAGCAGGTTCTGCTAGAGGGCTCGATGCAGTACCTCGTCTCTTTGCTGCTCATACACCCAATAATCATGTAGGCATCCGCATAGTTGGTTCTACCGAGCCTCCTGCCGATCAAGTCTCCCCATGACATTGAGGATATTGGCTTAGGATAATGCTGCTTGTTGATGGGTCAAGTTGCGAGTGGTCAGCACACCATTGTTGAAAAGAATTTCCTCATGGTCAGAAGTGGTACGCCCCGGGCTGCACAAAGCTGTGTGATTAGCGATGGAAAGAATAGATTTCCTCTGATTTTCGAAGCACAATCGCAAATTTCTTTGAAAATGATTTGACCCACATTGATTGTTTTCCCCGTCATAATGCAATAGACAAGTATCACACGCTCCCAGTTGACCGTATAATCATGAGATGTGGGAATGAGGCTGGTCTTCACAAAACTGTACCATATTCAGGCCTGAGGCTGCAAATTTGTCCGCTGAAAAGTAAAGGCGCCCGAACTGATATTCCATTCAGCTCCTTCCCGAGCCACAGTCTGAACAATCTCCTCAAGCTGCTCATCAGTGGCACTTTCAAGTATTTCTACATACTGGCACTTGATGTTCGGCAGCTTAAGAAACCTGTTGATGGCAGCAGCAGAAAATATGATTTTCGTCTCCCGAACAATGACGTGCTCCACTTCGAAGTCGATAATGTTGGAGTAGAACTCCCTAACCAAAGTGCTTCTAGCTTCTTTGAAGTGGAGACAAAAGGCTTTCTATTTTCGTTGCTTGATATTATCGACCAGCTACTGAGGGATGCCGAAAAATGAATTGGGTCGGGCTAGGAACCCACGGTCGGACTACATATCTTTCTTTGAAATAAATGAGTCATACCACTTCTGGGCTTTGTCTGAGGTGAACGGGTTAATTGTATGAAGTTTCATGGCACATTGCTTGACCCTCAGCATGATGGCACGGAAAGGAAGAGCAACATAAGGCTATTATCAGTGGCGATAGACGTTAGACGAGCATGCAGTAATCAGTGGTTATTTTGGTGGATGCTCCTTGTTCGAACTAGGTATCGACGATGAAGGAAAATCAGCGGCGGATGGTGGTTGACTGCTGCCCATCGATTGGAAATGGAGGAGAGTAGTGGTATGGAGACTAGAGGACGGCGATGGCAGCATTGACGGAAGAAAAGAGGAAAATTAGCAGCGCTGGTGGAGGAATAGTAGCAGAGGTGGTGGTGACGACAGAGCTGCACCAGAGAGAAGAAATGACGATGGGAGAGCGGCGGTTGGAAGCTAACAGTAGTAGCGGAAACGGCAGCGTGGAATGAAGCGGCGACGGCAGTGCGAGAGATGCAGTGAAGGGGATGACAGGGAGTAGAGAGAGAGAGAAATTAGAGAGGGAGAAACCCTACTTCCCTTTTTTTTAAAGGGGTGTAATTCTCTATTCTGCCCTTCAAGTTATGTCTTTTTTTTTTAAATACTTTTTTTAATTTACACCCAGTTGCTACACGAGATGCTGCAACAAACTGGGCGATTTTACAATCCTGTGTAGTTGTCCCTTCCCTTACAAAAATTAGTCTGCTCCATTTGACTGTCAGCACTGCTGTGATTCCAAAATGACAGTTGTTCATCAAAGTCCATGCTTTCTTTTCTCGAGCATACCTTATGGACAATGGAATGAGAGTAAGGATTAATGATTTAAAACATAATAACCTACTAAGTAAAAGTAAAACTATTTACATACGATATATATATTTGCATATATATTTACATATATACAAAAATATATTTTTGGATTGCTCTAGAAAAAAAAATTAATTCTTTTAAAATCATAAGCAACCCAAAATCACCTCCCTTGTCATGGTTCTTCCAAAGTGATGGAAGTCTTCATTCGATTGACCTCCCTTCCCCAATAATGCTTGATTCGCTGCCCATTCACTTTAAATTCCCTACCTGAGTGCTTTTCCTTTAATTCAACAGCTCCATAAGGGTACACTTTGGTCACAAGAAATGGCCCGGACCATCTAGACTTCAATTTTCCAGGGAACAACTTAAGACGAGAGTTGAAAAGTAGAACTCGTTACCCCTTCTCAAAGACTCTAGGCTGAATCCTCTTATCATGCCTCCTCTTAGTTTTTTCTTTGTAGAGTTTGGCATTTTCATAGGAGAACAATCTCATTTCATCCAGCTCATTTACTTGCAATTTTTGAAGTGCACCGGTAGCTTGAAGGTCCATGTTGAGCTTCTTGATGGCCCAATATGCTTTATGTTCTAACTCCACGGGTAAATGACATATTTTCCCGAACACCAACCGATATGGAGACATGCCCAAATGTGTCTTGAAAGATGTCCGATATGCCCATAAAGCATCCTCCAATCTTTAAGACCAATCCTTTCGATTAGGATTCACGGCCTTCTCAAGTATGCTTTTGATTTCTCTATTGGCGAGCTCGGCTTAGCCATTTGTTTGAGAATGATAAGTCGTAGCAATCTTATGTCTCACATCATACTTAGCTAAAAATGTAGCCAAGAGTTTGTTCATAAAGTGGGTGCCTTCGTCACAATGGATCTTGGAGTGCCAAAACGAGTGACCACATGCTTATATAGAAATTTCATGACCACTTTAACATCATTCTTAGGACTTGCCACAACTTCAACCCATTTGGACATGTAATTGACCACCACCAACATGTATAAATTACCAAAAGAAGGAGAAAATGGCCACATGAAATCAATTCCCCACACATCAAAAAGTTCCACCTCAAGAATGTTGTTCAAAGGCATCTCGTTTCTTGTCGAAATATTGTCTACCTGTTGGCACCTATCACAATTCCTTGCAAAGTTATGAGCATCTTTGAAAATAGAGGGCCAATAATATCCCGATTGAAAAACCTTAGTTGCTGCCCTTTGTCCCCCAAAATGACCTCATATGCATAAGAACGACAATGATCCAAAATGTTTGATACTTCCTCTTCGGGTACACATCGTCTCAACACATGATCGGGAAATTGATTGTACAGATAAGGATCATCCCAATAATATGACTTCAAATCATGAAAGAATTTCTTGAGTTGTTGGCTATTGAAATCAAGAGGAGTCAACTCACTCACTAAATAATTCACAAAATCAGCATACCTTGGTGTTGAAACTTGACTAACTTCCAAGATTTGTTCATCGGGAAATGTCTCTTTAATAGGCCATTCATTCTTCTCTTCACCTCCACCTTCAAACCTATATAAATGGTCGACCAATTGGTTCTCGGTTCCTCTCCTATCTCTAATTTCCAAGTCAAATTCTTGAAGAAGTAATACCCATCGAATAAGTCTCGGTTTGGCATCCTTCTTAGCAACAAGATACTTTATAGCCGAATGATCCGTGTATAGAACCACCTTGGTTCCCATCAAATAAACTCGAAACTTGTCAAACGCAAAGACTACAGCCAAAAGCTCCTTTTTGGTGGTTGTGTAATTCAATTGGGCATCCATTAAAGTCTTGCTAGCATAATAAAAATAGTGGAATACCATATTTCTTCTTTGTCCGAGCACAGCACCAATGGCAAAATTACTAGCATCATACATTAATTCAAAAGGAAGAGACCAATCTGGGGGAATAATAATCGGGGTGGACACAAGTGCTTTCTTCAATGTCGAAAATACTTCTTAACACTCCTTTGTAAATTCGAATGACCGGTTGTGCTCAAGTAGATAACAAAAAGACTTGGATATTTTTGAAAAATCTTTGATAAACCTCCGGTAGAATCCCACATGCCCCAAAAAGCTTTGAATGCCCTTAACTGTGGTACGTGGTGGTAGCTTCTCAATTACCTCAATTTTTGCTCTATCCACTTCGATTCCATGATGAGAAATTTGATGTCCCAAGACAATTCCCTCTTGTACCATGAAATGGCATTTATTCCAATTAAGGACCAAGTTGGTTTCTTCACATCTCTCAAGTACCTGTTCTAAGTTAGCCAAACAAATATCAAAAGTTTTATCAAATACTGAAAAATCATCCATAAATAGCTCAAGAGATTTCTCCACCATGTCAGAAAAGATGGCCATCATGCATCACTGAAAGGTGGCAGGGGCATTGCATAATCCAAATGGCATTCTCCAGAAAGTAAATGTACCATAAGGGCATGTGAAAGTGGTCTTCTCTTGATCTTCCGGAGAAATAGATATTTGATTGTAACCCGAATACCCATCAAGAAAACAATAGTATTTCTACCCAGCTAATCTGTCCATCATTTAATCAATAAATGGCAGCGGGAAATGATCTTTTCTTGTGGCCTTGTTTAGCTTCCGATAATCCATGCACACACGCCATCTCGTCACCGTTCTTGTGGGAATTAACTCATTATTTTCATTTGTCACCATAGTGACTCCACCTTTATTTGGAACACATTGAACTGGGCTGACCCAAGAGCTGTCCGAGATTGGGTAGATAATTCCGGCATTGAGCCATTTGATCACTTTTTTTTTCACCACTTCCTTCATAATGGGGTTGAGCCTTCTTTGGTGTTCGACAGATTTGCTGCAACTTTTTTCTAGTAAAATTTTATGCATACAAAGAGAGGGGTTTATTCCCTTGATATCCGCCATTTTCCACCCTATTGCCTTTTTGTATTTCCTCAACACATTGAGCAACAAACTTTCCTTTTTAAGACTCAATGATGCAGAAATTATCACGGATAAAGTCTCTTCTTCTCCCAAGTAAGCATACTTCAAATGATTAGGCAAAGTCTTTAATTCTAACCTTGGTGGTTCTTCAATTGATGGCTTGGATGGCATGAAGTTCCTTTCTGATAGATCCAAAGATTCAAAGTATCTTCCAAATTTGGTGTATAATTGCTTAGGCTCCACCCATTTGACTTGTGCTCCTTCATCATCACTTGTCTCGTCATTTTCATCAAGAGAGGTCATCCCCACAATGTCTTCACATGTTTCTTTTTGCACTTTTTCAACCACAATAGTGTCAATAACATTCACAAAGAAGTATTCTTCAATTTTATCCATGAACTTTATAGCATTGAACACATGAAAAGTCACTTGTTGATTATTGACCCTCATTGTAAGCCCTCCGTTTTGAACATCAATCAATGTTCTCCCGGTGGCAAGAAATGGTCTTTCCAAAATAATTGGAACCTCACGATCCGCTTCATAATCAAGAATAACAAAGTCCGCCAGAAAGATAAACTTATCCACTTGCACCAAGACACCTTCAATTGTATCCTTAGGATGTGCCATGGATCGATCGGCCAATTGCAATGTTACTGTGGTTGGTCTCACTTTGCCAATTCCAAGTTTCCTGAAAATTGACATAGGCATCAAATTAATACTTGCTCCTAAATCACATAAAGCTCTACCAACATCTCTACCACCAATAGAACAAGGGATAGTAAAACTCCCTGAATCTTTTAATTTAGGAGGAATTTTGTTTTTGAAAATAGCAGTGGATCCTTCGGTCAAAGCAACCATTTCAAACTCTCCAAGCCGTTTCTTCTTGGTCAAGATGTCCTTCAAAAACTCCACGTAATTGGGCATTTGTTCCAATGCATCCACCAATGGAATGTTGATGTGGTGTTGCTTTAAAACATCTAAAAATCTCCAAAATTGGACATTTTGTTGCTGCTTTTGAAAACGTTGAGGAAATGGAGGTGGCATTTTTGCACCAGCTTGTTGCTCTGCAGTTTGCTGAATTGATGTTGTAGCTTTCTGGGCAGACTCTGTGGTAATTAAATTCGAATTTCCATCTTGTTTTTCTATTTCAGCATCCCCTTGGATTAAAGTGGGCTCATTTTCCTGGTTAGCTCCTTGGCATTCAGCTCTAAATCCTTACCATTCCTCAATGTGACAGCCTTACAATGTTATTTACCCTCTCTTCTTGGATTTTTGGTGTCACTTGGCAAAGCACCTTGAGGTCGATTTCTCAACTCATTTGCTAATTGCCCCACTTGAACCTCAAGATTTCTCAACGAAGTTGCTTGACTTTGAATCATTGCATCATTCTTAGCCATATACTCCTTCATCAAATTTTCAAAAGAGTTGGTTTGGGTAGCTTGTGGAGAAAACCTTTGTTGATGTTGTTGATTGGAAAATCCCGGCAGAAACTTAGACTTGCTTTGCATCGGTGCATTGTTCGAGTTGCCACCTTGACCTCCCTAAGAGAAATTTGGATGTTCTCTCCACCCTGGATTATAAGAGTTCGAATATGGATTGTTGCGGTTGGAGTTTTGATTTCCCATATAGCAAACTGAGGCTGGGTTGGAAGGACAACAATCAAATGTGTGACCATCTCCACAATAAACACATGAAATAGCCGATGCTTGTTCCATAGGGGTTGTTGGTGCCATTCCCCCCAAACTTAGATTCTTCAAAATGTTGTTCATTGAAGAAACTTGAGTTGTCAAAGCTGTCAATGCATCTACTTCATAAATTCCTATTGTTTTCTTACCGGTTGGTGCTTTTGTATTGGACCATTGATAGTTATTGTTGGCAATCCTCTCCAAGATCTCATATGCATCATTGTATAATTTAGAAAGAATAGGTCCATTTGTTGAAACATCCAACACCATGCGAGTAGAAGCATTAAGACCATTGTAGAAAGTCTCCATTTGAATACAATGTGGAATACCATGGTGGGGGCACTTTCTCAACAACGCCTTGAATCTCTCCCAAGCTTCATACACGTATTCATCCTTCGTTTGTTGGAAAGAAATAATCTCATTCCAGTACTCGGCATTTTTTGTAGGAGGAAAGTATTTCATCAAAAATTTCTCGACAAGATCATTTCAAGAAGCAATAGAATTCGGTGGAAGAGTGTTAAGTCATGCTCTAGCTCGATCCCTCAATGAGAAAGGGAATAATTTCAGCCTTAAGGCCTCCTTCGTAACACCTTGGAGCTCGAAAGAATCACTCATCTCTAAAAATGAACGAAGATGAAGATGATGATCTTCAGTAGCTAGCCCGCTAAATTGACCCACCGTTTGCAACATTTGGAACATCACCGGCTTCAACTCGAATTGAGGTGCTTGAATTTCAGGTCGAATGATGCCCAGATTAAGGTCATTGAACATTGGGGCAGCATACTCCCGTATGGCTCTCTCTTGATCGGCAATCACAATTGCATTGGCAGCCACATTTATATCCTCTTTGGCCATGTTGCTTTGATGTTTGAGTCCGTTGTCCGCTTTATTCCCTTCTTCTTCTTCTAAATGTGCGTTCAATCTCGGGGTCAAAAGGAGCTAGTCCAAAATCTTGTTGCTCGTTCATACAAAAAATCAACCTATTAAAGCATAAGAACAACAATCAAGATTAGAACAAAATAAAAGAAATAAATTGCAAAGTTATCGATATCACAAAAAAAAATTAAATTACAATCCCCGGCAATGGCGCCAAAAACTTGTTGGTGGATATGCAAGTGCACGTAGTCACACAAGTAATATAATGATGAGTTTTATCGTCTCCAAAGGGATTGAATTTAAAATAAATTACAAATACCAATTACTAGCAATTTTAACTAAGGAAATGAATATTAATTTGGGTGGATGTTTAGGTTCTACTTCTACAATCCAAGCAAAGAATTAAAGAAAATATTTACAATAATTTGTTGTTCAATTCACAACCAACAACAGCAAGAAATTTCACAAGATGAAGATATAGACTTGAATTACTAATTTTCTTTTGAATCGGATTTTATTGATTAATGTTAAACGGCATTGTTCTTGAGTGAAATGCTCTAAAGTTAACTTGAATTCTCTCTTGGCACATTGAATTTTTCCAAATGTTATGTTATACATTCCTTTTTCTAATTGAACATATTCCTATGCCTAATAGAAATTGGAACATCGATGTAAGTATCAATTCGTATAGTTATGCAAGGCGAACATATTCCTATACCATTCACAACTACAACTTAGAATCGGTTATAAACTTGCATCATTTAAGCAATTTCCACTAGACCTAACCTTCCCAGTATTAAATCTAGCTTATCAATTCATCATTGCTGGCCAAACATTAACAAATATTAACCATTTGCACACTTGAATGAACAATAGCACAGATCACTCAACAATGCATAAAAGTCTCAATAAAATGATTCAAAGTCCATTAGCAACTCAAGTCTTCAATATGTTTAGCTCATGATTAGCTTAGAAAATACAATCCAAATGTCTAATTCATCATCTATAGTATATGAAAGTAAATTCCAAAAACAGGGGAATGAAAAGAGAGTAATAAGCTATTGGGAGTGCTGTTTTTCGAGCTTCCTGGGTCTTCTCTTTCTTCTTGTTGTTTTCTTCTTTTCCCCTTAAATTCTAGCTAAAAAACTATTGAGAATAATGGTCTTTTCGTTACTGGTCCAGCAGCTCTACTTGTCTCTGTTTCCTGCGTGATGCTGCTGTCTCCCCCCCCCCCCAATTTTTTTCTTGTGTTGCTGCCCTACTTCCTTTGGCTGATGATGATCAAGGTCCACCAATCTTTTCCACATTAGGTAGCCCATTTAGGTTGTCCATGATTTTTCTCCTGCTGATTCAGTCCTTTCTTTACTTTAAAAGTTGGCCCACGCTAGCTTGGAAATATTAATTTGCACAGTCAGCAGTCTGGATTCGAATTTTCTGGGTAAAAAATTGACTTTCAGTGTTGCTGGAGCATTGCTCCGAGCAACTTGGGACTTTTCAGCCATTCTGCACGTTTAGCTTCAGTTCCCCAAATTCAGCTCCCACCCTATTTTTTTACATAAGATTAAGAAAATATTACACATTTAATTTATACAAACTATAAAACAAAACGAAGATCTAATCCTATTATATTATACTAAAGTTCACTAAATGCATCACTATTTTCTATATGAATTTAAGTTAAAAAAATACAAAAATAACTCTATTATATAAAGTTATCACAAGTCAACTTCTATACAACAAACATTCATATATAAAAGTTATTTTTTTTTATTTTTTTTACTAAATCATAAAATAAAATAATACTTCAATCATGCATTATATTTGTATATGATTTATACCATCATAGCATAGAGACAAAATATAATTTCCCACAAGATCCAATTTTATGTAGAAAGGGATAATATTGAGGAAATATCAGGTATAAAAAAACATTGTCAAAGAAAAGAAATCTGTGTCATGCAGACTTTTGCTTATATTATGGATTAATCCACCTAATTCGTGCATGTCTTATGACTCTTATTACCACAAGTGTGAAACGCCCAAACTACCCTCCTGCGATTACAAGTCTTCTCATTTCCTTTTCATACAAACCCTACTCATCTATTTTTATTTAGTTTTAATGTGTGGGATGATAATTCCAACCCGTGAGTACGATATTGTTTGCTTTGAATTTTTAATTTTTTTTCTTTTTTGGTTCACTTCAAAAGATCTTATGCTAATAAAAATACATTATATTTATAAATTCACAATCATCTTTCTGTATGATTAATGTGCGACTTTCATTGCACATCTCAACCAACAAAACAAGTTGTTAGAACCCACAATTCTCATTAAGATTTGTAGGAGATACATTCGATCCTATTTCTTTTCCATTTCAGATTAAATACATCATGTTAAACTTGTTAAGATAAAAAATAAAAAACATAAAACTTAAATGCATCTGATGCACAGTACACCCAGTGCACAGAAGACTAACTCAATTGTAAATACATAAAAAAAAATATTTCACATATACCTTAAATTAGTCATAAAAATTTCAAAAATCCGCAACGCGCACATAAAGATAATTAATTTTGTTTACACTTTTTTGGTATGGAAGAAATTCTCAAAAAAAAAATTCTGGAATAAATAATGATGAAATTAATGAATGCTTAAATCTAAATAGTTTATTGTTTATCCTTCGTAATATTATGGATTCGTTTGTCTGCCTACTCTTTTGTCTTATTTGATTGTCGTGACTTATAAGTCTCAGGCTGGCTAAAAGTCAAACCATTATTTTTTTTTCTTTTTCTTACCTTTTTATTATGCCTTATATTTAATAATTAATTAATAAATTGATTTGATTAAAAAAAAAGTTTAATTAATTGGTTCGCTTTGAATAAGCCAGCATGAAGTCTATTTTCTAACCACATAATCAACATCGCAAAATCAACAGTAATTGCAAATCTCAGTGAGAAAGTTATGAAGAATATGTCATAGGCTGACAGGCGTTCGATTTTCAATTCACTTTAAATTTATTTACACGTAATGATATATTTTTTAATAATATAAAATGTACTCGATATTATAGTAGTTACAAATATTATAAATTATTAGGCTAATTAAATTAATTATAAATATGTAAATGTGACAAGAATAATACACTTATTATATACAACTCTATTGCCTATAGACAAAACAATTAACAAAACATCAATTAAAAAATAACTCTATATGCTTTAAAATTAAAAAAACATAAATTCATTATATTAAGAAAAAAAAAAAAGGAAAAAACAGTGATCACCTGACTAGTAACAAAATTAAATGTTCCAATTATTTGTTTTATCTAAAAAATTATTATAATATTATGAAAGATAAACATATATGATAAAATAAAATAAAAAAATTAATATTTTATATTAGATAATCGACATCCTAGACTATTTCTCCACAGCCACAAGATTAATAAAAAAAATTAGAAGCCCTCTAAACTTTGCTATTATACCCAAATAATTCAAGTGACTTAGGCATTTTCAAAGGGATAACAAACTAACTTAGCACATGAGAACTCACAAAGTGCTATCAAATAAAATCTTAGCCGGCAGCAATATTAGTTCCCACTTATAAAATAATCCAACCTCCAAAAACTATTAAATTTAACCACTTGTGGGCATCTATATATAAGTATCTCACTCCACACCACTTCTCCTCATTCCAAATTCCAAACTCCGTGTTTTTCTAACCAAAGCTACTTCCTCGGACATTTATAGACAATATTCTACAACCTCTTTACATCAAGATGAATCGTGTTAGTGCATTTTTGTTCGCTCTTGTTCTTACTTTAGTATGTTTATCAAAAGGATCAGAAGCAAGAAAGCTCTTCGCAAGCATGAAAGAGAAAAATGTCTCCTCTCAGAGTTCGAGTTTGTTTGTTGAACTTCTTGATGAAAAGCTCTTTATTCATCAAAATGAGAACATTGTTTATACTGATCGTCGTAGTTTAAAAGAATCAGTTCCCAGTCCGGGAGTTGGGCACTAAGTATAAATCATAAATTTATAGATTGCACATGAGTAATGAGATATACCAATTTTATTGTTGTTGTTATTATTGTTATTATTATTGATTGAGCTAGCTTAAGATTATATTGTGGATTTTATAGTTCACATTCATGTATAAAATACCAAATGGTAGTTATAAATATATATATATATATATAAATAGAGAGAGAGAGAGAGAGAGAGAAAGAGAGAGAGAGAGAGAGCTCTTGTGAGATGATTTTGTACTTTTGTCCCTAGATTTTGGTGTAAAACTACAAGGATGTTTTAGCATTTGAAATATGCAAAGGTTTGCAGGCATGATAGCTAATTTTTATTATGTTATACAAAACATGGATATACTTCCATGGGTATCTAGAGACGACTTTATTTGATACTTTATTATATTATTACATATGAAATGTAATGATATGGTCATTTTGCAATAGAAAATAAGATTAATTAATTTTGGAAATAGTCAACTTTTAGAATTATTGAAGTCAACCAAACAACAAACCATATAATAATAATAATAATAATTCAAACCATATAATAATAATAATAATAATAATAATAATAATAATAATAATAAATGGTTGGGTCATTTTGGTCCAGCGCTGAAAAAGCACCAATTCCACTTCTTCTACATTTTAAGAAACAGCCCATTCTTCAAAAATAAATATTTTTTAATAACTTATTTATTTAAAGTATTTTGAATTAAAGGACAGCCCATCCTCAACCCACAACCAACCTTATTTCTTTGTTGGCCTTTTTTTGTTTTGTAGAAAAAAAAAATTCATGATTCATGCAAGTCAACTTAGTCCCTCTTCATTGCTTGTTGTATTTTATTATATACGTAAAAACTTATGTACATCGAATGTATAGTGCAATTGAATTTATAATGTTGTTTATTCAATTATAAAGTATTATTTAGTACTTAAAAAATATTATTTATTTACTTAAAAATGTATCAGATGCATAGAGATTTACTCTATTATATATTTCATGTATTATAAAACTTTTGTTTCGTATGTACCAATCATATTACATAGAATGGATTAAATACAACTCTAAAAATATAAAATACATATATTCTAGCTGAGTAGACAAAAATCTGACAAAATGTGTATGTGCCTCTGACCTAATGGCAAATAAAAAAATAATAAAGTCAAAAAATTACGTGTAGATGCAATTTTATTAAGAGTTTTAAAATCTATTAATTAATTTATGATTTTCAAAATTAGGTCCAAATATAGTTATATGAAATTTTTTTGTCAAAATTAGTGTTATGAAATATGCATAGAATCACATAATATATATATATATATATATCACCCCTAACTATAATTCTAATAATCTTTCACATCATCAATTTGATCATAATTGCATTTAATTTTCCAAAATATTACTTAATTGCAATTTTAGTCCAAATATAAAATAATAATAAAGGATTTGAATTGACATTTTCCAGATAAATAATTGTCAATGAAGCTTATTCAATCAGGAATAGAGTTTGATGGCACCGTCCAATGCAATGTGTGGATTTGGGTGGTTTGATAAGACATGTCAAAAAATTAATATTTAATATCATATAGAAAATATTTAAAACTTTAAAGACGATACGATAAGTTCATAATTTTGATATTTTTTCCAACTCTGATTTGTATTGGTCACACTAAACCATGATATTGATATGGCTAGGCCACAAGATCTCAAACTTACCTAATCAAGACTTAAATTATGATTAGAATGAACTGCTAAACCAACATTAGTTATATTTGGGTACGTTTATTTTATTTGTTTGCCTTTAAACCCATCATAATAAACACGATACAACTTTGGTTCGTAACTCAAATTAGATCAATGCTTCGACTTAATTGTTAACCTAGTTTCAACTTTAAATTGAAATCAAAATCGGAACTTGGTCGTCTAGTTTTGATTTTAGGGTAACTGATTTCAGGAATGATTGATTCCAAACCGTCGGTTTCAATTCCAAAACTGCTAGGTCAAATTCGATTCTGATTAAAACCGTCAGTTTCGATTTCAAACCGACCGTCCGAGGTGTGAAATAAAATAAAAAACCAAAAATTAGAATCGTAAACCGACATTTCTAGAACCAAAATCAAAATGAACTATATACTGATGCCATCCCAATTTCACTCCTCACGACTCATTAAATCGACAATTCTAGAATCAAAACCGAAAGCATATCTTACCTACTTCATAAATAACAATCAACTTATTAAACTATCAGCTTTTGAAATATATATATATAGAGAGAGAGAGAGAGAGAGAATTACTTTTTTTAGTAGATCTATTATGTATTGTGTATTTTTAACGTAGAAAATGATATTTTAATAGAATTTTTTTGTTTTTTGTTTTTATTTTATTTTAATGGAATGAGTAGTTTTTTTGGCTTGAAACTTGATTATTTAACTTGTGTATTCCTTCTGTCCCAAGAAAATAATTTTGTTCGAATAAAGTACAATTTTTATTTTTATTTTTTTGTCAACTAAATAAAACTATAATTTTATTATAAATCATCAATTTTCATCTATATTTCTTTAACTATTTGATAATTTAACATTTTCAAAAACACTTGATTAAAAACAATATTATCATAAAAATATTATTAATTTTGACTTCTCAATTAAGATTATTTTTCCGGACATTCTCTGTTTCAGAAATATTTATTTTCGGATAACTATTTTAAAAAGTACTCCCCTTCCCCCAAAAAATGAATTCTCTTTGTATGATTTTTTACTTTCAGTCAATAAGATGAATATACAACATTCTAAAAATTATATTCACACTTATACAATATTTTTATACATTCATTTGACTTTTTAAATTGTATATAATGTAATTATAAGATTAAAAAACAGTTTGTTTATAATAAAACGAAATAACATAACTCTCTCATTTTTAAGCAAATTTTTCTTTAAAATATTATTATTATTATTATTATTATTATTATTGTTTTTGGAGGGAATAATATTATCTTTACCATTAAAAGTATTGCAAGTGACAAGACAAGGACAGCTGGAATTTCATATATTTCTTACTAGAAAACAAAGGGAAAGGCCCTACTATATGTCTATATGCTTCGACATATACACAAGCAAATATCCACTCAAGCCAATTATATATCAAACAAAAGCTACCTGATGCAATATACAGCTACAACTTTCATCAAACACCTGGTGGGCATTAACAAAATTGGGAAGCTCACATCATACACTGTTTAATTTCAGGTAAATCTTCCCTCCAACTGTTCTTTTTTCCATTAAAAGAAAATAAAAAATTACCATTCCTAAACCTAGCAAGCCATAGCAAATCATTCTCCATGAATGATAAAATATTCAAAAAAAATAAAAAAAAGGGTTTCATGCCTATGTCTTTAATCCCAACTATGATCAGCAGAGATAAACCTGAGATTGAATTACAGTTTTACCTATCCTGAATCCTGGTACAACCATGAAAGCGACCCGAGGATCGGTTTCTTCGAAAGCCTCATCGCTTAAGCTCTCCATATAAACCTCAGAAAACCTGCTTCCTTTGCTCACTTGGAAGATAGAAACCGCAGGATCAAACGACAATGCTAGGCAATGAAGGAGCCACACGCGCTTCGCCATCTCAGTGAACGCGAGGAAGAAGGGCGACTCGGGCAACTCACCGGAACTCACCGAGTTGCGGTGACTCAAGTTGCCGAAAAATGAAGCTTCCATCTTTGGATGAACAGCTCGTAAGTACCTGGCTCGACAGAATTCTGCGAATGCTGATTTAGGCTTCCATGCTAGGTAATCTGCGGGCCTCACCTGTTTCAGCTCCTTGAACCTTTTGAAAAATACAGGCCCGCGCTTTTCCCCTTCCGGCTGTGATTCAGAATGGGGCGAGAAATTCGGGTGGTTGAATCCATCGAACATTTCTCTGCAAATAAAGGATTCGTAAGCGAAGCATATATGATTCGGTTCCCAGAACGAAACCCCGGGCTGGATCGAACGGGCTGCAGCTTCCAAATCCCAATCGGACGACTCCATTTCGTCGATCAACAACCGGACAAAGCTCCGGATGGATTTCACTGCCTGTCTTAAGAAGGTACTAAAATGGCTTGGCATTAATCCCGACAACTGAATATCATCAGGAATCGAAATCTGACCGCTCGAATTCAATCTCTTCTCGAGCAATTTGTTCTCGCTGTTCGCTTCAGCTAACTTCTCCTTTAGAAACGTGACTTCCGAATCCTTCAATTTCAACTGAGAATCCAATTTCTTACTCGTGACCTCATAAATTTTCAGAAGACTGTTCTGCTCTTGAATTTCAGACAAAGCCAGAGTGGTTTCCGGAGAGGTCTCATCCATCTCATTCTTCACAAAACACTGCTTCAATTCTGACAACTTCTTCAGCTCCGCTACAATCGTCTGATCGGCCGATTGAATTCCGTCAGCATCATAAGGAAACTGCGCGTACTGCAACTGCGCATATGCAGCTTTAATCGACGAAGTGCTAGCAAACAATTGAGCAAGAAAAGCTTCTTTAACTGCCTGATCGGAGGAAGGAATCTTCGATTGATCTTTCTTCATCTTTTCATTGTCTTTTGTCTTCTGGACATCGTCCTCATCGGGCCTAACGGCCCGTATGTGTAAAACCTTGGCAAAAGTACGGGCCAGCCGGCTCTTCTTCGGCGCCACAGCTGAATGTCGAACTGAATCCATCTGTACAAGAACAAGAATGGAAGAGAATGAAAAAGAAAGTAGAAGTTTGAGCAAAAAATGGCAATAATGGTGGAGAAATAGTTAAATACAGAATGGAATATGGAGGACAATGATGAGTACAATAACTATGCATAATGATCGTGTTTCAGTGAAAAGAGAAAAAGATGGATGCTTTATCTCATAGATCGAGGCCATTAAAGGTATGTACAAATTTTCTTTTGTTTTTAGCCTCTGGAGTTCAAGAAAAGTGGACTTAACGGGAAGAAAACAGAAAAGATGAACAGAAGCCGAGCCAACTCGAGCTGAAAAAACTAAGCTTGAGCTCGACTCAAACTTGATCTTCCGACAGAGGAAGTAATCCTATGCTGCGATGGGATGGAGCTACAGCTCAACAAATTAAAGCTCAATTTGACTCGACTCAACCTTTTCAATTAAAAAGATTCAACGAGGCACAATAAAGCTTACAATTACTTATGCATAAAAATATATGTAATAAGATGAGACTAAAAAGAAAAATCTAGGGTCAACAAAGCCCGCGAGCCTATCGAATTGGGTTTTTCCTCAATCTCAAGCTCAACTCATGTAACTCGAGTTTTAGTGTTAAAAAAAATTGGACCCAAACCCGATAAAAGAAAAATGAAACTAAGATGCGATATAAAATAATAAAAGAATTATTAAAAGAAAAAATCCAAATTCAAGAATCAACATAAAATTTAAGAATTTAGAACGGCAATTTGTCATATGAACGAACCAAGATCAGTGCTAACATACCCTAATTGAATAATAGTGCCGGAGAATTGCACAAAGATAAAGGCACAGCAGTAAGAGGGGTGTTTGAATATTCTATTAATCAAAGCAATGTTTAACAACAGAATAATAACAAATTCCCATGCTACAACACTTTGTACACGCTCAAATCTCATGATCCTGACAACATGGTTAGTTTCTGTCTTTGAAAGACAGCAAGAGCTAGATATCAAGTAGAATATTGAGCCAAATCCCACTAATTATATCCATTTATGGGAAGGCAATAAGGGGATGATTGCTCAATATTTTACTATAAACTCGCAATGGAAAATCAATTATTACAATAAAGAATTTGAGAGCCGTTTAAAAGTCCAATTTAAGCACTCCGGAGGGCAAATATTGACCTCCGTTGGCCACCATAACAGGTGACGTCCGATCTTATCGAAATTAATAAGTTCAATGCATGAATAGACTATATAAAAACCTTTTTTTTCTTTTTTTTTTTTTTGACGAGGCTCAAATCCATTAAATTTTATAAAAATGATTTTTTAGTCAAATATAGTCGAAGATGTCAAACTAATATAGAAACGAATGGACATAAGTAGAATTAATAGCTTATAACAGATAGTACTTTCATTTAGTTAAGAGAGAGTAATATTATTACCGGAACGAGGGTTGGGTTTACCAAGTGTGCTTCGAAGATAGCAGATGCAGGTTCAAGTTCCTACAACAATTACAAAGTAAACAAAATTAATATTATCAAATATAAGGAACCCAAAAAAATTGATATCGTGCCGACGTGTATCATATCATGATTGTCGTTAGATCATTGTGAAAGACACCGAACAACAACAACGGCAACTACAACATGAAAATGGATCAACACGATGACTTTTTTTTCTTTCCTTCTCAGAGAGGGTACGAAGACAAGTAAGAGCATTTTGGTAATACGCCAAAAATTGGGAATAAAAGTAGTTTCCTAATAAATGGATTGAAAATTTGTTTTGTTATCTTACAATAAAAGAAAAGGAAAGTAATTGACCGGACCATATATAATATTCAGATATATTTCACCAAGCATAATATCTAATTGACAAACGTTGTCTACCACAACACAATACTTAATCATACACAATATGTCACATGTAAAATTGAAAACGTGGGACTTGTACCCATGAAAATTACATGCGACTCTTCAATATTAGCAATAAATGCGATGTGGACATTATTACGACAAAAAAAAATCTCACCATGAACAAGTTATTGGCATTATATAGTTTGTGGCTTTATATAATTTCATTGGGGGCCCAATCTGCGGCCCAATTCCCAAAAGCATCTTACATTTTTACAAGGTTAATAATAATAGCAGGATCTGTAAGGACAAACAGATTTTTTGACCACCATTTAACTAATGTCAGATATCACACTGCAAGAAAATTCACATGGGCCCTTGATTGATTTCACATCAACGGTCCAAAAGTACTAATAGCCACACACTTTATCATCCAATGGATTAAAATCAGACCCATTTTAAGATTGGTAGATCCGACACCCCGTGATTAATCAAACGAAGTATTATAAATAGATGTATACATGAATACATATTAGCTTGTATAAAGATGTGTTTGTAATGATCCAAACTCGTCTGAATAGAAACGTATAGATTTAATCTAGTGTCCGGACTAGAGCTCATTTTTTGTGTCGGGTGAATCCAAAACAACCATATTTCCTTGTACTAACGTTGACAACTCTTATTTTCTCTCTCCATTTATTACTTTTTTCTTCTCCTCACCCAATCATCTTATAAATTTAAGTAATTACTTTATAATTAGTCAATTATTAATATTATAAAAAACATATTCATTACTTTCTAGTCATAAATTTACATTTACTTCACACATTCATCGTACAAAATATCAGAACAAACATAAAATTTACGACTCACACGACCTAAGATTTTCACAAAAAAAAAATTATCACGTAGCCCTCAGACCTGATGTAAAGACAACACAAAATGAACTAAAACAGTCAGATCTTAATAGTCTAATAACTTCGTCAAGATATTAATTGGTGTACGTAAAGATCCGTACCACATTTCTCAAATAATTTTTATTTTAAAAAAAATAATTTTATGTAAATCAATGTATTTACCATATGCAGCAAGACACATCATACGCAGCAAGACACATCATACGCAGGTAATGGACCCCACATAATTAAGTCACGTGATAATAACACAGGACGATGGCTCTTGATTCACGTTGCACTCACGTGACCAAAAACGGGCCGAGCCAGACCTGCAGCCCATGCCCGCGCCCGAAAGACAGAGCCCGAGAATTTGTCTGTTTACAGACAACATTCGACTGTCGTAGTAAAACGCGTTTAAAAAAGAAAAAAAAAACAAAAAATCGCCGTTACCTTCCAAAAAGACGACGGCAGAATTGAGGGTTCCTTTTCTCAGAGCAGTGTGAATCCCAAGAATCTGTAAAAGATTATCTTCTTCCGGTAGATTTCCATCTCTATCTTCACACGCTGAAACCATAACCCAAGAAAATGTTTTTAGCTTCATACAAATCTATACAGACACACATGTATACGTATATAGCCACACACACGTGTGTGTGTGTGAGAGAGAGAGAGAGTCCATGAATAATCAGAAGTGCAAACAAACGTTAGAATCCTTCAGACGGATCACCCAAATAAAATAAAGTTAAACCCCAGAGTGAAAAGTTTGATACATCAAATGATAAACAGAAGCCAAAACCTCAGAGATTAAGCAATTTTTCATAGTTTCAGAAATAAGAGAGAGATGGAGGGAGAGAGAGAGAGAGGTGCTGTGATGAAATCAGATAATGAAACAGAAACAGAGAAGAACAGACCCAGTAAACACACAGTCGTGATCAATCAAAGGGCCGCCATTTTCAAAGATAAATCCCTGGATGTCTTTGTTATGAAGGGATTCAGATTGACGGGCTTGTAAATTTGTAGCTGGATGGTTTAAAGCGGGTTTAGAGCTCAAAAATGGGCCCGTGGGCGTCAGATTAGGGAGGGGATGACGCTGGTTTTAACTGCAGACGAAGAAGACGAAGAAGAAGAAAAAGCAGAGTATGAGAGAGAAAATCGGTCCTTTTTTATAGAGACAGAAAAACACGAATATAACCAGAGAACAATTGAGAGAAATTATGTAATAAACAAAATCTGATTTCACATTTGGACTGTTTTGCCCCTAGCCATTGTGTGCATGTAATCATTTTTCTATTCTCAGACCGTATTCAATTTATTCAAAAATATGATAAATAAATATATATATATATATTATATATATAATATGTAAGAAAAGTATATATTTGTCGTTCAATAATTGGCTTTATGGACAAAATTTCACAATTTAATTCATTATTTTATTTTCCAAATTAGAGAAATTATAATATAAATGCCAATTAATGTACAATCCAATTGTGTGATTCGGTCAAGATTGTGCCTTTTTTAAGAATTTCATTTATTTTATTTGGTGCTACATGAAATACCAAATTTATATTTACAAAATTAGATTTTTATCATTTTATTTATGTTATATTAGATGAATTTGGATCCATAATTTTTCTTCGTATTCATGCCAAAAATAAAATGGTCAAAAATCACCTAAATTAAGGATTGACATTGATGTCACCTACTAATATTTAAATCTCGTAATAACTTTTATAGTGTGTTACATATTTTTTAAGTAATGAATAAATATATAACATAATTAAAACGTAACAATTACATTTGATGGCTCCAGTGGACGTACTAGTAAGAAGTAACTAACGTATGCATGGCAAATCACCCATAAACACACACACACAACACAAGCACAATTGTTGCATTTTAAAATTCGATCGAATCAAACACCTCAAAGTATTGAAATTAAGTATGTTTAAGCGTTGAGTTCGTCCATTAATAATCGTCTCAAAACACAGAAATTCATAAGCATTAAAACTTTATGTTATTATAAAGATATAAAGAAAATAATATTGTGAATGTGTGAGTCTCGATCTTCTTTACTAGTGCAGCGTAGTCCAAACAGTATCATCAAAGATAATTTTATGGTGCAATCTCCATATAAATAATTAATGTGTTATATTTAGGAGGCACTATTTCTTCATAAGAATAAGATATGAATAATAAAATTAATTTTAGATATTTTTTAATTTGATTTAAAATAATAAAATTAATTGTAGACTTTTATTTTTTTATTTAATTTAGGTGAAAATCAAAGGAGACAAGGATAATAATATGAGTAATGGAGAATTTATGACAAAGGTTCAACGAAAAATTGTGGAAGTTGGTGCATTGAATAAATGGGTACGGCGGAGGAGACTCGGACAGATTGGGGCAACTGTGACTGGGCTTATTCTGAAGATTTTATTTTTGTTTGTAAAGTAAAAAAAAGGAAAGAAGCAACCACAATACAAACAAAATTGAAAATAAGAGTAGGATTAAAATGTAATGATCTTTTTTTTTTAATAATAATAATAATAAACATGCTCGGCCGTGGTTGATAATTTGGATAAATTGATAGTACCAAGAGGAAAAGATGAGTTATTGCAATGTCAGAGGTGTTAAACCCAGTACATGGACTAGAACTCTGTAGAGATCTTGCTTTGGTATTGACTGTCGGCTTATTGAATTGATAAATAAAAATACTAGAATTCTGAAGATAATTTGATAATATATATATATATATATATGTGATACGTGATGATCTTAAAAATAAATGTATAATTAGTAGCAAAAAGCATGTTGTGCGATAGGCATGATCAAGGAAAATTCAATGTTGGCCAGTATGATCCTAAAAAAGAATTGTGAGTTAGCGGGAGTTTTGTGGACGTGACATGAATTGTTGTTTCGTGTTTAGGTAAAAATTTTATATTTTATTTTGTATAAAGGGTAACGGAAAATAAAACATATGATCAAACAATCTAATTTGAAAGAGAATTTAGGTTAAGTGGTTAACTGATATTATTTAGAAAATACTCAAAGATTAATAAGAACTTATGTGAAAGTGGCCGAAGTTTTTTTTACTTCTTATCTAGGAAACATTGTCAAAAAAAATTTACTGTAGCCAATATGTACCATGCATTAATGGAGCTTTGTGGAAATTGCATGAGTTTATCGTGGAACGCATTAGCTGTCCGTTCTCAGGTTGGGCAGTAAGGGTCGGAGAAGGGCAATCACTCATTCTTAAAACCAGCGTTCTTAAGACCAAAGAGTCGGGCGAAGGGGGTGAAGCTCTCCGTTCCTGGTTCTTTAAGTAAATATTATTATATTTCTAGTTTTATAAAGGATAGCGAAAATTACAACATATGATTAGATAGACTAATTTAAAGAGAATTTAGGCTAAGTCGTTAGCTGACATTATTCAGAAAAAGAATCTAAGATTATGAAGAACTTATGTAGACGTTGCATAATTTTTTTTACTCATTATCTTGATAACACCGTCAATAAGATTTTATGTAGCCAGTATGATCCCAAAAGTATCATGCGTTAACGAGAGCTTTGTGGACATGGCATTAGCTTGTTTTTTCTTATTTAGGCAACTATTTTATTGTTGTTGTTGTTATTATTATTATTATTATTTTAATATAGGGTAATGGAATATAGAACATATGATGTGACAAACTAATTCTAAGAGAATTTAGGTTAAGTGGTAGCTGATATTATTCATAAATGAATCTAAGATTAACAGAAACTTATGTGGAATGTGCAGAAGTTGTTTTTAATCATTATTTAGGTAACACCGTCAACAATATTTTATGTAGCTAGTATGATACCAAAAAAACATCTTACACTAACAAGAGCTTCATGGACATGACATGAGTTTATTTTTTCTTGTTTTAGGTTAATATTATTACAGTTTCTTTTTTATAAAGGGTAACGGAAAATATAACATATGATTAGTCAGACTAATTTGAAGTGAATTTATGTCAAGTGGTTAGCCGACATTACTCAGGAAAGAATCTAAGATTAACAGAGACTTATGTGGACGTGGTAGTAGTTTTTTTACATTATCTACGTAATTCTATCAAAAGGATTTTATGGAGCCGGTATGATCCCAAAAGGAAGCATGCACTAACAGGAGCTTTGTGGACATGGCATGAGTTTGTTACTTCTGATTTAGGTTAATATTATTACATTTTATTTTTTTATAAAAGGTAATGGAAACTAGAACATATGATCAAACTGTCTAATTTGAGGAGAATTTAGGTTAAGTGGTTAACCAACATGATTTCATAAAAAGAATAACAAGACCTTATATGACGCGACAAGTGTTTTTTACTCATTATCTAGGCAACACTGTCAAAAAAAATTTGTGTAGCCAGTATGATCCCGAAATGAATCGTGCGTTCACAGGAACTTTGTGGACATTGCAACTTTGTTGTTTCTTGTTTAGTTATATATTACTACATTTCCTTTTTTTGTAAAGGGTAACATAAAATAGAATATATAATCAAACAGTCTAATTTGAAGAGAACTTAGGTTAAGTGGGTAACCGACATGATTCGGAAATGAATCTAAGATTAGCAAGAACTTATGTGGACGTGACAAAAGTTGTTTTAATCATTATCTAGGTAACACTGTCAAAAAGATTTTGTGTAGCCGGTATGATTCAAAAAAGATTCGTGTGTTAATGGGAACTTTGTGGATATTGAATAAGTTTTTTTGTTTCTTGTTTAGGTATATATTATTACAATTTTTTTTAATAAAGGGTAACTGAAAATAAAACATATGATCAAATTGCCTAGAGCTAATTTAGGTTAAGTGGTTAACCAACATGTCCCATAAAAAAATCTATGATTAACAAGAACTTATATGGACGTGACAAGAGTTTTTTTACTCATTATCTGGGTAACACCGTGAATTTCTTTTTGTGTAGAAAGTACAATACCAAGAAGAATCATGCATTCACAGAAGCTTTGTGGACATGTTAAGAATCATGCATTCACGGGAGCTTTGTGGACGTGTCATGATTTCTTGTTTAGGTAAAAAATATTATATCTCCTAAAATCTCCTAAACAGAAAATAACACAGTGTGATCAGACAATTTAATCAAAAGAGCATATAGATTAAGTGGTTTACCGACATTATTTTTAAAAAGAATTTAAGATTAACAAAAACTTATGTGGACGTAATTGGAGTTTTTTACTCATTACCTAGGTAACCCTATAAAAAATGATTCTATGTGGTTGGTATGATCCCAAAAGAATCATGCGTGAGCACAAGCTTTGTGGTCTTTGCATGAGTTTATTTGCTTCTTGTTTAGATCAAAAGTATTCCATTTTCTTTTTAATAACGGATAATGGAATACAATATTATATGATCAGACAATCAAATATAAAAAGAATTTATAAAGGTGGTTAATTGAAATGATTCGAAAAATAATCTAAGAATTTAGTTTAGGTGGATAATTTAAAATTGATTGTTAATTTGATTTAAATGAATTGGAGATCCTGAATCCATGTAAAGAATTTGTTCTCCCAACAGAGAATCCCCATCCACATGCCAGATTCTTTAAGCAGGATAGTACCAGAGATGATATTAAAAATAATATTTTAATATAAAACCGACCATTGTCATCCCTGATGACTCCCATTTGTTGGCATTTATTTCCACGTCGAACTCCAAAACATAAAATCAAGATTTTGTACATAGCAAGACTACATGTATTTATAAATATAAGACCTATAACTTATAGATTTTGAGTCAAGTTTTCTCGTAACTAAGTAACATAATATTCTTCACAATCGCAAGTGTCGAGCTCTAATAACCGTATCATCAAAATATCATCTTAAGCATAAAATTTCTAAAAGTAAAAAAAATAAAAAATGATAAAAATAATGTGTGTTTTGCAAATAACCCTAAAACAATATACAACAATAAAAATGTCTTCTCCCAAATTTATTTGGAAAGAAATTCCATTATTTTTATTTAGTATTTTCCACAACACACAACAAAGGTTTGTTCTTCTTAGCGTATTTGTTCTTCCTCGAACTCTCGTGCCAAACAGAACGCAAAGGTTTCTTGTCAAAATCTTACAAGCAAACGCGTGGAACTTAAATAAATATTTCTGATCCTAGTCACTGTCTGTGTGCTTCCATTTGTTCCCTTAATATTTTTTCTTATTTTATTTTCCAATAGCGCCGGTTCTAACTTTTCTATTTTTTATTTCTGGAACTCTGAAATTATTATCTTATTATAAACGTGTTTATAAGAAAAAGTAATTAAATTATTATTGTAATATAATTATTTATAATTAAAAGTAGGTAATATTCAAAAGCAAAAGTCATTTAAGACAAGAGAAAAGAACAAAAGATAAAAAGGCCATTAAAATGCAGAAAGCAACCTAATTTATATAATCTTTTATAATTTATTCCATCCGCCCTAAAGGAATAATATTTTTAAATATATTTTTTTGTTTAAAAATAGTACTATTTTAAAATAATATCTTATTTTATGAGTTAAAATAAAAATTAAAAACATTTATTTCACAAATAAATTATATATAATTGAATAAGTCAAACAACGAATAGAAGTAGTCGTATAAGTGCTAATTTATAATTCTTATAAGGCTGTACCTTCATCTAATTGATAAAAAATTAAAAAAAATATTTTTGAGAAATATGATTTTTTTCAGATGGAAATAGTGCAAAGCTCATGCAATTCATGGATTGTACTTTTTTTTATATATTTTATTTTATATAATATTATACAATTAACAATAATGTAGTAAATTTTGAACATTTTAAGAATTACATTACATTATTGCCTAAATTAAATTACATTGAAAATAACAAAAGACTTTTCATTAACAAATTATTGCCTAAATTAAAATAAAGTCAACTCATGAAGCCTAATAAGAATAGACAATTATATATTACATGAATTATAAATCATAATAGTCATACTTTCTAAAATATTTTATAAATTCTAGTAATAAAATAAACAATTATTACAATAATAAATGAAAATCTGATCACCGATTATAAGAAAAATTAGTAATTGAAAAGAAAATATTTTAGAAATAATTACATACAATGAACGTTGTTACTGAATATAATTGTCACTATTAATCTGAATTATTGTTTTCATGTATAATATTTAATTATACATTTGTATACATATTATGGCATGAAATAAATGATGATATGTATTTTTTTCAATATTTCTTGATCGAATAATTGTATTGAAGACTTTCAATTTTGTGTCATCGGCATATTTCTTTTCTATATTAGTAATATAAGTTGATGAATGGCGTTTTATAATTTTAAGTAAGTCTCTTATGGGCCGTGGGCTCAATCTGTAATATTATTTATTTAATTAAAAAATATTTTTTATTTACTTAAAAATATTATTAAAATTTTAAAACAATATATCAATAGTGATATATTTTAAATAAATAATTAATATTTTTAGTTAAAAAAAATATAATTGTAAATCGGAGAGCACGGTACACCCTATGCAAGATTTTGCATTTAATTTTATGCTTTTCTCTCTAAATATTATGCTTTTAAATTTTCCTCTCAATTTTATGTTGATTTGGTAGCAATGCTAAAATCATTTTGAGTTAGTAAACGTTGACTTTTTATTATATATTATATTCTTGTGTAAAAATGTTACTCTCTAAATATAATATTTTCTATAATTATTATTTAATTCATGTTTTATAATGTTTGCAATTTCCTTTTTTCCAAGATTACCCTTATCCCTATTTGAGAAGAGAAAAAATACAATTTTAATGAACAAGGGATAGCGAATTCAGGAATTGAAGGGAGGGAGAAAGAGTGTTCATGGGTGTGTTTGTCCATTTCATATAATTCTTTATTTTTTTTTTCATTTGGGTGAGTTTTTTTATGCATTACACCGTGCATTCAATCTACAATATTATTTGTTCACTTGAAAAATATAATTTTTTTAAAATAATAAATCAGGAATAATATTTATTATGTAAACAAATAATATTTTTCTAGTTAGACAAGTAATATTGTATATCACAATGTATGTGCACCCGATGCGAATAAGCTTTTGTATTTTAATTTTAAAACATCAATTAAACAAATTGGAGGGAGTATATCACTAATTTATAAATTCATTTGTGAACACATTTATAAACACTTATCATACATATTTTACTACTTGCAGTAGAAAATATGAAGAAATATCGATGGTTGTAATGACACATGTGACCTTGATGAAGACGACGACAAAACGACAACATCTTTGTTTTAAATTTGGTTGATTGAAATGCCACGTGGAAAATGTTGGGTGGGTGCATTTTGCCAAAACGACCAAAATGAGATTTATTTCATTTTCTTGTGGACACATACATTAATGACAAAGCCACCATTTTTGCTGTGATGCAAACTACCCTAAAGAGGAATTAATTTCATGGAATTGACTCATTAATCAATCAAGCCATTGTAGGAAAATGGCATCCTTTTCAGATTTACTTGGTACACTTATTCATTTTCCAACCCAATGTCGCAAAAACTTTTGTCTAATCAAGCGAATCGTGCAACTTGATCTTTAGTATTATTTGTTAAATTATGAAGTATTATTTATTTATTTGAAGAGTATTATTACTGATTTGTTAGCTTACAAAAGTAGTCATACTTTCTAAGTAAATATGTAATATTTTTTAGTTAAATGAGTAATATTATAGATCGGCTACGTGGTGCACTCGATGCATAAAAGACTCGCTCATCTACTAAATGCTCTTATTTTTACTATCAATTAAATTAATTATTCGTATTTTTAAAATCTGAAAAACACTTATGTGAGATCGTTTCAATAATCTTTTTAAACGGAACTCAAATTTGTAAATTTAAAAAACACTTATATGAGACTGTTTCACTTATTTTTATAGGTGGAACTCAAATTTTTTTTTTCTTCAGTTTTTAGTTCAATTATTTTCCCTATTTTTTGTTCATTTTTTAGAGTTTTCATTTTTTTCTCTAATTTTCAACCTTTTAGTTTCATATCAGTTAAATTATGTATATTTATTTTTTTAGTTTTCTTGTCATTTTTTTTAATTTTTACACATATAACAAGCGTCAATAATAAACATACATTGGGTGCTACTTTTATAAACTCTAAATTATTTTGTGAAATATTACTAAAAGTAGTTTACATTTATTTGTTATGTGTTTAATTTTAATTATAATATCATTGGTTAAATTCCCTCTTTAATAACGTACGCACAAGTTGCACAACGTAATTTTAACCAATTATTATTATTTATTTATTTTGGTTCGTATAAAATTACATTGTATGTAGCATATATATAATATATATATATTTATATATATATATATATAGAGAGAGAGAGGGGGGGGGGTATGTAGGGTATCAGTTATATATAAATATAAAACAATATATAATAAACTGGTGAAGCAAGAGAATTTAAGGAGCTAATTATATCTGTTATCTGGTAATGAAGACTATTACATTTATAATAATTGTTAGTGGGCCTAGTTGGGCTCTAATTTCGTATGGGCTTGTCACATAGGCAACAACCCAATCAAAGGATCCTTGACTTTGACTACAATTATATAATGATCTTATCTTGTATGTTCGGCTCAGATCTGTGTTTGTAATAAGAACTTAATTAATTATGTTGGATAAATTTAAAAATATTTCTTTCCTTAAAAAATAATACTTATTACTTTATTACCCTATCAGGTGTAAACGATCTAAATGGAGCCGAGTTTGCAGGTGTTTGTTTTTCATTTGTTTACGTTAATTTGGAATCCGAGTGGAATTTATAGGTGTTCGAGATTTTTAACCTCATGTTTGTAAAGATATGTGTTTGTGGACAACTAATTAACATTGATCATAAATATCAAATAAACAAATATTTTATTAAATCTTCGTACAAATAAACAAAAAACGAACACTTCCCTCACCACCATTATTATTATTATTATTATTATTAAACAAGTTTGTTCGCAATCTATTAATAAACAATCTAGTCAATGTTCAAGTTTAATTAATTTATTAAATGAGCTCAAAATATTGTCTATTAACAAAATAAATGAATCTGTTCAAGAGTTCTTCACCTAAATTGTTCTTCGTTTACAAACCTACTTCCATCTAATCCTCATATAAATTTTCATATCATTACTCATTTATCCAATCATTATAAAATAATTTATCAACACTTATTTCATCATATTTCTAACATTATAATCGAGCATTATACACATACTATTACATATTATCTACAAAAAAAATAAAATTATTCACTTTAATTTACATCACCCAAAATTTACAACATCAAATTTACGACGGACATCGATACAAAGAAACAAACATACCTTAACGCTTTAAAATGCTAATTTGGTGATAAGGTACCATAAACCGTAGGGGCCCACGTACAAATCAGATGTAAACATTTGCACATACACATATTCTTTCCAATTAATAATTATTTCTTCGTGACCTTAATTCAAGGAAAAATGGGACCCCAATAAGTAGATAATAGATATTCACTAGCTTGTCAAATTATTTGATGTTGTTGTCAATTATTGCTTTTTTTACCATTTTCATTTTTATTTTTATTATAAATATTTCACTTTCACCCACCTTTTTAAAGCCAAAAAAAAGTGAGTAGCGTAGGGCCTAACAATGGATATAAATATTCATAAATAAAACATAAATGAATAAAGAGCGGATCTTAGTATATTTGAGTTACAGTATTATTTGTTTAACTAATATATATTACTATATTTTTAAGATAATAAAGTAATAATAATATTTTTTAAATAAATAAATAATATCTTTTAATTAAATACGTAATACAATAAAAACGAGTCCATAATCATGAAGAAAAGATTGATGTGATGAATCGAATTTTAGCTATAAAGTTGATGGTGATTCAGAATCTTAATTCGTAGGCTTATTTATTTATTTATATTATTATTATGCATATATAAGTGTGTGTGTGTGTATATATATATAATATTCTTTTTTTTGGTGTGGTATCAGCTTAGTTCATGCATGGCTGTCTACCATCATCCAACAATCAGACAAACCTTGAAAAAAAGAGAAAAAAATTCAACGGTAATGTATTCTATGTATATTATTGAATTAAAGATTGTAAAATCGTATTTTCCAAATAAGTTAAATTTAGATATATGAATTTTGATAAAAATTAAATTATTTATCACATTATTGCAATATAGAGTGTAGTTTATCAATTTTTGCTGTTTCGACACAATTTTACTACTAATTGTGCCGTTATTAGTTTGTGTTAATAAAAATTGAGCGAACAATTACTCGTATAATAAAAAAAATTTAATATATTTTTATATTTTTTAATCTGTATTACTTAAATTGGATTATTTTATTTGAGTAATTATGTAATTTGTTAATTTTATGAGATGTATATGAAGTGTACATTTACTTTATTTCACTTGAGAATTAATTTTGAAATTAAATTTGGTTAATTGATTGAAATAAAAAAATAATGTGAAAAATAGGATAAGATAGTAAATAATGAATTTGTTGCAAACGTCCCCTCAAATAAAAAAAATTAAAATAAAAAAATTGGCAACATAAATATTTAAATGATGCGCGCCAGCGGGGAAAATGGCGCCACCGACCGCCATTGGAGACGTTTCTCAGGATATCAAACGCAAAGTTAAGCTTATTCACTTTGAACCCATTATTTTTCATAATCATCATTCCGAAATCCCACCACTGTATGCAGAACACAAATTATCCATTCGAGCAGTCATCATTGTAAAACTTGAGCACATTCGCATTGATATCGTACATGAACCTCGTATTCCACTGCTGCAGCGCCCCAATTACTGTCCTCCGCCCCTTCGTCACCGCCGTGCACGCGATTTCCCCGTCGTGGATATGCGTGTACTCCGCCACGACATCCGCCGCACCTTCGAAGTGAAAAGTCATCGACGGAAAATCTCGGAATCCCCGCGTCACATTGTAACAGGGTTCAGTACCGAAGTAAGACTCATTAAGCCTTCTTATTTTTTTCCTTTTGAAATAGCTCGCAAATGCTTTATTCACCTTGTCATATACCTTGCTCGTTAGAATTGTGTACCTCACTCCGGTATCCATGAAAACGCCGCCGTTTTTTAGGGAAAATAGGGCTGGAGATATCCCCAATTTTGTCCCTGCGACGCTTATGTCTATTAAATTCAAGAAAAGGGCAGAATAAGCTGTGTGTATTAATGGTGTGGTTTTCACTCGTTTCCCTTCAGAATTTGATATGTCTTTTCCCAAGGTCAAGTAACTCAATCCATCGTGCAAGCAGTAAGAAAATCGCCCATTTATATGGCTGCGTAGCTGGCCTACTAGAGAAACTGGGGTTCTGTCCAATCCCAATATTCCAGAGAAATCATCAAATAGTTCTTTTTTTGAGCATCCGAAAGAGAATTCTGGGAAGGCTTTCTGGGATTGACTGGAGATAGGTATACGTAATGTATCTAATGAACCAGCCAATGTATATTTAACGCCACCTGATCCATAGACAATTGAGCAAACACATTGGTTTTTGATGCACTTGCATATTTTCTTGGCACAGAGGCGATGGTTGCAGGGGAGGGGTGCGTAGGTGCTGGAGCCCAATGGATTGTAAGTGTTTGATTGTTTGCTGCACTGAGTCCAGATGAAGCCGCTGCCTGTGTCGAGCAGCAGCTTTACCTCCTTGCCCGGAGTCCCAATTTTAACCTTCACAGAATAACGAAATTCATTGTGACTGTGTATTGGAATCTGGACTTTTCGCCAACTAATTATTGTTGCATTTGGATATTTTGAAATAGGCTCAAGATGTTGCAGTAATCTGATGACTTTTTGATGTTTTTCAAGTGTTGTGAGATTTCCTGTGTACAGAGGGGAGTCGGGGGAGTCCCATGGGATGAGCTTTAAGCGGAGTCCTCTTGTTGCTGGTGGATTACAGAGAAATAATGCCGGCAAGAGATGGATGAGGAAGAGAATTCTAGATGCCCCACCCATATTTCTTGTTTCTCCAAGTTCTGAACATTTCAGGTAGATATACTGCTTTCCAATCCAATCTCTACCATAATTTACAAATAAATGGATAGATAAGAATGATAATAATGTTAGATTTTGATTAGAGTTATTTTAAACATTACTTGATTGAAGTGATGCTAAAGACGGTCATCCAGTTGTGAACAAAGATTTATTGGATTATGCCTCCCCTCTGCCCGGTTCTCTTTTAATTTAAAGTTGCTCTATCTCTGATGATGTAGATAAGTGTTACTTGATGGTACTTGGATATCTATTAGTATTATTTATCAAGCATATAGAATGGAAAATTGGTACCCTTTCTCTCTGTGGTTTAGTTTATCTGTTTTCCCTTTGCAGTTAATGGTAAAGTTGATAAGGCATTTTACAATCATGCTAAGGTCAAACTTTTGTGCATGGCAGTTGTGATAATGTAAATAGATTATAAACATTGTAGTTATAATAATGGGCATTTCACCTTCACAATTAACCATTTAATGATCATTATATTTGCCTTGAAACACATTACTGGTGAAATTTAGGAAAAAAATGTACTTTATTTTGCACAAATGGTTCATAGTTGAGAACTAGTCATGTCGGCAAACAAACCTAAATTAGGACAGGAATCAGACCTGTATAAGACTTGTAGGAAAGAAAATGTAACAATTTGAGTGTGGTTAATGGGAGGAATAAAAGATTACACAGACAACCGGGATATACTTTCACAAGTTATAGAGTTCAAGTTATTTGGTCGACTTTTCTTCCAACAAAACCGTGGAACAAATTTTGCTTCAAGAATCTCAAAAATTTGGAGGTAATCAAGATTCTGAATTTGTTGCTGCTATTTTGTATACAGTCCCTTTTTGTTATAGCATTAATGCTTGTTTGTCGTAAGCTTTTGAGCACTATTGTTAAATTCAATATGTCTTCTTACTACTTCAAGCGATGTATTAATAAAAATATATTTGCATATCTTGATATTGCTTCTCTGCTGAATAAGTAATCTTTTCAACCCAGAAGAGAGAGAAAAAAAGGAAAGAAAAATTAAAGTTCTGAATATCAAGAACCATGATTTTTCGTGATATTCAATATTATTACCCTTTCTCTGACCAAATTATTTTGCCATAGTTAGATAACTTAGACAAAAAATAACATGGAAAAAAACATCAATTCAGGTGGTCAACATTTAGAATTTAGGCAGGAAAAATCAACTAGACAGCAATTTATATCTAAGCTCTCATTCATTTTTTCATGTCAGCTGATTATTCTCTATCTTTTGAGCAATCCTCACTGGCAAAAGTCAACACATTGGCATTTATGTCAATAATGAACCTTGTATTCCACTGCTGCAATGCTCCCAGTATTGATAATTCCCCAGGGATCAGTCCGATGCACATAATTCCCGGCTTAGGGAAATAAAACATATCACTAGTCTTATAATCAGCCCCTTTAAGATGAAAAGTCATACTAGCATAGCTTTTCATATTCACATTGTATTTATAACAAAGATCCAGGTGGTACTTTGTCCCACTTACCCGTTCAAGCCTACCTTTGTAATAATTTGCAAATTCTTGGATCACCTTATCATAAGCCTTTGTCTTTAGGACAGTAAACTGGCCTCCCGTGTCAATTAGAAAACCACCTTGTTTGAACGAAAATAGATCCGGAGAAAGTCCCAGCCGCTTCTGACCTACACTAATGTCTGTCAAGTCCAAGAATAGAGTGGGGAATTCAGGGTGTAATATCATTGTAGTCTTTGCATCATTCCCTATTTGTGGGATGTCATTTCCGAACCTTAAGTAGCCGCCTCCTCCATACAGGCAATAAGAGTAGCGGCCCTGAACTTTATTGCTCACTTGGCTTATCAATGATCCAGCAAATTTGTCCAAGCCCAGAATGCCTGCGTAAATGGGGGACTTATTGGAGCACCCAAAAACCATGTTGTTGAAAGTCGTCAGCTTGTTATTCTTCACAGGTAGAGTAAACGAATCAGATGAGAGAACTGATTCAACCTTATTTATTGCACCTTTTAGGCCGTACATAAAGGTACAAATACACCGCCCCTTTATGCATTTGCACCTGCTTTTTAGGCACAGGGGATGCTCACAGGGAAGTTCTTTGTGTGTTTTCGATTTCAATGGATTGTAATAGGATTGGGATTTCTTGCATCGTGTCCAGATGAACCCGCTGCCAGTGTCGAGAAGTAGAGCAACCTCCTTGCTGGGGTTCCCGATTTTGATGTTGACTGAGTATCGTAAACCTTGGTATTTCATTGGAATTTGTATTGCATTAGTGTAGAAAGTTCGATTTTGTTTAGTTGGGAGGATTGCCCTTGATTTGGAGGACATGACCATCATGTGAATTTTTTGTGTTTGAGTGAGATTTGGTTGGTAAAGGGGTGACTTTGGGGAGTCCCACGGGATGAGTTTTAAGGTAAAGCCTGTGGATTGTGGGGAAACAATTTGGAAGAAAGTTAGCAGAAAATGGAGGGGAAGAATTTTAAATTGACAGGTTCTGAGTCTGGCCATGTTTAGAATAATGAGATGGTTATAGCATTTCAAATTTTATACCAACCTTATGAGTACTAGAGATTGATTGCACATTCATGGAGGAATTCCATTGTAAGAAAAGAGAAACGGGAAAAGGCTAAAAGCCCTTATCAGTTTAAATTTTGGTAAAGATTATTTAGTTCATCTTCATCAACAATTTTCAAAATGATAAGTCATGTAGATGGTAAAATTTATTGGGTAGGGCAACTTGGAATGATCCACCCAATTTGTCTTGTTGATGTGGTCCTACAAATACTTGTTCATTGAGTGTAGCAGGAATGATCACTTACCCACTGCGGGCACAATGACTTGCAGACTTTTTAAGGAAAATAACTAGCTTTTATAAGATTTTATATTTGAGAATCTACTTTATACAGAAGAGTTATAACTAGAACCTAGAAGCTAGTCATGTAGACAATAGAACCTGTAACCTGTGTAATACATGTCGGAAAAGAAGGGCAAACTTTTATTTTTTATTTTTTATTTTTTATTTTTTATTTATTAGGAATGAACATGACACTGATATCTGGGGTAGACTTCCACGGTGGTTAGAGTTGAACAAATCGATGAGCTTGCTTGTTCGAACAAAATTGTGGAACAATTTTTTCTGTAGCCATCTCAAAATATTGGGAGTTCACTGAAATTCTGATTTAGTTGCCACTATTTTGTAACATAAGTGTCTTTTGTATTAGCTCATATGCCTGTTTGATGTCTTAACAAATCCTGTCTGTTTTCCTAATAAGTAAAACAGAGGGTGCTGACAGTATCAGGTAAAACCTCCAAAAATTATACAGAAACAAATAGCCAGAGCAAGCTACTACTCCCGACTGATGCATCAATAACTATCTTTTTGTATTATTCTTGATAAGTAATACATAAATACTTGAATGCTGCTATGAAGTGTTTATCCCTACCAATCCAAAATAGCTTGACAGAAGTTTATAAAAATATATTTGCAAATCTTGACACATCTTTTCAACCCTGAAGAGAGAGAGAGAGAGAGAGAAAGTAAGACGAATTGAAGTTCTGCATATCAAGAACCATGATTCGTGATATACAATATTATTACCCTTCCTCTGACCAAATTATTTTGCCATTTTAGGTAACTTAGCCACCCATATATTGTGGAAAAAAAACATCAATTCAGGTGCCTAACATTCATAATTTAGGCAGGAAAACTCAGCAACTAGACAGCTATTTATATCAAAGTTCTCATCCATTGTTTCATATAGGCTGATTAATATCTATCTTTTGAGCAATTATCACTGACAAACGTCAACACATTGGCGTTTATGTCAAAAATTAACCTTTTATTCCACTGCTGCAATGCTCCCAGTATTGATAATTCTCCAGGGATCAGTCCAATGCACATAATAATCCCCGGCTTTGGAAAAACAAACATATTACTGGGCTCATAATCAGCCCCTTTAAGATGAAAAGTCATACTAGCATAGGTTTTCATAATAGCATCGTATTTATAACAAAGATGCAGGTTGTACTTTGTCCCATTCACCCGTTGAAGCCTACCCTTGAAATAATTTTCAAATTCTTGGATCACCTTGTCATAAGCCTGTGTCTTTAGGACAGTAAATGGGGATCCCGTGTCGATTGTAAAACCGCCTTGTTTGTATGAAAATAGTTCTGGAGAAAGTCCCAGCCGCTTCCGACCAACACTTATGTCTGTCAAGTCCAAGAATAGAGTGGGGAGTTCAGGATGTAATATCATTGTAGTCTTAGCATCTTTCCTGATTTCTGGGATGTTGTTTCCGAACCTTAAGTAGCCGCCTCCTCCATACAGGCAATAAGAGTAGCGCCCTTGAGCCGAATTGCTCACTTGGCTTATCAAAGATCCAGGGAATTTGTCCAAGCCCAGAATGCCTGAGTACATGGGGGACTTATTGGAGCACCCAAAAACCATGTTAGTGAAAGTCCTTAACATGTTATTCTTCATAGGTAAAGTAAATGAATCAGATGAGAGAACTGATTCAACCTTATTTATCCCACCTTTTAGGCCGTATGTCAAGCTACAAACACACCTCTTCTTTATGCATTTACACCCTGCACTCTTTAGGCACAGGGGGTGCTCACAAGTAAGTTCTCTGTATGTTTTGGATTCATTCGGTTTGTAGGATCCTGCTTTCTTGCATTGAGTCCATATGGGCCCGCTGCCAGTGTCGAGAAGTAGAGGAACCTCCTTGCTTGGATTCCCGATTTTGATGTTGACTGAGTATCGTAAACCTTGGTATTTCATTGGAATTTGTATTGCATTAGTGTAGAAAGTTTGATTTTGTGGAGTTGGGAGGATAGCCATTGATTTGGAGGACATGACCATCATGTAAACTTTTTGTGTTTGAGTGAGATTTGGTTGGTAAAGGGGTGACTTTGGGGAGTCCCATGGAATGAGTTTTATGGTAAAGCCTGTGGATTCTGGAGCAACAACTTGGACGAAAGCTAACAGTAAATGGAGGGGTAAAATTTTGAATTGACAGGTATTTAGCCTGGCCATGTTTAGGATAATGAGATGGTTATAGCATTTCAGCTTTTATACCAATCTTATGAGGACTAGAGATTGATTCTACATTCATAGAGGAATTCCATTGTAAGAAAACAGAAATGGGTAAAGGCTAAAAGGCCTTATCAGTTTATATTTGGGTAAAGATTATTTAGTTCATCTTCATCAACAATTTTAAAACGATGTCATGAAGATGGTAAAATTTATTATGGCAAATTGGAAAGAACCACCCAATTCGTCTTGTTGATGTAGGTCCTAAGAATACTCGTTCATTGAGTGTAGCAGGGAATGCTCACCTTCCCACTGTGTGTACATGTTATTGTGCTGGCTGTTAATACTGCTAATGTGGCACAATCAAACTTGCATATTTTAGATAAGGAAAATAGCAAACTTTTATAAGATTTATATTTGAGAATCAACTTTATACAGAAGAGTTCTAACTTCTAACTAGGACCTAGAAGCTAGTCATGTAGACAATGCAACCTGATACAAAACTGGAATTAGATGTGTGTGATACATGTAGGAAAGAAGGCCATAATTTGTTTCAATTAGGAATGAAAATGATAACTAGGGTGGATTTCCCTGGCGGTTAGAGTTAAATAAAACTGATGAGCTTGCTTGTTCAAATAAAATTGTGGAACAAATTTTGCTGTAACCATCTCAATATATTGGGAGTTCGTTGAGATTCTGATTTAGTTGCCACTACTTTGTAACATAAGTGTCTTCTGGCTTAGCATCATATGCTTGTTTAATATCTTAACAATCTTGTCTCCATTTCCAAATAGCAAAAGCACATGGTGCTGACAGTATCTGGTAAAACTTCCAAAAAATTAGAAGAAACAAATTGCCGTAGTAAGTTACTACTCCAAGTGATGTATCCATAAATATCTATTTACATTGTTCTTGAAAATACATTCAGAATTTAATTAATACAGTTTCAATGAGTTTTCTTGACATTCAAAAGAATTACTGTTGCTCCGACATATTTCAAATGGAAATTAACATAGCTGTGAGTGGGAAATTAGAAAATAAAAACAGTCATTTTTGGTAGCAAACAATATGAAGATTTATAGTGTAGGTAGTAAAACTGAGCAACTAGGCAGGTATTTGTACGGACACTTTTATTCATTTTTCATATATAAGCTGATTATGCTCTATCCCTTGAGCAATCCTCACTGACAAACTTCAACTCATTGGCATTTATGTCGAAAATGAACCTTGTATTCCACTGTTGGTATGCTCCCAGTATCGACACCTCTCCAGGGATAAGTGCAACGCAAGTTATCGCAGGCTCAGGAGCTACATACAGATTACTAGTCTCATAATCAGCCCCTTTAAGATGAAAGGTCATACTGGCATAGCTTCTCATACTGGCATTGTATTTATAACAAAGTTGCTTGTTGTACTTTCCATCATTCACCCTTTCAAGCCTACCGTTAAAATAATTTTCCAATTCCTTGATTACCTTATCATAAGCTTGTCTCTTTAGGACAGTTAACGGGCTTCCTGTGTCTATAAAAAACCCTCCTTGTTTGTAAGAAAATAGAGCTGAAGAAAGTCCAAGCCTTTTATGAGCTATACTTATGTCTGTCAAGTCCAAGAATAGGGTTCGGTTATTAGGGTAGAATATTTTCGTAGTCTTAATATCATTCCCGATTCTTGGGATGTCTTTTCCGAATCTCAAGTAGCCGCCCCCTCCATACAGGCAATAAGAGTAGCGCCCTTTAGCCGATTTGTTCACTTGGCTTATAAAAGATACAGGCAATTTGTCCAGGCCCAGTATTCCTGAGTATATAGGAGAGTGACTTTAACACCCAAAAATCATGTTTGGAAAAGTCTTCTGTTTGTTCTTCTTCATAGGTAGAGTGAATGAATCAGATGAGAGAACTGCTTCTACCTTATTTATTATTCCATTTTGTATGCCGTAGGTTAAGCTGCAAACACATTGATCCTTAATGCATCTACATATGTTATTGGCCTTCTGGCACAGGGGATGCTGACATGGAAGTGCTTTGTATGTTTTCGATTTTTTTGGATTGAAATCGGAACTTGATTGGTTGCATCGTGTCCAGATGGGCCCGCTTCCATTGTCGAGCAGTAGGGTAACCTCCTTGCTTGGTTTCCCAATTTTGATGTTAACTGAGTATCGTAGATTCTGGTATTTTGTTGGTATTTGTATCTCGTTTGTGTGGAAAGTTTTGTTTTCCAGAGTTGGAAAAATTGCCGTTGCTTTGGACGATTCAATCATCCTATGAAATCTTTGCGTTCGAGTGAGATTTGGCTGGTAAAGGGGAGACTTTGGAGAGTCCCATGGGATGAGTTTTAGAGTAAAGCCTGTGGATTGTGGAGAAACAATTGGGAAGGAAGTTAGCAGGAAATGGAGTAGAGTGATTTTGAATTGATAGGTATTGAGGTTGGCCATGTTAAGAAGGATAATCAGAATCAGATGGTTATAGCATTTTGATTTTATATTAATGTTAAGAGGACTAGGAATTGTTTGAACATTCATCCACTGTAATAAAACAGCAACAGGAATAGATTAGAAAAGGGGTTAAAGACATTATAAGTTCAAATTTGGGAAAAGATTATTTACTTCATCATCATCCAACTACTAGACAAAGGTTATTTACAATAGCAGTGGCTCCTGAGTTGCAATGTGTGGAGAGAGAGAGAGAGAGAGACGAAAGGGAAAGAATGACGGCAGAGCTAACTGAAAATGTAAACCTCGTCGTAAGTTTCCCTGCAAATATGGCAAAACATGGAAACAAAGGATTATAATATATATATATATATATATATATATAAAGAGAGAGAGAGAGAGAGAGAGAGAGAGAGAGTTACTGAGCCTTTGCGCAATATGTGGGACTATAATTATTTATGAGGTTGTCAAGCACTTCATCTGCTGATGGCCTGTTCATAGACATTCTAGCTTCCCTGAGATGAGAGATTTCATATTATTGGAGTCCGTGGGTTAAGACATTAGAATTCTTAAGAAATCAGTATGCAGATAAGTTGCAGATGCAAACAAGGAGTACACACACAAATCACACACATGATGTGCAGTTAATCAGAGAGAGAGAGAGAGAGAGAGCAACCACCTCACAATGAAGTTGGCGACATGTTGAGTGACTCGGACTGCATCTTCCGAGTGTGGGATGCTCGGCGAGTGCCATTCAAAAGCATTTTTCTGGACCAGAGCCAAAAGTTTGCATTTGAACTCAAATATATTCTCAACTATTATATTTCTCAAGTTTATTTATTTTGTCAATGCGAAACCATCAGCACAATTTGTTACCTAGAATTTAGTGGAAAAATCAATTTTCACAACTGAGTTAAAAACACACATAATATTGGTTATAATACCTCTGGGTGCCACTGAACAGCAGTCACAGGGTATCTGTGTGCTTGAATGGTTGAAACATAGACCTGATAAGCGATCAGATATAAAAGGTTGATGTCAAGAATACAGGAAACGGGGCTATAGATAATACAAATATGAGAGATACCTTGTCATTTTTATCAAGACTCGTTGTTAAGATCTTAAAGAAGCTACATAGTTTGTCATTCTTTTGGAACTTTTCAGGTGATATTCCAGACTGCATCACAGACAAAATAAAATTGTTAATACAAGGACTTATCTGATACGTATTCTGCTGTTAAGTATATATTGCACAGGAGCATACTAAACAAGTTATTTATTGATAGCATGTAATTTATTCAAACCTTGAACTTGCTCAAAAATGAATTAGTCCCTCCAATTTTGTCTTTTGTTGTATCAGCTACTTTAATTCTGCTCCATAACTCTCTCTCTCTCTCTCTCTCTCTCTCTCTCTCTCTCACACACACACACACAGACACACACACACAGAGTAACAGACTGGAAAGAGTACTTACACGATGATATTGCATTGCAAGGCATTTGGTACTGAGTTTCTCTAGTAAATCTGGAGGGAACCTTTGAAAGAAATTGATTTGATTAACCATGTCAATTTGTGATTGTAAAATACCACCAAGCAAACAAATAAATTTTTGATGTTATCTAGAGAAGTATTCAACTCACAGGAAGAGCAATTTAGAAACTCGTAGCTCCAAACCAAAAATTCCAATAATGATCAAATAAATGAAAATCCACAGTTCCAAAAGGATAACAAATCCTCATAGTAGGCGATCAATGAGAATCTCCTATTTGGGACATTAATGACAGTATACTAGTTGTGTTTGGGTTATAAGAATAAGAAAGTTCAAGGCAACAAGTGTACACCAAAGAGACTAAATGGATTTCCTCATGAATTTCAACAGTTATGCAAGTCTATAGTTGAAATGACTTCATACCATCAAGCTAAAAAGTTATTTTGTCAAAATGGTTTCAGTTATTACCTTTGAAATACAGTTCCATCTATATCTATATCTTTCATGAATTCCAACGTTGAAGCTTGACTTTCTGCATTAAATTTCTCCAGGATCATGTCGTCCTGTAATCCATAAAACAAAATGGAAACTTTGCATAGATCAACACATGGAAGCTAATAAAATCAATCTGGTAGAATGCAAACTAGAAGTCATTTCACAGTTTAAGAGAAGCTTAATGCATCGAAACTCATAGCAGATGAGCTCTGGACAGGGAATGGCTAGTTCATAATAATCCTGTACAGACCCTAATACAGCAAGAGACAAAAAAAGTGCAGACTGCTGGATTATTTTGTTTCCAAGAAAAACCGCCAGGGTTTCCCTCTAATCTGAAGACTTTATTGTATAGTAAAACCATCAAATTCAATGCAGAACAAGAGGGGAGAGAAAATGCTTGAGATTTAAGTTTAGCAATTTAATAAAACTCTGAAGTTCTTGACAAGCTTCCTCTCTCTCTCTCTCTCTCTCTCTCTCAAGAAACCTTTAGATATATATGACTTTTCTAGAGAACTTTACCTCACTCACAATCTCAAGTAACAGTTCGAAACCTAAGCAGATGGCAAGTAAAGGAAAATGATCTCCAGCGTCATTCCTTCTCAGAACATCCTGCCCAAAGCAAATAAAGAAACAGTCACAACCAAGACCTGCCATTTCTCGCCAGCATTTTATTCCTGTACCAAACCAAACCCCTGCTTTCAGTGTACGTAGTATACCATCCACTAAAGAATCAGTAAGTTATTAAGAGCTCATGCAGGATGACAGCCAATCAAATTATAAGGCTTACATGTCTCATACTTCAACCTTTATGTTTGCAACACAAGTTATCCTGGCTTAACATTTTCGATGTAACCAATGTGATTAATTACATTTGCAGTTGTATATGCCCACCAGACATGCTTCTGAAGTCTTTAATTCTAGACGAATCAAGATTAAATAAGTCTTTAACCTTTGTTTTCTTACAATAAGTATAGGTCTTCTTGGCTACTTCAGCATCAAATTAGATAAAATGCCGCCATAAGCTGGGGCAACAAAAAAATAGGAAGTTTTTTTTGTACCTTCCTCAATCTCATGTTTATAACTAGGTAATGCGAGAAGATGTTACTTTCAGTTTTAGAACAGCTGAGATGGTCAAGTACCTCAAATATTGATTCGGTAACCTCAGATTGGAGACCTCCCCAGGGCCTACCTCCAGTGAAGATCACTCCATTAACCAAATTTAGTTTCTGCAATGTAAACCACCAAAGTTAACATTTTGGCAATTCGATGACATGAATCCATGATTGCTTAAGCAATCAGCAAATAACAAAATTAATCAACATCTCGTAATTTTCTAATGCATCATTATTGGAGCTGAAGATAGTGTGCACCTACACTTCATCAATATCAAATATATTGGTCGCTTAGTACATGTTGTACCAGAAACCTTTTGGGACAGAGGATACCCTCATTTCGGTAGAATCAACATATTTTAACCAAAAACATGCGGACTAGACAATGCTGAGAAACATCAATAGAAGAAGGTGAAAGCTGATTGGATATATAAAATCAATCTAAATTTTTTAGAAACTACCACATTAGCTCAACTAGAAAAGCAAACTTAGTCTCAAAGTTAATCACATGAGAGAGAGAGAGAGAGAGAGAGTAGAATCTTTAGTCAACCATTCGTTGATCCTCAAAGAAGATCACTGTAAAATTCACATGCTCGATCCCTCAACTACAACTATCTAAGTTATGCTACATTCTACAAAATCAAGAAGTGTAATAAGTTTACAGCTTTATGCTTCACAGGAGCAGAGCAATAGAACCACAGTAAATCAATAAAGCAAACCAAATCATATCCACAATAATAAGCCAATAGGAAACTAATAAAGAAGCCATTACTTTGTAAATAACCTCCCAAGGTTCATTGTAGATAAGAGGAACAACTCTAGCACCAGCAGATTCCACAAACTTCACATAAGACGCAGCAATGTACGACGCATTAGTCGCATTATTGAGGCGGCCGTGGGCGCTGTCCCCAGGTTGGCTGAGAATTCCGATGACCGGTCGGGGATTGAGATTAGGGTCCGCCGAGGGGCACCGTGAAACAGTAGCGAAAGCATCTGCCTCACTGGCCAAGAGGAGCTGCGCCGCTGTAGGCTGAGTATTGGTGGAGCCGACGGAGAGAAAGATTAGGAGGTAAATCCAGAGATGGTTGAGCATGTCGGCAGAGAGGCAGCGGCGCGGCGGTGATGGCGGAGATCAAGGATTCACGGTTTGTTAATTAGTTAGTCAATGGAAAAGGCTCATCTCCATGGGCATCTATGAGAAAATATACGCTTAATCTTTTATAGAAAAAATGTAAAACAGGTATTTTAATTTTAGAAATATAATTTAACTATTTACGAGAGCAAACATTATAAATTACTTAGTAAAATAAAACTATTAAGATATGAAAGGGGACGATTGAGTAAAAAAAAATAAAAAAAATTAGTGTAACACTGTTTATATAGGGGTAAATATTATAAGTATATTGAATTGTATAATAAAAAGTTACCGATTGGAATGAAATGTGAAAAACTTGCATTGTGATTCATCCCCTAATATCCATTTCTGAATTAATCTATATATATATATATATATATATATATTTATATTGTAAAGAATGTATAGAAAAAATAAATCTGATAAATATGAAAAAAAGTGTAATAATTATGATTCATTTGCTTTATTATTATTTGTATGTTTTTTAATGAGGGTGTAGTTCAGTAGGTGGATATAAATTTTTTTAGAAAAAATATTTTATACATATATTTATGTTGTTAAAAACAGACAAAATAAATCTCATTTGATTCTAGTTAGAATACAATAAAAATTTCAATAAATTGACATCCATAATCCTAATCTATCATTTTTTCTATTGGTGAAAATTAGAAATCGTATAGAAGGTAATATAACAAAATAGTAGAGAGGAAGAGAGAGAAAATGATCTCATTCTTTTTATTAAGTGTGTGTTTTGAAATGTAAAAGTATGAGAAGAAATTATCTCATTTTTTTTGTAAGTGTATTTTCTTGAAATTAGAATATACTAAAATTGAAAATTTTCATAGGAATTCATACTTTTACAAACACAAAATTGATGGGAAGAAAAAAGTGGTAAAAATTTTCATAAACAAGCACATAACTTGTTGGAAAGAAAAAACTAACATTTAACTATAAAAATATATATATAATACCCTTCCATTATTTAATGATCCTGTATGTAGCGACTTGTAACCTCTAATCTGCAACACTATTTTCTCAATCAATCGATTTAGTTTCAGCAACCAAGCTAACAAGTTGAACTCTTTGATCTACAAACTGGATCAAACCCCCTTGGCTGGATCACACCTGGCCCAACAAATTCCATGAAAACGCTACTAGCATTATTTCTCTTGGGACCATTTCTCGATTTATGAGTGCCATCTTCGACCTTGCGTAGGGGCCGTGCAAATCTACTATGTATTATCCAGATGTCCCCAAAGGAACAACTGATGGCGTTTATTATAAGTCTAATTTTAAATAGAGATTATTATTTAGTTCACCAACAATAAGAAACTTACATACATTAGAAGCCACTGCAAGGTGGGCTAGACAGCGAAGCTCAATGACAAGGGCAAATTGGGAACAATCACACCATTCGACTTTAGTATATTGTGAAATGTTCACTGTCTATGTACATTAGACCACCAAGTGAGGTGAGATACATGGTGCATCAATCAGTGTGAGATATACTAAGTACAATATATCTACACTTACACACAAATTACCAGAATGTTTAGGGACACAGTATTAGCTGAAAATGTAAACCTCGTCGAACCCTCTCCTGCGAATGTAGCAAAACATGAAAACAAGTTTATTGATGTGTGTGTGTGTGTGTGTGAGAGAGAGAGAGAGAGAGAGAGAGATACCCTAACTTTCCACAGTATGAGGGACTATAGTTATATATGAGGCTGTCGAGCACTTTTTGGGCGGACGGCCTGTTCATAGACATTCTAGCTTCCCTGAGATGATTTCATATAAAACCAGATTATAAACTGCTGAGGTATTGAATTCTCCAGAATCCAATATGCAGAGGATTTATAGATTGAAACAAGGAGTTCACACAACCAAACACATGTAAAACAATAATCGGAGGATTAACTACTTGGAATCATTTACATAAGTGGTTTTCAATCAAGGTCACATTCCAAGCGCGGCCTTTGAAATTATTTCATTGTCTCCTGATGAATGCTAATATGTACATATGCACACACACGTGTGTGTATTTGGGGGGGGGGGAATGGGGGTTGAGGGAGCAATATTCATCAACCTACAACTTGCTCTTCATTGGGAGTTAGAAATTGAACCTAGTATGCACTGAAATTGACTAAAGAGTTACCTAACAAAATAATTGGCAACATGTTGAGTGACTTGAACTGCATCTTCTGAGTGCGGGATCCCTGATAAGCCCCATTCAAAAGCATTTTTCTGGACAACAGATGTTACAAATTTGCATTACAAACCAAAATTTTAACCATATTTAATTTATCTAAGTTTATATTGTTAATTCAAAATGTTAGCAAAATTTGGTATCCAGACTTTAGTGACAAAGCATAACTGCGATTAAGAAAATACAAAAATAAAAATCATAAAAAGGCAATGAAGTTCACTAGTGCAAGTCTAAAAACAGCCAGTACTGCACAGGAGAAGAGCTCCAATGCTTTGATCCAGGATGCCCTTAAAGGAAAATGTGCTAGAAATATGTGTGAGGTGTGAGTGCGTCTATCCACTATTATTGTTATTTTCACAATATTAGCGATCAATTTAATGAACAGCCATATCATGTCTAAAAATGTTTTTTTGCCATGAGGAATTGCTCAAATGGAAATGTTGAGGCCGAAAGAATTTTGGATTTTCTAGTTTTAGTCCATCAAAAGTGCGTTACTGGTCTAATTTAGTAGCAGTCGACGATGATACATGTTAATTGGTAGTAGGTACTTCATAATAGTTGATTAACAATTATTAACTGATCTTATATCATAAAGTAATAGTTATGTCAACTACCATCTAACTCAAATATGTATATAAGACACACATATATGTATATATGGATATACATATATGTGAGTATGAATTTCTTCATCATAGAACCATTCAAAATCGAAAATGAACCCATGACCAATAGTTCATTACAGTCCTCTGACATAATCCTCATCACTCAATGTCTAGATGTAAAGCCATTATAAAGAAAGGCAAGCTATCAGATAGTAATGAATACTTTCCCGCCTAAGTTATTACTCCCTCAGTCCATAAAAAGAAAAGTCCTATTCGTGTAGCTATTTTTAGTTATAAAAACAGGAATTTTTTTTTTTTTTTTTGGTGAGTAGAGAGTATTAGTTATATCAACCTCTCTCATCTTCCAGGCCACAATACAGATATTATAAAACCATTGGAAACCTTAGGAGCTCATGGAAAGATAAAGTATTGATTAATTTCATTAGAATTCCAAATAACTGTCAATATTGCAGGAATAGAACCCAGTAAGTTCAACAAATTGCTCTCAAATAGAAGACTGTGGAATCAGCTAACTGCAATAAAGTATACTGCTATGCTACATATAAAAAAGAACAGATTAACGTCTTCATAGAAACGAGAATATGATTTTCAATACCTCAGGGTGCCACTGAACAGCAGTCACAGGGTATTTGCATGCCTGAACTGTCGAAACATATACCTTATGCAAAATGATAAATTGGACAGAAATCAGAAATGAAGCTGAGATGCCAAGAAATAAATAAAGTGGAAACAAACTAAAATAACAGAATATGAAGTTAAGGTGAATACATCATAAGGTAGTTTCTAAGATACCTTGCCATCTTCATCGGCACTAGTTGTTAGGATCTTAAAGAAGCTAGATAGTCTCTTGTTCTCTTGGAATTTTTCAGGTGATATCCCAAACTGTGTCACAGATGAAATTGAAATGATTTGCTTAAATTTCAGACATCATATAATGCATGATCCTAAATGAAAGTAAATATTGCACAGTTGCATAACTCCATATTATTACATGGAAATCTGAATAAGTTATTTATGAGAAACAGTCAGTAGATCGAAACCATGAATTAACTTGCCAAATAATGAATTAGTTCCACATCAGTTTTATATGTCTTATTCTGTATTGCGCACTGGTTACCATCTATGACAAACACTCAACAATTTGTGTGAACCTTAGGATAATAAGAGGGATTAGAAGATTGACTTAGGCCAGAATATTACTTGCATAGGTAGTCACTGACACCAAGCAACAATTTAGGATCTTGAACCTAGAAATCTAAACAAAAGTTTTATGCTTAGAGAAAAAAGAATTTAGGAATAAAACAAAAGCTTAGAGAACACAAAATCTATACAAAAGCTTGGTGCTTAGAATTCTTCTCATTTTGTAACACCAAAACATTGTGCTTTTATTTTATTTTCCTTTTTATTAGTAAAACAACATATTGAAAGCTTGAGTAAAAGTAGATTTAGGAGTACATGTTCCCTACTTTGTTCTAGCTAGCTAGCAGAAAAAACAAAGGAGAAGAAAATTTTGAAAGTAAAGTTGATTGCTACTTGAAAGTATTACAGAAACTGCATACATTCTGTTATGGGCAAGATATGGCAGCCACAATCAAGGGGATTAAATCTTGATTTTTGGGAAGTTTTTAATATTCTTATTTTTAGGAAGGATTTGACTTTCTGTCAATCTTAGATTAGAATAATACAGGACAGGTTTCCTTGACCATTGTTGTCTTAATTCTAGTTTTCCTTATTTTGTTTTCCTTGTAATCTATATTTAAGCAAGTCATGAGCAATGAATAAAACAAGCAGAAAATTACAGAGTTCTAAGAGATTTGTTCTCTCTCGAATTGAGTCCAAGGGTCAAAGCTCCCTTCGACGAGCTTAGTTAATTCTAGTCATCATAGGTCGGTCGAGAAATCATAAAAAGGACAATAAACAGTCCTTGAATATAGATTTACAGCTGGATCGTCCGGTTACCCGATCTTCGTCTAGTACCCACAACAACTTGGTATCAGAGACATCAACCATGGGCGATTCAATTACAGCAGCGGAAGTGAAGTCATTGATACAGGAAGCGTAGAATGCTATGGAATCACGTGTGGCAACGAGCCTTGAAAAATTAGGAAGCCAAGTACAAAAAATTAACTCTCCACTTTCAAGAAGCCCTCTCTAACATCAAACAAACACATAATAGGGAAGTGGATGGAGTAGCAAGCAGTGGAGTTAATCACCACCATACTTCACAGGCAGACAAAACATAACGAAATGGTATTGTGCCACGATATACCAAGCTGGACTTCCCAAATTTTGATGGATCTGAGGATCCGTTCATATGGTTGCATCGCTGTGAAAAAAAATTTGATAACAAAAAAACAGCAGTAGGAGATAAGGTTGGTTTGGCAGCCTTTCACATGCTAGGTGAGGCTCAATTGTGGTATCACCAAATTGAGCAAGAGGAACCAAACTTAACATGGCCAATGTTTAAGGAATATTGCACCTTGAGGTTTGGACCACCCCTAAGGAGCAACCCCTTGGGAGAGTTGGTGAATTTGAAGCAAACAGGAATGGTAGAAGATTATCAACGCCGTTTCCAAGAATTATTGGCATGTGCGAGATCGGTACAAATGGACCAACAAGTGGCCTTATTTACCGCAGGATTGGAGGACTCTATTAGGATTGATGTGGAAATGAAAAATCCTCTTACAAGAGCAACTAGCAGTCAGCAGGACAATGCCCAATGCAACGAAGCGACAGCCAACAGCACTTCATCTACAAGTCTTGATCCTAAAAACAGTTCTATAACGGGTATATTGATTCTCCTTTTATCAGAAAGTTATCTCAAGGAGAAATGGCTGTTTGTAAGGCTAAAGGATTGTGCTACAACTGTGATGAGGCATACTCCGCAAACCATAGATGCAAAAAGTTATTTTGGCTAGAGATTTATGATCCTGGTGGCCTTACCTTCCCATCAGAAGGTCAATATTGATCATCATCCATCTTTCAAGCTTGAGCTTGTTCTCGAGGAGGGGAGTAATGTTATGGGCAAGATATGGCAGCCACAATCAAGGGGATTAAATCTTGATTTTTGGGAAGTTGTTAATATTCTTATTTTTAGGAACGATTTGACTTTCTATCAATCTTAGATTAGAATAATTTAGGGCAGGTTTCCTTGATCCTTGCCGTCCTAATTCTAGTTTTCCTTGTAATCTATATTTAAGCAATTCATGAGCAATGAATAAAACAAGCAGAAAGTTAGTGTTCTAAGAGATTTGGTCTCTCTCGAATTGAGTCCAAAGGTCAAAGCTCCCTTCAACGAGCTTAGTTAATTCTAGTCATCATAGGTCGGTCTAGAAATCATAACAAGGGCAAAACCCAGTCCTTGAACTTAGATTTTCAGTTGAATCGACCGGTTAGCCGATCCTGGTCTAATATTCATAATACATTCACAAACCATTTTGCAGCCAAATTCTGAAAGATTGCTAGGTCCAAAGAGATAGGTGACCCATATTTCAATGTTGAAGCAAATTGCCAATCAAATTTTAGGTTTCCTTTATGCCGTTACTTAAAGGAAGTTAAGCACACATATATAAGAACTATCATCACATAACAACAACCTGGAAAGAGTGCTTACCTTGTGATTCTGCATCACTAGGCATTCAGTATTGAGTTTCTTCAGCAAAGCTGGAGGAAACCTAGGAAGAAAAGTGACAAAGACAAACATATGCCAATGTAGTTTATCGATTAATTACCAGCACAAAAATTCTGGAGAAAAATTGGCATAAAGGGACCATATGAGTGTGTGCGTGTGTGTTATGAATCTAGCTCCCTAAAGTAATCATTTAACAAAAGCAATAAAAATGGTTTCACAAGAACAAATTATTAACTTATTTTGTTAGATTAACTACAGTTAATACCTTTGGAAAAGAGTACGATTTATATCTACATTTTCCATGAATTGCAATGTAGAAGCTTGATCTTTTGCATTAAATCTCTCCAGGATCATGTTGTCCTTCATAATGAAAATGGAAATTCTTAAATGGATCCGTGGAAGCTAATTAAATCAGTCTATGGTTGAAAAGGCTAGAATGTAAACTAGGAGTCATAGCATAGTTTAAAGAGAAGCTCAATGCAGCTGCAACTCAAAAAAAATGTGCTTCAGATAGATATAATCCAATAACAGGTTTCATACAGCATGGAACAAAGACTGCAGGGGCTCTGCTCAGGTACTTAATTTACAAGAGATACCATTTCAATGCAAATGCGAAAAAGAAAAAGGAATTTAAGCTTTGCAATTTGATTAAAGATATTTGAACTTCTTGATGAGCTCTGTTTTACCCTCTATTACTCTTCCGTTTCTCTTATGGGAGGAGGTAAGTACTTTGCATGGAGGGGTGTCATTCTCAAATGCATTTACATATGCAATTCTGCACAGCTTTACCTCACTTATAATCTCGGTCAAGAGCTCAAAACCTAAGCAGACGGCCAGCAAAGGGAAATGATCTCCTGCATCAGTCTTCCTCAGGACTTCCTGAGCAAAACAGATTTTAACAAAAAAAAAAAAAAAAAAAAAAACACTCAGAAGAGATGCCATTTTTCTCCAGCATTTCATCTTCCGGGATTAAATCATAAAAAGAGTTGAACTTCACATGATTAAGTGTATGTCATATAATCCACTAATAGATCGCCATAACATAGCATGCAATAACAGGGCCCATCAGATTATATGAAACTTGTAACAACTCATTATGGGTTACCCCAAACCCCCAATGTGTGCAGCAGACCAACATTTTAGTTATATTTGCAATTGGATATCATGAAAACACATCTTTGAAAATCTTTAATTGCAGAAGACAATAAGAGTATAAATGTGGCTATCTTTCTTTTTCAGTTTTTACAGGAAGAAGGCTTCTTAGTTACTTCAATATCAAGCAAGAAAATAAAATATATCACCATAAGAAACTGAAAATATAATAAGTATTCTCATTTTCTGTAGAATAACTAGGAAGGAGAAGATGTTGGCTTCACTCTTAGCAAGAATTATTGAGCTATTTACGTACCTTAAATATCGATTCAACAACATCAAAGTAAGGACCTCTTTTGATCCGCCCTCCAGTGAATATCACCCCATTAACCAAATTGAGTTTCTGTGACATATATTACAAAATTAGTGGCAATTCAAATGCATCAATCCATGATTGCATAAGCAAAAAAAACAAAACTTGAGTAGGGGAAGGTAAATTGTTAATTCATCATTATTGGAGCAGTATTAAAGATAGTTTGAAGTAGAACTTCATCAATACCAAATGAATTGATCACCTGGTACATATTGCATTGGAACACCTTTGAGGACAAAGGCTATCCTCATTCTGGTAGAATCAACATATTTCAACTGGTGACTAGACATGCTGAGAATTACCAATAGATAAAAAGTAGAAAGTCTGATTGGATATATAAAATTAAGCTAATCTTAAGCAACTACCAGACGAGCTCTACCATAAAAACAAACTATCTCACAAGTAGTTGCAGAAGACATATCGCATTTGATATTAGTGTGACATTCCAAAACCATCACAGTAAAAAAGTGTGGCCAAGAAGCATCTGTTACAGCAACCTATTTGAAGGTAGATCCAAATGGACATAAAATAAATGATCCTCCAAGTCCCGACACTTTCTATATTTCTTAAAAGTCTTAAGTCTGAACTTGATAAGTAAGATATGAATATGATTCTCTTCAAACACACACAGAATGAGTGGATTCCTTAATCAAGCTGTCCTCGATCCTCAAAAATACCGCATGCTTTATCCCTTATTGCCTCGGTACAGTGAGCATGATCAGGAAATGCAAGTTTTCAACTCTTTAAAGTTCAAAAACCAAAGCAATCCATAAAGCAAACCAATCCATATCCATAACAAAACAAAAATAAGCAAGTATGAAATTCTATAGGTGGTAATTACCCTGTAGAGAACCTCCCAAGGTTCGTTGTAGACAAGAGGAATAACTCTAGCACCCGCCGATTCAACAAACTTCACGTACGAGGCAGCGATGTACGACGCATTAGCGGCGTCGTTGATTCGTCCGGAGGCGCCATCGCCGGGGTGACTGAGGATTCCAATGACTGGCCGGAAATTGAGATTCTGGTCCACAACGGGGAACCGTGGAACAGAAGCCAAAGCATCTGTTTCACTGCGCAAGAGGAGCCTCGCCGCAGTGGATTGAGTGTTGGCGGAGCCACTGAGTTCCTTGGAAAGGGAAATGATGAGGGGAACCCAGAGATACTTCATCATGTCGGAAGAGGCGGCGGCGACGGATGATGATGAGGTAGATGCTGGCGAATCAGTAGAAGTGGAGTCTGGAAGCGGCGGAGATGGAGGCCCCGGAGGTAGAGCCATTGTTGGTGGTGGTGTAGAGAAGTGGTTTTTAACATGGAAAAATATGGAGCTTTGGGGACAGTTGCTATTCTGATTTCTTTATTTAATGTCACACATGTGGAAATGACGAAGCTTTCAGTACACACACGAAAAGTGGGGTATCTCCGCCACGTGGCGCAGTGAATACAAATATTCAAACAAAATCAAAATGAGAGATAGGATCTTTTGAGATGATGTGGCAAGAAATGTAATTTGTCTTATTAGATTATTATCTTATTAAATTAGTTCTTAAATTTGACTTTCTATATGTTGAGTATATTTATACTAGTTTATTAGAATATGGAATTATTTTTTATTCAATCGGACTATATTAAGATGGATATAGATGAGATTAAAGAAAAAACCAAAAATTCAATAATTGCATCGAGAATTAGTGCCTTACTTATTTTGCACTTTTTATTTAATATTATTTATTAAAATTCTTATTTAATAATTTTTAAAGAATGCCTATTTGCTCGAAAGAAATGCACTTGAAACGTACAAAAATTAAAAATGAAAGGTTCTATCAAATAAAAATACAGCTTTGGTGAAAAATAATACTCTTTCTTTATCATAAAGAGTTATATTTTAAAAATATTTTTAATTTGAGAAAAGATCTTGTTTTATGGGTCAAAGTTAAAATTGAACTTTTTAATTTACAAATAAGTTATAGATAATAAAATAAGTTAAATCAACTGATAAAATAAATCTATAAAAACAATTTTTTGGTGCTTAAAGGGCATAAATTCATCTAAGTGACCAAAAGTATAAAAAATGTACACTTGAAAATATAATTCCTTATTTTGAGATGGATGAATTTTTTATTTTTGAGAGAATCTACACGTATTTGAACGTATTCAAATTGATCGAGAATGTTGATAATTCTATTGTGCATAAGTAACACTTTTTGAGGTGACAATATATTTTTGTTTTATGAAAGTTCGTCATATTAAGAACGTGCTTAAATATATTTTCCTAATATGCCAATTTATTACAATGATCGGACGTTTATGTCTTATAGTCAATTGTAAGGATGAAAATTTACAATGAACAAATTAATTAAAGATATGTATGGTTCTCCATGGGCTAAATTGACCCAAAAGACAAATAAAGGTCCAAATGTAGAACGGCCCAAAAGTAGGGCCCATAAGGCCTTAAATATTGTGAAAGTGAAACAAGAGGCGACGTCATTACCCAAGAAATATGGTTTTTTTTTTTTTAATTAATTGAGATGAAAAATTAGAGCGGAATAATTGCATTGTAGTTTGTTTTTAAATAATCACGTTGTTAATAATAAAGTTTTCCCTTGGCCTGTATGATTTACATACATTAGGTACCCTTTTCTTAAAACCAACCTCAAACTACCATGACTGTCTTTTATTTACAACTCGAGGAGCCGATTCGTTGATATGCACACTATGCAAATTGTGAGGCCAGATCTAGGTGAAAATGTAAATCTCATCAAACCCCTTCCTGCAAATATGGAAAAACCATGAGAAGAGAGAGAGCCAAGCGAGCGAGAGAGAGAGAGAGAGAGAGAGTTACCCATGCTTTCCACGATAGGTAGGACTGTAGTTATATATGAGGTTGTCAAGTACTTTCTGGGAAACTGGTTTATTCATGGACATCCTAGCCTGCCTGAGAAATTTTGATTATGAAGTACATGGAAACAATGTCAGCATATGTGCACCGCAATAAAGGACAATGCAATATCCAGATAAAGCATAGATGCAAATACGGAAGAACCCAGAATTTTGTTCCAAGACTTGAGACTGTAGATCAGTGATTTCAAAACATTTTTTCATAAAAAAAGGAACATGTAGAGGGCTAAATGAAACTGGAAGGGGAAGAATTTAATTTATTTTTTTAAGAAAAACATGAATTATACATTTTAATTCACTAACGACAATTTAACTGTTTGGGAGATTAAAAGAAATTAAAACTTTAATAATGAACATATTATAAAAATTAAAACATCAGAATTTGAGGGGAAAGGGGGCAATTGAGTAAAAAATGAAACAAAAATATATAATTATTTATAATATATATACTAAAGTATAAATTTTTGAGAGAGAGAGAGAGAGAGCCACAAAAAACTTCTTCTCTACTCGTAGGCTTCTTTATCTCCAAACCTCTACTTCTGCATTCAAGATGCAACTATTTCTGTGCCTTGTGGGATTACTTTGTTGTTCCTGATCCTAGTTACACCAGAAGACTTGTATACATAAGGGAATTATAGAGTTATCCTTTAATACAGTGCAATTTGAATGCCTTACGTATTTTTCTTTCTCCACATATTAATCTCCCAGATACAAACAGTCTTCTAGTTTTTAACAAGGAGCAAGGCTCAGCGGAAATGTATTTGTGTACCCAACAGTAGTAGAGAGCAGCAGGGGGTGTATATGTGTGCATGCCCTCATACTATCATTTTGCAAACAAGACTTAGTGTGAATTTATAGGCATGATGCAACTTCCACAAACAGAAAAATAGGAATAGAATTGTTCAAAGATAACGGAGGGAGGTTAGGAAAATCTGGAAAGTACAGTTAGGTTGTCTTTTAGATAAAGTATCAACCTTACATAAATTAAATTGGCCCAATGGTCAAAAAAATGCCAGGCCTTTATTAGTTGTTATCATTTTCCTCAATATTTTAATTTTATGTATCCACAATCTTACAAAATATTTGTGATTTTGAACATTATTTTAATTCGATCAAAATAATCTGATTTTCTTTAATGTAGCTGCCCCGTCAAAAGTGAAATTTTAAATTGAAATGAAATCAAGAGAGAAAGTTAACTTTTTAACATTTTAACTTTTTTAATTTAATTACTATAAAATAATTTGCTTTGCAGGTCGAATTTGATGCTAAAGATAAGTTAGAATTATAAAACTTAGTCAAAATTTAAAGTCAAGGAAACAAAGTAATCTACGTGGCAGCCACATCACAGGAATGAGACAATTTTGGCCGAATCTACAAACGGGTCAAAATCATAACTATTTTGTAAGATTGTGGATAAATTGAAACAATTAAAATAATTGGCTAAGATGACAAAAACTTAAAAACAATTGGAAATTTTTCTTCTTTTCATTACCTCACTACAAAATTGGCAATAAGTTGAGTGACTTGAACTGCATCTTCGGAGTGTGGAATCCTTGATGAGCCCCATTCGAAAGCATTTTTCTGGAAGGGGGAATGGGATGTCAAGAATTTGCATTTCTAACAAAAACAAAATGAATTTCGACTTTAAAACGTCCAAGTTTTATTTATTGATTGGTTAAAAACCATTAGAAAAATCCAAAATCAGGAAATTAGTGACAAAAACCAATCAATAAAATACAGCCTTTTACATAATAGAAATGAACATAGAAAACGAAAATTCGTTACTGAAAGTTACTGATTATAGTCAATGTTGGGAGCATTATTATTGTACATATTGTACATAGATTGATAGAAAGGCCCCAATACTCTATCCCAAGCAGGTCTAAATTATATTGGAATATTGATTTTGAAAATCATGCGGAAAACTGGAAAAGAATATTTATGAGAGAAATCATATCTCATGTGAAAAATTGAATTTTGATTCGTGTCAAAACATAGTACCTCTGGGTGCCACTGAACAGCAGCCACCGGGTATCTGCGTGCCTGCATCGTTGAAACATAGACCTGATACAAATCGATCAATAGAATGTATCCAGTGTCATGATATTTAGGGCGAAAAATATCAAAGAGTGCAAATATTGACTTAAGATGAATACACCAAAAGGAGGCTTCTTAGATACCTTATCGTTTTCATCTGCACAAGTTGTTAAGATCTTGAAGAAGCTAGAAAGTTTCTGGTTCTTTTGGAATCTTTTAGGTGATATGCCGAACTGTGTCAAAGATGAGATGAAACGGTTATAAACGAAAGATAAACTAGTAATATACATTGCGCCGTTAGATCAGGTTGGACGGACTGAACATCACATGCTGCATGACCCTAAAATAATTTAAATTTAGCAGAAGCATGTACCAAATTTATTTCTTTTGACTTCTAGATAGCATTTATTTCTTTTTGTATGGATAAGTTGGGGCATGCAATAACAATTTCATGCCATAGTGCTTTACTTTTACGTATAACAATGTAATTGGTCAATCATCCAGGAAGATAAGAAAGAACACTTACCATATGATTTTGCATCACAAGGCATTCTGTACGCATCTTCTTTAGCAAAACTGGAGGAAACCTATGAAGTATAAACATATCCTTGGTTAATGCTTCTAATGTGAGGCAGAAAATAATATAGACCAGAACAAAGTGATCTACACAGGGATCAGAGAACAATATAAGGGTTCATCCTTGGGACGGGAAGTTTATGGTCATTTCATGACCTTACACATCGGAAACATGGTTTTGCCTGAAGATTGATCAATAAATTTTGGCATATAACTCTGTTTTGTGGATTGACCTGGTTGCTGAAATAGAATGCAGTCACCAGTGAGATTATCTTTTTACTCAAACACTAAGATTTCAACTAAACAGAGTACCAATTAGACCATCGTAGTCCGTGAAGTCAGGAGTTCTAATTTATCAGTGCTTTAAAAATGCAAAAGCCACAGGATTTTAGTGGGAAATAACCAATATTAGGAATGAATGTCGACCTTAGGGCTCAATATCGTGTTATAATTTTTTTACTGAGTTCACGGAGACAATTGTATTGAGCAAAGACCAATATTGAGAAATTGGCATGTCAAGAACTAAATGAGCATTTATTCTTCATGGAAGTCTGGCTTGCCAAAATCATAGCGCACAAAAATAATCCAACATGGTAGTTGAAATTATTTCTCGGCAACAATGTATCAGTTATACCTTTGAAACATAGTCCCATTAATATCTATGGTTTTCCTGAACTGCAATGTAGAAGCTTGATCCGATGCACTAAACTTCTCCAGGATGTTGCTGTCCTGTAACCAAAATGAAAATGGAAACCTTTCATATATCACCAATGGAAGTTAATTTAGTGGAGCTACAGTTGAAAAGCAAGAGAATGTAAAGTAGAAAATTCATAACAAACTAGGAGGAAGAAAAGTTGTATACAAGGGCATGTGGCCAAGCAGATTACCTCACTAACTATCATGGATAGAATTTCAAAACCTAAGCAGATGGCAAACAAAGGGAAATGATCTCCAGCGTCGTTCTTTCTCAAAACATCCTGCACCAAACACATAGTAAGAGTCGTATTCAAAATCGAGAGATGCCAATCTGCCATTCATCTCTTGTACTTTATTTTGCCCTTATTAAGACCATAACCAAGTTGAACTTTACAAGATAAATGACTATTTAGGTGTAAATGGTGATATCACCCAGTAAAGCATCATCAATAAGTTTAAACACAGCATGCATAGATTAGAGCCAAAAACATGCCAAAACATATGTTTTAAGTCAAATCTTTCATATATGAAACAAGTTGCTCTGTCATAATCATAAATGATTCAACAAATACAATGGAAACCAACAATTCAATTAAATATAGCTTAGAAACAATCTTCTGCAATTTTTTGGTTGCTAAAGAATCAAAGAGTATAAATGTGTAATTAGGAAGGAGAGAACATGATGGTTTCAATTCTAGAGAAAGAATCCAAAGGTAGTCGAGTACCTTAAATATCGATTTAGCCACCTCAAAGTAGAGACCTGTTTTCTCACTCCCTCCTGTGAAGATGACTCCATTGACCAATTTGAGTTTCTACAATATATATTACAGAGTCAGCATTATTGTTGGGACATGAATCCATGATTGCTTTAACAGATAATCAAACTCAACCAGCAGCAGGTGATGCCGTAATCCTATTTAGACTTGAGCAACACTTCAGACGAGCTTCACATCCAAGTTATGCCAATAAGATCACATCTCTCTCTCTCTCTCTCTCTCTCTCTCTCTCGCACACACACAGTAGTATAAATTATTTAAACTTTTATTTAGCCCTGAAAAGACACAAAAATGCTCAATCCCCTATTATCTGAGTAACCTCGATCGTACGGTGTACGTTATCAAGAAGCAAAAATTCACAAATCTAAAACACAGCAAGATTCTTCAATTATGAACCGTATTCTCTTCTATTCAAACACCCTCAATACATTATATCGACGATTGTCACTTTATTCATCTAGAATATATTGGTAGTATGAAAATATGAATATTTAAAACAAAGGATCTCTTATGCTATAGTATAGTTCACTCAAGCCGAGACACAGGTTAACAGTCACATTAATCAACCCAACAAACCAAATAGTGTCCACAATATGATGGCTAGAACAGCAAATAGGAAAATAAAAATCAAGCGTTCATTACTTTGTATAAAACCTTCGACGGTTCATTGTAGATAAGAGGAACCACTCTCGCTCCCGCAGATTCAACGAACTTCACATACGAGGCAGCGATATACGAGGCATTAGTGGCGTTGTTGAGGCGGCCGGAGGCGCCATCCCCTGGGTGGCTGAGAATCCCGATCACGGGTCGGAAGTTAAGGTTGGGGTCCGCGGCGGGGCACCGTGGAACAGCAGTGAAAGCATTGGCTTGACTGGGCAGGACGAGCGGCGCGTAAGTGAACTGAGCATCGGCGGAGCCACCGAGCTGATTGGAAAGAGCTATGAGGAGTGCGATACAGAGAAAAATCAGCATGTTGGAGAAGGAGGTAGGAGTTTTCTTCCAATTGCGCCTGGTTTGTTCAGTATGAATTTTTCACTGCTACTGCTGACAACTGACAAGCTCCCGAACGGACGAACGGGTGCATAAATAACGTGTGCCTACACTAATCTCTTTTTTTTTCGAAAATTTATACTAATTTACATAAATGTTTAAAATTAATTTTTATTTTTAAAAATTATGATAATCAATCAAAAAAATTATTTTATTAAAAATTAATAACTTTTTTACCTCATTTCTATTTTTATAAAAATATATTAAATTTATATATAATAATAAAATATTATCTCTATATATTAATTATGTTTTATTTTAATATTTAGTATTATTAAATATTTTTTTAATTAAGTTTAATCAAAATATATTTTATATAGTTATTTATTTTATTTTAAAAATTAAATTTGATCATATTATAAATGGTTTATCGCACCACAAACAACCACTCGCGGGTCGACCTTTTAGAGATATTTCTTCCTTTCCTTACCAAAAGAAAAGGCAAGAATTAAGGGAATTTCAGGAAAAATATGTGAAGGTGACGTCAGCTATAGATATTTGCCACAATACGTCTCTCTCTCTCATTGGCGTGTCGTTCTGGCCTTTATGGGACCCACATCAATACCTTCTAAAATATATATCTTATAAAAATAAATTTAGCATGCTAGTCATCTAATTATAATCAAGAAAAGCAACTGGTTGGCAAACAAATCAAAGTTATTTTTTCACTCTGGATTTGACACATATTAATATTGTTTTGTATTAAATTTTATTTTTTTATTGAATAAATTATATTCTCTCGAAAAAAATTATATTTAATGTTTTTTCTCTCTTTCCTTTTTCTTTTATATGTTCCGTTGTCACTAATCATTTTTAAAACTTTAATATCACTATTTTTTAGTTGAATATTTATTACGCATTTATTAATAATTTATGATTCTATTTAATAAAATTAGTTAATTTATTATAAAAATAATATTTTCTTTAGAAAGATAAGATATATTTTTTATACAATAGTATATTTTGTTACATGTGTTAACAAATAAATAATAAATTATTTTTAATATTGTTATTTATTAATTTACTCAAAATTATATAGTAACTATATTTTTTTATTTTATTAAATATCTTATAAACAGTATCGGAAGGAAACTATAACTTAAAATATTACAAAGAATAAGTAGATGTTACATAATTAGATTATGCTTGTGGCAATTAAAAAAGTACCTCCCAATATTTCTTCTATATTTGTACTTTTCATTGACCTTTGAAAACATCAAAATACACAAGTACAATTGAGTGAAGTAATTAATTAATAATAACAAAAATAAATTGTTGACAAAATTAAACAATTCAAGTTTAAATTACAGATTTAAAATTCATGCTTAAATTTCAATTTTTGAAAAACGTTGTGATTTACATTTTTAATTAAAAAATTCAGTTTAAATTGCAAATATACCATTTTGTCTTTTATTCTTTTAGTGCGGAAATTGTGTGGCTATAATATGGACTTTGACCATCAGAAAATTGCAAAAACTTATGTGCATCGAGTGCACCGTATTTGATATAAAGTATTACTTGTTTAATTAAATAATGTTATTTATTCATTTGAAAAGTATTATTATTGATTTGTTACCTTGAAAAAAATAATAATATTCTTCAAGTAAACAGGTAATATATTTTAGTTAAACAAGTTATACTGTGAATGGGTGCATGGTGTACTCGATGCAAAATAGACTCACACACAAAAAATATATATGTAATTCAAATTATGATTCTGATTGAAATTTGTGATTTTTTTAAAAAAAATAAATTAAAAAATACATATTTAAATTACAGTTGTTGGGGAGATTATTATCTTTTTTTGCAATTGGGCTAAAATTAGGTATTTTACCTATGCAGTTTCAAATTACTTTTGCATTTTTCCTTTTTTGTTATATTTTCAGTTTGTTTTTTGGCCTTTCAATTGATGCACTTTTTTTTTTTTTACTTAATTTTCTATCTTCTTAGCCCTTGTATTTTTATTATTTTATTATTTTATCCCCCATCAATTTTCTCCTTTATGTTGTTAAGGAAATGGACAAAAGTAAACAATATAGAAATGCAAAAAAAGTAGAAACAAAATGTAGGGACAAAAATAAATAAAAACTTTAATATATAGGCAACAAAGTAGAAATATAGTGCAAGGACTTAGAAGCCAGCATATTAAAAGTGCATGGGCAAAATAGGAATCTTCCTTGTCTTGATCATATTCCATTCTTATTTGTTTGTATTAATGTGACAGAATTGGCTAGTTAAGCACAAGAGCAAGGAATTGTATAAAGTTGTATTACTCCTCTAGTTTGCATTGCCAGAACCTTCCAAAAATGACCAAAGACTTGTAAATCACACACATCTTTTGGATTTAATATTTGAATTAAAGAATAATATTGTAGGATTACGTGTAACCCATAAAAAAAGGTGTGCATCCGAATACTTGTAAATATTCTTCCAGACATAGTAAACCATAACTTAATTATTATTTATTAATTTCTTATATTTAACTTTATATCTCACTTTATTATCCAATTCCGTCTAAAACTTCTTATTTTATCAATAAAAAAAAAAAATGAACCACCTTTTATTTATTGGGATCCAACTCATTGGAGAGTCACCTTTACTGACAAATATGGTTTTCTCTATCTTACACCAGTTATATTGTATTTAGTGTATTTTGCACTATAAATAAATAAATAAATGTATATATATATATATCCGTGTAAACTACTTTTTAATTATGGTATTTATTTTTTATGGAAATTTATATAAAGATATATATATATATTATGGTATTATTTTTTTATGCAAATCTATATCAATATATATATATATATTATGGCATTTATTTTTCTATGCAAGTATATATCAATATATATCTCTATATATATTTGATTGATGAAGCTACGACATTTATTAATTTTTAAGTTATTATCTATCAAACTATGTTTATTTGATATCTTTTATATTATTATTTATTTTTCACTAAAATTTTCAAGAGCATATAATTTTTTTGTTTCAACTCCAATATTTTAAAAATATATATTTAATTAATTTTATTTTCAAGATCTTTAATTTGACATCTATATTCCACATATATATACATACAAACAAACATTAAATTTTAATTATTAAATTTAAAATATAAATCCTTATGTTAATAGTGATATATATAAAGAGAAGTATCGTTTTAAATAAAAAAATTCAATTTTTTGCTGCCTAAATTACTTTTAACTATGATATCTATTTTTATATAAATATATATCAATATCTATCTATATATAAGATATAATAAAATAATTTGATTGATAGAGTCATGATTTAATGGTTACTAAAAATCACAAAAAAAGTAATTATATTATTATTTATTTTTAGTGTAGTCATTTTATATGAGATTATATCAAAACAAACTTTTAAATATTCTGTAGTTCAATTTTTATCTTATAATTTCGCAAAGTTTGGGATATAGATAACTAATATATCTATATATATAAGTTAGATTAAAATCTGTTTGGTTTAAAATAAAATAATTAATATTTTCATAATAGAGTAAGATAAATATGTGTAATTTTATTTTTATCAAATTTAATGTTAAAAAAAGGAAAAAAATTAATATTTTACTTTTGAAACTTTAAACGACTACAAAAATTAAGAATTTTTTAATTGAAATTTTGTCAAAAAAGAAGAAAATATTTTATATTACACGTCTATTGGTATATATTTAATATCTATGTCTCTATATATATAAAAAGAGAAGTACAAGCTATTATGTTATTTTATAAATATTATTTTTATGTTATTGTTTTTATAAGTCAAACCACGTCTATCATTCAGCGTGTTACTAGTTAATATGTTAAAGAAAAATATATATTTAACATATGTCCTAAAAAATTTAGTACTTCATAATTTTTTTAAATATAATTTTCTCAACTTAAAGCATAAAGAAATATTTGGATTAGGTGAAGTTAAGACTCCTAGTCCTATTTATTTAATACTTTTAATTTTAAATTTATAAACTTAAAATTCTCTAAATTAATAAAATTATAATAAGTTAAACAAATAACTAATAAAAATAAATAATCGTGCAACGCACGGGGGAGAAATTACTAGTTTTACAAGAATGAGTCATGTGTACGTGCAACACGATTTATGTATTACTTGTTTAACTATAAAGTATCATAATTTTTTTAAGATAACTAATCAGAAGTATTACATTTTAAGTATTTATATAACTAAATAAGTAATACTTGAAATCATATTACAAGTGCACCCAAAGCACATAATTGTTTGAAGTTTTACAAACAACATTCATAATGGTAATGTATGATCCAAAATATGCTACGTACAATACACTTAACGTAAGATATATAAAACTCTGAAAGATAATGTTGATTCATCAACTTTCTAAGATAATATATATAAATCCACACACACGAGTGCAATTATTTCTAAGTAGCAGTATGGTCTTGTGCTAAAAAAAAGCAAATTATTTGTAATTTTGAAGGTTAAGGGTTCTTGCACATGCATCCAGATTTTATAATTAAGAAACATTCTTCTCGATATTTCGAAATGGTAAAATACTACAGTGCAAAAATTTATGACGAATAAACTTAGATCTATAATATTAATTATTAACTAAATAAATATTATTATTAATTTATTACTTTAAAAAAAAGTAATATTTTTTTAAATAAATAAGCAATATTTTTTTAAATAAATAAACAATATTTTTTAGTTAAACAATTATTACTTTGGATCAGATGCGTGGATATGATGTAAGGGTGATCAAGATGCGAGATTTGGGTGGTTTTTAACATCATAAGTTTAACCAAATTGTCAAGTATAGTTCGGTTAACAAATAAATTTAAAATCATGATTTTCAAACTATTATCAAATATGCAATTTTTTTTTCGATTTTTGTGGTTTTGGCATTTTTAAAATTGATTTATTTTGTTATATAATATGTAAATATTTTTAACATTAGCAATAAATATTATAATTCATTATTATTAATGTTTTTCTTCTACTAAAATAAAAAATGCATATTTTTATTATAGATTCAATTAAAAAAATATGAAGTATTTATATATAAAAAAATCATAAACATTTGTACGCTATAAATTACTATCAAAATAATTCCAACCATAAATATTAATAAAATTTTAACTATAGATATTACTCGGTAGTAATAAGTGTGTGTACATATATTTATATAATTACAGGTGATGAGGTGATGTAGTTTGAATATGAAATTATTATTAAATCATTAAAATTATGAGATTTAAGTAAAATATTTAAACCATGATTAATATAATAATTTAATAAAAATGATTTGGTATGGCGTGATGCCGTCGATTTTGACTTTTTTTTAATTTTATTAATCACCCGATTTTGACTCTGTTATTAATTTAATAATGTAAGTATTTTATATTTCACCTCACAACAAAACTATGTCAACATTCTTCATAGAGCTGCGACTATTATTAACATTTTCAAATCATCAAATATAATTAGATATCCAGAATCAATTCAAGTCATCAGTGAAGGTTTATTTATTTATTTATTTATATTTTTGCAGTGCAAATATTTTACATTAAATCCATAGATTAGCCCAAAAAAAAAAAAATCACTACAAATTTTTTGACATGTCAATATTTTTTAAAATAACATTTTGCTCCGAACATTTAAATTATTTCCTTAAATTTCTAAAATGTTTTTTTTTTAATTAACAAAACTCAGAAATTAATTCTTACCAAATCCCCTTCAATAATTATTTATTTTTTAAAATATTTTTTTTTATCACTACACTTATTCTTAGTACCAAACACCATTCAATAATTATTTATTTAAAAATATATATATTAACAACACTTAATTGGTAGTACCAATCACCATTGAATTTAATTTTTTGGATCACATGGTCCAGTGGTGTCGCAGTCTCCCAATATTCATTTCATTATTATTTCCTAAAAGCCCATAGCTGTTGGCCCACATATACATAGACGTCACGTGCCATCACGTGTAGATAGCAGATAACCCCTCCGACGTCGCAGTGGCGCCGCCTGCTGCCGGTTGTTATGGCGTGCACCAAGCGGGGCCCTGCTCCCACTTACTTCTCTTCATTTTGGAATAAGAAAGTCATGTGAAAAGAAAATTGACGATCAATTAATTATTTAATTAACTGCAACTTAACTCATATTCGTTGCATGATTATTACATATATATAATTTTTTTTATAAAATAAATTATGAGTTATTAGAATTAAAATTGAGATGACGAGACAGGCAATGTGAGAAGAAAAAAAATTAAAATTGAATTGATTTTTAAAATATATATAGGTTTTTAATATATTTTAATATTTTAGTTTTTTTTTTTAAATTGTATGTCACTCCATTAACACTAACATCAAAATTTGAATTTCTAGTAATTTAGAAGATGTTCAATAAGAAAATCACAGATGTAACAAAAAAATAGAGAAATAGTTAAAAAAAGTAAACAAAGGATGTTAAATATTAGAAAATTGTAAAATAAAAATGTGCTAAATAATTATGAAATTATAAAAAATGATATCTAGATATAATTTTACGAGGAAAAAAATGAATATAAATTTAATTTTTGCAAATGAAATTCAACATATTTAAAATTAAACCTTGAGGAACCTAAATATGAAACAGAAATATAAGTAGATATTGAAACATGAGCGAGAGAGAGAGAGAGAGATAATACTCGCCACGTGAGAATAGTCAATAGTCCTTCTACATCGTATCCCACTTCTCTGCAGCTAACTCATTCAAATAATTCAATCCCACATTTTCCGACCCCAAATCCGCGCAGTTTCTTCGTTGGTTTACTGTTTTTTCATTCATTCTTCATCATTAATACACCCAATTTGTGAATTTACCAGCAGTAGAAGCCATTTCTCATAAGTTTTTTGTTAATCGGAAGAATCCTGCAAAAAAATCAACAATGGAGATCATTAAACGGATCAGCAAACCATTCTAGTAGAGGGTATACCACGAACCACGAAGGCCAGTGAAGCCAGAAGGATGACAGGTGGCGCGCGGACGTCGACGTGGAGGGAGAGGGAGAGGGAGAGGGAAAACAACAAGTGTCGGGAGCGGCGGCGGAGGGCCATCGCCGCAAAGATATTCGCCGGCCTCCGTCTCTATGGGAAATACACGCTCCCCAAGCACTGCGACAACAATGAGGTCCTCAAGGCTCTCTGCGACGAGGCTGGCTGGACCGTTGAGCCCGACGGCACCACCTATCGCAAGGTGCTTTTCCTTCTCCACCACAAAAATAAAAAAGATAAAAATAAAAGAATAATGTAATTGAGTACTGGAATGTTTTCTTGCTTTTTTCGCCTTTGTGTTTTTTCCTCTTGCTTTCCTCCCTTTGTTGAATCGCTGCCTTATTCTTAAAGTTCGATTAACAAAATAAAATTCAGAAATTACAATAAAGTTATTGTGGTATTCATAATATAGTTACTGTTATTTGATCACGTTTGTCCCCTTATTTAAGTTAATCTTCTGATTGATCTTTTATTTACTGTCTGTAAATCTTGTTTTACATTATATATACTGATGCAGTTATTGTAAAGGAGTAATGTATGCAACTTATATTGACAAATTCAATAAAAATTAGAAATTAGAGATCATTGTATTGGGAAGACTATGTAGAGTAAATCTCCTTTGCGATCTCCATCTGAGACTGTAAAATCCAGAGAGACAGAGAGGGTTCTAATGTTTTAAGTACGCAATTGATAAACAATTTTTGCTTGAATATGCTTTCGTTTTTGTTTTCTTGTTGGGGCCAATGATCAACATTTGCCATTTTCATAATTTATTGTTTTCCCATAGGAATCAAGGCCTGCAGCAAACATGGATATCATTGGGGCATCAGCATCAGCACCATCTAGTGCTTGTTCATCTTACCTACAAAGTCCCTCCACTTCCTACTATACAAGCCCTACTCATGGCAATCCTCTCATCCCATGGCTTGTAAACCCCCCATCGTCGAACAACATACACCACGGTGGGTCCAACAGCGCTCCAGTCTCTCCTCCTTCGAGCTCCCCCCTTGCTCAAACCCCACAATTCAATGCTGATACGGATGGTTCTTTCACTACACTCAAGTGGGCCCCGTTCCTCCCATTGTCCACACCACCGAGCCCCGGCCACCCCATGTGGGGCCCTGGAACTCGAGCCCCTCAAAGTGGGTCGACTTCTCCAACATTCAGCCTAGTTTCTTCAAATCCATTCAGCTTCAGAGCAGGAGATTTGACGCAGGGTGGATCTCTAGTGTGCACCCCGGGGCAAAGTGGGACGTGTTCTCCTGCTATCGCTGATATTCCTACATGTCGAGTGATTCCGAATGAGTGTGCATTTGGGAGCAAGAATGCAAGCGTTGTGAAGCCTTGGGAAGGGGAGACCATACATGAGGAGTGTGGTTCAGATGACCTCGAACTTACTCTTGGAAGCTCAAAATCCAGGTAATAGTGCCTTAACCAACTCATTGAAAAGATCTAAATAAGAGAATGATAAACTCGATTTGTTGGAATTGCAGATGAATTAGGGGAGGATTTGTCGGCGATGCTAATTTTGACGCCATGATATTTCTCGGTTAGGGCTAAGGGTGGAAATGAGGCAAACGCGAAATAGGGATGTGTTAGGCTATGTCTTCTACTGACATCTCTGGATAATCTTTCATTTCAATATCATCATAGTTTACTATGAAAGGTGATTCAAAACAGAGCTGGTTTCATAAAGTACCAATGATACCTGATTTAGCTCCTCTACTTGAATCGATCTATACATAGTTGCATTCAAATTTTGGTCAACTATTACTCTATTTCCTATTTTTTGTGGACTATGACCATAATGTACGAGTATCACGCACCAATGAAAAACAAGATTGAAATAGGGTGGAGAAAGAAAACATTTATTATGTATTTACGATGATTGATCACAGATGAAATATGATGGTGGGAGAACCCAAATCCAATTTTGTCTATACTACATCAGGTGCATTATATCTGGTAGCATTTTCACCACAAATTTGCTTCTTTCACATGTGACATTTTCATCATAAATTTTACACACCCACAAATTTACAGCATAAATGATTATAATAAATTTGATGTAGGGCTTTTGCTGCTTAAGAATTGCACTTTGTTCTTCTTTTATCTAAGCAGAGTCTGATGAATAAAAACACTTTAACTGAATACAAGCCAAAAACAAAGAATCTGTTCAATTTAAAGGATGTTTTCTCTTGTTTCTACTTTAAAATAGTAATTACAATAAGAGATTGTGGTAAATTACTCATGAAAAAAAATACTAAATTTTTTAGAATTATAAGTGCTTTTGGCAAAATTTAAAAATTTGGTGTTTTTTATATTTAATCGGTTTTTAGCTTAAATTTGAGAAAGAAAAAAATAATGCAGTTATCAAAATACCAAGAAATTAGAAAAGACAACTTTTGTACCTTACAAACACTCGACATAACTTCATGAAATTTTGCATCGTATCTCAATTATCAACTTAAGCCACTAAACCATTCCCAATAATCATATACCTAACATGAAACAACTTGAAACCGATTTATCAAAATAGAACCAATGCCAGCAATGTAATTCTTCTCCCATATATTATTGGGGAATTTTTGAAACATAAATGTTTTGATCAAATGGGAATAAACAAATGAATATTTACATGGAAAGATATAGCAAGGATATACACAATTGAACTGAATTCAGGAATTCATTGAAGGGATACCTTGGAGTGTGTAAAGGAGAACATTTATCCAATCGATCAACTTAATTGTTTCTGGTACAAATCCGCTAGCGTCTGGTACAGTGAAGAAGCTGCAGGAGGCTGTGGCATTGACCCAAGAAGAATATCTGCTGCTGATATGGATGGAATGCCATAAAACCTAGAATTCTCTTGTGCCCGCGTCTTTACTATGTTTCCTTCAAGGGAGCAACCAACAAATGCGCCTGCAGATAGCAATTTCGGGGGTTGATAATGGTATCACATTCAAGTAAAGATGGTTCCACATTGCAAATAATAAAACAATATGCTTGCTTAAGATCAACTGTTAATCTCCTTAACAAAGGAAATACTCACAACAGAATCTGGAAAATAATAAATTTTAATAAATTAAGTGATTGTCTGCAACACTCTTTTCACAGCTGCTGATTTTGGCTACTTTTAAGTATTTTTGGAGTGTTAGGTGGTGATGGTTCTAGTTTAAGCTAAGCAGCTAGAATCTAAAATCGAGAATGGATAAATTGCATCACATCCCCCTTGGGTTTCTTAATTATACATGAGGTTCCCGTGTAGTTTTAGACTAGTACGAAATTCTGGTTTCGATAATAGCACACACTAGTTTTTCAAGCCAAAGGATAATTGCTTTTCTTGTTTTCCGAGGGGAAATTGCTGATTTTGACAGAGGTTATTCGAGGCTTTAACAGAAAAACAGGGGGAAAAAATAACATTAACTTTTCTGCTCGGAAAAAGAGAGCAAGTGCTGAATTATAGAAACCAGTGGGGACCCCGCATGGAATTATGACACCACAAGGGGGAGTGGTGCAAGTTACCAATCTAAAAGTTGGTGGGATGTTTGTCTCTAGGTGATTATGACAATTCTGTTTTTTTTTTTTTTTACACGTCCAACCTCAAATGGCGGTTTTCATCAAATATTCCTACTTCAGATTTTAAAAAAAGAGAAAAAAAAAAATCCTTATTCCAAACACCACCCACTTTTACTATCAAGTGATTTTTCTCACAATCACTAATTTTAATCACTTCTTCAAAATTAAAAGCAATTGCAAGCACTCCCTAAATTAAATTATGTGGGAGCTACTACAATCAACTAAGAGGAAATTGCAAAGCCGATCATGCTTTTGTGGTTACCATACTTGCTATTAATCCGTTTGCATCTAAAATGGAAAACAAAAGCATTGTCAACAAAGATCATTATTTAAATTTCTCAAGCAGAAGGGCAAGAATGTTTATTATTAGAATATAAAAGTTGGAATATGGAAAACAAGTAACGTCATTGCTTATTGCCTAATTTGGTAAGAATTTCACAAAAGATCAATTGTCTGATTAGCTTTTAAATCATCAAGGACCTTGTTAGATGTCACAATGCAGCTAAAGTACTTTTACCTTACACACACAAAATAAATAAATAAAATAATATCAAGAAAAATATCTAAGTACCTTTACTGCAACTGTATGTATAGCAAGCAGCAAGACCACCACCACCCGCTCGTATATCAGCTTGAGCAGACCTTCCAATTATACCAACAGCAGCACTTAAGCCAGCACCAACTGACAAATGGGCATCCCCACTGAAGGTCTTGATAGCAGAATTTGTTCTCAACACGATAATAAAATCAGTCATTTCCCCACCAGCCTGTAAGACCAAGAGAACTGTGAGGATAACCTACTTCAATGTTTACTTAAGGTGAGGTTTTGGTGGTGAGTGGGAGAGGCAAGGTTATTCTAGGCAAGTATCGCTCATAGAGAATGACCTTCTGCCATGAAATTCTACCGAAGTCAACAGAAGGCAATTGAGATACAATGAAGCCAAGTAACTGTAATAATATCTCTTTAAGTCAAATAAGCACAAAAATAAAATAGGAATTCATTCGCTCACCTGTGCTCCCCATCCAATGCCAAAGGATGCAATGGCAGATGGTGGAGACCACGATCCATCTTCTCTGCGAGCCACCACTAACCCTGTCCCGACATGGTATGTCACCATTAATCCAACTTTTGCAACAGTTAAGATAGCAAGACCCTTAGCTTGCTTCAGAATTGCACTTGGTATGGACTTCTCATATGTCAAGCTTCCAACCTGCAATACTCACACAGTAAATTCTCAACAACATGATAACCCCACTCCAACCTAGTATAATGAGCAGTAAAGTCTCCAATTACATAAGAATTCGGGTCATAACATCATGTACAGGATTCCCACACTATCCTTCAGACCTCATAATGATGCGTACAAGAAAGCCTTCTCAGGTTGATAAGTGGAAATCTACATGTATAATTTATTCTTTCTACTTAGCATCGCAGCTTTTGACTGCATAACAACAACAAACTAAGCCTTCCCAGTATGTGTGGTCGCTATATGTATCATAATCTCCGGTAGTCAGTCCATTTCCATCAGCTGGCCGGTGGTCTCCCTATTGTGTTTCATGGAGACACATGTTCACATTAATACTTAAATATAACAAGTCTTTACTTGGAATTTCATTCCAGGTCTCTTTACGTCTTCCCCTACCCTGTTGATTAAGTAAAAGATTCTCTACTTTCTATCTGTCAACCTGGTGCATCAAAAGGTCTCCTATGCATATATCCTGACCATCTTAAGTGTGTTTCTCTAATTTTCTCATTCTGCTTAGCAGTTTCTGACCACACAATGGAAAAAACTAGGCGGCCAACAAATCAAAGTTGCATGTCTAGCAATATGTAAGAGCAGATAGCATACCTTAGAATAACCTTGAATGGTGTTTGTTGCCTTGTATATCTCATATTCCATAGACTGGCTCCACGGAAAATTAAGCCAAGATCTCAACGTGCTCAGATCCGTCAAATCATGAATAGGTATCTGCGCTGCACGACTAACTTGGCTCATCAAACACGTCTGAACAGAATCAAGCCGTGCACAACATGCATCACAGACTCGTTGTGGGTCCCCTGTACGGAACTTCAAAGGCAACAAACTCCGGCCTTTGGAGCAACTATTGCAGAAAATCCCTCCACAGAATCTGCAGTGGTGCCTTGAACACATTATTGGATGAAAACGCACATTGCACAGCATGCAAGCAGAAGCTGCACTATCAGGCAACCATTTTGGTGGCTCTGCTTCAAGGATATCCTTAAATTTTCCAAAATTAGCATCTGTAAGAGTTTGGGCCATCTCCTTCCAAGCTTGTTCTAGAAGGTGGGTTGACATCCAAGATACACCATATCCAAGAATATCACCAGAAGAAACAGCAGTGATTTTTCCTCTAGCTGCTAGCAACATGTCAAGAACCACATCCCACATAGTCATCTCCTTATCTTCACCAATACACTCATTCCAACCAAGATCGCCATCGGGTAAGCAGCCTCCATTTAAATACAGACCAATGTTCCATTCTACTTGTCCAGTTTCTGACAATGGTGGAACTGACACAGGTATCCATTGGCCTGTTTCTTCAAGAAGTGGTGTGTCGTAATAAAAATATTTCCCTATGTTTTTACTTTCAGCACCTAAATATGTTTTTCCCTCATCATACACTTGAGTTGGGTCCACTGTATCCTCTATATTGCCTGAACAATCCATAGTCTTGCACAAATCATTTTCTACTGATCCCAAATTACAGTCTCCCACATGGCTTTGGAAACCATCATAAGCCTAAATATGAAAAAGGCTTCAACATTACATTGTAATATAGAAAGTAACCATTCTGCATAACAGAAATCATAAAACCACTTGCATTCCTAGACTCTTCATGCTTGAAATTATTTCACACATACGGATTATAAAATTTCAACAGCACAAGAAGTATACTAAATGCAAAAAAACAATGCAGCATCGTAGAGATACAAATAATTTTAGAAAAGTTAACAAAGTTTCAAAAGTCCAAGAGGAATAATGCGTTCTGCTATTTTCTCAGTTACAGGTATACTTTTGCCTCATATGAAATTCAGTTACCGCCGCTACCACCGTTCCCCATCCCCCCCCCCCCCCAACACACACACGCGCACACACGAATATGGAAAGACAATATTCCATTGATCATTTCATCTTAAATAGCAAAATTATAAAGCAACCATATATGCTAAGAAGAAAAATTCGGTTCCTTCGTAACTTTACCCTTGGCGAGCAAATCCGGGGCTCGTAGTCCTCGACTTGAACCATAGGGTATTGCAATTTTCCGTCCACGGGGATTGGGGATTTCAGAATATGATGAATACCTAGAGAGGGAAGAAAAATAATTCGTGAAGGAAAGTGGCAATCGATTGGTAATTCCAATTGGGGAACTTGCACCGAAAAGTCGCCTTTCTCCTTAATCTTTCTCTTAATATTGATAATTTTGAATAAATATTTTGAAATAATCCATCAAAATAGCATTTATCAAGAACCACTTTTCTGTAGGCTTCAACATGATCTTCGGTAGGGATTATGGTTTTTCTTCTGACCAGGATTGCTTGCCAAGCATTTGGGATTTTTAGTTAAACGTTTTCGTAATCAGACGAGCAATGGTCCATGTATCAGCAAATTGCTGTAGTTTATACGCTTCACTTAATCTATACTCCATGTATAAAAAAGAACAATACTAGAGATTTTTTTTCTACTTTTAACATGTCGTTCATAATTAATTAATATATCTCATTTATATATATTTTTTTAATTTTAACTATTCTTTTTTAAATAAAATAAGAATAGTCCAAGAATATATATCTCAATTGTATTTCTATCTTTCTTATATTTTATATTATTTTAACTAAAATTAAAAAATTCAAATAAATTTTTTGCTTCATAATATTTAAAAAATATAATAATAAATTATAATTAATAATATAAATATTAAATAATACATTTTGTTTTATATCATGTAAAATTTTCTTAATTTTATTTAATAAATAAATAATTTTATAAAAGTAATAATATATATTTTAAAAATAAAATTTATAATATAAATGATATATTTTTCAATATGATTTTATTTTGTTTAAAAATATATTGCTTATTTTATATCAAAATATTTCAATAATCTAAAAATATTTTATATTTAAAAAGATTAGTTATATATATATAATATGGATTTAAATTAAAGATTTTGAAAAAATAATTAAATTAATATATTTTTAATGAAAAAATGAGTTGAGCGAAAAAGTTATAAGTGTTTGAAATTTGAATTGAAAAAGTGAAGAAAAAAACAATAAAAACACCTGACTGAAAGTTTTCAACCAAATCTACTTTCCTTCACATGCCAATAACAAGCGCGTGTGATATCACGCGCCGAACTCTTTTTTTTTTTTGTCAGAATTTAGTTTGGGCGGGAAATTGATAATGTTGTAGATATTTTCAACTATCATATTATTATATAAATATAAATAAAATAATAATAATAATAATGATAATAATAACAATATATTTTTATAATAATAGTAATATAATTATATCATATATTATCAATATATTAAAATATATTATATCTAATACATTACATAGCCACATATAGTGAGAATATAAAATAAAAACAATTTGTATCAACTTTTCAAATTTGTGGTTAGAAGGACTATTTTGGATTTGTTCCCAACTATGTGTATATATTTAAGATATATTTTATTATAGAGTGAGCCTTTTGTGAAACGGTATTTGTTTGAAAAATTTCAGCCAATTAGGTGTTTTAACTTTTTTTATCTTCACTTTTTTAATTTAAATTTCAAACACTTATAACTTTTTCGTCTTAATTCATTTTTTCATGAAAAATATATTAATTTAATTATTTTTTCAAAATCTTTAATTTGATAACCATATTGTATGTATAAAACTAATCTTGTTAAATATAAAATATTTTTAGATTATTGTAAAATATTTTGATATAAAATAAGTAATATATTTTAAAACGAAATAAAATTATATTGAAAAATATATCTTTTATATTATGACTTTAATTTTAAAATATATATTTATTTTTATAAAATTATTTATTTATTGGATAAAATTTACATGATATAAAACAAAATGTATAATTTAATACTTATATTATTAATTATAATTTATTATTATATTTTTTAAATATTACAAAGCGAAAAATCTATTTGAATTTTTTAATTTTGGTGAAAAAATATAAAATATAAGAAACGGTTGCACGTGTGACGATTTAATGTATTACTTGTTTAACTATAAAGTATCACTATTTTTTAAAGTAACTTATAAGCAGTAATTCACTTAAAAACCAATATTTGTTTAAATATATTTATGATTTAATTTGTTGATTTTTAATTCTTTTAAAATTTATTTTGTTAATTTAATATTTTAGGAGGGTCCTATTTTATCATATATTTAAAATTTCGAAGGTTTATTTGACATATTTTAAAAGTTCAGAGGCTCGTTTGACCAATTTTAAAAGTTAGAGGTCTTATTTGTACCAAAAATTAATTTAGGGTCCAATGTGAACTTATGGTACTAATTTGTACATTTTTCCTTTATAATATATATATATATATATAAATACATGTAGGGAATGGAAATCAAATGTATGCGGAAAAATAAAATTTAGAAATTATCATTTTACTTTTACCTATATAGATATTAGTATTGCTTAGAGAATAAAAATGAAGAATTTTTTTTCTTTTTTTAATTATCTATTCAGACCTGAGATTAAAACCTCGAAGAGTTTGTTAGTTTGAAATGTTTCGACAACCAATATAATATCATGCATAAAATCATAAATATGCAATAAAGATGAAGCATACTAGTAGTTGCAAGAATTTAGCCCGTCTAATAATGTAAACATTCTAGTTGTTCGTTGACCTCTCATGCTCCAAATTATTTCACCTTATGTCTTAATTTTTGGTGCAAATCTAAAACATGATCTAATTACATTCTACCTAGTTGGTGGGTGTCTCACTGTGCACTACAAGTAAAATCGATATTTTTTGATCGAGAGTAAAACTTCTGACATATTTTTTAAAAAACATTTTAGAAATAATCCTATAGATAATGTAGTTGAAAGTATCCCATCAACAACCAAATAAAAACATGGATGTCTTGCTAGGGTTTGGGGCTATGCCTTAATGAGTTCTTATACTTTTTTCATTATTTAGGATATGGACCGTACATTGTTCGTTCTTCTTATTAAACTATGAGGCTTGATATATAGTATATCTTCCTCTTTGTTAAGTTAATAAAATGAATGTTTTATTTTGAGATTAATTCTAAGTCAGAATCCATAATAAATAGCCCTCAGCCAATTGTGAAAAAACTAATAAAATAAAAAAACTATAAAATTAAATTTAAAAACAATTACATATAATTCCTCATGGAATAAAATAAAGCTACCAATAATATTCGGATTGTTACGTTTGACAAATTAGTAAACTGGCAAGAATAATGAATGGTCTTTGTAGCAATTGTACCTAATCAAAAGATCACATCAAGAATTAAATTATACACCAAATATTTAAATTAATATTAGAAAAATAATCCAATAGTAGGAATATTAATGAATTTGAAAATGATTGACAAGAGACAGGCTACATGCACACATACTCCACATTTTCTCACAACCTATACATGCTTCTATCACAATAAATAAATAAATAAATAAATAAATAAATAAATATTGCCCATATTCACAGATAAATCAGTTGCCCAATACCCACAGAAAATTATATTATTAAATTAATTGGATTTTTATTAAAATGAAACAAATGTATTTTGCTATGTAAGACCAAAACATCAAGACATCAAGGGCCCCACAGAGGCCTGATTGGCGATTGTCCCTTCCATTCAATTCACGTTTCTTATTTTTATTATTTTCAAATGTAATATTTAAATGTATAGGAGTGTAAATATAAGAATACATGAAAAAATTTGTAGAAGATAATCCTTAATCTAATACGATTCAACAGCATTAACGAACGTAAACGGGAGTCGAACGTTATATTGTTTAAAATATTATTGATTTTTAATATTGTATTTGTGTATGTTTAATTATTAATAAAGTTAAATTTGAATAAATTTTAATTGAGCTGAATATGAATTGGACTCGAAAAAAGTAAAATTTATTTTAACAAATTTTATTTAACAAGTTCGAATCGAGCCTTATTTTTTATCAAATAAAAAAATATGTTCAAATCGCTTATGAAATAAAGTCAAACAATCTTTTAACAAATCATCTCGAATATATGCACAACACACAATTTGAAATTATAATTAAAGGTAGTGTTAAAAAACAACATATGTGATAACACAAAACTTAAGTTAAATTCATATTTATTTTATATTTAAAATTAAAAAAAATGTACAAATTAGCCTCTCAATTAATATTTGATGTTCATATTGGACCTTAAATAATTTTTCGATATAAATATGATCTTTAACTTTTAAAATATGTCAAATAATCCCCTGAACTTGTAAAAATAGATCAAGAAAACGCCTGAGATTTTAAATATATGACAAATAGAATTCTCTTAAAAACTAAATTAACTAAATAAAATTTAAAAATATTAAATAAATCTAAAAATTAATAAATTAATCGTAAATATACTTAAACAAATCAATAAATTAATAAAGTAAAATTTATTAATAATTTAAATATAAAAATGTTTGGAATGTGATGATTCCTTATATTTTTTAAATATTTAAATAACTTAAAGTCTTTTAATATTTATTTATTTATTAAACAACTTAAATTTCATAATTTTATTTTTTAATATTTATTTTATTTATTTATTTAAATATTTTCTAAATTATTACCTATTTTATAAATTTATATTGTTATTTTAATTTATTGAAATGACCTAGATATTTGGTCCTAAGAAATTTATAAGCTTATTTAATTAATTTAAAAAATAAAAGTTTTTATTTATATTAAAAAATAATTTAAAATTATGAACTAATTCAAGAGTTAGTTTGTACATTTTTTCTAAAATAAAATGAAACAGATAACATGGACCAGAGTCGTGTTTCCATGAGAAAGCGCTATATTGCTTTAGCAACTTTATTCCAAACTTTGATTATTGTCGGGTCATGGCCATGGGTTATTCCTATCTTACTAGCCACAAAGGAATTTACCACCGACGTGGCGTCAACGCAAAAGGCATTCGCATGCACCCCCCCTCCCCAACACCAACCCCCTCATCCTCTCTCTCTCTATCCCTTCCGTTCACACGCACAATTACACACATATACACACACTGAAAAGATCAGAATGGTATCGTGGAGTATAGGGCTTCTAGTGTAAATCTCTCTCTTGGTCCTTGATTCTATAGTATACGATTGTAGCTTGACCGATTCTACTTTTTTTTCTTCCCTCTTATATCTTATTTGTATTTTCATTTTTGTTATCTTTTTTGTTTCTGGTTTTCAGCAGGTCAAACTCTTGTGGTAGGTCGTTCAATGAATTGTATTTAAGCCAGTCGGATGAGATTTTTTGTTGAATCTTGAGATTTTGGTTCATTTCTGCTATTAAGTTGAACAATCGAAGCAAATACTAAACATCGGTGGCACTTTGGTGAATAGTTTCCGGATTGCCCTTTTTCTGCTGATGATTGGAAATTTCGATTTTTTCTTGTTTTGACGTCCTCGCGTTTCCACGCTCGATATTCTCTCTTGTACACGCTCGATATTCTCTCTTAACCACTGAACATTAGCCGAGTACTGAGGTGCGATTGAAATCGTGATTTTGTCCTGATGATGTCTGTGGAGAGATCATTTGAAGCATGGGAGGAGGTGCAGCGGCACGGCCAGGATCTAGCCGATAAGCTTGCACAGGGCTTCACGGGTTTAATTCAATCCCATATCACCCCTCCCTCGTTCCAATGGCCGAATCCTCCAACACCTAAACTGTTTGAAGTTGAGTTTTCGACTCAGAATTTCATCAAAAGTGACTTTGGGCTGTCTGTGGATAATTCTACGATAATTGGTGTGAGTGCTATTTTTGATATTGGGAACAGAATAGGACAGGCGGGGGCTGATCTTGGGGCGTGTTTTAATGGTGTAGTTCAGCAATTTTTTAGGCGGTTGCCTGTGCCTTTCCGTCATGATGAGAATGTGGGGGTGCCTTTGGTAACAGAGAGTCCGAGGGCAAATATGGGAATTACCCTGCAAGAGGATTTGGGGTCTTTGGCAGAACGATTCAAAGACTATGGGATTTCTGTAAATGGTGGTGTAGTGGTAGAGGGTGCGACAGAGGATGATACCTTTGCTGAGAGTGCAAAGGCATTGAAACAGTTGGGTCGCTCACAGGTAAATTTATGAATCTTAGAATTTTTTTATGATTAATACATACTGGTTGGTATCAGCCTATAACTATATTCAATTTAAGCTTCTCAGAGATAATATTCATACTCACGCACTCACGCTATTTCAAATGACGTGATGCTTGAGATTGTGCTGCTCAGAATTTCTAAGTAGCCATTAGAGAGATTATGTGGTTAGTTACTCTTGAACTCAAATTAGTGGTTATCATGACTTATGTGGATTGAGATTGGTGGAAAACTTCGAAAAAGTGTTGTGGGAGTAATACATCCCAAATTATCATATAGTTAATAACATTGTCAGTGGCTCTGTTTACATATGCTAATTGTCACTGTAGGGTAAGCTACATTTGGATTCATCTTTATCTTTGTTTCGTAGTATGTGAGTTATTTTGGCTATGCCATTAAGAGTGCAATATGCTACAAGGTGCTGACGCTAGAGTAGGCTTCATTGTGCCATTTCATCACCTTACACTATTGATGATAGGACTTTCAAATGTTTTTAATAATGAGCATTGGGAACTGATGTTCTTATGTAAGGAAGGGGGCTCTAAGTCTACTGGTTAAAATTGGCAGCTATTTGTTAGTTTTCCATTTCAACATTTCTGCATCATGTGACCAAGAGGTAAGCAACTTGAAAACAAATAGTGCATATGATCACGTATGGCATCCTAGATCTCTAGTGTATTCCAAATTTACAGCCATCCTATCAATTAACAATAAATAGGTGCAATGAATGTGTGTATCGTATAGCAGTCTCTCAAAGCTTTACAACGATAAATTGTGCAAATTAATGGGTTTGTTTTCTTGTGTCTCTCCCTTCTCTTCATCTCCCTCTACAAAACTTATTTCTATCTGTTGTTTGAAGTTCCACATTTCTCTAAATGCAGGGTACTGTCAATTTGACATCAACCTATGACAGCAGAACTAGAAACGTTGAAAGTTCTCTGGTTGCCAGGGGAGATTTATGGAGAGTAGAGGGGTCCCAAGGAAGTTCAACATCAGGGAATGATCGTTCATCCCTTTTCCTTGTCCAGCTTGGGCCTGTACTTTTTGTTCGTGATTCCACGCTTCTTTTGCCTGTCCATTTGTCAAAGCAGCACCTGCTGTGGTATGGCTATGATAGGAAGGTATGACACACTTATCAAGCTGTTGTCAAATCAAATTGCAATCGATCTGTTGAATTGTCATTGCTATCCTGCACAGAAATACTGAGCTGTATGTGTGTTTTCTAAATGAGTCAGTATATTATCAGGGCCATGCTTTTGTTGGCTAATACTCTTTTTTTGCACTCCATCTCTATGATTTGAGGAGAAGATTTAATGTGTTTATTAGTGAGAATATATACTTATTTTGCATTTCTGTAGGTGTCCTTGTAATTTGTAAAGAAAGTGCATAATCATGCAATAATATTGGACAGTGTGACTATTTCTTAGATGATAGCAGTAAGGCTTCATATCATTGCTCTCATAGTTATCCTTAGTAGCTGGCATTGGCAATGAATGTAAATATCTCTTGCATATCTTGTATCTCAGTCAACTTTTGGATATAGATGGATGCCATAATTTCCTAGATTATGCTGAATGTGTGGGGAATTACTTCTAGGTGGAGTTAATTGACTATTTTCACAGTTCTGGGACCATTTAATTAAAAAATGTGTAATTGTATTTTCAGCTCAATAAGCTACTTGTACATTGATGATTTTTAATAGTGGCCATTGAATTTGTAAAAGCCCAGTTGAATAGCATCAATTGTACTTTTTGTTGACTGGATAAAATGTTGCTTGTATGGGTCTTTTCAGTGAAAGTTTCGGATCACGGGGAAAAAAGCTCCTTTAATGCGTGCTTACTGATAAGAATTTTGGTTCCACATAAATCAAAGAGAAACAAATAATTATTGACCTGTGATTCTCTGTACCAAATGAGGTAAACAAGTGCTCTTGCAACTGAGATCCTATTATAAAGGCTCTATATATCTGGCTCCGTTCTTGAAAACATGTCTTAAATAGGTCAATGCAGGGATGGGATTTCTGTATGTAAGGGGAAAATTATTTGGTACTATGTATTTATCTTGTACAAAATCACTTTTACAATATTTCGATGAAGTACTAAATGGACAATGAAGTTGAAGGAAATTGTGGTGAGATCAGTTCATATATAGTGGGCAATTATAGCTTCCATGTCTTATAAGTTATAACAAAACTATCTCAATGTTGTGTGTCCTGGGTCATCGCTCAGCAGTAACATTAATATGTGATATCTGGCAACTGGCAACAATCTTCTGAAAATGAACGCGTATGGAGGACTTTGATAGTCTTGTTATTATTCATTTGGTAGTTATCTCAAACACTTGAACATTAGTCCATCCGTTTTTTGGGGCTGCCATTTTGCAAACTTAGTGGGCTCTCTATTCTGTACAGAATGGAATGCATTCTCTCTGTCCAGCTGTGTGGTCAAAGCATAGAAGGTGGCTATTAATGTCAATGATCTGCCTCAACCCTTTGGCTTGTGTAAGTCCGAATCTTCTGTCTTTGCAATAATTGGCATCAAAAGTTCTTTATGATTCAGTTATGCGAATTTTTTTGCAAATTTTGTTGGGAAGTTTTTAACTACAGGAAGGGGTATCTTTGTGAGATTTCTCTTTGTTATTCACTTATGTGAATGGAATAGATCTTTTCAAAGTCTTTATTATTCTTAGTTCTCTTTCAATTCTGCTCTAAACAACTACTCCTCAATATGGGTCCTCAATTAGATGCCTTTATCATGTTTTGACTTTTTAAGTTTTGTTTCTCTCCTTTTGGTTGAAAGTTCAGATTTTGCTTGCTTAGTTAACTTCTGAAATTTTCTTCTCTCCTGTGCAGTCTTTTATGGATATGCAATTCCCAAATGGCCAGGTCACCTATGTATCTGGTGAAGGTTTCTCAACTAGTGCTTTTCTGCCCCTATGCGGTGGCCTACTTCAAGCACAGGGTCAATATCCAGGAGAAATGAAGTTCAGTTTCTCTTGCAAGGTGCAATTGAAATATCCATTAGTGTGTTTATCTGAACTTAATTACTCTGGCTAGGGTTGTCAAGATTACTAATGGCCACCCCTCCCACACACCACACCCTACACCCTCCTCTTTTTTCCTTTTCCTGCTCAAAAACTTACAGGATCTGAATTTTTGTAGAACAAGTGGGGAACACGTATAACACCCACAGTGCAATGGCCTGACAAATCATTTGCATTGGGCCTGGAGCAGGCATTGGCTTGGAAGAGATCTGGTCTCATGTTGAGGCCAACTATCCAATTGAGGTATTTGTTTAATTTGTTGAGATAACCCATATTAGATGTCACAGATAATTCATCTGCCTTGTGTTCTTTTCTCAACAAGTTTTGGTTCTTTCTTTATCATATATCCATGTGTTGTGGCTACTAGACCAGGATCGGGTAACCAGACCATCCTGCTGAAAATCTAACTTTAGGGACTGGTTATTGCCATTGTTATGATTTCTAGACCGACCTATGGTGACTAGAATTAGCTAAGCTCGTCGAAGGGAGCTTTGACATTTGGACTCAATTAGAGAGAGATCAAATCTCTTAGAACAATGTAATTTTCTGCTTGTTTTATTCATTGCTCATTGCTTGCTTAACTATAGTTTAGAAGGAAACTAAAATATGGAAAACTAGAATTAGGACAGCAAGGATCAAGGAAAACTACCCTAAATTATTCTAATATAAGATTGACTCATATCCTTCCTAAAAATATGAATATTAAAAGCTTCCCAAAAATCAAGCTGCAAGTTTGATTGTGCCTGCCATATTTCTGGCCCAAATTCAATCCATAAAACCGTGCTTGTTCTTTGTGGAGCCAGTATGACTAGGTTTGTTGGGCTATGCTGTGGAATGGTAGAAGTGAGAAGAGGCAATTCTGTGAATTGTCCTGCAGGTTAGGCCAATGGGTCCGAATTTTATGGCACAGGCCCAGCCCTAATGTATTTTAGTTTTAATTTATCATTACGGTTTGAAAAAACTGAACCGGTAGGCCCATTATTATTTGGGCCGCTCAATAGAAGGCTTGGACCAGCTTTATGTTTATGGGCCGGCCTGAAATTACCCCCTTTTTAAGATTCCATGGTTAGTCCACTAATGTAACATTTTTTTTGTTTGTTTAATCTTCAGTTTATGTCCAACTTTTGGTGGAAGCTGTCCTGGGATGAGGATGGAAGTCACCCATTCTGTGAAGGAGGAACTGAATTTAAGCTGTGGCTGCGCCCTTGTGGCACATCCTTCTGCATTTGCATCAGTTTCTGTAAGTTACACGTGGTCGAAAATTATATAGATTGTTATTTTCTCTATATATATTATTGGCAGGCCTTGATTATCTATTTTTGTACTCTATCTCACTGAGGCTGATGAGACTTCTTCTTTTTACTGTATAAAATTGACATGATTTACATCTGTTTGTAGATCATAAAGTTTTCTCCCAAAATTTGATCTTGTTTTCGTCACATCTGTGGACATGAATGCAGGTTGGCAGGTCAAAGTGGAATGGAAATGTTGGGAGCACAGGGGTAGTTGTAAAAGTTGAAACTCCTCTTGGCCATTTTGGCCAGCCATTTATCTCTGTTCAGTTGAACAGTGGAATTGAGTTTTAGCGTCACTTCCCCTGGGAGGGTGTTTTGTGTTTGGACTATCCATTGCAGACTTGCAGTCAACTGTATATATTAGGTCAGCTCACTCTATGCCTGTTTTAGTGTCTTTTGAGTGGCTTTTTAATGTTTAGTCTACTGTAAAAGACCATGCACATTATCTACGTATGTGTACATAATTATATAGATTGTTATTTTCTCAGAAATATGTTATGAAACAACAATCAGAAAAAAAGGGGAAATTGAGCTTTTTCGTTTCATTTTTAGGCACTTTTGCATTTATTAGTGACAAATTTCATCTTGTGTATTATTTATATTCCTTCACTGATGGCATTAGCGGAGAGAGATAAATTTACTGTGGTGATTCTTCTATACCCATTTTTATAACATAGTCCTCTTTTTTTTTATTAACAAAAAATATCCAGTCTCTGTCTCTGACTTACTGATTATACGATTTGCTTACATGGTTCGCATAATGTGTTATTATGTTTACTTGATTATTATGTATGATTGACTTATTTGATTATATTGTTTACGAGTACTACTATGGGTATTCAATTAACTCATCCGATTGATTTACGTATACTGCAGATATGATTGACTCACCCCTTATTATGTTTCCTCGAATTACCGTACAATATTGGTTACCTGATCAACTTCTATGATTGATTGGATAAAAAGAATCGAATTTTTTTCATTCTGCTCGAAATATGAGTACAAAAGAATGTTGTTATTTTATTTTTGGATAAAAAATAATGCTTGCCTATTTTAATTTGGTGCAGTTCCAATGTTTTGTGTTTTTCTTAATGTGGATGCAGATGATGAAATTTACTTTTTTGAGCAAATGATACTGGGAATGAAATTTGATTTAGTGTGTAGTCGACCCTATTCCTGGTCCTAAAATTTGTGAGTTTTCATGATGTCATTTTTTATAATATATTGGCGTTTAGGCTTGTGATTAAAACATTGTTATTTTGGAGCACAACACAACATGTTGTAAAGGAGTTGGATCCATATACAAGAATTTGTTTAGGTTATATTTGAATACTTCTTACACACATACATTGATGCAGGGTGATCACTAAAATTTAAAAATCGTCAAAACCGACAGTACTGCATCGCACAAAACTGATTATATGAAATTATTGTATTACGCAGTTTAAATATCTTACTAAAACCATGCTGCTTTAATGGTTTACTTATAATTTTAGATTCGAATTGCACTGCCTATAATTATATGTGTGTGTATATATAAGCACTAATGCTATGTAGTATTTATAGTTAAAATTTTATTAATATTTATAGTTCAATTTTTTTTTTTTATATTACTTATAGCATAAAAAAGTTCATGAATTAATTTTTTCCTATATATAAATACTTCTCATTTTCTTATCAATTGAATCTATGATAAGACTTGTGTATTTTTCATTTTAGTTGTAAGAAAAAAATAAAAATAAAAAAATATATATACATACACACACATTAGTAATTGATTATAATGTTGATTGCTAAAGTGAAAAATATATACATATTATACAACAAAATAAATCAACTTCAAAATCGTCAAAATCGCCAGAAACTGTAAAAACCACTTGATAGTTTGAAAATTGTAGTTTTAAATTTATTTGTTAATCGAATCGTACCTGACAATTCAATTTAAAATTATTTTAAAAATCGTTCAAACCACACCATGAACACACCTACATTGAAGTATTATTATAAGAAAACAAGGAGTGATTGGTGAATATTTGTTACATCTTTTTGGAGAGTATTGATGTATTTTTTATGATCAATATCCTCTTGGCATATATGTTATCGAGTTAATTCCAATTTGTAAATAATTGTAGGTGAATACTCAATTTTGGAGAGAAAAACATAATTTCTGGAAAAGTCGAAGCAGGGAATTTACGATGGACAGTCTGTCGATATCAGCCGGTCTGACTTGAATAAATTTTCAACAGCACAAGAATTAATTTGAGGGCCCATTTCCACTCCATACATGGGCTGCCAATAAGACTAAACAACATAATATGAGCTTAATCTTGTAGCTTTGAGCTCTATTAACATTTAAAGTTGGCATTTTTAATTTCCAATATATATATATATATATAGTTTAATTATGGCTTGATTAGAGATCATCATCATATTTAGCCCCTTCTCCAAGGAAACAAGAGGAGGTAGCTGTTCTTCTCTCCATCAGCAGCGGCTTGGTTTTTCCTTTCTATTTTTCATTTTGTTCCTTGATTATAGTATGAATTCTAGCTAAACTCTTTTATTCCGATGACGATTAATGAAGCTTTAGCAAATCTATTTTTATGAGATCGAATTTGTTCGTATACTTTATTTTATGCAAGCATCTGTGATTTTCTAATTTTAATGTTGTAATTGTTTCGGTTCTATTAGGTAGTTTGTAATATTCATTAGTCCGAGATTAATTAGTAGCCAATTAAATTGGCCATCCGTAATTGTGGTTTAGATTTAATTAGTGGTACATTGATTCTTCAAAATCAAGGGAAGATCAGTCATAATTCGGTAATCCTGCGTTAGAGTTTACTGGTTTTGAATCGGGTTTATCTAGTTATTAATGCTGTCGGCTCATTAAATCTGTAGAGCGTCTCTCGGGTTGTCAATCGATTAGGAAAATAATTGGTGAAACGTCTTCCTAATTATCGAGAAATTAAGGGGAGATAAGACCGCGTCAGAAGCGTCTTCGGTGGTTATAACTGATTTGTTTGCATGAATTAAAATCACTTTTGCATTAATGATTTCTTACTTTAATAATTCATAACAAAGTATCGGTTTTTATAAATCAATATATTACAAAGTGCTTTTAATATTTCAGTCCATAGAATTAGTAATAAGTTATTGTTTCTAAAACCTAGTAATCCATTGATGCAAAAATTGGGTTAGGCATTAGTGCTCCGGTCTGATTTCCATCAAATTAGTTTGTATTTTTATCTTTTTAGTAGGGGTGGTCTAGGCGGTTTAAGTGTTGTCTTGGCATTAATATATTTTTTAAATAATGAATTAATAATTAAAAAAAGAATAATGTATTTTAATGTCTTCATTTTTCATTTCAGACTTTGGAATGATTAACTATATGTTTAACTTTAATTTAATATTTATGACTTTTGTAGTTGAAACTTAAAAACTGAAACTCATAAGTTGTAACTTGTATTATTTAAATTTTGTTGTCATTTGTATTTTTTTTGTGAGATTAATAATTATGTCATCCTCATATTTTATATTGAAGTTTGAATCGAAAAAATAAAATAAAATTTATGTTATATTATTAATTTATCATATATTAATTTTTTAGAATTGATGGAAAAATAAAAAGATAAATCGGTTGGCCTAATCAACACCTAGACGGCCTATTGCTTGGTGGTTCAAAAGCGTCTGACTCCCAATTTCCTACTTTTGCACTATTATTAAACCTCTTTTTATAATGTATCCTTCGAAGTAAAAAAATCAAATAATTGAATCAAAGAGAAACTAATAGTCAACTCCAGCTTATTACATCCAATGATTTATACTCCATCTGCGCCAATAATAAATTCTTGTTTAAAATTTTTTTTATCCTGAAGAAAAGATTATATTACAATTATTTAATCACAAAACTATAAATAATTAAATAAATTGAATTAAAAATAAAATAAAGTTATATTAGCGTGAATTTATCGTTTAAAAGTTGTAAATTGTTGAACTGATTAGAAGTAATGTCCAAAATATAACAAAATAGTTTTTTTTTTCCCCTGATGAAATTTGAATAAATTAAATTGCTACAAATATGATACTTGTGAGTAACATAACTAACATTTAAATACTTTATCAAATTTAAAAAACACCAATTTTAATCAGAGCCATTAAAAAAATATTTCATAAGTTCCATATGAAATAAACTCATTTCTAAATAAATTAAACACTTTTTATTTATAGAAGCTCATCTTCAATGAGCACAATTTTTTATTAAGCATCCAAAAATTGTCTATGTTTTATCCCATATAGCAATTGTAGTTTTTGTTTTTAACCCAAGGATTATGAAATAATATTATAACTAAATAGTTTTTGGATTATGAAATAATATTATAAATTCCTACTATATTCACAAAGCATGCAGTTGCAGTGCATGCGTACGTAGAAGTTGATACAACAAATTGTACGTCTCTTCTCATGAGTTATAATCAACAAAAATTAAGTAATTGTCAATTATATATTTGGAGCCTCTTTATTTGAAATATTATCAACAGAATAAATATCGCTTTACAAAGTAACAACACAAGAGATTAACACTTTTAATTTGTTTATAGACTCAAGACATTTGTTCTTTTTAAATTACTTTTCTAATACATATATTTTATTTTTTAGGATGCTTACAGTTATTCGTGGATTAATTATAATAAATAATATTTAAATTTACAAAATAACACATCATATATCATACAGGGCCTAGTATCAAACTAAATGCAATATATAGTATTACTTGTTAAAATATTATAATATATATATATATATAATTTTATTTGTTCTTATTTTTTCCTCTAAATTTCATGTCTTATCGCATATTGCACATCACAAGTAGGGTTGAAAATCAAATCAAATTATTCGATACTCAATTCGAACGCGTTTGTTAAAAGCTCGTTTGAACTCTGTTTGATAATAATGTCAAACAAGCTTGAACACACTTTTACATTTGATAAAATCTAAAGCTCGAGCTCAAACTCGTTAAGAAAAATTCGTTAAAATAAGTGTAAAATATCAATGTACTCGAGCTTGACTTATATTCACTCTATTAATAATCAAACCAATCTCAAACAAAATATTAAAAGTTCAATAACATTTTAAATAATCTTAAATATTAGTATGTTCGACTCAACTCATTTACACTTCTAATTCCAAGCCACTTCAACCATTCTTCCTTGTATTTTGTGCCATAGGTTGCATGTTTGTATCACTTTATAAATTCAATGAATAAATTATTATTATTATTATATATTATATTTTATTCCATTAATATATAAATATAAATTAATAAAATAAAATACGAGATAGGATAAGGTGCTCTAATTAAATCATTTAAATTGCTAAAACATTGGCAATAATATTACATCCAAAACAAGTACTTTGTAGTTCTTGATCCCAATAATTATTTCACAATGAAAACCTTGTTGCAACAACATAGAAAATTGAAATATGAAACAAAACAGAAAAAGAGACGAGAGGATCTCATTTTTATGCTTCAACTGTTCCACGAAATTTTATGAGGCCGAGACTTGCCTTTCGATCTCCCTCCTGGTAGAACAACATGCCTGCAGAAGATCAAGAACAGCATCACCTCACTCACAAAAACCGCCAAACCGATCCACACGAAAACTGTTCGTCTCCAATTGGACAATATCATCTTCATCCCAGGAAGCTCCGACGCAATCTCCAGTGACCCGCCGTAGATTTCCGGTGCGCCCGCCCCGGATTGAAACTCTGCTCTCTGCTCGAGAATTATTTTGAAAAATGCAGTGGGCTCATATCCTTCGGTAAAATCTTTCATCACTATTTTCAGACTCTGGACTTCGGATTTCAGACCGGTGATCAGAGGAACACTGTGTAAGACTGTTTCGATTACGCGGACCGGTTGGCTCTTGAACCGGAGCATCGTTGGATAACTCGATCCCAGGATTACGTTTCCGGTTGCAGACAGGCTTTCTACTCTTACCTTCAAGATCCAAAACATGAAATGTGAAGAAGAGTTTAAATTGTAGTTAACATGTTTGTTTTTAAGCCTGATAGAAAAATGGAATTTAATTCTCACACTAAATAAATATTGAAAGTCACTTTATGAAATATATATATATATGACAAAAGAATGTCTGTTTTATGAATTTATTGTTCTAAAATAGCTAGAAATTTCTTGCTCTCTTGAAAACTTATATATCTTAGACCAATAATTCCAAAATCAGCATTCTTTTGTCATGTATCGATCGTTATAAAATACAATTTGACAACTTTTTTAGCTAGAAACTATCATATGCCACGAATGTGATGAATAGATATAGCTCTCAAATTGTCCATTCCGACAAATATACGACCAAATAGCGTCAATTTAGAATTCATTATTCTCAAACACCTACAAAAGCAACAAATCTTTTGCTCTCTTTTAATAAAATTCTACCTAACATGAACAAGAAAATAAGAAAATAATAAAGCATACCTGAAAAACACCAAGTTTCCTGTTGTATTCAGATTCAGGCAGTGTCAATGAAACAGTAACCTGCAACTTATGATTGTAAGGAACAGCTCTTCGGTCCGAACCATATGAAGCAATTACAGGCACAACCGCAACGGGGCTCGATTTTGTGTAATCGAAATTCAGAACCTCAGTATTGTTTATTGATTCTTCCACCAGATTTCTCACTACAATCCCGCTGATCACAAACCCTAAAACCAGCATCGCACTGAGCGCAAAAAATGCGTAAATCGCACAGAAAAAGGCCTTCCCGGACCTCACTGCAAGCTTCATCATCGACTTCTGGGACTTGATCCGATTACAGATGAATGAAATAAGCCCAAAGCAGCAGGCGTTGCATGATTTTATGAGCTTTTGCTGCATGTGATCTTTTACTTGGGTTAGGGTTTGGAGAGGGAAAATCACAAGCATGAGAGAGAAGTTCACACACCAGATGGGGAAAGTCAAGAAGCTTATGAATAAGCTTAGTTGGAAGCTGGCCAGCTTAAGCATTAACAATGGGAAGAAAGAGATGAAGTTGAGTGGGAAGTGATTTGAAGCAGATGAGAGAGAAGCAGAAGCTGGTTGAATTTCATAACTTCTGTAATTTCCAGTTACGTTTCTGGATTTTATTGAAGAAAAGGTACCTTTGAGTTCATCGTTTTGGGACTGGATATCAGAAAAGGCCAAGGTTTCTGGCTTTCTGGTCATGAAGAGCTTATCAGCTCCAACAAGAAGAAGATCTGCAAGAAAATTTTGAGATCCCATTTCAGTTTTGTGATTCGATTTAACGAATCTGTGTTCATCAATGTCATCAGAGTGTTTTCTTGAGTCGCCCATTGATGATTCTTGCAAGATTTGGTTCAAGAAATCATGGGATGATCGTAATATAGAGGTAAGTGATGCAGTTTTGTAAGAAAAATGAAGGAAGAATTATCCGTGGGTGGGCCCCACTTCATGAATTGATCCTTTTCGGATTCGGGTTTTGTCTTGGGATGCTCAAGACAAGTGGACCATTCATATTGGCTTAGTAATGTGATAGTGAGAATTTTGTGAAATGTTGGTAAGAGTATTTGGCTTGTTTTATTTTCTTGGATCTTATTTTTATTGTCACGTTTTTATTTTGAAAATGATTCCCTACTTATTCCACACATAATGTACTCCTTATATCTATTTTTAATTTTGGTTTTAATTTAAATGTTGTTTTTAGACTATCATAAAGGATATTAATGTCTTTTCATTCTCAAATTTGTCCAGTCTTGATTTTGTACCAATAAATATTTTCTCCTCATGTAATGAAAAGGGTAATTTAGTCTTTTTACGTACATTTAAAATACGTTTGTAATTATTATGAAACAACCTAAAAAGAACGGGATAAACTAAAAAGGTTTTGTTTGAGCTTATTTTAAAAAAATTATACTATGCTTATTTTTAAATAAAAGTTATGCTTTTATAACTATTTATTTATAAAAACATAAGTTGAGAAACATTATTCCTATTTTTTCGACAAAGAATAATAATTAGTTTCTAAAGATGTTACATCTTATTTTAAAAATAAATTATTGAAATATTTAATAAATAATTAGTGAAGCTTGTAAGATATTAGTAATGACTATTTGTAATTAAAATCTTCAAATTTAAAGAAAATATCAAAATAAAATTTCACTTTAGAAATCAAAATTAAACTACTATGATGGTTAATATATACATATACATATATATATATATATATATATTCACACATTTCAACGCTTGCCATCCTACCCTATAGGGCTGGTGGGCTCTGTTAATATTATATACTTGGTTGCTATCAAGAATACGGGCCTTGATATTCATAGTCACTGCCATACAGGATATGATCCACCTCCCGATTTCCAAGTTTAGATATTTCCTTTTATTTTTTGGATTTTTATTTTTTATTCTTTATGATTGTAGTATAATTGAAAAAAAAATAATGCAATGTATGTTTTGTAAATGTAGTAAAAGTAAATAATATAAATTAATTATTTGGTTTATTATAATTAAGATTATAATAACAGAACCCAATATAAGAGATGTAAATTATTTACGTTAAATTTATACTTTAAGTTCTTGAAATTTCATGTTAATTTTATTGGATTTATATTTATATTGATTTTTTTGTGGATATATTTTATTGAGTTCTTAAACATTTATATTTATTTATATAGCTATTTTTATTTAATTCATTGTATGGAATAAAATAAAAGTAGGAATTAATCAATGGAACAAATCATTAAAGTTTATGGTTTAAAATAATAATAATAATAATATTATTAATAATAATATAATAATAATAATAATAATAATAATAATTATTATTATTATTATTATTATTATTTATGTTATGTTATTCCCAGTAAACTTTCTTATATTTATTGTGGAATATAATTGGTTTTTTAAAAATGTGGAATATAATTAAACGAAGAATCATTATTGTGTAACACACGAATCCAAAAATTCCGTTAATAATTTAAGAAAATCTGAAAAGGTATTATTTATCACTCCCTCCCTTCCAAAATTTATTATTTATAAAGCTCTTTTTTCCAAAAAATTAATTTCTGTTTTTATCTATAAAATAAAACTAAAGACTTGTTTAAAAATATTAAAGTTATTTTTTAGCAATTATGAAAAAACTTTTGAACAATTAATATTGTCAAAAAAACATTAATCCATAAAATAGATATAGGAATATAAATAATAACTCAGGACTTTATAAACAATGTCCGTTCGTTCAATCAATAAAAAAATCATTTAATTACCAACCTTTTCTAGATAAAAAGTAAAATAATAAATAAAAGGTAAGGTAGAAAATATTCTGATAAAAATAAAATAAATAATTAAAAAAAAAAGAATATTTCTGTGTTGGGCTTTAAGGTTATTACTTAATTTGTTGTTGGGTTTCTATTTTTGGGTTGGCCCATTTTCTATAAAGAGAATTAAATTGGTTGGGAATTTTATAAGGGTGGACTATAATATTGGGCCTCATTTGAAATACTTGGGTCATTCATGTTGTGTTGGGTATTTATTCAAAGTAAAAATTTATACCCACTTTATCTAAAAATAAAATAAATAAATATTTTGATACTTAAATGTTATATTTTAACATATGTGAAAAAAAAATATTATTCTCTTCATGTGTTATTCTAGAATATTTTTAATCTTAATTAAAAAAATATTATCGTTGGAATACTCACATAACTTATGATAATGAAGATAAATATTTATATTTACCAAATAAATATGTAATTCATTTTAAATTCTACTGCAGCACTTGTTAATTAACACTTTTGATTTTCCTCTAGATAAAGTAAAATAAATTGTTTGTCATGTATTATCATAAAGTTACTCCATTTAGTGTATTCAAGTATGAATAGTATTTAGAATATCTTCAACTTTTTTTATATCATAAGATAAATATTTTATGAAGTACATGAGATTGAAATTATATTATAGTTGTCACTAATGAAATATTATTCTTTAGAAATAATTGATTTCGTGCAGCGCCAAAAAAAAAAAAAATTGTGTATTATAATTTTATTTAATTTTTATAAATATACAATCTCACATTATAAAAAAAAATCTAAAGATTATCAAAACAAAATCTTAAAATAACTAAATTGTAAAGAAACAATATAAAACTTAAAATTCTTTATTAAAAAATAAATATCAAACTATTATTAGACTTTATCCATATAAATTTAGATTTATTTAAAAGACTTTTAGTTTTTGTCTGTTTACTTTCAGAGATTTTAATTTCACATATTATTAAATAACTTTCACATTTTTATTTTATAACTTCGATATTTATCAAATAATTCCAGTTTTCAGATTTCAGTCAATGATTTCTACAATTAATTAAACACCTTCTACATCTTATATCGTTACTTGCCTTTTATTAATTACATAATCTGATTTTTGCAATTTTTAAAAATTTAAATAATATTTAAAATTAAAAAAATAATTTTTAAAGCGATATATGTATGTACGTATATAATGCCCAGATTAAGTGTGATTTTATTTGTTGACACACAATAATGGGCTTAAGGCTTTCTCCTCTGAGCCGACTGTTTCTCCTTCTCCTTCTCACTTTCCTTTCATCATCGGAGCAACAAAACTCAATCAACGGCTGCGATTTATTCGAAGGAAGCTGGGTTCTCGATTCTTCTTATCCACTCTACGATTCTTCCCAATGCCCTTTCATCGCCGCCGGCCTCAACTGTCAGAAAAATGGCCGCCCTGACAAAATGTATCTTCAATACAGATGGAATCCCACTGCCTGTCAAATTTCTCGGTAAGAACATATCTCGTCTGTGTGTGTGTGTGTGTGTGTGTTTTTCTTTTGAAGTTGAATTTGACTGTATTTATCAGCTCAATATACTGCGTACATATTGATGTTATTCAGTAAATTTTTGAATTATAAAATATAGAATAATTTGTGATTTATAGAGCTAGAATTATTTAATTTGCTTTTTTTTTTAAATCATACCTGCAAAATTAAGAAATTAACATTATACTACAATATGAGAAAATCAAAAGGTTTTAATGAATTTTTCCTTACTAAAAATTTAATGAACAATTGAAAAAAAAGTGAAATATATTGGTTATATACATCCACCGTCACATTCTTTAATTTATTAAATTTGTGATATGCAATTTATTTTTTTATTATAATTAAAATTTATCCTTTTTTAATTATTTTAAATTATATCATACATTATGCACATAGTGAAGTGCACGCACCGGCGACTTAAACATCATGGAGTTTCCCATGTAAGATGTTTCCTGCAAATACTATAATTTGATGAGTGTGTCGTGTGCTACGTCAGCATTTCGACTGCAGGTGTAATTGGAATTTCTTGAATATTATTTATTTGATTTATTTTGGTTAATTTGAATAAGATTTGCGGGTGGGACTGTAGGTTTGATGGGGAGGAATTTCTGGAAAGGTACAGGGGCAAAAAGGTAATGTTTGTGGGCGACTCACTGTGTGCAAACCAGTGGGAATCAATGGGGTGCATGCTTCACGCCGCAGTCCCAAACGCCAATTATAGCTTGGGTTCACGTGGACCGCTCACCACTCTTTCCTTTCCGGTAATCATCATTTTCCCACTCTCCTCCACTCACGCTCAATTGCACGCACCTCCTAGTTTAACACCCCTTTTTTATTATTATTATTATTTAAATACCTTAATATTATTTTTGACTACAAAAATAATTTTGTTGAAGTATACAATTTTGTATTTTTGATTAATCAAATGAAAAAATAATTTTTTTGAAATATACAATTTTGTATTTTTTGATTAATCAAATGAAAGTATAATTTATTAATTAATTTTCACTTGGATAAATTTATTGGTTTGTCTTTTTTAATCTCAAGTGACTCTAAGATAATGTTATTCATACATTTTTATGCTACATCAGATGTATTGCATTGGACGTATTTTACATCATACACATACTTATATGGTGAATATTGAGTAAAATATATGGTAGAAAAATATACTATATACAATGCATCTGAAGTAGTTAAGAATAACCCTTAAATTATAAGGACATTATTAAAAATTTTGTATATAGCTAAATTTTATAAACATGATTCTTTTAGACAAAAAATATTTTTAAAATTTAACATTGATATAAAGTCAGGGAATTTGTATTTATTTGATGGATTATTTTTTTCCCTCAATATTGAATGTTCAAAAGTCTTTTTCATAATAGCTAAAAGCTAATTTTAATTTTTGAATCATGTCTTGATTTTTGATTTTAGAGAAAAACATGCCTTTTTGAAATAAAATAGCTTTGGAAATAATAACTTTTTGAAGGAAAATAAGTAATAATAATAACTTGTCTCATATTTCTTAAAATTATATATGTTCTAATAATAATAATAATAAACACGGAATGGAATATCTGATATTCAATGAACCACCACAACTATTTCTTTTGAAATGTCACTTCAACACGTGGCACCTTGTCAAATAATATAGTGGTGGGTCCCGTCACATCTTGAGATAATAATCGATTAATTTCTTCCACAGTATATATTTCAGTTCGTCTACACTACTTGACACCGTTTTTCGTAGTTTTATTTTTATCCACTTATATTTGTGTTGACAGATGGGTCGAAAAGTGGGCCCAATATGGGTCTGAATCGGGGCAAGTCATGTTGGATATTAGGCCATTAATATGATAATGGGCCTAATCTTAATTTGGGCCGTACCCGAGTCTGTCATCCTTATAATAGGGATTATATTGAGCCTTGAGTCAGCCCAAGTTTGCCACATCCCGTTAGCCAACCTGCTAGTACTAAGCCTTTTAGGACTCGATGTATTCTTTAGACAAACAAAATGTATATATATGTGTTTTATCCCTAAATTTTTTTAAGCCACTTTTACCTTAAATCATTGTAGATTTTGATATATATATATATATATATATATTACACGTTAAGGATGGGGTGAGAGTTTTATTTAATATATATATATATACATAAATATATGTGTGTGTGTGTGTAATTTAACAAAAAATGAATAAAAATCTGTAAAAGAAACAATTTCCATAAAGTTTGGATAAAAACCAGCGTCCTTATTTATATATATAATATAAACTCATTAAACGCGTTCATCCGTGTGTGTGTATATATATATATATTTTTTTTTTACATAAAAAATGTTATGTAATTTGATCTTTAAAATTATTTGTTTAACTAAAAAATATTACTTGTTTACATATTATTATTAATTTATTATCTTTAAAAATGTAATAAAAAATTCAAGTAAATAAATAAGATTTTTTGTTAAACAAATAATATTGTAAATCAAAACATTAAGTATTCGATAAAGAAGAAAGTCACTCTCTGAGGTAAACTCGTTAGACGTCTCGTGCTCATTTTTATTGTCATTTTACACGCGACTATAGAGATATATGTATGTTTATGTTCATATAAGCGATGGATATTATATTTCCCGCTGTACAAGACCATCGCGATGGATGATATGTCGATGATAACATCATTTCATGCTAATGAGTCTGGTTGACTTTGACAGGAATACGATTTCTCAGTTATGTTCTTGAAAAATGGATTCTTTGTGAGCCTAATAAACCACACCCTGAAACTCGACACCCTCAGCGGCACCCACCTGTGGAAAAACGCCGACGTATTGATCTTTAACAGCTACCATTGGTGGCTACACACTGGCCGCCTTAAAACGTGAGTTAACTCACTAAAAACGATTATTATTATTTTTTTTCAATTTTGATGAAAGTTAAAAAAAGGGTATAGGATCTTTATGTTCTTACAGACTTTCTTGTTCTTGTGTTTGTGTTCCAGATGGGACAGTTATCAGATAGGTAACCAGACAATTAAAGACATGGATGTTATGGAAGCTTACAAGACAGCCCTCACTACTTGGGCTAACTGGGTCGACTCGAACATCGATACAAACAAGACCCGCGTGTTTTTCCAAGGGATTTCCGCTGTGCATTACCAGTAAGCTCTTATTATCTTCTTCCACTATACTCTTTTAGCTCATTTTAATTATATCAATACTCAGTCATGTATAATAAGTATTCGTTGCTGGCACATTGGGCCACCTAGTTGGCACAAAGAGTAGGACCGGGCCACACAACATGAAACATAGCCACGCCGGGTTAGGTGTTAGGTGCCAGTCGAACGTCCAACGAATGGGCTGGATTGCACTTTCATGTAATAACTACGGCTCAAATTTATGTTCGGGCTGCCTGGACCGGGCTCAAATTATTAGACTATAAGTATTTATTGTACCATTAAAAGTGTTACCTCAAACGCTCTATCATGATGTGTGTGTGTGTCAGTGGGATCGAATGGGGAGAACCTAGCGAGCAGAACTGCAGTGGCCAAACGAAGCCAGTAGACGGGTCGGGTTACCCGGGAAGCAAGCCGCCGGGAGACGCAGTGGTGAAGAGTGTGCTGAGCAACATGAAGAAGCCTGCCTTTCTACTCGACATACTTCTGTTGACACAGCTGAGAAAGGATGGGCATCCATCGACGTATGCTGCTGGTGCAGGGCTGGATTGTAGCCATTGGTGTGTTGCAGGTGTACCGGATACATGGAATCAACTCTTGTACACAATTCTTGTACAGAGTTGAGCCTTTTTTTGTATTTTATTTCATTTTGAAGGGTTCCATTATATGCATGGGAAATATTATATCTTGATTATTAAAAAAAATAAAATAAAGGTGGTAGTTATATTAAATTTTGGTCAATTCTTTTCGAGTGTATTTGTTTATCGTTGGAGGGGACGCGTGTAAGATCAGCTTGTGAAAATTTTGAATTGTATAATTATTGATGAATAGTGTGAATCTTGTATTTAATGAGTTAGTCATAGGGTAAAATTTTGTAAAATAAGTGTTAAAATATAACGAAAAAAATAATGAAATTTTATTTTATCAGATAAAGTAAAAATTTGAAATTTTTATTTCATGAATGAATTATATATAATTAAATAAATAAAATCAACGAATACAAAAAAATCATACACACAAATTTATAATTCTAAGAAGTTGTACTTCTTCAAATTAACCTAAACAAAAAATTATATTTTTTGAAGAACATAGCTCTAGAAGTGTTTATATATATATATATATTGTCATAATTGAATAATTGGGTAATTATAACATATTGGTTAAAATTCGTCAGATAAGTAGGTGAGAACGACTGAACAGGGGGAGAGAGAGAAAAATATTAATACAAATACAAAATTAAATCGATGCGAGATGAATGTAATTTGAACGGAACATCACCATCAAAACACATCATTTACCCAAGTTAAGATGATTAAAAAAGAGTAAAAGGGGAACACAAGAAAATGTAAACATGATGATAACATATATTGATAGAACATACAAAAATTACATCATCATCATCATCATAAAACGTGATAAAACGCGTTCCAAAAATGGCGAATAATAACCAGAGTGTTTCGAGATACAAAAGAGATGAAGTATGAACAGCTGAAAAGTGAAAGGAACCATGGAAATCTAAGACTGCTTCATTATCCTCTTGTCTCTGATAGGCAAATCGACCGGTTTTTGAGCCTCATGAGGGTGGTCCGGACCAGTGTAAACCTTAAGGTGGTTAAACAACGATCTGCCAAGCTGCAACCAACATGAGAAAGTTCTTACATATATTTTTTAATGATTACCATCATCATCGCCATTACTAAAAATTAAACTGAAAAGCCTATGCTAGAAAACAGTTGTTCATTTAAACTGAACCTGCAGATTTTTTTTTTATATATTTATTTTGAGGAACTTACCCGCCCTTTAGGAAGCATACCGCGAACAGCATGCTCAATAATTCGTTCAGGGATTCTCTTCTGGAGCTGATCAAACGTCTCCACTGTCATCCCACCCGGTCTCCCTGAGTGCCTTCGGTAGAGTTTCTGTGTCCTCTTCTTTCCAGACACAGCAACTTTCTCAGCGTTAACCTATTTAATGAAGTTATGGAATAAACGAAGTTTGAATGCTATGATACAGAAATTGATTAAGCTTATCTGTAAAATAAAATTAGTTGGAAATGGCCATTATTAGGATGAACTAGAAGATCGCCAATTCATAAATTATGTAGAGTAGTGGCAACAGTTTGAACTAAAGAGACCTCATAGAAAGGTAGAAGTGTGAATAAGACTTCATGGACGAGTCCACTAAAAGTAGAAGAAAATAAAGAAGAACAAGGAACTCAGCCACCGCCATGACTAGTTAAGACTCACATTTTCACAATATCTCAAACCTCAGTTTGAAGCATTAAAATAGTTTTATCATATGACCACTATATCAACAAATGAATTACACATTGAAATATATTCGTAACGGATCAGTTGAAATGTATAATTTACAAGTCTATGCAGTTTTACATTTAGAAATATCCAATTATACAGTGCATGATAGTATCTTTTACCTTAAGAGTAAGGAGAAGATATGATAAAGCAGGTGATTATGCATCATCAACAATTATAACCAAATCGGCCAATTACAAGTGTGAACCACTTCTAAAAAACTTAAACGCAATAGCCAAATCTCATATTTTTCTTATTTTTATATTCGAAAAGACATTGTAAATGATAAATGAAACAGCCCATTTTGATTTACCACATATTCATCAATAAGAACAGAAATACAAATATAATGGAATTAACATCTGCCAAGACAGCCCAATTTGAACACTAGAAGTAACTGCATGTGATTATAAGTCAGTACTCAACAAGAAGAGCACACTTACAACTTCAATCTAGACTTCTGTTTTGTACAAGAATTTGTTGTTTTTTGGTAGTAAGTGCTTCATGTAACTGAAGCTACTAATTGTTCATAAATGAATTAGCTAACACCCTTTTCATTACTTCTGAAAGAATATGCATTCAATCAGAAAGAAAATAGGGTAGGTGGGGTGGAACATCAAACTATTTAGAGAATAATCTCACACCCTACTCTAAAAAAGATTATCTATAATGTTTTTATGGAGCAGCAAAAGAATTTCCTAAATTTGGATAACAGTTAAGACTAATCGTAAAATGTAGATGGATCCTCCTGCCAATTATTTGCCTAAGCAGAAAAAATGTCTCCTCCATGTATCATCTTACCACAATGACAAAAGCTCCCATGTCCACACTGGGAGTGTAAGTCGCCAGATTTTTTCCCCTGATGTGAATGGCAATGGTTGAAGCCAGTCGTCCAAGTATCAAGTCGGTTGCATCCACGATGTACCATGGTTTGCTAGTTTGTACATGGTCTGAAGCTTTAGGATACCATGTCTTATTCCATACATCCTGAAACATAATTCAAGTGTGATTCGTATGATGATCTTAACCTGATTGGATGCTCAGCAGCATACATCTGTAATGCACTTCAAAGGTTCTTGCTTCATAAACAGATTAAGACCAAGACTCCTCTTAGACAAGGGTATCAAATGTGTTTGAATAAAAAACTAAGATGGATACATGAGCAAAATTTGAAAGAAAAAATTATGAAAGTTAAGCAACCAAACTAGATATAAAGCAAATTATTTTTGCCATTTATTATGGAGAAAATGCCCTCAATCTCAATGGAGTATAGCATTTATCATTTTTAATGAAATTTGTCACCCCAAAGTCTTCGCAGAACGAAATTTCTCTGCACTCAATTTAATTAATGCATTAAGAAATGAACCTCATATATTGCTCGCCACAGCGGGCAAATGTTGAAGAGAACAACATTCTACATACCCATTCGTCATCTTGATGAGCATACTTTGTTATAACTAAATACTGGCAGCAAGTATAAGTAAAAACAATAACTTTACAAACATTGAAGTTTCTCACTTCAAAAGAATGCATTTATTCCGGGGAGTCTAGCAATGAGCTATGCTTGCGATAATCATCAGTCAAAAATTCCAAGAACCAAAATAATTTTCCCAGAAATCTCAATTACATCCATTTACTCTAGCTAACTCTGAATTTTTCATACGGTTTCGCACTGCCTGCCATAAATCCAGCCCAAAAATTAACCCCAAGCAAATATATCTTGATTATCAGCATTCAGAGCACAGTTAACGAACCCACATTATCAATAAACAACAGAATAAAGTCCACAAACTCAAATAGTAGAACTAAATTCCACTCAAAAGGGGGAAAGAAACTCTTGGCCAGCAAACAAGCACAAAATTGAACAGTAAAAGGTTGGGCAAAACCTACAGGACCAGTGAGGTCGTCGAACATCCACTGCTGTCCGGCCGGAATGACAGCTGTTTTTTCTTGGCAGCAAATCTTGGACGCCCTGTTGAAATTAATAGACGGTTTTGATGAAACGGGGACGGGTAACCCAAGAAACAGCGTTTGCTTGGGGGAGAAGGAGAAGGGCTTTTGAGATGGATTCGAAATCATTAAGGAAGAAGAAGCTGCGCAGTTTACAGCCATTGCCATTTCCGGGATTTCTCTCTCTGCTTCTCTTTGCTCCGCGTTTCTCTCTTCACTGAAAAAACATTGCAGTAGATAGAAGAGAGGGGGTGTGGAGCGGATAAGATGTGTTGTTCCAACCGTGGGGATTCAAACATCTGATTATTTCCCAGATTAATGCGATTCTAATGATAGACGCCCGGTGGTCCAACACGCTTTTGGTGAAAAAAAACCTTGAAATCTCAATAATTTTCTTCATTAAAGAAAGACTTTGTTTACAAATGCCAAATTTCTGAAATTACAAAATATAAATTAAATATATTTTAATGAAGTTTATTTTAAAATAATAATTTAATGGATTTAGTTGACTGAACATAATTTAAATAAAAATATATTAATTATCACGGTTTTGCTCCACCTAATATTAATACTATAGAGAGGAATTATAAGGATTTATAGTACTACTTTGGAAATGGGTACGTTTCTTCGATGTGGTCTTAGTTTTGAAATTATTGATTTTCGGGATCGTAAGTTATAGAATTGAAATTGAACTCACATACATTGTAAGTTTTAATTTTAATTTTTTATTTTGTTTTTAAAAAAATTATATTTAAAATTATCGGGTCATGATTAAAATTAACAATTTTTAACTGTAATTATAATTGAAATTAATAATTTTAAAATCAAAATTGATGGTCTGAAACTGTTATTTTCTAAAACCACTATCACAATTGGATGAACAATTAAACTTCATCGTCATCCACAATTCAAACGTTCGATTCCAATTCAAAAGAAGAACCTTACATGCGTCTACTTTTTCTTTTCTCCCTTTTGTTTCATTTTACATATTTATTTATTTTTTCTTTTCTATAATTTTATTTTTTCAATTTGTTGTCAGTGTTAGTGTGTGACTGCGTGTATAGTTGAAAGTTGACACCAATTCCTTCGTATTGCAGGTAGCTTCCTTCCACGCTCAAGCAATATATATGGCGATTTTCATCCCTCTCTCTCTTCAAATTCCTCGTCCTTACTTTTCAATTACCCGATCCCAAATCAAACCCCTTCCCCCTCTCCCAGATTTGAAAACCCCCCAAAAAAAACCATTATCAAGAAAAAAATGCCAACCCAAAACCAAAAAGCAGCTACTGATCTTGGTCCAAGCCTGCTTCGACATATCATTCAATCGACCCAATCGTCGCCGCCCACGTGGGAATCTGCATTTCTCAGCAATGGTTTGATCTTTCTTGTGGGCTCTCCACTTCTAGTCACTGGTCTGTCCATCTCCGGCATTGCTGCTGCTTTCTTGCTCGGCACTCTTACTTGGCGCGCTTTTGGCTCTTCAGGGTTCCTTCTCGTTGCCACGTACTATGTCATTGTAAGTATAGATCTAATCTTTCTTTATTGATTCCCTTTTCTTTTAGTGTTTTTATGTATGTGAATTGATTTTTGATCGGAGTGAGTTTTCGGGTTTACTTGTTATTGACATTTGGCTACGGATGAATATCAAACTAAGCTACTTAATATTTGATTGGATATGGATTGCCAAAACTCTTTTTCTTTCAATAAACATATCAAACAAGCTTGATCATAGCTGTATTGGATGATGAAAACTAAAGCTTGGCTAGCTTGATAAGTAGAGAAAAAAAAAAAAAACTGTTGAAGCACGGAATGTATTCTATTTGATAAAGCTCGTTCAAGCTCGATTGGATTGGAAATCAAATAAGCTCAAACATAATTCTTGAAGCACGATAACAGATTTATTCTAGCTTAAGAATGATATGGGCTGCTCGAGTGGGTTCATTGACAGCCAACATTTGGCAGAAAGAAGACTGTTGTTATTAGAGAGCAAGAAAGAGTTTTTCCTATCAGATTGTTTGGTTGCTTCATGCCTTAGGGGAAGTACGATTCTTTCCTGTTAAAAGTAACTCTGATTTGTGTGTTTCCTATGCTATATTTTTTTGTGTTTGTGATTTTACCATATTTGATGGCTTTTAGCGTTTGGTTAGAGATGTAACTTAGTTGTATGGAGAAAAATTTAGGGCACTGCAGTGACGAAAGTGAAGATGGCACAAAAGGAGGCACAAGGGGTTGCTGAAAAAAGAAAAGGAAGAAGGGGACCAGGAAGTGTTATTGGATCCAGTGTTGCTGGCTGTGTCTGTGCTTTTCTCTCGATCCATGGTGTTGGGGGAGAGGCATTTGCTCGTCTTTGGGAACTTGGTTTTGTTGCCAGTTTCTGCACTAAACTGAACGATACTGTTTCAAGTGAGATAGGGAAAGCCTATGGCAAAACGACGTCAGTACTACTAATCCTGTGCTGTAGTTACCTCCTACTCTGTACTACATCCCTTGCGTTCGTCGAAGTGTATGTTAAATCTTAGAAGACAAATCCTTGCATGAAAGAAAAAACTTATAAACTAACCATGGAAATATACATCTGCATGTGGGAAATTAGATCGACTAATAGCTGATTGGCATTGGTGGTTCCTCTTTTTCATGTTCATTGCAAAACTCAAAAAATCTTCATCAGAAATCTATGTTTAACCTGAATGTTACCTGCATTGGAAAAGTTCTATGTATTTTGGGATATTGCATTTATGTCAATTTATCGTTTTGTGGTTGCCCTAGTTATATCTAATGTCTTAATTTTTAATCGAAGTTTGTCGTTTTTTGTTTTTGTTTTTGTAGTTATCTAGTCACGACATTCAAGACCGTCCCAAGGGGAACAGAAGGTGCCGTTAGCATTGAGGGGACTTTGGCCGGACTTTTAGCTTCAATTCTTCTTGCTTCTGTTGGTTATCTAATGGGTGAGGTAATAGTTATGCTTTCCATGTTTCTTACAATGCTTCTTGCATGAATATTGATTCATCAATTAGGCAAAAAGTTTGTGTTTCTTACAACGCTTCTTGCATGAATATTGATTCATCAATTAGGTAAAAGTTATATCATGTTTCGTAAGAGGTTCTTGCACGAATAATGATTTATTGGTTACGCATTTTGCTCGTCTTATACTTGTTTCCTACGTGCACACCTATCCTTAATTGAACTTAATATTTCAAAATTTATGACTTAATAAAATCGATAGTTCAATTTCAAAAAAGTAAGCAGCCACAGAACGAACGATGGCTTAGGAACTAGTGAAGGGCATAGAAAGAGCTATACCGGCCTATTGCTATAAAACGAGACCATTTTCCACGTAATTTTATCTAACTCTGTGACCTATAATGAGTTATGTCTGAACAGATAAATGTAGGTGAAGGCATCATATGCGTCATCGCTTCCCAGATTGCTAATCTTGGAGAAAGTATTATAGGTGCTGCATTTCAAGAGAGAGAAGGATTTAAATGGGTCAGTCATTGCATTTATCTTATTACCTCATTTTCAGTAATCTTGTCTTGTTTTCATTCAAGTTGTGTGTGAGCTTGTTACTAGTAAACTCTCTCTCTCTCTCTCTCATTCCCCCTCTCTTCTTCCTCCCCACTCTCTCTTAACTGCCCGCTCGTCGTTCAATATTCAGCTCAACAACGACGTTGCCAATATCATCAACATATCATTGGGCAGCATTTTAGCAGTCGTCATGCAGCGACTAATCCTCCCGAACTGGTCCTCATAAATCACGAAACTCAAGCTAGCAAGCCCGTGAATTGGAGCTTGTTGATGCTGCACAGTGTACAAATATTCATTCCGCTTAGACAATGAAAGGAGATCGACATCTACACTCTCTACAGTTTACTGCGATCCGCTGCAGTTGGTGAAAAATATGGAAAGGTTATGAAAGTCTGCTGGAGAAATTTAGAGTATCAATTTCACCTGTGGTATTATGGTTCTTGTTTGCTCACCTCATTTCATAAAGAATATAGCATGACTAAATTATTTCATAGCGTTGACAGTTTTATTTTGCAGTCTGTAAACGTCAATGGAACATGATCCGTTTAATATACGCGTAATCGGACAGTCCCGACACAACCCAAAGTATTATTTACTAGTTAACAAAATATTAATTTTCAACAAGAAAAATTTGTTTTATATTTGTATACACTTTCTGTTCGATATGAATGTTCATCAGATTGTTCAAAAAGTAATATTTGTCACGAAATAATACTATATTCTGTACAGATGCAGTGAATCCGCAGGATCACATAATTAGACATCGGTTGCACAATAATACTATATTCTGCACAAACGCCGTAAATCTGCTACAACTGGATCGATTTTTGCTCGACATAGACCATGTTTCATATGCAGAAAATTTGCACAATGAATCACGTTTATCACACATCTTCATTCCAACGATCATGTTAAAGTTACAAGACTGCGATCACCTGCCTACATTCATCAGCTAACATAATTCTGCATACATATGAAACTAAACGATGGACATGTACCTATACCAGGTGTAGTATCCACCTTTGATTTAACACGCCCCCACACGAGCGATGTGTACCCAGGTGTAATACACCGAGTGTAGGTTCTCAAAGGCTCGTCACTAACAAAACAGACTTGACAAAGAAACGATGTGTTCCTGCACTTGTGACACCACCTATCCGGATCTTACAGCACTCGGGTAACCTTTATAATAACATCTTACAGCACTTGGGTAACCTTTATAATAACATCTTACAGCACTCGGGTAACCTTTATAATAACATCTTTGGGGTAGAAGTAACAACAGATGATACATCAGAAGTGCCTCCTTCGCTTTGATTTGGTGATGCATGTTTCGTCTTGTTGGAAATTCTGTAAGGGCGTGGAAATTATGTCAGGCACATAGACAGCAGAGTCATGTGTGCTTTGGAAATTTTTGGGCCAATAAAGCCCAGATGCAGTGGGTGGAGAAGTAATCTGTGGAACAGCCCAAAACGTTTCAGGCACCTGACCGAGGCAATCATCACCTTCAAACTCACCGTCAGCCATTTTTATGGTTTGGGAGCAATCTGAGTCTCCAAGCTTCCCACTATCTGCCTGGTGAAATATATTTATAGATAAAGAGTTGAGAATGTTAAAGATTGGCCTGAACTTATACAAGCTTGGAGAATTATAAAACCCATGAAACTGGCACAATTCACATTTGAAGCATTTCAAAGCCACTTCGAAGCTCGTAAAGCTTATATAAATTTCGAGATATTAGAATAGAACGAATAGATCTTTTTAATCATTTTGAAGAGAAAACTATGTTCCCTATAGAAGACTCAATTCACTCGAGTTGAAATGTCCATAACATGTTATATGAACATCTTGCAATTCATTTAGTCCCAATCTTACCTAGTAAAACCAGAAAGAGCATATTCTTCCCACCGGGCAATAGTTTAAAAGTTAATGCAAGATACTAACCCACACACAAACAAACACGTTCTCCAGAAACAAAGTATTCAAACAGAAAAGCAAGAGAGAGAAAACCAAAATGGAGACATGAGTGGCGTGAGAGAGAGAGACACACAGAAAGAGCCAGAGCCAGAGAGAGAGGAGACTTCAAACTAACAAGCAAGGAACATGTGCCACACTCAGTCCAGGACTATCACAGATTAACATTCCAATATCAATTTATCAAGAAAGTTGAAGGATAAGTAATTCATTAAAACTTCAAGCTGCATAAACTTAACAAAGCACACACACACACACACTATAAATGGTTCATAGACCCGTTAAACTTTTCCTATACTCAAGCTGGAGCAGCAAATTAAGCTCATGTGTCATCTAGATAGCAAAGATACAATCCTATTAAGATAAGAACCAGTGTGAGTGGATAGATGGGAACACACTAGAGATTGCTCAAACTCTACTTTGACAATCCCATTAAGACATTGAGATATATATAATTTCCTGTCAAATATGCATGAAGAAAAAGAAATACTCTTTACTTGTGGTGTTTGGGGGTGCGAGAGAAAGAGAGAGAGAAATCCATGACCTTCACAAAGCACAGACGATTTCATGCATGCACAAACAGACTTATGATCTCCAGAAGATAAAAACAATTACCTTAGATGTGCTATTGTCCATGAAATTACAATTCTGAGTGAAGTCACCAAATCCAATAAATTCATCCAACGGCCACGGTGAAATACTACCAGGAGAGGAACCTCCAGCAGAAGCCAGTTTCGACATTGGAATATCACCATGTGGACTAGCCTCAACTGGTACAATTCTACTATATTGACTACTTAACGATACTGGGGTCGTCCTCTTTGGAAGAGAATTTGGTTCTAGCTCTGACGTTTTCTCAGCAGTGTTGGTATTTGTTATCACTGACGATGATGATGGAGGGGTTTCAGCAGCTTCAAGGCCCACTTTAACTCCTGTGAGTACGAACCTTTGATGAGCTGATACTAATGGATTTGCTGTGTGTACAGCAACATCACATTTCCTGCAAAGTAAAGCTCGGTCCTCCAGACAAAAGAAATATCCAACTGTTTCCTGCACAATTTAGTTACAGGCATGAGAAACTACTCTTAAAGGAGGATAAGAGTTTTGATTCCCTTAAGGCTGTACTTGGATTGATGGATTTGACATTAATGGATTTCAAATCCACCCTGATAAGAGTGGATTCCAAATCCACTAAACTCTTTCAAAAATTAGTTCAATATGAGAGATGGATTTCAAATCATTCCAACCTATGGATTCCAAATCCATCCTCAAATCCTTCAATCCAAACATAACCCAACCGTACGGAACCAAAGTAAGCTATTGTTACTAGCACCAGACAGTATTATCAAGGTGAATTTTTTATTTATCTAAATACGAAGAATCAACTCCAATTCCAAAAGGCCATCGAGGCTACAGAAAGCAGCATGCTAATTGACATCAACAGTTAGGTACCTCATCTGTATCCCATTTGAAAGCATTAGCCACAAAATCTCCTTTTCAATCTATCGGAAATAATGCCCAACTCAGTGCAGAGAGATTATCCAGTTAGGGAAGGACCTTTTTTTCTCACTTTTATCCAGTACCATTTTTGGATTAAAGTTCAATAGCCACAGTGAAAGAATATACAGAAAAGTGAACCAGGATAAAATAGTACAACAGCTCAGCACCAGACAATAAGCAATAAGATAATATCATGCAGAAACCCCCACAACAATAACACTGTACTGACTGCATTCATAAAACCCAAAAATATCAAGTCTTCAGTTTCACATCAATTGCGTTCAATAATCACACGCCCACAAACACGGTATAGCTACACTTATACTCCCAGGAGAATAAACAAAAAAGTTATTCAATGAACACACAGGACAGTAACAGAACTCTACAGGTTCAAGAAGAAAAGGGGGGAAATCTGAGAAAAAATAGAGAGAGAATTGGTTAAACCTGGCAAATATCACACTTGGGCATCTGTGAAGATGAGCTTGAAAGTGGGACCCTCTGGTGTTTACCGGCGAGCTTGTTGGCAGCGTGTACTTTCCGATCACAATTCCAACACAACGCCGCCTCGTCGGCGCAGCAGAGGACCGCCGCCTCCGCCGCCTCACACACGTTACACTGAATCTTCATTTTATCGTTTAACTTAATTTCCCGAGATTACAACCCCAATAAGTTATCCATGAAGAAAGAAGGGCCGGCGCTGGACCTCCACAAGACGGGCAATGGCCCAAGCCCATTAATTAGAGGTCCAAAATTTATTATATGGCCCATACATGACCAAAGGAATTTGGAAGACATTAATAATATAAAAAAGAGATATTTGCAAAAGATGGACTCACTGGATATTTTCCATATTCTTAATACATAACAAAATTACCAAATAGAGAGAATTAAGATAGAAGTTACTTGTTTATATTAATGGACAATAATAATTTGCTTGTAAACGAAGGTCTTAATGATTAAAAACATTTAGGTGGCCGACTTAAACAACATGAGAATAGTAATGAACCTACCACTAATATGAAAACTTGAATTGATTTTCAAATTAAAATTAAAAAGAACGAATGAATAGATAAAGACGTACAAATATATTTTAAGAAAGAGAAAGAATATTGGAAAAATAGTTTTAATAAGAATTATTTTTGTTGTTATCATTACTCTAGTCATAAAATCCGAATTTGAGTTAATTTTTATGTTAGCCTCTAAAGTAAGTATCTCTATATATGAACTTTAATGATACTCGATTGTATATAAGTAACTCATAGTGAGCAAATGACTGGTATTAATATGTAAGTTGAGAAGTAAAGATAGAAAATCATTTTGTAGAATTTCTAAATGTGATGATATATTTGGAATATAATTTTTAAATTACAAATTTATGGGCTTGAATTTGATAATGTGGGGGTAAGGTTATGATAATCGTTCCAATATGAAAGGAAAAGAATCAAAGTGCGCAGGCAATATTTCTTGAAGTAAACCCAAGAGCGTTTTATATGTCATATATTTATCAATTAATTAAAAGACCTTCTAAATAAAGAGAGAAAATTTGTGGTAATAGTGTTATTGTCATTATCACTCAACTTAATGAAATAAGACAAGCATTGTTTGGATGATCTAAATTTTGCGTATCAAATTAAAGGTCGTAAAATTGGCTCAGCCTGATGGACCGTGCAACATTTTAAGTGGGTTGGGTTGTAGGTTTTGAGACCCAAAAGAATGGCCCACGAACAATGTGGAGCAAGGGTCGACCCATGGAATGTTAGTATATTTAAGTGTGATAGCTTGGGCTAGGATTAATATTTAGAGATTCGATGAAATTTCAAGTTAGCTCGATCTTAATTGTTGGCCCATGTGGTTGGGTTGAGTTGGGCTAAGCAGCCTAAATTACTAGCTCTAGCCAAAATTGCGAGTGAAATTGAATCTTTAAGGATGAATGATCTTGAAATCAAATAAGTTGAATCTTTTAGGTATTGTTATATAACAAAATATTCTAGAAAACTTGACTTAATTAATATAAAACTACAATCTGCAAATATACAAGGTGATTAATTTTCATCGAACAAGTATTTTATATGTTCGGGTTAAATATGTTAGAACCGCATTTTTAGAGAAGAATCTTTTGTATAAATACAAGTTGGCCTAATTATACAGAAGCCTTACTCTCAATATTTTTTTTGTATTAAGGGAATGTAGGGATGAGAAGAAGGTTTAAAGCCCTAAACCTCTTGCTTACAATCTAATTTTATTGTAGGCGTTAAATTCACATCATATTAGAATACATGACCTTATCAACAACTCAATAACCCCATAAGCTTTAAGTATTAAGCAGTCAACATAACCCAATGTTTTTAGAAAATGTGTCGAACACTACGTCTACCAACCCTACGACATCGTTTGGAAAACTTAATGGGATGATAAGTGGAATAACCCTTTCCTTTAATTATCTATGTTATTTACATGTTTGGTATAATAGATCACCTAAACTAGTCGGAAGTCATGACTTATCAATAATTATATTTAATGTGTGTGATAAGCAGATAATATATGTTTTTCCATGGTTGCCCCTCCGCGAATAAATATAATACTATTGGCTTCTAATGGCTTGGCTTCTTATACAACCATGTAATTATTATGATATCTAGGGGCAAAGCCGTCATAAAAATTGCACAGTAGAGATACATATGCAGCTTCACATACTCATGGTTTTTTTCAGAATAATGCGGAAAAAAAAATTACGAAATGAGTCGATTTCGGAACAATTTTTTAAAATAGGTAAAATGTCTCCCGCGCTGACATTTTTTCAAAAAAACATCAGTGGAGCTGACGATCTAAAACTGAAGCAAAAAAACATCACCTATAGTGACGTTTTTATTTCATTTGATCACATGCATGCCATACATGCATGTATATATATGTATATATATAAACACACCTAACAACATATATATATATACACTCGCACTCACATACATATATATATATCCTCGCACACACATATATTATATATAGATATATATATATGTATTTATAAAATATATATTTATATTTTGAATATGTATATATATATATTTTTATTTATTAAGTAAATATATAAAAATATATATTAAATTATAATTTTAAAAAGTACAATATTATAATTTTATTTAAGATAATAAGAAAAAATATTTAAATTAAAGAATAATTTTTAATTATTAATTTATATTCTGAAAATAAAATAATATATATATATTTATAAATATATATACATATTCTAAATATATATTTTGAATATGTATATATATATATATTTATTAAGTGAATATATAAAAATATATATTAAATTATAATTTTAAAAAGTAAAATATTATAATTTTATTTAAGATAATAAAAAAAATTATTTAAAGTAAAGGATAATTTTTAATTATTAATTCATATTCCGAAAATAAATAATATATAAATATATATATCTATATATCCAAATAAATAAAAAATAAATAAAAAGAAAAAACGTCACCATAATTGACGTTTTAAAAAAACGTCAATTAAGGTGACGTTTTTTATTTTTTTTATATAATTTATATTATATATAGATATATATATTTATAAAATATATATATATATATTCAAAATATATATTTTGAATATGTATATATTTTTTTTTATTTATTAAGTAAATATATAAAAATATATATTAAATTATAATTTTAAAAAGTAAAATATTATAATTTTATTTAAGATAATAAAAAATATTATTTAAAATAAAAAATAATTTTTAATTATTAATTCATATTATGAAAATAAAATAAATAATATATATATTTATAAAATATATATATATATTGTAAATAAATATATATATATATATCCGAATAAATAAAAAAGAAAAACACGAATAAACATCACCTTAATTGACGTTTTAAAAAAACGTCAATTAAGGTGACATTTCTTTTTTTTTATATAATATATATATATATATTCTAAATATATATTTTGAATATGTATATATATATATTTTTTTATTAAGTAAATATATAAAAATATATATTAAATTATAATTTTAAAAAGTAAAATGTTATAATTTTATTTAAGATAATAAAAAAATTATTTAAATTAAAGAATATTTTTTAATTATTAATTCATATTCTGAAAATAAAATACTATATATATAATAATATATAAATATATATATATATATATCCGAATAAATAAAAAAGAAAAACAGGAATAAACGTCACCTTAATTGACGTTTTAAAAATATGTCAATTAAGGTGACGTTTTTTATTTTTTTATATAATATATAATATATATATATATATATATATTTATAATATATATATATATATTCTAAATATATATTTAGAATATGTATATATATATATATTTATTTATTTATTAAGTAAATATATAAAAATATATGTTAAATTATAATTTTAAAAAGTAAAATTTATAATTTTATTTAAGATAATAAAAAAAATATTTAAATAAAAGAATAATTTTTAATTATTAATTCATATTCTGAAAAAATAAAATAATATATATATATATATATTAATAATATATAAATATATATATATATGAGAATAAATAAAAAAGAAAAACAAATAATAAACGTCACCTTAATTGACGTTTTAAAAACACGTAAATTAAGGTGATGTTTTTCTATTTTTTTCATTTTATATAATATATATTATATATAGATATATAAATATATATATATATTCTAAATATATATTTTGAATTTGTATATATATATGAATTTATTAAGTAAATATATCAAAATATATATTAAATTATAATTTTAAAAAGTAAAATATTATAATTTTATTTAAGATAATAAAAAATTATTTAAATTAAAGAATAGTTTTAATTATTAATTCATATTCTGAAAAAAAAAATATATATATATAAGAATAAATGAAAAAGAAAAAAACGAGTAAACGTCACCAAAACTAACGTTTTAAAAAAACAAAAACAGTCAGTTGCGGTGACCTTTTTTTTTATTTTTTTCTTTTTATATAATATATTATAAATATATATTCTGAATATGTATATATATTTTTATTTATTAAGTAAATATATAAAAATTTATATTAAATTATAATTTTAAAAAGTAAAATATTACAAATTTATTTAAGATAATTAAAAAAATATTTAAATTAAAGAATAATTTTTAATTATTAATATGTTTAATTTAATTATGTTAAAAAAATAAATTATATATATACAAATGATAATAAAATTTAAAAAATCGAGTTGCGATATTTCCTTTATTTTAATTTTTAATATGATAATTTATGTTATATATATTATAAATATTAATTATGTAAATTTATATATAAATTTATGTATATATATTTGATAAAAATTATTTTAATTAAAGATTAATTTTGTATATTATTATTTAAGATAATATAATAAAATAATTATTATAAAAAATATATCTATGTATTTTACAAAATATAGATTATTTATGAATAATTATAATTGAAAAATATAATTATAATATTTTATATATTATTATATATATATATAATATATATATTTATATATTTAATTAAAATAAATAATAATTTCTAAAATAATAAATGAAATGTCTTTCAATGTCAGATGATACTGTCATTCACCAATTTGTTACATAGTCTCGTGAATTTAGTGTAAATCACCAGTTTTGTTACAGAGTCTCGTGAATTCAGATTACTTTTTTTGCGTGCATGTCTTCTCAAATCCGAATAAAATTTGCACCGCATCGTGTAGTCAATTCAATAATAATACTGTTGTTGAAGTAATATAAATACGAATATGTTAGGATAATAAATAAATGAATAAGGAGAATGAGTAAGGGAAAAGGGCGTGCTTTCACGAGTGATGAAGTGTACACCGATCTCTTGCCAATTCTGGATGAGAATAAACCTTATTTCGATATTACATTGTCGAAATCACATTTTGCCCTGCATTATCTAATGGTAATTTTTGTTTACTAAGAATATTTGTGTATATTTTTTATTTAAAGGTTGATTTGTTTATATTTTTAAATATTCATGCAGTTATTACCTAAGGAGATGATCATACTCTTGTCTAACACTGAAGTCCCAGTTATTTTATATTGTTTGGAAAAGTCATGGACAATGTTATATCATAGAAACCACAAAAAACCGAAATTTGATAATGCAAGTTGGGGCCGCTTTGTGGAGGACACCAAATTAAATTTGGGTGATTTATGTATTTTCTCATTGGTTGAAAATACTGAAACGAAAATCACTTTTAAAATTGGTTTAGTTAAATTCAGCGCTTCTTTAATATCTGAAGGCGTATCCGGTACAAGTGGTAGTTCATGTGGTTAATTATGTCCATGAAAAATTAGTAATAAGGATTTTATTTTGTTTGTTGTGTTTTTTTAGAAAAAGTTTATTTAGTTTGTTGTTTTATATATATGTAGCAGCAATATTTGGCTTCAAAATACATACCTTTCTATACAAAGAAAATCGAGTCGGGATACCAACAGTAACAAATTATCCAAATAAATAAGAACAGCAAGAAGAACGTTGCATAAGAAAGTTGAAGAAGAAATCTGGAAAGAAAATGAAGGAGACGAGTGAAGAAGTGAAGAAATGAGGTGAGTGAAGAAAGTGAGAATATGAAATGAAGAGAGAATGGTAAATTGAGAGAGTGAAGGAAAAGAGTGTGAGTGATTCATATATAATGAATTATGAATTCACTCACGGATGTGTAAAGGTGCTGCTGCAAAGGTGTGTTGTCATTCATGCTGCAAAGGTGCTGCTGTGTTGTCATTCACTCTGAAAAATAAGTTGGGGTGCTGTAATGGTGGAATGTGTTGTTATTTCCTGCAAAATATTCACGCCACCTCCTGCTTCTTCACGCCACCTCCTGAAATTGAAAAAGTCAAGCATGTATAATTTGATTTAAATTGTGATAGGATGTATCAAATGGTATATAAATGATAAATACGAGTACAGTTTTTTATCAATTTTATTTTATTAGAATTACAGTTTTTAATCAATTTTATTTATTTTATTAAGATGATGTATTTAATTTTATAGAATGTGATATTATATAAAAAAATATTTTTATTAATATAGTGTATTTATAAATACAGTGTAAAAATATTTAATATGTGATATATTTATTATAAAAAATAAAATATGATGTTATGGTATTTAATATAAAGTGATAATATGTTTTTATAAATATATTTTTATATATTTACTTAATAAATAAATATATATATACATATTCAAAATATATATTTAGAATATATATATATTATATAAAAAAAATTAAAAAACCGTCATCTTAATTGACATTTTTTTAAAACGTCAATTAAGGTGACGTTTATTCTTGTTTTTCTTTTTTATTTATTCGGATATATATATATTTATATATTAATTTATATATATATTAATTTATTTTCACAATATGAATTAATAATTAAAAATTATTCTTTAATTTAAATAATTTTTTTAATTATCTTAAATAAAATTATAATATTTTACTTTTTAAAATTATAATTTAATATATATTTTTATATATTTACTTAATAAATAAAAAAATATATATATACATATTCAAAATATATATTTAGAATATATATATATATATATATTATAAATATATATATAAATATATATATATATATATATCTATATATAATATATATATATTATATAAAAAAATAAAAAACATCACCTTAATTGACGTTTTTTTAAAACGTCAATTAAGGTGACGTTTATTCGTGTTTTTCTTTTTTATTTATTCGGATATATATATATATATATTATATATATTATTTATTTTATTTTCAGAATATGAATTAATAATTAAAAATTATTCTTTATTTTAAATAATATTTTTTATTATCTTAAATAAAATTATAATATTTACTTTTTAAAATTATAATTTAATATATATTTTTATAAATTTACTTAACAAATAAATAAATATATATACATATTCAAAATATATATTTAGAATATATATATTTTATAAATATATATATCTATATATAATAAATAAATTATATAAAAAAATAAATGTCAATTAAGGTGACGTTTATTCGTGTTTTTTTATTTATTCGGATATATATATATATTTATATATTATTATTTATTTTATTTTCATAATATGAATTAATAATTAAAAATTATTCTTTATTTTAAATAATATTTTTTATTATCTTAAATAAAATTATAATATTTTACTTTTTAAAATTATAATTTAATATATATTTTTATATATTTACCTAATAAATAAAAAATATATATATACATATTCAAAATATATATTTAGAATATATATATATATATTCTATATATATATCTATATATAATATATATATTATATAAAAAAAATAAAAAACGTCACCTTAATTGACGTTTTTTTAAAACGTCAATTAAGGTGATGTTTTTTCTTGTTTTTCTTTTTTATTTATTCGGATATATATATATATATATTTATATATTATTATTATATATATATTATTTTATTTTCAGAATATGAATTAATAATTAAAAATTATTCTTTATTTTAAATAATTTTTTTATTATCTTAAATAAAATTATCATATTTTACTTTTTAAAATTATAATTTAATATGTATTTTTATATATTCACTTAATAAATAAAATATATACATATACATATTCAAAATATATTTTTAAAATATATATATATATATTTTTAAAATATATATATCTATATATAATATATATATTATTTTATTTTCAGAATATAAATTAATAATTAAAAATTATTCTTTAATTTAAATAATTTTTCTTATTATCTTAAATAAAATTATAATATTTTACATTTTAAAATTATAATTTAATATATATTTTTATATATTTATTTAATAAATAAAAATATGTATATACATATTCAACATATATATTTACAATATAAATATATATTTTATAAATATATATATATATATTTATAAAATATATATATGTATTTATAAATATATATATAATATATGTGTGTGCGAAGATATATATATATATATATATATTTATGTGAGTGCAAGTGTATATATATATATATATGTTGTTAGGTGTGTGTATATATATACATATATATGCATGCATGGCATGCATGTGATCAAATGAAATAAAAACATCATCGTAGGTGATGTTTTTTTACTTCAGTTTTACATCATCAGCTCCGTTGACGTTTTTTTGAAAAAAATCAGCGCGGATGACGTTTTGCCCCTTTTAAAAAACTATTCCGAAATCGATCCATTTTGTATTTTTTTTTTTTTGCATTATTCTGAAAAAAAAAAAACCCATACTCTCAATGCTTCTTCCATTTTGCATTATAACCTGTCAACCGAGCAAAAACAATGGCAATTTAACAAATGAAGTGGCAATATGTGGTCCTGCCCATTATCAATCACAGGCCGGCATCCTAGTTCCCGAAACCAATGGACAGTGCGCGACAATTAATCCGCCGAGCCAAATCAAAGCTCTCAAACGAGGGCGGTTACAGAAGAAGCTCCCTTCTATGGATTTGATCCTGCTATAAACAATCAATTTTGCTCGGCATAGACCAATGTGAAAATGGATTTGATCCTGCTATAAACGACCAATTTTGCTCAACACCACATCGAATCACATTTTATTAATACATCTTCATTCCAACGATCATACTAAAGTTACAAGACTCCTGTTGCCTGCCTTGATCCATCAACTAACACGATTTTACGTAGTGGATTTGTACCTACACCAGGTATATAAAACCGGGAGTGATATCAACCTTTGATTCAGCACCCACGTGAAGTGTGTGTACCAAAGTGTAATACACCGGGTGTAGGTTCTCACTCAATGGCTCTTCACTAACATAACAAACTTGACAAAGAAACTATGTGTTTCTACATTGGTGACACCACCTATCCTAATCTTAGAGAGCTTGTGTTACCTTATAACATCTTCGTGGTAGAAGTAACAACAGATGATACATCAAAAGTGCCTCCTCCGCTTTGACTTGGTGATATTTGATTGATCTTGCTGGAAATTATGAAACGGCGCGGGAATTATGTCAGGCACAAAGACAGAAGAGTCGAGTGTGCTTTGGAAATTCTTGGGCCAGTAAAGCCCAGATGCTGTGGGTGGAGAAGTAATCTGTGGGACAGCCCAAAATGTTTCAGGCACCTGACCAAGGCAATCATCACCTTCAAACTCACCGTCAGCCAATCGCACGGTTTGGGAGCAATCTGAGTCTCCAAGCTTCCCACTATCTGCCTGGTGAAATATATTTATAGACAAGAGTTAGTAATGTATTGATTGGCCTGGAACTTACATTAGCTTGGAGAAATATAAAATCCATGAAACTGGCACAATTCACAATGTAAGCATTTCAAACCACTTTGAAGCTGGTAAAGCCTATATAAAACTCAGAAGATATTAGAATAGAAAGAATTTGATCTTTTTAATTACTTCTAATCATTTCGAAGAGAAAATTATGTTCCCCATAGAAGACTCGATTTCGAGTTGACATGTCCATAACATGTTATATGAACATCTTGCAATTCAATCTGTCCCAATCTTAGCTAGTATAACAGGAAAGATAATCTTTCTCACCGGGGCAATACTTACAAAGCCAATGCAAGATACTAAGCCCACACACAAAACAACACATTCTCCACAACCAAAATATTCAAACAGCAAGGCAAACGGAGAGAGAGAGAGAGAGAGCTCTACTTTTCTTGATATGCGCATGACAAAACAAAGATGATTTCATGCATGCACAGACAGATGTATGATCTCCAGAAGATTTAGACGATTACCTTAGATGAGCCATTGTCCATGAAATTATAATTCTCAGTGAAGTCACCAAATCCCATAAATTCATCCAAATGCCACTGCGAAATATTACCAGGAGAGGAACCTCCAGCAAAAGGCAGCTTCGACATCGGAGTATCACCATTTGGACTAGCTTGAACCGGTACACTTATACTATATTGACTACTTAACGATACTGGGGTCGTCCTCTTTGGAGGAGAATCTCGTTCTAGCTCTGGCATTTTCTCTGCAGTATTAGTGTTTGTCTTCACTGACGAAGATGATGGAGGAGGAGTTTCGGCAGCTTCAAGTCCCACTTTAACTCCTGTAAGTACGAACCTTTGATGAACTGATACTAATGGATTTGCCGTGTGTACAGCGACATCACATTTTCTGCAAAGTAAAGCTCGGTCCTCCAGGCAAAAGAAATATCCAACTGTTTCCTGCACAATTTAGTTACAGGCATGAGAAACTACTCTTGAAGGTAGAAACGAGTTTTGATTTCCTTAAGGATGTGTTTGGATTGACGAATTTGACATTAATGGATCCACCAAACTCTTTCAAATATTAGTTCAATATGAGAGATGGATTTCAAATCTATTTATTCCAAACCTACCGAGTTCAAATCCATCCTCAAATCCTTCAATGAGGATACAACCCGTGCATACGGAAACAAAATAAGCTATTGTTACTCGAATTGTACGATACAATATTATCGCCGTAAATTCTTAATTTGTCTAAATCAGAAAAATCAACTCCAATTCTACGAGGCGATTGAGATTACAGCAAGCAGCATGCTAATTGACATCAACAGGGGTAAGCAGAATTAATTTCATCCAAGTATCTCATTTTCATCCCTTTTGAAAGCATTGGCCACGATAAAACATTTTCAATCTTCTGGAAAATAATACCCAACTCACTGCAGAGAGATTATCCAGTTAGGAAAGAACCCTTCTCTCTCTCTCTCTCTCTCTCTCTCTCTCTCTTTATTTCCAGGACCATTTTTGGATTAGAGTTCAATAGCCACAGTGAAAGAATATACAGAAAAGTGAACAGAATGAAATATCACAACAGCTCAGCACCAGCCAATAAGCAAGAATAAAATATCAGCCAGAAAACCCACAACAATAACGCTGTATTGACTGTATCCATAAAACCCAAAAATATCAACTCTTCAATTTTACATAAATTGCGTTCAATAATCACACACCCAGTTTTTTTTATTTTTTTTTATTTTTTATAAATCAATGTGGAGACTAGTCAAACAAACACGGTATTCCTACACTCCAGGTGAATTAACATAAAAAAATATCCAATGAACACACAGGACAGTAACAAAACTCTACACATTCAATACGAAAAGGGGAAAAATCTCAGAAAAATTAGAAAGAGAATGTGGTTAAACCTGGCAAATATCACACTTGGGCAACTGGGAAGAAGAGCTAGAAAGTAAGACCCTCTGGTGTTTACCGGCGAGCTTGTTGGCGGCGTGAACTTTCCGATCACAGTTCCAACACAGCGCCGCCTCGTCGGCGCAGCAGAGGACCACCGCCTCCGCCGCCTCGCAGACGTTGCACTGAATCTTCATTCTGTGGCTGAACTTGACTTCTCAGGATTATCCCCACAATAACTTATCGATGAAGAAACCCACCAATCAAATTCGGAACAGTGAATTATAACTGGAAATTCGGATGCAGGGTACAATAAGATACCCCAAGTTGGGAGAGCATTGAATAAAGTGATTAATAAAAGCAAGCAAGTGGGGAAGGGGGAGACGTTGGGGGGGGGGGGGGGGGGGGGGGGGGGGGTTGGGGGTGGAGGTGGGGAAGGTGGGGGAGGCTGTGTCAGAGACGCTGAGGAGAGTGACCGAGACACGTGGCACGCAAATAGCTACCCAGATCGCAGCACAGCTCCAGGCGTAGCAACGAGGAACAGGGAAGGGGTGGTATGGTATATAAGAACATGTACTACAGGGCACTGATTCTTGAATTGGTCATATTCCCTTCCTTCTTTTATTTTCTTTTTTCTTTAAATAATTTTTGGGGGACTACCGCTAAATAAATAAATAAAACATTATAAATAAAGAATTCATGTTATGGCATATTCAGTTTTTGCAAAGTTAATCTTAGGATCAAGCAGGTAAGTTTCAAAAAGTAAAAAATAAAATAAAATAAAATTGCAACATTAAATTATCCAAACATGACTTGTGTTATACTTATTTAGAAACCATTAATAATAATAATAATAAAATTTCAAGTTAAAAAGGTAGGTATCTACAAATTTATTTTATGAATATTTTTAGCTAGATTTTACTATCAATCAATTTTTTTAAATTTATCAATTTGATTATAATTTGTCAATTGCGTGCAACTTTTGTTAATTTGTCAAATGAATTGAAAATTATGTGAAATTCACAATGATGTAAAAGATATATACGTAATTTAATTTAAAGCAATTATGGAATATTTTTGTGGAATTTGTAATTTAGACCATTAAAATTACATTCACATAACCAATGCACTAATTTTTTAAAAGATTAATAATTGTCGAGTGTAACCATTTCAAATTTTAATTTATTACACTGTATATAATCATATATTTAAATTGGAAGCTGTATTCTTTGTAGGGCTGGTTGTACTAATGTAAATGATCGTTATACATAAGTTTTCTATATTTTTATCGCTTTTTGAATAATTGAATTATTATATCAAATTTCTTGTTTTCTTTAATAAATTAAAAAAAAATACTAACATCATTTATTTAAAATATAAAATTCAATTTTATAATTTATTTCATTTGTATCAAATAAAACTATCATATAAAAATTGATAATCACCAATTTTCAATACAAGGTGGGATCTATCATTGTTGGGGTTTGAATCAAGTTTTCAAAATGGACCTCTAAAATTATTTGTCTACTATACATATTTTATTTTTTTTATTTTAAAGAATTTATAATACTCTAAATATTTATATTATCATATACAAGACAAACAAATTTAAAATGATTATTTAAATTCATGTCATGTATTAATTAATAAACTAGCGAATTAATTATAAGTTTAAAATAATTACTCAGATCCAATTCATTTCATATATGAATTAATAAACTAGTGAAAAAATTATAAGTTAAAAATAATTATTTAAATATAATTTATTTCGATAAGCTCAACCATAAATTAAAAAATCAGCATTTTCGATCTGTGGCAAGAAGAAATTACTACGTAGCCATGCTATATCTTTATAACAATTATATACAAATATATATATTTATATATATAGGTAGAAGAAATAATTTGAAGAGTTAAGAAAATACAGAATTTTCGAGCTGAAGACGAGGAGGTCTTCCATCTTCGGAAGGGGCCATTCATGAACAGCAATCAATCCTCTAAGTGAAATAAATGAGATCCCATAAAAGCCCAACTGCAAACAAATGGATAGTTGCTGCAAGTCTTTAAGAAGGTTTTTATGGTAAAACCCAAAATATATTGGGCCCCATAATTTATAAATTCAAAAGCCCAGATAAGGAAGCAATTTAATTCCTGCAATTCGAATTTATTGACCTTGTTTTAATTAATTTGGAGTTCGCTTTTGGATGGAACCAGATCGAATCTGGTTTTGATTACTCTTTTTTTAATTAACGACACCTTCGTCCGTGCATTACACCGGATAAAATATATTTTATTATATTAAAAATATTTTCATAAAATTATATTCTTTTATACAAAATTATGTATAAAAAAATTAAAACATATAATTATACAACAAGTAAGAGATCATGATACAAATAAAATAGTTATGAAATATAAAATACATAAAAAAATGCATGTAGCTTACACATATTTGTAGATTATTTTTTTACATCATAAAAAAATACCATATTTTCTAAGAATATTTTGTGTGTATTTATATTTAATTTAAAAAATTTCCTACTTATAAAATAAAATATCACTGCTTATAATTTCATATCAAAAAATTCTCTAATAAATAAAAAATTATATAACTAAGTGAATTTTAATATTTAAATTCAATCCAACCTACTATGATTTTTCAAAGGCAATACAAATATTTAAAATTAGTAAAAAGTATTAAAATAAAACAACTAAATATATACTTGAATAATATAATATTTTAATTTATGAAAATATTTTTTATTACTATTCTATAATAATATAAAAAATATTTATATTTTTTATTTGTCTCAAATTTATATAAAAATTTAATCTATTTTTTATTCAAACTTAACACATATTTCAAATTAAAGTAAATAATTTAACTTATAAAAAAATTATTTTATATTTTAAACATAATATTTTATTTTAATATATATAATATTGATATCAAATTAAAGATCGTAAAAAAATAATTAATTTAACGTATCACATGTCAAAAATAATTTTTTAACAAAAAAATATTTAAATTTAAAAATTCTAGTAAAAATAATTACTTTTTTTAACATGTAATTTTTCTTATTATTGTTTTAAGTAAAAAATGAATAAATTATCTAGAAGTGACATGTATCTTTTTTAGCATGTTTTTAGGAATTTCTTAAAATTTATATTGAATATTTATATTAACTTTTTTGTGGTGATGACAGGCGCAAGATTTTACTTTTGAGCATTTCTATTTTTATATTAAGTAAGGATTTAACAAGTTTGAATTAAAATTGAATCGTCAATTTTAATTTAAAATCAGATCAACAATTAAACAAAATGTTGATAGACCGTTCCGAATCGAACCCAAACTGTGGTCATGCAAATTAAAGTACTGGAAAAATTATTTTCTTGTATAAAGATTTAGGTGAAAAATAACTTGACTCTGTTATGGCAATATATTATTAATTATGTCAGAGAATATGTTTTAATAATCTGAAAAATGCGTATATACAGAATAAGCTTATTGTGGTTTAATCTCTCTCATTTGTATTCAAATTTTTCCATCAATATATGAAATGTAAAAATAAAAAAAAATAAAAAAATAAAGAGCTACTCAAAGTATGTTTTACTGTTTCTTCTTTGAATTATTTCCCAAATATACTCAAAGTATATGAAGTGTAGTTGTGAAGTATAGGTGAACTGTTACTGAGGTTGTATATACAAGAAAGTCCTTCCGCCAAAGCTGGTTCGCCTTCTCTTTAGAAAAGGATGTTAGGGTTCAAATCCTTTCCCACCCCTGACATCTATAATAAGAAGGTTCGAATTTGGAGGGTGTGTGTGTGTTGGAAATGCAGATAAAAATCCATTTATCCACATACATTCCACCTTTGTGCGTATAGTTTGGTCTTTTTATGGACCGTTGCGTGAGAATAAAAATACATGATATATATCATTTAGGAATATCAATTTAAATTGATTAAAATTTGTAAATTTGTGTAAAGACTAATGGGCTCATGGATAAGCCTCTTTGAGCTTTTAGTGGCCCATACCCACAAAAACCACTTGGGCTGCCACTTTAGCAACGACGTATGCTACAGAGGGTAAAAAGGAATTCTTCAAAAAAAAGAGGAGTAATTCTAGTCACGGCCCGATGTCCTATGTATTTAGCGGCTGTGAAAACGAGTTGGTTCAAAAATGTAATTGTTCAAAATTATTTAAAATGTCATCAAATTTTTAGTATTATATTTGAATTTGATTGGTTGTTAATTGAGCTTTTATCTAATTAAACACAATCCAACTCAAATATTGATATTTTTATGTTTGTTTTAACAAATTTTACTTATCGAGCCTGATTTTGAATTAAAATTTAGATTTTATTAACATAATTTTTTTTAAGCTTATTTGAAATCATTATTAAACAAAGTTCAAACAAGTTTTTAACAATAGATATTGAATCCAATATCAAGTCCTATATCAATTACATTTAGTGCATACAATACACTTGGTATATTTCCACTACACATTCACTTTTATGTAAATACACATCTATATAAATATGTATAAAATATATAATATTAAATATGCTTTCGTCTTTGATCTTTGACACAAATTTTAAAAAATTGTATATTAAATATAAATTTCTATTTTCTATTTTAATTTTGAGAATTAATTAAATATAAATTTTAAATTAAATAGACAATTTAATTGAGATTTAATATAGAGTTTTTGGTCAATCAAAATATTTCATGTGCCAAGATTTTGTAAATATCATCAAATTAAATATAATTCATTTGATAATTATTGTAAATAAGTTGGATAGAAATCAAATTGTGGTGCAGAAATCAAATTGTTATATTCTACTTCAACATACTTCAAGACTCTCCATCTTACAAATATAAATAGTTGTCAATTTTGACGATAAATTCCAATGTACAATAACTGAATTGAGAAAAATGGTGATTGTGAGTAGAATTACACAACCAAAAAATTAGCTCACAATTTAACTATTTCATGGGAAAACAATATGGGGCCCACTTGTAGTTTATTAACCTAATAGTTTAATTTGTATGCTAATCAGTTTATGCATTTGTTGGTACATGGTTTTTGGATCCATAACACATTGACTCTGTTACAGATATCAAGTCCGTGGCAGTTCAAAATATCATAATCTCTCTGACTTTACATTGGTTCGTTCGGAAGAAAAACAAGAATAAAATATAAAAAAATATATACAATAACAACAATTGACTAGTATTTATATTGTAAGTATAAAAATAAAAACACGTGACTCTTATGTTAAAGAACGTGTAATAGATAATAAAAATGGGCAGACAGAATTTGAATGAAAACAAATAAAGGCCTTTACTCTCCTCTATCCCATTCGAATTCTTAGTATGATATAATCCAAAGTTGAACTTAATTATAAAAAAAAATTGTTTTAGAAAGCATTCATGTTATAATATTTTTAGAGCAATTTATTTTTAATAAATAAATTTTTAACACGAATAATTTATTTTATTTTGCAGCAAGAAAAAAACATCAAAGATAATTGGTCGAAAGCACCAACATGGACATTCAATTATAATATTTGGAGGGAAATATCTTTCTGTACAATATCTGCTATCAGCATTGTAGAGTAATCGAACCTTAATTTTCTGGAGAGATGGGAGATCAAAATTTGCAAAAGTATGGCAAAGCTCTTCTTATCTACAACCTACAAAACCATGAAAATATGCTTATCATTATTCAAGAGATGAAGCAAGTAACCAGAGATTGTTATTTATAGTTAGCGCGTCGAAAATTATGATTATCATAAATCAAGAAATGAAGCAAGTAATCAGAGATTGTGGTAGTTAGTGCGTTACGTGAATAACTGAGGTCGAGTTCGTGAGAGCTGAGGCCGCTTTATTGGGGAAAATATGAGGTTTTTAAGAGTGATTGAGGGATTTCCAGCTCCAGTTCCAGTACCACTTCCAACACCAAAAGAAGAGTGAGCAGTAGGCATTCTGTTTCCGGGGTCGATAGGATTGTTTGTCTGCCTTGTAGGCATGCCACCGGAGATGTCGAATGGGGAGTCGGAATTTTGTCTTGCTGGCCATATGTCCTCTCTTGGCCCTGGAGTTTCAGGAGGAAGAACCGACCAATCTGCGATGAATAAGTTAACTTGTATTTTTGAAGAATGTAAGGAAGGCTAAAATGGCAGATGGTTTGGCATACAGAGAAGTTGAGCCAAATGGACACATCAAGCTAGCAAATGGGATACAGTCATATGTCGTTTAAAAAACTAAGGTACCATTTTGTTAAAGGCAAGTCCCGTGTCCTCTCCGTGCATCTTGATCATCTGCACAAGCTTGGAGATAGTTCGGGACGCATGGAGAGAAGACAGTTTTTCTTTTACAAAAAGGGTATTTTAGTCTTTTACATGCCAAAACGGCTACATCCTGTTATGTTTTTTTTTTTTTTTTTTTTTTTGTGAAGAGTGGCTATATCTCATTTTATATAATCAAAGGGTCTTAAACCAGTATTACCTATAAATATGGTTGTCCAGTAAATGATAGCCCTGTAATAGCTGGAAAAAGTCTAGAACAGAAAAGGGTTACCTCTTCTCATAGTGTCTCTGTTATCCATCCTAGTGGACGGATTGGAGAACAAATCAGGGTCATGTGTGGACAAGGGGTGACTCGCAAGCAGAATCGCTGGTCGTTTCAATGATTCAACTTCAGTTCTTGCTAGATCATACATTTCATCGAGTTTTCTCTTCTGCCTGTCGGTGATTGAAACATTGTCAAATTTTTTATTTTCATTACCACTGAAACCATGAAAATACTATGAGAACAATCAGAGAAATTGTACATGGAAATTAACCTGCATTTCTCAGCAAATTTTTCTTGAAGCTCTTGCTTATCCTTGGACAAGTTCTCTATCTCTTGCTCTAAAATCTGGCACCTCTTAGACATTTTCTGGTAGGCGCTATAAGCCTGCTCCAGTTTCTCCGTAAATTTTTCTTGCATTGCCTCACATTTTTGCCTGCACTGAGCTACTAGTTTGTTCATCTTAAATTGCATTTCCAACTCCTTTTGCCCAATATAGAATGCCACGCTTCTATATGCACTTTTTATCACTGAGAAAGTTCAGGAATAACACAAATTGGATACATGTTTTCTAAAAAAGATAGTCTAAGTGTTCGCATGATAAAGCAAATTTGTGACCATGAAACAATTTATTTCAACTGCAACATTGAGGATACTTATTTGAGGAGATATTCCAGCCATAGCCATCTGTAGAAGAAAGCAAGATATTTGATAGATCATATTTTTTATAATGTCATAGCATACAAGGGAATTCTAGAAAGATTTGGAGAGGACAAAGGAATTATTTTTTGGAGAACTTCTTACATTTACCCATTCATCATTTGGACTGATTTCGACGTGCTTCATAAGACTGACATGCAAAAAGATGTCATGTCAAAAACCAGGTCAAATGATAGCCAGATAAAACTAGATTTGTACAGAGGAACAAATTGATCATGTGCAAAAACAGGGATGCAAAATTGACTTCAGAATTCATCTCAGCGTAGTGAAAATATATCTATTTTGAATGGTGTCAACAGTAAATTAAGTTATTGTATCAAACACAATGGCCATCCTATCTCTTAGTTAATGCTCCTGAAGCTTCTAACAATTTTCTATTTATAACCAGAGGATAAAGCATTATATTATTTTTGGATATTCACATACCTTTTTGAAAGCACTTGATCACAGATGGGGCAAGAACCATCATTGCTGAGAATCTTATTGGCATCTTCAAGGCCTTTTATAGTTGTTAAGGAAATCATGCAAACTCATAAAAGATCAAGAATCTGACAAAACATATTTAGAAAGATCAAGCTTTTTACATCCACAATGGATACACAAAAGGTGATTGCAGGTGGTGGCAACAGCTCGTCCTTCCAATTCTTGCCAGCATGCGTTGCATCTCATTTCAGCCTTCAGAATTATTATTTGCATTCACATCTCTATTCATGGGAAACTTCAACGTTCATAGCATTTCTCTTTCAGGTCATGATATTACTACACTCTTGTAGAGCATCATGAAGTAAGAATTCACAAATACCAATGCATATATGCGCCAAGTAATGCTTGTGCCAGTGCCAACTGAACATGGTGGTAAAAGACATATAGTAAGTGGAAATTCACTCCAGTTAACAGCTGAAATCACATTTCAGACAGGAAGGCGCAATTCTCAATTATAAATGACTGGTGAAACTTAGATTCAAAAACTATTCCAGTGAATATTCTTGGAAAATAAATGAAGTGCTAATGTATGAGTCTACCATCAATTAAACACTAAAACTGCTCCTATCGCTGTTAAAGCATATCAATGAAGCTGCACGCTCTAGCACAAGCAGTAGCCTTGTTTTAAGCATGTTTCCAAGAACAGATGTCGAATTTTACATGCCTTCTGTCATCAATTCACTATATTTCTCCTACAACGAGTAATTATCTTAATGATTCTCGGCATTCCACACCATAAACTCACGTAAAGAAGAGGCAATCCAAGTTTGCTCAAAAGAATACTGTTCTCATCAACTGATTAAATGGTGCTATAGCACCCAAAGGGATTTCCCAAATGCTGTGAATCCTTTTGGATTCACTGGATCACGGTATTCTGTAGAGACATACTAAACCAGATATGAAGTATGGAGTCCATCAAAATATGCAGAACAAACAGTTCTTTCATATGGAGTTACTACATCTACGCTCTTCCAACAAAATCATGATATTAGTTAAATAAAAGTCACCAAATCCAATACAGCAATAGCAGATAGAAACACAAAAGCACCATTACCAGCTGAGCCAGATAAATTTCGGATCCCTTTATTTTTTATTTTTTATTTTAATGGAAAAACAGGGAAAACAGGTCTTTCTTAAGTTGACTCTTTTCCACCTCTCAAGAAGATCAAACGAAAAACAAAACTATTAATGATAAAAATATTTACCACATCTGAAAAAAATAGCAAGCTAATAAATAGGTTAAAATTTGCCACAAATTCCCGAAAGTGTAATAAGGGAACAATAAAGCATACCTAAAATTCAGAAGTTGTCCGATAGAGAGAAATACGCGAACACAAACCCAATTAACCGGAATCGTGTAAAAATCGAAATTCGGGGAAGGTCAGAACGCCTGCAGCACCGGAAATAAGGAATCGGAAAATGCGACTGAACGTGGATGATTACACTAGAAACTGAGAGGATTGCTGAATTTATTCCTATAAAAAATAAAAAAATATGACAAAAACTGGTAGTGATTATACGACAAATCCTAAAGGAAGAGCGACAAAAAAATTGGCAAAATTTCAGTTCGGAGAGATCAGTTCTCCAGATAAAAATTGCGGGAAAATGTGATTTGTTTGTTTGAGTTTTTTAATTAAATTTATTTGGGATTTAAATTAGTATTGGCCCAAAACAAAAATAGTCCCGGGAAGAGGCCTTTAATAGGCCCAATCATGGCCTTATCTTTGTGATGACTTATCATTTTGCTTATCGAGTCATTCTTTAATGAACACAACTACAGTTTTCCATTTATAATTTGTAATATAATTATTCATAAATTAAATTAAATTAAATCATTTTAATTTTTCTAAATACAATAAAAAATACGTGTTTATTTTCTTCTATTTAACTATTATATAATTTATATAATTATATTTTAAATGAATATATATATTCTACAAAAAGTAAGTTGTAATAGACATGTGAACATTATCATTTATTAATGAATTGTGCTTTATAAATTTGGTGTGACGTATGCATGTGATAAGCTACATCCAAAAATATCTTTATATAATTTAATATTTTATTATTTGTTGATTGTACATATAATGTAACTGAATATTAGCTTTTGAACTAATTTAAAAATATTTTTAGGTGGAAATTTCTTCTTCTTTTTTTTTTTTTACAAATGGGGAAGCAAATACACTTTTAACATTGGAGCTCTCGAAGAGAGTTCAATGGTATCTCCATGTCGAACAGAATGAACGACATGAGAACCATCGATATACACGAAGCCCTCCTTGCAAAACCACGTAACATCCATCATTTCATCAGCCTTCGTGAACCCATGCATCAAATGTGAAGTGGGACCTGGAGAAATGGGCTCTCGTACCATATATTGAAGTTTCTTGGACAAAATGGGCATTGCAGACCCACCAGCTGAAAGCATCGCAGCAGTTGATCCAGCAGCTGTCGAGACTCTTAGGCCGCTTGATCTAGAGTGTATCAAAGAAGAAATAGGCTTCCCATTTTGTGAGATCCTATGAAGAAAAGACAATGTGTAGAACACTTAGTAATTATTATAACATCCCAGATTTTGTGGTGGTGTTTTAAGAACTTAAAAGTGAAGTTACTGACCTGAATGAGAATCGAGAAACTACTGAAGGACATGGGTGTGCTAGAAGGACATCGTTTAGAGCAGAAGTTGAGATTAGCTTTGCGTTTAGACTGATAGCCATCCGTGCTAATTCCGAAGGTTCATATAGATTCTCAAGGATGCCATCTAGTATCTACACAAGAAATGTGTGAGAATATTATTTATCATAGGAAGGGTAACTATCTAAAAGAAGAAAAAAGACTACACGATACATGATTACAGGTTTAATGTTGGTTCCTACTATAATTTCGATGAGCACAGAAGTACTGCAAAAATTTAATATCGTGCTAGAACAGAAGTCATGCCCAAGCCCAACAAAACTTGGTCTCCTATCAGAATTAAAGCAAGTGATTGTGCATTCAAGGCAACCTGAATGCAAATGAGTTTTATGTCGCTTGGTTTTTAAGTATGACGAGTAAATGCCATACTAGGATTAAAAGGAAGCATATGAGAAATAGACTCTTTAGTTTGGGTTAAGCAATCATTTTAACCTGTGAAATTAAACAATTACCAGTCCGCATATGACAGATGTAGCAATAATGTTCAATTAATTAGCATTCACAGAAAATTTGACACAACAAACGAATTTAGATAAGAAGCTAAAAGTCACCTCAATTGAACTTAGTTATGTGCATATTCTAGAATCTAGGGGCTTAAGCTGCAGTCTCACATGTTCAAAGTTGTTGGTAGTGGCAGCACAGAGATAGCCAGTGCTCCTTGTAGCATCGAATTCATCACTGTATTCCTCCACCTAAGTGAAATAATATAAATTACTTGGACTAGGGAAATCAGAGAGAAAGAATAGGCAACTTTAACAAAATTATCAAGTTAAAGTAAGGGAAGACTGAATTAAACCTCCTCTGGTCGAGTGGGATCAGAATTCACTCCAAGAACTGGAACCGAATCATCCATGAAATGGCTAGCATGTAATAAAGTCCCATCACCTCCGATTGTAATGACCAGATCTACATCATGTATCGGCTGAGACAGCTCACTGCGAAAAACAACTTGTGACTCCATGGTTTTTTTCCTCAAAATATTCTTGCAGAAGTTGATTGCATTTTTGTGAACCAGCATCCTGTCATGTAAAAATTGTAATACCTGCAACCTCTTCATGAGAATAAAACTTATATTACATGATATATATAATATATATATATAAATAAATAGAAGAAATAAGCTATGGACGTGGCATTAAGTTTTGAACTACAAGCTGATAATTTAAAAAAAAAAAAAAAAAAAGATCCCTGTCAGAGTAACCCCATAAGCACAATGTCACCACATGCATTTGAATGCCAAAAGCATGTATATGCCACATATAAGCATATTGACACACATTAAGACGCATAAGCACGTGTACACACACAATTACACTCACATAAAGTGGCAATCCCATATACATGAAATGATGTGCTTATGTCTTTCGCTATCTCATTTTATAAATAGGGCTGTATCAGCAAGCAAAGGCATAAAAGGGAAAAATAAGATAAAAAAAACAAGGCTAGAATGCTCGTCCTTCTCGTTCTGCCCCATACACGTTCGCTCAAGTTTCTTGAGAAATCCATTGTACCCACTTATCAACCATTCAGAACAAGGAAAATTTTGTTACAAGCATGCATACAATTTGTTCGATCATTTCTCGTCCACTAAAATTACAAAAAAATTATCACTATTTCTCAATGTTCATCTATAAGCCACCCTATAATGTATATATATCATCATATATATATACACACATATATATATATATTTCATTTTTCAGCAAGTGCATTGCCCTTTATTATCCTCTTTCTTGTGATTCCCTTGTCTCAAGTACTAGTTTTGCTTTAAATTTCATCTAAACATTATGAGAATGGAGTAAATATTCGCCAGTTCTTTATTTTGTCATTATTAATCTTGGAATGGTTTGGGATCGAATTACGTGAGACATAGTCTAATACTTAAATGATGAAAAAAAAAAAAAAAAAAAACCTATACTTGTTCATCAATCGACATTTCTGGGGATTTCAAAATGAAACGAACACTCTACTGATTCATCATTTTCAGTGAATTCAAAAATCAACAGACAATAATATTACATTAAAAGAAATAAAAAAATTCTCCTATTCCGATTGGAACAAATATCGTACCTTACCACGTTTGGATAATGGTGAGGCGAGTTCAGAGGAAGGGTATACATCGAATGGCTTCAACAGCAACAGCAATCTTTTCCTCACCATTTCCCCCCTTTTTTCTCCCAATTATATTTTACGTGCCTGCGCATGGCGGCGACGATGATTGAGCATTTTTCAAGGAAAACGGAAATCGCAACGGTTTCGAACCGATTCGGAGGGGCGGAAAATTGGAATCAAACAATGAGCGGATAGCCCGGCCCGAATTTGTGCCCGACTTTGTTTTTTGGGCTCTGGAAGTATCTGTTTATTTATTTTTCGAGGGAAAAGAGTGCTGAAGAGTATAATTTGATAACTGTTCACTGACGGAATAATATATATAAGTTTGACGACCATATTATTTAATCAATTAATTTTTTTAATAAATTTAATCATTTATTACAAAATAATTCAAGTGTGTTTGAAATTTGAGGAATATATACAACTAAAAATATAAAAAATAGTTATAAATATAAAAGTAATTCAAAGTCAATTGAAAAAGATTTACTTCAAGTTTTCAAGTTCGGTAAGCATATATATCAACACAAAATTTGTGCATGGGTTCCACTTGCTCCACTGTACCACTTTATTTTATTAAAAATTATTACTACAGATATATTATCTTAAAAATAATAATATTTTAAATAAATAATTAATATTTTTTAATTAAATCAAGTGTACTATATATCGATGTACAAGAAATTCACTTATATATATCAAATCAACTAAAGGAGTTGTCTCTCAAACTTTAATCCATGGAATTATATGTTTTTGTATTAATTCAATTAAATATATTCAACAAGTAAATAATTTATATAAACAAAATAGAAAATTATATTTGTAATGTACAACAATATCAATTTATAGATATGAATGAATTAAAAAAAAAAACTGAAAACATTGACAAAATAAACTGAAAATGTAATGTTTACTCTTTTTGAAGCAATCTTCTACGGGTTTTTATTTTTTGAAAATGTAATGTTTACTCTTTCCCTACTAAAAAAAAAAAGTAATTTTTTGAAGAATATATTTTTTTATTTTTTTGTTAATTTGCAATTTCTTAAGATTATAAATTAATATATATACAATTTTTTATTTGTTGATTTAATTTATTTAATTATATAAAACTTATTTTTGAAATAAAATAAAATTAATTTTTGGATTTTACTAATCAAATGAAACTTATTTTTTGAAATAGAATTTTTTTAGAACAAAAAATATTTTTCATAAGACCATTGGATGCGGCTATTCATACTCCCAAAATATCTAAATATACTTCATAATAATTATGATAAAATTAAACATTGCAATTCATGGCTTTCTTGATAATCGACTCCAACTGAAGCCTTACACGGCCAAACTTGATAAACGAACCGGAGGGACGCCTCGGGAGCCCGCACACACTTAACACTATTCTTTAAATGTTATTTCCCCAAACTTGATTTTGTTAAAAAAATTGTGTACAAAGATTCATATATACTCAGTTGTATGTCGGCACGCTTGGGGTTTTAATGAGTAACTCCCTGAAGTCCGTCAAATTGAAATCTAAGTCACCCACATACAATAAAGTTGTTTTGGGTTTCTGGGTAGAGAAGAGAAGAGGTGCAAGTTAAAAGGGGGATACATTTACGGTAGATAGAGAAATTGCAGAGAGAGAAAAAAATTGAAATTTTTTCTCGAATTTGTGAATTTGTGTTGGGAATTACGGAGGTTGGACAATTAAGTTGGGATACTCATTTATTTTTTGTTTTTTTATTTTTTAGGGAGAAGTGTACAAAGAGTATATTTAGTAAAAAGAAGAGAATTCTTAATTTCAGATAGGATGTTTTTAAATTTCAGGGTATATTTAGAAATTTTCCGAGTATGAATAACAACACCCAACTATTTTTATTTTGGAATGGGGAGTAATTATTAATCCTCATTTAAGACCCAAACACGCCTTAGTGAACACACACCGAAAGTCCAAAAATCATATACCATATTTAGGTGACCCATCTAACCCTTAACCAAACCCGATCCGAAAATAGTGTTCATTTTACTATTAAACCAAACCATGGTCAAGCGGATCCAATTTCCCGGGTATATTGCCAAACCAGAAATCCGGTTCAATATCATATCCAAATCTGCGGAAAAAATCTGAAATCCAAACCCTAACCCTTTTGCACTATTTCGGGTCTCTGATCGGATTCTCCCTGCAAATCCCGCTCCCGGCCAAGGTTCCTACTTGCAGGTTAGAATTTCCCCCATCTACACGTCGATCCGACCCGATTTTGTTGATCCAACGTGGTTAATGAGCTTATTATCTTCTGTATTTGTGATCCCTTGTGAATTATCTTTTCCCCCGGTTTGTGATTTCAGTTTGAAGATGTCTTTTCTGCGTTGAGTAGAATTATGTGCCTATACTGAGTTTCTAAGCAATTGTTTCGTTTTTTCGATGCTCTGACCTATCAACTTGGTTAAATGGAAACCCCGGAAGCAAGATTTTGTAGAATTGTATATGTGGAGAAGCTCAATTAGGTAGTGGGGTTCTGTGTTTGTGCTGCACTTTGTGTAGAGTTTGTGTGTAAAAATCAGTTTTAATGTCCAGGAAGGATTGTGATCGTTCATTTCCTATCAAGCTTTTCAGTTTAATTGCTTGAAAAGGTCGTTGAGTTACGCATCACGATTGCACAAAAAGTAAAAAGTTACGAAAAAACTAATAGTTTAGTTTATCCATGTATGGGAGGCTCATACTCACGTATGGTTTTGGGTTTGTCTTGGAAATCTAGAGCAATTGTAATAATTTCTCGACCCTTTTGGTTTCACGCATGAATAACTTTTTGAAGTTTAGTGTGTTGGTAGATGGGTTGGCTACTGTCATCTAATCAAGTGATCCATCCAATATGCTAAATGAGGAATGGAGTCATTTTGGAACACATTATACAAATATCACATCTGTCTACTGTTAGATGCATAATAAGATCAGGTGTTCGATTGGAAATAAAAGCTGGATTTTTGACCAGTTTCTGGGATGCAATATTTTCCTAGCCCACAGTATATTTTAATTCGTGATAAATGAATAAATGCACCTCCATGTGCAAACGGCTTGCCGAATAGTACTATTTTCTCTTCTTACTGGTTTATTTCTTGATTTTATTTTTCTTCTCATTTTTCCTTTTTTTTTCAATTTTCTCTCTCCTTTCTTTCTTACTCCAAATTAATATTCGATAGCCAACTGCTGGCTGATGGGTATTCATGTAATTGCAATATGTCCTTATGAACATGATATTCTATGGTTCGAGTCAGTCTATTCTTCTCGATTGCTCCAAAAAAGATCTTTTCATGTTGATGCTCATTAATGTATCTTTTTATTTGTACTTCTCAAAACATTTTCTTCTTTAAACTGTTGTATTCAAACTCCCATGGTTGTCTCAATTACTTTCATTCAGTCATGAGATGAATGACAGAAAGTTGTTATTGCTATCCTCCTATTCTGAAAGGAGCTCTATTATGACTACAGTTGCAGATTACATATTTTTAATGCCCTGTCCATGTTATGGAAGTATTAAATGAGATCCCTGCCAAGAAAACAAAGAGGTTGACTTCTGTTGTGTGGAATCATTTTGAAAGAGTCAGAAAGGCAGATGCACAATATGCTGTATGTATTCATTGCAAGAAGAAACTAAGTGGGTCCAGCAATAGTGGTACAACTCATTTAAGGAATCATTTGTTAAGGTGCCTGAAGAGATCAAATTATGATGTTTCTCAAATACTTTCTGCCAAGAGGAAAAGAAAAGAAACTAGCCAGAGCCCTCTTCGTCAAAGTAATCTTGGTGTAACAACCATCAACTATGATGAAGGGAAATTAAAAGATGAAATCCTCAGTCCTATACCTCTTAAGTTTGAGCCAGAGCAAAAGAAGGAAGAAGCTATTCAAACTATCAACCTGGGAAGTGTTAGATTTGATCAAGAGCGTAGTAGGTTGGATCTTGCCCGAATGATTATGTTACATGGTTACCCCCTGACCATGGTGGACCATATTGGATTCAAAGTATTTGTTAAGAATCTGCAGCCATTGTTTGATGTTAACAATAATGGATCCATTGAGCTAGACTGCCTGGCCATCTACAGGAAGGAGAAACAGAAGTTATATGAGGCCATTCGTCATTTACATGGTAGAGTCAGCCTTGCTGTAGACATGTGGGTTTCACCTGAGAGCGGTAACTATTTGTGCCTCACAGCTAATTATATTGATGAGGAGTGGAGGCTACAGAAAAAGATGCTTAATTTCGTATCACTGGAGCCATCTCATACCGACGACATACTTTCAGAAGTTATTATAAACAGTTTGACAGACTGGGATATTGATCGCAAGCTGTTTTCCATGACATTTGATGATTGTTCTGCCTATGAAATTATGGTGTTCAAGATTAAGGATTGGCTGTCCCAAAATAGACTTCTCTTAAAGAACGGTGAGTTATTTGATGTGCGATGTGTTACCCATCTTTTGAAGTCCATTGTTCAAGAAGTCATGGAATCTTGTCGGGATGTGATACATAAAACTCGGGAGAGTATAAGGCACGTTAAAAGCACGCAATCATCACTTGTTAAATTCAATGATATTGCTCAAGAAGTAGGAATCACTAGTGGTATGCGTCTAGTTCTTGACTGTCCAGTGAAATGGAATTCAACGTACCTTATGCTCGAATCTGCAATAGAGTACAGAGGCGCCTTCTCTCTTTTGCAAGAGCAGGATCCATCCTACTCAAAGGCTTTATCTGAGGCAGAGTGGGAATCAGCTATTTCTACTGCAGGTTTCATAAAGTTTCTTCTTGACTTCACTAATAGTATCATAGGAAACAAATACCCCACTGCCAACATATATTTCCCTGAGATATGTGATATGAACATTCAACTAATCGAGTGGTGTAAGAGCTCAGAAGATTTTCTTAGTTCTGTAGCCTTGAAGATGAAACTCAAGTTTGACGTGTATTGGACCAAGTGCAGCTTGGGTTTAGCTATAGCAGCAATTTTAGACCCCCGTTTCAAAATGAAGTTGGTTGAGTACTACTTTAGGCAGATTTACGGTAGTGCTGCCCCTGATCGAATCGATGAAGTTTCCACTGGTCTCAGAGAACTCTTTAACGAGTATTCCATGGGCCCATCTTCGCCAGATCAAGATTCAGCTCTACCTGGTACCTGCCTACCCAGTTCAAGCAACAGTTCCAGAGATAAACTCAAGGGTTTTGACAAGTTCCTCTATGAAACATCACAAAGTCAGAGCATGTCTTCGGATCTTGAAAAGTATTTAGAGGAGCCGGTTTTCCCTCGTAATTGTGATTTCAGCATATTGAACTGGTGGAAAGTTCACACACCAAGGTATCCAATATTGTCTATGATGGCACGCGACATTCTTGCTATTCCCGTGTCTACTCTTGGACCAGAGGTGGTTTTCAGCAACAGTGGTAGAGTGCTTGATAAGCATCGTAGCTCACTAAGTCCAGATACTAGGGAAGCTTTGATATGTGGGCAAGACTGGTTGAGAATGGAATCAGAAGGTATTAACATTTTATTGTTTATATCATAAGATCATATCATTTGCCCCTTTTTTTATGTTGATATTCATCTTTTTTTTTGTATCCAGTCACTAGCCTGCCTCTAATCTGTTCTCCCTTGCCGCTTTCCATGGAAACAAGTTGACAATGCTATATGGTATGGTCTATATATCCTTCAATATATATTTGGTAATTAAGTTCTGGAACTGGACTGATCCTCATTTCTTGATTTCTCATAAAGGTTGATAGTGTGAAGCAGATCCTCTCTCACTCTCTCTTTCTCTCTGTGTTCAATTGCTGCCAGTCCTATATATACTATGCTGATGGAAAGTTTTATTGCCTTTAAACATAAGGGCATTTGCTTTGTTAGGGTTCCTGTGAATCTTGATTGTGCCGTTGACTATCATCTGTGTTGAAGATAACTGGATTCTGAGATGTATAAATTGTGCTCTTTTCACTCACTTCACTAAGACTATCTCCAGCAGTGTTAATTATTCTAGTGCAAATTATGCACCATTTTAGCGTAAAATTTACATATTCTCTCCAAAAGTTTGCACTACTTTCTCCACTAAAAAATAATATTACACAATAATCTTTATTTTCTTTATTTTTAATATTTATTTTTATTACTAAATATTTGTTAAAAATATTTTATATGTAATTTTATTTAACATTAAATTTTGAGATAATATTTATTTTACTTATATTCTTAAACTATCATATTCAAAAAATATATATGTAAATTAAATGTCGGGTAATGTTATGCAATTTTATTTAAATTTGTATATAATATTTAAAATCTCATATACTTATTTAAATTATATTTTTATTATTATTTAAATTATACAGAATATGATTTTAAAAATTTTGATTTAATTTCAGTTTGGATAATTGAGAGAAAATAATTACAATATTAAATATTAAAAAAAGATATAATCATATAAAAAAAAAAAAAAGTAGCGTGGAGCACTGCTTAAGGGTGAAAATTGATACCAAATGTCAAAATAGCTTCTTGTTGGAGAAGCTTCTTTTGTATATAAAGATATTTTTCTTCTTTTTTTCTTTAATATATAAATTATGAATATATTATTTAATTATTTACTTATTTGATGAGCATATTTGTTCGATAATAAAACACATGTATAACAAATAAGCTTTAGAAGAAAATTTGAAGATTTAGGGTTTAGTAATGACTTAAATTTGAAGCCCTAAAACCCGTTGGATACAACAAGGCAGAGAGGGAAGTTATGTCGGCGAGTTATCTGTTTGTGCACTTAAGAGAAAATTGAAGCACGATTCTGCATGCAATTAAGAGGAAATAGAAGCAATCATTTGGTCTACCTAAGGGGGGTCCATCCTGCAATTCATGCACATAAAATTGTACTCCCTATTCAAGGCACGTTCCTTCAGTTTATCTTGCTAAGATCTTGACGGGTCCCACGACACAATTTTGTTTTGTTGGATTTCCTTTTCATAAACTTCAGTTTTCCCTGCTTGGACGTAACCCAACATATTTGTTTAACATGTAAATTGCACCACGTCATCCTTTCTTTCTTTCTTTTTTTTTTTTTTTTTGTGCTCAGAATTTAATATGAGTGAAAACTGAATTCCTATGATTCATTAATTTATGATGAAACGGTATAACTAAACTAATGAGACTGCTCATTGTAGTTGAATCGAATTGAACTAGTAATACAGGTTCAAACACAGTTTATTGTGTTTGTGTTTTGAATTACGATTCTTATGAATAAGATCCATTATTACACATGTCTAAGCTAGAAATAATTAGATCCACGTAGGCACGATTTTAGTTTTGGATTGAAATCAATTGTTCAGTTTAATTGTTAATTTAGTATCGAACTAAAATTGAAAATTGATCGGTTTAGTTTTGGTTCTAGAGTAGTTGGTTTTGAAAAAATGTTAGTTTCAGTTCTAAATCGTTGTTTCAGTTTTGGTTTTGGTTTAAAATTATTATTTTGATTTCGAACCCACTGTTTTTGGTTTAAAATATATATTAAAAAAATTCAAAAAATCAAAATTTAAGCCAACTATATACCAGCGGTTTTCAGAACCCACAGTTCCAAACCTGTCGAACTATACCCACATATATAATTAGCTCATCAATAGGTATTGGTCTATTTAGTTTAATTGGAGCTAATTTGTTTCTGTTTCAGTTCTGGTTCAAAATTATTGTTTCGATTTTTAATCAACATTTTTATATTTGAAATATAAAAAAAAATTAAAAATCAAATTTTAAAGCAACTATATACCAGCGGTTTCAAGAACTGACTGTTCCAAATCAGCCGAGCCGAACTATATCCATATACATAATTAGCTCATCAATAGGTATTGGCCTATTTAGTTTTGTTGGAGCTAATTAATAAAATTTTGATATTTTATATAGTAAAATCTAACAGGAGTTTGTAAATTAAAAAATACACAAAGCATTTTTTTTACTTTTTGGAGGGGTTGGGGTGGGTGTTCCTTCAATTTGGAAATGATTAATGATAATATTTGTATATTTTTTTTAATATAGAGTATTTTGATAAAATATCAATAGTAAGGTTTAATATAACGATGATCAATATATTTTGAAGCTCCAATCAAGGTTAGGTCTATCAATTATTTATTTGATCGGATTTGAGACTTGGCCTAATGGGTCAAGCTTATTCAATTATTGTTAATCGTTGATCAGGAGTATGATATTGTATAACGAGTCTCACGTGTCAGCCATCGTTGATTGTACATCCATGAGTGGCACGCGTTTAGGTAGCATATTCAATTCTACCTCACTTGTTACTATTAATTGTGTATTGTGAACCAGTATTCTTAATACATCTATCTAACTTAAATGTCGAATGTTTCAACAAGGGACCACCCTCTAAAATAGAAATAATATATTTTACAAGTTAGATCAAACTTTGTAGATCGACATCCAGTGTCAAATCATCAACAGATGATATAGACTCCAAAGTTGGCCCAAGTTACATCAAATATAAAAACACAATTCTTAAAATAAAAAAAAATAAAAAAATTACGCCGTATACTTGTCACACATTTTTCTTCTTTCTCTGTTCTTTTTTCTTTCATATTACATTTATTAATAACATTATATTATTAAATAAATACAATTACCTTTTTATGTATTTAAAAAGTGAGGAAAGAGTAGAATTAAAGAAAATGTTACTTGTGAAAAGGAGGAATCTAAACAATGAGGCAAAGTTGGGGATGACAAAAGTGAAAAAAAAAACATGCTTTTGGGAAAGGCGTAAATAGACTCCTTTTTCTCAGAGACATGAAAAAAGGTCACGTGAGGACGGTCGCGGATTAAATAGAAAAGGAGACACCACCCATAACACACGTCACTACACTATATAAATCATACTTTTTGTCACCATACTTTACCCTCCTTATTTAAACCCCCACTACTAATTGCTCGATGTATACTATATTCCGTGTATTGTATTTAAATTAATTGATATTCATTTTATACTATATTTACTATATTGCATTGAATTCAATCTAATATTGTATTACATAAGGAAAATTTTAGATACATATTCGATAAAATGTTATTTGTACTAAACTACACTCGATAAATTGTACTGAATTTAATTGGTATTCAACAGACACTACACTTAGTGCATTGCATTGGATTCAATTAGAAAAAATAATAAATATTATGTATTCGAGACAATAATTACTGTGCTGAATGTAATTCACTTGTTCATAAAAAAAATTAAATGATATATAAAATATTTTAAAATTCAAGTGTGTGATATATATTTTTTAAGTAATTAAAAGTTGTAAATGAAAAAATATTCAAGAATTTCATAAGCTTTTTTTAGCAAAAGTAAATGAAACTATAATAAATTCATTTAATGCTTGTAGTGATTGTGAAATTATTATTTATTACTAACATCATGAAAGTCAATAATCTTATTCTATTAAAATTCAAATATTTATTATTATAAGAATGATTTATTATTCTACTATTATAAGCTTATAAAGTGCTCTCCTCAATCCAAATACTGAATTAATTAGGGTTTCTTGAGAATAATAGTAGAACACTGTCATCTAAATTTGTTTGGTTTGCGACATTTAGCATATTGAATAATCTAAAATTGTTTTTTATTCTTTATTATTATGTTATTATTTATTATTGAGTGGAATTTTTTTAAAAATATAGAAATATACAAATATAATAGCATGACTTAAATAGAATATATTTTATTTATTTAAAATGAAAAAAAAGGAGGTCATTCGTGTAGCGCTCCAATAGCTACGTTTGTCTAGTGAGATCCCATTAACTTGTCATGTCAAATCCTAATCATGCCTTTTTCTTTTCTTTTTTCTTTTTTTTTTTTGGTCAAATTGTCGAGCAAAATAATAAATAAATAAATATCGTTATTCTGGGAATATCTTCAATACTGCATTCTAATAGAATAATTATTCTAGAGTCAACTAATCCAATTTTAGGGATTAAGCTCTTTCATTTTATTTTATATGTTATATTTTAAAATAATTATTATATGATATCTTAATAATTAATATATATTGAATATTATATATTAAAATATTAAATAAAATAAAAGATCAAAATCTCATTTTAGGACAGCCACAAAATTATTTCTAATTTTCACATAAAATTATATTACTAATTAATTAAATATGTTTAGCTATCTTGTCAAACAAGTTTCGCATCTGATTCAAATACTGAAACTATCGTCTTTATAATTCTTATCTAAGAGAATAAAATTAAATTATTAAAATATAAATAAATAAAGAGAATAAAATTAACTGATGAATTTGCCTTTGTGGACGTTAGAAACGATCAAACGATACAACAATGATAATATATATATATATATATATATATTTCACGTAAAGAAATATCAAAATAGAAATATTGGGGATGCTTGCCTATAGAGAAAATAATTAAATTCTATAAATTATGAACTTTATAAATCAACTTTTTTGCTATAACTAGTCGTATCCTCAAATTTGATAAATATATTTTATTTATAACCATTATATTATTTTAATTAAAAAATAAAAATGAAAGAAAAAAAAAGAAGAAGAAGAGAATATAATCGTTTATAATAACAAGCTTGTCGTCCAAATTAACCATCTTTTGTTTGTTTTTCCGGTGTTTTTTTTTGAATTCATCGCACGAACGTTCTTATGTATTCGAATTTGATCTGTCGGACACATCTATTCATGTTCAAAACACATTTTGTCGAACAAGGACATACATGTTGGCGTAAGACTCGTTTGAAATATCCTACCGAACAACTGAAATAGTATTCTGCAACATCTGTAGAACATGTTGTCACTTGTTCATCTAAATGTTTCAGATAAACTTTTAAATAATTAGATTGAGTAGATTGAATATTAGAGTATTTTAGTCATTTTAATAGTATTTAATTATATATAATTTTTTTGGATGTATTTCAAAGATTTGAATGTGAGCGTAGCCACATCCTTTTGATATGTGTTTAGCTCTGACAAATATATGATTTTATCATCATTTGTATAACATACCCTATACTTTTATATGTAAAGCTAGGTATTAAATTTTAAACTATATTATAATAGGTATTAGATATTAATAAAATAATGATGAGATAACAACTTAAATATTACAAATAATAACTAGAATCGATGACAATAAAATTACAATAGAATCAATACTTGTTTAAACACAATTTTCTTAAATAGATTCACCCCCTCACATGGTAGATGCATTAATAATAACACTAGATTTCATAGATAAGAATTTTACTCAACAGCGAATTGGAGCATGTCTAAAACGACCACTAAGAATGAGAGGGTAAGGATTTTCGAGCAAAGTTGAAATAGAAATTCATCAGCATTGAAGTTTTGATGATGTGCAATTCTCTTTCATCTTGTTCTATAACCAAATGGACGAGCTCCTTTTATAAACTCGAAAGATTGTTGGAGGACACAAATGAAGAGTATAACTCATGCTTTAATTGCTTCAAATGTAGAGACAAAGCTAAAAAATAAATAACAAAATCGAGTGAACATATAGATAGAGAGAGATTCTTCTAGTTATTTTTTGTGGGGCTAGGCTTGGGCTGTGACCCGTTAATATTTATGGTCTCTTATCGACCTTCAAATTCTCTTGATTTTTTTAATTAAATGAAAAAATAATTATAAATCGATGTATCATCAAATTATAATTATTTTAATCCGTATACATATACAGAGAATGATACTTTATAATGATTATTTTTTTTAATTCATCTAAGGAGAAATATAAATTTACACATTCTAGAAACTTTAAATTCAATCCATTTTATTTCTTAATTTCTTCTTCTTCTTTTTTTTCGGAAATATGAGCTTTTTATTATAAAATAAATAAAATACACTATAAAATTTGAAAAAGGAGGGGGAACAAATTCCCTCCAAATGATTGGGCAGCACAGAGCAAGCTGGCTCCTGAGTCGTACCTATATATGGCCACAAATTTCACGCACACTCACGTCTTTCTCACTCTCCCTCTCTCTCTCTAGGCATATTACACATACACACCTTTATATCAGACATATAGCATACGCAATATGCACCGCACCAACACCATTACATAAAGCTAAGCTACTGCTTTTGATTCCAGCTTTTTCACTTTCTTCTCGAGAACTCTTCGTCTTCTTCCCATCGCCAAAAGCCACTGATGAGAGGAATCGCAATGCTTTAATGGATCCTGACGTCAACATTTCTCTCCTAATTTCCAGGTCAGTATCGAAATTTTCCTTATTCGTTCTGGTAAATGCGTATGAACGGATTACTGATTGAACTCCGACGTCATCGGTTTGAAACTACTTACGGATTATTTGTAGTTCCGTTTGTTTCAGTTTTTATTCCTTTTGATAAGATCTGCGATCCGTATTTTTGTTTTTGGAGGCGTATAACTGACAGATTGCAAGTTTCTCAATTTTGAGTGATGGATGAAGAATGATAGTATTGCCGTTGATTATCGTTTTGAATGATTAGAATTTTGATTTCACACATTTTTTTATCGATAATACCTTTGGCGTGTTTCTGACATTAACAAAATTTTAATTTAAAAAAGAAAAAAAAAAGGATTGGCCTTCAAAGTTTTTAGGCGGTTTACAACATAGAATAGTTCCTCCTGAAATTTTCCAGTTGATTCGATACATACCACCAATTATTTTATGGGACTAAAATTAGTAACGTATCCATGGGATTTATACTATAATTTATATTATACTAAAATAAGAAATATATAATGTATTTTTAAGATATTTATAAGATTAAAAACTAATCTTATTATGGAGATGAAAGCAAAGCATGAAAATGAATAAAAATTTTCCAATGCTCATAATTTCCGTGGCATCCATAGTTGTGCGATTGGTTTGCATGTGCCAAACTTGGTGCTTTTTGGTTCTTTATTATTAATTGTTGCACGTCACTTATTGTATGTTTATGTCCTCTCTCTTTCTTTTATTTTTCAAAAAATTCAAGTTAAATGAAACTATTGTCTTTTCTCCAACAATTTTTAAGTTGGAACAGAAACTAAATAAGGTAACATTAGTGTTAAAATAGGTTATTTGTAAGTATAATAGTTAAAATTATTTGTATAAGAAAATGTTAAATTCATTAAGCTATTAGCTAATAACATAAAATACACCTACAAATAACCGTGAAAATTTGAAGTGTTTTACCAACTGCATTGAATTCTATCAGTTGGTGAACGGAAAACACTCAAAGCAGATTTTTGTTTTGATGTGAGTGTATTAATTTTGGAACTTGAAACTTTGTTTGCTTCCCCGAGTAATAAGCAGTGAAACTTCTGGTGTAGAATGACCTGTTTAATTGTTGCAAGCTAATTATTGATAGTTTCGAGAGGGCACCACATGTACGGTTCATTCCGAATACACTCCATCCATCTCAAATATATATATATAGTCTACTTTGTATTTCAAACTGATAGAAAACAAAAATTCAAATTATACATTATTTTTATTTAATGAGTATAAAAACCATGTTTTAATTTTGTAAGTTGATTAAAAAATAATATCAGCAAATTAAATTATACAATAAAATTTGTATATTTAATGAGTAATGTGGTTAACGTTATATATATATATACATATTTTACTTTAAAAAATTAATGATAATTTAATTGTTTCAAAATGCAGTTTTTTCTTGAATTTTTCCCAAATAAATTCAAAGAATTCTAATCCTTGCAACACCAACCACTTCCAAAGTAAAGTCAAACATATAATATATTTCATAATACTTTCCTCAAAACACTTATTTCAAAATATTTCTTCAAAAAAAAAAAAAGAAGAAAAAGGGTTACATACTTTAGTATTACGTTGCATTATTCTTTAACTGTTCAAAATTTTAAATCAAGTACAAGAATATATCCGGTTCAAAATTAATTTAGATTTTATTTATTTATTATGATCGAAGGAAGTGTTGTTTGTTGCCCACATCACAACTGTAACGAGTTAATGTAGTGTGTACGTTAGGTTTGCTATTGAGCTAACTTTTTAAAATAAGTTCTTCCAAAAATCTGACATGATATTTTTGTATTTTATTGGGAATTGTATTGTAATCTCTTGTAATAGCTCATCAACTTATGGGTAATACTAGAAAATCAATTACAGTTTTCTCAAATCGTCCTAAAACATCATTTATTTTGTATTTGTTTTTATTTTTCTTAAGCATCAAGCATTGTGATAAGTAGGAAATAAATTTAACAAACAGTACAGAACGTAAAAAATTTCCTCCCAAAAACACGTTTTGTGAGAGTCCCCCCATATTTAACCACACACACTCGAGATATTTACACGCCGAGGGTCTTACATCGTGTAGATTGTTCTAGATTCTGGACCCCGATTAGCAGTCACTTTATTGCAGACTGACTATGTAGGTGATATTTCCATGATTCTGTATGAAAACGTGGTATCTGAAGTTTCTGTCTTTTACTTGCCTGCATTATCCATGTTGCCAGTACGTCGTCGTAGCTTTAGCTTCCATTAACTTTGCGCAAACATTGACCATATGTTCCCCCACTTGCCTCTGCCCAGAGAATACCACAACAGTACATGTGGGTCTATTTGTTCCCTTTATTTTCCCATCTGCTACGTAAAGATCCTCGTTGATCCACCTTTCTCCTATTTCTTCGTATTGCATCATCAACAAACTTTTGACGCTGTTGACTCAGGGGTCATAATTCAGAGATATATTGAGATTTGGATAGTTGTAAGAATTTGTGTTTGTCATAGAGGTACGAGATGTATATATATATATATATATATATATATATATATATTATATAAAATAAATTTATCCTGAACCTTAGTTGAGCTGTTTTGAAAAGACTAAGGTTATTTGATTCTTAATTTGGTTGGAAATTTGAGAGAATAAAATAGAACTTATTATAAAACAAAATAACTTATGTGTATACTCTTTGGAGCCTTAATGATGGTTCAATTTTCTATTTATTTTATGTTTGATCATATATTTTTTAATTTTATTAATATGTTTTTTTTGGTTTTATGTCCTAAACACTTCCTCTTGAATTGTGACTCCATTTTTTGTTGAAAAATTTATGTTATGATTCTATTTTTAGTAACTAGCTGCCACTGTGAAATATTGACTCGTCAATAGAATAGTTATTTTTTTTTATTTTTTTTTTTTCTGTTTCGTTTTTCAACTATTTGAGAAATTGGATAAGCAAGCCAACTATCAACTTTCATAAATACTTCCTTTTAAAATAAGAAAATAAAAAATTGTTATTTATAAAAACACCTTGAATATGGATGATAATTGTAATTGTATTGGTAATTATATCTGAAGAGGAATTGTTTTTAAAAGAAGTGAAAAGTTTATTTACTTTCATGACTTCCATAAAATGGGTGAAGAAAGGACACATTCAATTAAAGCCCATTAAACCTAATTTGACTAGTATTGAGCTTACATTTCGCGAAGATAGTTATGAGACCCAATCATAATATCACTTAGTTAGTTCAGTTGAATAAAATAATTCCCAATATAATGCTCAATTAGGTACATAGGTCAACGTTAGAAAATCAATTATAGAGTTTGTAAATAGTTTTCCCGTTGGGCCCTAGCTAGTGATTTCTGCATCATCGAATCACCTTAGATAAGATCTTCTTTCATCCACCTTTCTCGTAGTTCTTGTTTTCTTTTTCTTGGCTTTTGGGAATGGAAAAGCTGGACTCTAGAAAAGAAAGGAGGAAATGAAAAATACAATGTATAGGTACGGATTATCTCTTATATAGGTGCAATTAAACTTTTAGTATTTGAGATGCTATATTTAGGGCATTATACACCAAGTGTTTTAATTTATATATTTAGACATTTAATAGATGTGGGTAAATGTGTAATAAAAAAATACAAGTGTATCGGTTATAACATTTCAAAGACTAATTTTTTTATTTTTTTTGTAATTTTTTTTGCCTTTTATATATTAATATTAAATTTTAATATGTACATTTCAGATAAATAAATAATTTAATAATACACAAATAAAAAATAAAAACTATTTAAGTTAAAGAATCTCGGATGACATAATTGTTGGGGCTAGAACTAACAAGTAACGCATCCTCTACATAAAAAAATAAAATAAAATTCCTACAAAGTAATAATATGGCAATATTTTGGGTGATAACGACCACCTGCAAATGCAATAGTTGAGTGTAGTATTTTCAATTCTATTTTGACAAAGAAATGATTTGTTTCATTTGCTATTTTTTTATTAATATCAGATTTCTTTTCAAAAATCTACTAGTAATTTTTAAAAATATATATTGTTTCACTGTACAAAATTTTCATTTTCCTATCATTGGATTGGATTTTGTGGTTCAAAAAAAAAATAATTTAAGCAATTGACCCCTCTTGAGAAGGGCAAAAACTGAATGTAAATAAACTGTGGATACATTTGAATCTAATTGAAAGGACGTTTCTCTTAAAATGATTTTCTCTCAACATTAATTGGAGGCACTGCAAATTATTATTATTATAAAATAAATAATAAATAAATAAATAAATAAAGAGAGAGCGAGAGAGCACATATCACTATCAAAAGTTATGACAGTAAAAATCCCAATAATCCCAGATGTCTCATCTACCAGACTCTGGTTCCTCGCCCTCTGGCGTAAGCAATAGGTTAACTGAGCCCACCTATACTGAGTAGCACTACGTCTTTTTTAGTACGTGAAATCGTAATTTCCCCGTAGCTAAAATCCATTTGGTTTCACCTGCATGGACGTGAGTCTCTGCATACTCTGCATAGCTTACACGAGGATTCGTCTTCGCTTTCTCTGTCTCTCTGTCTACGCCATTTCTCTGCCACCCGGAGAATCTGTCAACCACCACCCTCTCTCATCTTTCTCTCTCTCCTTCTGTTTCTCTCTACGCCCTGTTAAGAGCTCAGCTGTTAATTGAGAAGGTTTTGGGATCGATTTGAGTAAAACCCATCATTTTCGATTTCGTTACATTGATTGTGTTCGAATTTTAGGGTGCTCTAATGATCAGCTATTTGTAAGTTCTGTTTGTCTGCTTTTTCTTTTTTCTTTTTTTTAATTGCTTTTTCTTTTTATTTATAGTGGATTTGATGCTAATTTATTTTGATGCATATGTGATCCATTCCGACTCTTACAAGAGTTCCCTGCATGCAATGTGTTTGTGTTTTGAGTTAAAACACTAATCGAAGGCTCTTGATTTTTGCTTTGTTCCTCTCTTGGCCATGTTCTGTAAATATGTGGATGTTGCATGTCTTTGAATTGGGATTCTATGCATTGAGATAAACTTTTGATAATTTGTACAACATTAATACTAAAAATTTTGGATTCAATGTTGGCTCTTAGATGTTAGACCCCATTTTTCTCCCTCAAGACAATTCTGTGGATCCTGTTTTCTTTGGTATCTCTTATTTTTGTGCCCCCCTGTCATTTTCTAGTTTTATTCTTAGTAAATGTGCAAAATACCCATATATTGCCATTCATTTAATGGGGGGGGGGGGAAGAAAAAAAATAAACCCGACTGATATAAATTTCCATAGCTTCTCCTTCTCTACAACAACTGTGTAGCTACTAGTAATCATCAGCATCATGCTTGAGATAGTTTCTGGAGTGAGTTCTTCTCAATTTGTGTTATTTAAAATGCAGGGCAATTGCTCTCCGGTGTATTTGAACTGCATTGAAGCCCGCATTTGGAGATCTTACTCTTAACTGCCCATATGCCTGGGAATAAGTGTAACGAAAATTCGCATGTTCCCAATACGCGATTAGCAAGGCTCTTGAGAGAACGAGAGCTGAGAAGGAGCAACAGAAATCCTTCTCTTATTGATGGAAATGATGGTAGTAATGGGATTGAGGCCTTCGAGCAAGATAACTTATGGAATGCTTCTGGAGAACAGAATTTGGAAGGATACGCACAATCACTTAGGGAAGGGTGGGAAAGACCTGATGGGAGGCCTATCAGACAGAGATTGCTAGTGGTTGCTAATAGACTGCCTGTATCTGCGGTAAGGAGAGGCGAGGATTCGTGGTCACTAGAGATAAGTGCAGGAGGTCTAGTCAGCGCTCTTCTGGGTGAGACTTTAGCGTGCCTTCTCTCTGTTCCCACAATCTATTGTTTTGGATTCACTGTGGTTGTATTTGGATTGTGAGATGAAACTTTTTGTATTTGAAATCCACTTATTTAAACTCCCTTGTGTGGATTTGTGGGAAGAAATTCAAATCCATGTCTTAGTTATTATTTAATAACAATGGATAAGTATGTATATTTGTGTGTGTGTACATCTAATCATTATTGTGTGTCCGTGTCTGCATGTGTGTATGATTATTTGTTCTTGTGTGAGCGTGTGAGACTGTGTCTCTTACTTTGTGTATGTTTGAGAGACTATATGAGTGTGATGCAAAAAAGAGGGAGGAGAACAGATTTCAATTGACTAAGGTTTAGAAGGGGTTTCAAATTCTTCAAAAATAAAAATAAAAAGTTCAAGAAGGTATTCAGAATCCCTTAATCTGTGCTTTTAGCCAAACAACTCGAGTGAATCTAGTTATGGATTATAGATCCATTCCCCAAATGAATAGCCAAATCATTCAATCCAAACAATACCTATAGGAATTGAACTATGATATTAAAGTATGCACATATGCTCTAATTATTCATTTTTGTAGGTGTTAAGGAGTTTGAAGCACGATGGATTGGTTGGGCTGGAGTCAATGTGCCAGATGAGGTCGGACAAAAAGCGCTCACTAGAGCTCTAGCTGAAAAGGTGAATTTTTCATTACCTCTTCAAAAAAATTGACAAACAAAGTGCATATCTGAATAAATGTAACCTTTTTTGCGCTTTCCAGAAGTGCATTCCTGTTTTCCTTGACGAAGAGATTGTTCATCAGTATTACAATGGCTACTGCAATAATATACTCTGGCCCTTGTTTCACTATCTTGGACTTCCCCAAGAAGACCGTCTTGCAACTACTAGGAGTTTTCAGTCACAGTTTAATGCATATAAAAAGGCGAACCAAATGTTTGCGGATGTCGTTAACGCCCATTATGAGGAGGGTGACGTTGTTTGGTGCCATGACTATCACCTGATGTTTCTCCCAAAATGTCTGAAGGAATATAACAGCAAGATGAAAGTTGGGTGGTTTTTGCATACTCCATTTCCATCTTCTGAAATTCACCGGACTTTGCCATCTCGATCTGAACTACTACGTGCAGTTCTAGCTGCTGATTTAGTGGGGTAATGTGTTCGCACCTCGAATAACTAATCAAGTCTGAGATGTAGAGTAGCACAACAGTCTCTAATTTTATAGTATGCCTATTCAGTATAGCAATCAAGCATGTTTAGTTTACATTGTTAGTGTTTGTTAAGTATCTTTAACATTTGATTGCTTCACATATTAGAGAATGTTCTGCCTACAAAAATAGAAATAACAGAACTCATCATCATCAACTAACTTTTCCAAGTAAGCAGCCTATATTCGTTTTATCCAGCAGTCAAGTAGATGAACATCTATTTCCTTGTATATCTATTATTGCATAAGGAGGTTGGCATATATGCAAGAACATTGTTTAAATGTTAGTAGATTGTTTGACATGTTCTACTTCAAAGTTTCAAACATAATACTTCATCACGCTTAGACTGATCAGTATGCATATTCTTCAAGTCTTCCATAAATTATACTGGATATTTTGATTCATATATGATTTTTTTAATATGTTGGCTTCTTTGCATCCATGAGCTGAACAGAATGATCAGATTCCAAGTGTTAACTAAATTGTGTAATTAACAAGGAGAAGATCTTGATATAGAACTCTTGAATATCACATATTGTGAATAGCATGAAGTTGAAAATGTATTTGTGTACCTCAATTCTTAGCTATTAATATGTAGGTTAAGCTAAACACGTAATTACTATTAGCTATTAATCTGTAGGTTTAGCTAATCATGTAATTACTATCAGGTATTAATCTGTAGGTTTAGCTAATCATGTAATTACTAGTAGCTATTAATCTGTAGGTTTAGCTAATCATGTATTTACTATGTTCTAATTTTCTGAATAGGCACATCTTGTAATCTCTTTATTGATGTCTGTCATTTATTTTGTGTCAAACTGCCTGAGTTATTGATATTTATTGCATGCCGGATGATGAAATTTCTTACATATCATTAGTTGGAATTGTTTCCAGTTTCCACACATATGATTATGCGAGACATTTTGTGAGTGCTTGTACTCGTATTCTTGGACTTGAAGGCACTCCTGAAGGAGTAGAGGATCAAGGGAGACTAACTCGTGTTGCTGCGGTATGTTATCATGAATTTTCCTGGAATATTTCTACATTCTTTATATTCCAGTTGCCCCTTCTCATTGTGCAGCATGTCAACAGTCTCAACATTGGCTCTATGTAGTACTCATAAATTATAGTGGCTCATTCTTTCTCCCCTATTTTTTGAACACAGTTCCCGATAGGGATTGATTCAGAAAGGTTCATGCGCGCTCTTGAAGTTCCAAAAGTCCAGGAGCACATTAAAGAATTAAAAGAAAGATTTGCTGGAAGAAAGGTTCGTTCTCTTATCTTCTTTCTGTGTGTGAGGTGTGCAGGATTGTTTCTTCAGCCCCAAATTTTGTTGTGTATCAGATGAAATTTAGTTTGAGTAAATTCCTCTATCAAAATACCAATGTATGAATCTACTAAGTTCTGGTACAACTTCTACTATTCAGGCTTGGGCCAAGGTGATGGAAATCATTTTCATTTCTTCTTAGGAATTTTTTGTTTGACCTTTCTCACAAAGTTGGAAATATAATTTTTATTGCAGGTAATGCTGGGTGTAGATCGTCTCGATATGATAAAAGGAATCCCTCAAAAGATACTAGCATTTGAAAAATTTCTGGAGGAAAACCCATACTGGCGTGACAAAGTGGTTTTGCTGCAAATTGCTGTGCCCACAAGAACTGATGTTCCCGAATGTATGGTCTTATGGTAGTTCCGAAATATTGGACTTACAAATATTCTATGTTTTCCGAAATATCATTTCATCTAATTTCTCTTTCTGGTCTATGTAGATCAAAAACTTACAAGCCAGGTTCATGAAATTGTTGGACGGATCAATGGCAGATTTGGATCTCTGACTACTGTTCCAATTCACCATCTGGTTAGCATATTTTACAGAAATGGTCATCGATTAAGCTTCTTTGCTTTATTATCATCTTTTGTTTTTTTGCTGAGATAAATTGAAAATTTTCAAACACAACTGTGCTTGGCTTTCCAACTTTGTTCTTGTCTAGGGACCAGTATTTGGTCAATATTTTTTATCACTTCATATTTCATAGTACTTTTGTCATTATTCTTGCTTGTTTGCTCTAGGTAAACAAGTTACTCTTCTATATTCGCCAAGGTTTATTTCAATCAAAGCATTTGAATTCTCTCAATTGGTCAAATATATTTCCAGATTTAATAAATGCACAAGTTTCAAATCTCTAAAATTGTGATATGCAGCATGCTAAATTCGTTAGATTCCGTGACTGATTGGCATTCCCAGCTCTCTGTCGCTTCTGTTTATGACATTCCAGTTACCTATCAATGCATGATGCTGAAACTAAGTTTCTACCTTATTGATTTGACTTAAGTTTTTATTTTCTGCAGGATCGTTCTCTTGACTTCCATGCCTTATGTGCGCTGTATGCTGTCACTGGTAATAATATCTATCAGTTAATCATATGTTCGTAGCTCTGTTTACTTGTATTAGCTGGGCCGCCCATATTCATGCTCTTAGGTCAATATGTTTCGGAGTTTTCTATCCTAAAGGATGGGTGCAAAGTTTTGCATCATGTTAGTTTATATATGGTTAACCTTGCTGACTCATCTTCACTTTCAAAACTTTGTACCATTTTCAGTTTTTATGCAGCTGACTTTCTCCATTCATTCAGAATCCAAGTTCTTGTAGTATTTACATCCTTTTTTGGATCATGATGCAAAATGTTGTGTTTATTGATAACCATCACGGAATATTGGACAACTACAAAATGAATTATGTCTTAATAGATCGAAATATTTGTTGTTTTTCTAATAAAGAACTCTTCAAAGTTTATCAAATATAACACATTTTTTAGTCGATTCTAAATCAAGTTTGAATTGGAATAAGAAAAAAACTCAACTTATTTAGCTTTAAGCATTTCCTAGTTACTGATTTCTGGCTCAAAGTGCAACCTTAAAATTCCTCCAATTGCTTCCAAACTGGAAACATGGATTTTGTTAGCTGATTTCTTGGTTTTAAAACATGAACTGAAGCAATTTGGTGGCTCTTGGTTGACTTGATTAATCAGATGTAGCACTTGTAACGTCTCTGCGGGATGGAATGAATCTTGTCAGCTATGAGTTTGTGGCATGTCAAGATTCCAAAAAGGGGGTTCTCATCCTCAGCGAGGTATCTATCCAACACTGCAATTTTATTTTACACATAATTCTTTATTGATTAATACACAAGTATGGCTATTTTCTAGTGCCACAAAAACTTCTATAGTTATTGTCTGAAGGAGGAAATTAGTGCACTGGTCTTTGGATTCCATTAAAACATTCTCCGCACAACATACACTTTCCCACTTCTTCCACTTTTCGTATTAATTTTGACCAGAGGACATGGTTTTATTTGTTCTCTTTTTTCTGCAATTATCATTTTATTCGTTTAACTAATGTATCATTTTGAAGTTTCTATTTTCTAGTCAAAAAGTTTTTGTTTCATCTAATGACTTCTTTTGATAAATGTAGTTTGCTGGAGCTGCACAGTCTCTAGGTGCTGGAGCAATTCTCGTGAATCCTTGGAACATCACAGAAGTTGCTACTGCCATAGGCCAGGCATTGAATATGCTCGCTGAAGAAAGAGAGAAACGTCATAGGCATAATTTTGAGCATGTGACCACTCATACTGCTCAACAGTGGGCTGAATTTTTTGTAAGGTGAGTGTACAAAGTATGATGTTCATACCGAGGAACTCAAGAAACTTTCTAGAAGTCATGAAGTTTTACCCACATTCTCTACCCATAGGTCAGAAAATGTTAAAAGATTTACATTGACTATTCAAAGGCAAACCTAATGATCTTTTCCTATCAGCTTTGAATAAAAAATAAAGTAGCAGGCAGCTCAGGCAAAGTTGCAGCATTTGAGATAGGATCTTAATGTATTTGTGATTCTCTCTTTCTCGAGGGTAATCCGGTACTTCTAGTTTGACACAAATTTCATTAGATAGGACGCTTGGGCTGGATCAGTGTGTGAAAACTTAAGTCATATTTAACTAGTGAAGAATCACAGGCAGAAAGATGGAAAAAAAGTTGATTCTGAGAGTAGGTCAGGTTGGCAAGTTTCAAATATATTTCTTTCTGTTGGTATCGAAATATTGTTCCTGGATTTAGGCTTCAGTTTGCATACATTTTCATAGGGTTGAAGCGGAAATATAATTGAGTTCTTGAGTGCTTAAACGCCTTTGCTTGGTTTTCGTACTAGACTCTTAGCTGTGATGTTTTGAAACCTAAATCAATATTTATGCTTGCAGTGAACTGAATGATACTGTTATAGAAGCGCAGCAGAGAATAAGAAAAGTTCCGCCCCAACTTGTCTATAATGATGCAATCCAGCGTTACTTGCAGTCTAGTAATCGATTACTTATACTGGTATGTCCTCTTTTAATTTTTGTGTTATAAATTTCACAACAGCTACTGCACATATGTGTTATGGCCTTTAGGCGTACCCTCCAAATATAATAAAATGATGATGCTCTCATATATTATTTTTATTCCGCCTTATGATTCTTTTTATCATACTTACAATACTATGTGCTGTACTACCTATATGACAAACTCACTAGAGGATTAAATGAACTGACCAAGGTAGTTCTCTCTCATTGATTATGCTTATCCTGACAAATGAGTTATCTTCACTGCCATGTTGTTTTATTTATTTTGAATAACGTCTCTCATAAATCTACTTTCCTTCAAATTCAATTACTGGATGTCTTTGTTTCCCAGAAGAAATCCTACTTTTCAATGGCAATAACAGGATTTCACTGCATTGTTCTTTTTATGTTTATATACTGCTAATGAATATATTGGCTAAAATCAATAAAAACTGATTAGGAATAGACTGAAAGCTATCCCAATAAAGAAGATCAAAATTTATACTACTATGCACTTGCACATTGAGATATACATGAAAATTAAAATTAAAATTCAGTGCAAATTAATGCACTATATACAGAACACTGAAGTAAATCCAGAGATTTCTGGAGAGGGAGAAGGGAGGACCTGGTGAGGCTTGAGGTGCAAAACAGAAATGTGGTTGCTTTACAGTTGGCTTTTTCACTGAAAAAAGATTCATCTGTTATCTGGTGATGGGGGGCCTAGTTTACTGGGGAACTGGTGGCTTCCTCTCCCTTCTCTTTATCTCACCCTGTCCACCCCCTTATTATGTTCATTCACTATCGTTCATGTAGCTATTAAGCTATTTTGATGATTCATTTTGTGTAATATACTTTCTTACTCTTGTTTACTTGTCAATATTCAGGGTTTTAATGCAACACTAACCGAACCAATTGACACTCCTGGAAGAAGGGGAGATCAGATCAAAGAAATGGAACTTAAACTGCATCCTGAGTTGAAAGGACCTCTAACATTACTTTGTAATGACCCTAATACAACAATTGTGGTCCTTAGTGGAAGTGACAGAAGAGTCCTAGATGATGTACACTCTCTCGCTCATTCTCTCTCTCTCTCTCTCACACACACACACACACACACACACAGAGTACAACTAAAAATAATTGCGTTTGCAGAACTTCAAAGACTACAATATGTGGCTAGCGGCTGAAAATGGGATGTTTCTACGATCTACTGCAAAAGGAAAATGGATGACAACAATGCCAGAGCATTTAAGCATGGATTGGGTTGACAGCGTGAAGGTATGCTGAACAGAGCTTATATGATCCCTTGCATAATTCTCAATTGGGCCAACAAATTAAATTACTCGGTTCTTTTGGGCACCTATTTCAGCATGTTCTTGAGTACTTCACCGAGAGAACCCCAAGATCGCATTTTGACCACCGTGAGACTTCACTTGTATGGAACTACAAGTATGCAGGTAAAAACTAGTTACTATGGTTTCTTTGTTTCCTTGCTAAGCTTATTCACACCTCACATTTTTGGACTGTTTTTCATTTCTTTATCTTTTTTTGACAAATTAGATATTGAATTTGGAAGATTGCAAGCTAGAGACATGCTGCAGCATCTCTGGACCGGTCCAATTTCTAACTCGTCAGTAGATGTTGTCCAGGGAAGCCGCTCAGTTGAGGTGCGAGCAGTTGGTGTCACTAAGGTAGCTACGTCTTTTGGATATTCAATTTCAACTATTTTACAGTAATATTTATTATCTTCTCTTTATTAATAATTCATTTTCCTATGATTTTCCCTCCCTATGTACAGGGAGCAGCTATTGACCGTATACTCGGAGAGATTGTTCATAGCAAAGCCATCAGCACAGCAATAGATTTTGTCTTGTGTATCGGGCACTTCTTAGGAAAGGTATTCTCTTCTTTCCATCGAGTGAAAATTTGAATCTTAATACTGCAATCGGTTGCTAGGGGCGGTCGTCCCCTTGGAATTTCTAAACTTCTGTTTTGTGTGTAAATCTTTTTATTTTATTTAAATAGATAAGAGTTCGTCCACCTTGGAACACAATCCTAGATCCGTACCTGGATTCAAGATTACATACTTTTCTATCCTAGTCATTCATTCCTTTCCATAATGTTTTGCAAATTTTTAGACAAATTTGTTGAACCTTAGGCTTCATGTCCATATGAATACCTGATATTTTTTAACAAATTTGAATAGACACATGAATACATGAATCGGCAGGGACATGGTATCACGAAACCAAAATGACTAACAATAACAAGATGCATAAATCATTATAATAAGTATAGGGCAGATGGAAATTCTGGTTTTCTTTTTTACAGAAAAATGGTATTAATTGACTAAGATACCCTTCATGATATGTGATGTGAGTTCAGAAGGGTATGAAAGTGATTTAGAGACTGGTGGATTTCTAACTTCATATGCATGAGACAGATCATTGTTATCCTTGGTTAATGAAACTCACTGCCAAAGCTCAACACAGCGGATTCCTCAAGTTTCACATGCTCATGACAACTGTCTTCAGGAATCAGCTATCGTGAGCTTTTGCAATGAGCTTAGTTAAAAAAAATCAGCGATGCCCTTTTTATGTATCTTTCTTGGATTAATTCTTGTTTTTCTTCAAAATGTGGCTAAATTGCTTTGCCATACCTTACTGTCTTTGCTTTAGGATGAAGACGTGTACACATTTTTTGAACCTGATCCCCCCGATCCCTTGGGCTTATCGAGAAGCAAGGTAGCCGATTCAATGAAGCATTCTGTTGAGAAAAGGCAAACTCCGAAGCTTCCCTCTTGCAGAAGTAGCTCCAGGCCTCAGGGTAAGAGCCAGTCCAATGGACCGAGTTCAGATAAGACTCAGGGTAAGAGCCAACCCAATGGGTCGAGTTCAGATAGGAGGTCGACAAGTAGTAACTCAGGAAGCAGCAAGCGATCATCGCCCGAAAATGTTTCTTGGAATGTGCTTGATTTGAAAAAGGAGAACTACTTTTCTGTTTCTGTAGGGCGTACGCGTACGAATGCACGGTATCTCCTCAACTCCTCAGATGATGTGGTTACGTTTCTTAAGGAGTTGGGCGAAGCGGCTTGTACTTCATCGTATGAATTCGTGATGTGAAATTGTTGCATGCAAGATATTGAGCAGTCTTAGCCTTAAATAATTAAGAACTTTTATCACTGTAGCACCCAGATGAATTTTATATAGGGAAGTTCTTTTTCCTCTCTTTCTTTCTCTCTCTCTCCCTCCCACCCAGAAGAACATCTGGATTTCAGTTCTATTAGATGATGTGCTTGTAAAAGTAATCCCCCAAATTCCCCCCCCCCCCCCTCCTCCTCCTCCTCCTCTATGCTCTCGGCTCTTTTCTTATGTTTAAATTTTATTGAATTAATAGTACTGCTTCTAAATGTAAATTTAGCTATCTGGATTACAGAGCGAGCAGTTATGATTTGATATGCAGCCTAAGAACCTTTGAGAAGCTGCATGGGCAATGTTGTGAAAAATCCTTTTTTATCTGTGTGCGGGATTTCAGAAAAATGAAATCTGGCTATTAAACTGCGGAAATGGGGCCAATGAACTGGATTTCAGTCATAGTTGGGTTGAGATCGTTTAATCGAAAGGTGAGGTTATTTATACCCCCAAAATCTCTAAATATTTTAATAATTATGATAAAATTAAATATAAATAAGTTGATTAAAACATTTTTATATATTTATATATTTAAGTTATTTAATTTTATTCTTTTTTTATTCTCCTCTTCTTTTTAATGGCAAAAACTCCAATCTTCAATCATGCTTGCAAGTATAAGAATTAATCCAATGCACTCTCTCTCTCTCTCACTCTGGTAGATATTCAGCCAAAACTAACTATACTCATTTTCACGTTTCTTACTTGTTTTACTTTTATTGTCTTTTTCTTTTCCATGTTTCTTGAATATAGAGATACAGAGGTAGAATAACAAATTCGTTCATGACTTTCTTCATATTGGGGCTCCAAATCTGAAATCTTTCACCGCAAATATTTAGAGGTTTCGGGGGTTTGAAAAGCCGCACCCCACCTATTTAAGCAATCAACCAAATGAAAGAACTTGAAAATAGAGCAGCAGTTTTTTAACGACGCAAAAATGTGCATGTGTGTGTGTGTGAGAGAGAGAGTGAGAGAGAAGCATGGGTCTGCAATAGGAAAAGCCAAATCCAAATAATTCAGTTCATAGAATCCATGTCAACATCCAAGAAAGGACCTGAACAATCAATATAAGCAGAACTGCTTCTTCATAACAGAAACTCTTTCGTATCTAAAAAACTGATCCATTAATAAGTAAAAAACCAACACATCTTGCAAAGCCCACCTCCCTCAACATAGCATTATATTCTAAAAGCCAAAACAGAGAGATCAATCTCCCAAAAACTAAACTTTGTGTAAACTAAACTAACATACAGAGGCACGGGGCATAAATCACCTAGTTCGAAACAAAGAATCAGCTTATTTAGCAGGGGTTTTTTGGTTGGGCTCAAATACGTACTTGATCAGTGATTCCTTGATTGATAACAACTCAGGAAACTCTTTCTTCAACTTAGAGGCATCCATTTCATTGTTACTTCTAGGAGCAACAATGACCTTTGCTTGCTCCTCAAGAGTGAAGTTAGCCCACTTGAAATCAGGGTTGATATATTTCTTGTACATCTCCAAGATTTCGTTGTGGCTAACAACACCTGGGTTCGTGAAGTTCCATATGCCCCTAAGGTTTCGTTTGGCCATCTCAATAGAAATCGGAAGAAGCTCATCCAAAATCGTCAAGCTGTTGGGGATATTCACTACCTTATTATACCTTGAAATCTTGGTGATGAAATTGCGTGGGTTGTTCAGATCCGAAGATATAGGCATTCGGACTCTAAGCGTGCAGACATTATCGTATTCTTTCAAGAGCTCTTCCACCTGATTGAATACACATCGGGAATTTAAGCATAAAAGTCAAATTTAAGACCGTAATGAAATTATTCGGGAGGATGGGAGTATTAAAAACATTACCATGGCCTTGGTTTTGGAATAGAAAGAACCAATGAAATTGGGCTTGTCTTCCTCCTTGAATCCAATTCCAGAACCTTCAGGGTGTGCAGCATTATATTCAAATATGCAACCAGTGGCAAAGTTTATCATAAGGAGGCCATGCTCTCTGCATACATCAGCCAAGGTCAAAGTCCCAGCAACATTGGCACGAATAGTTTCGGTCTTGTGACTCTCGCACCAATCGACATTGGGTCTACCAGTTACACCAGCAGCGTTGAAAACGTGTGTTGGCTTGACACTGAGGATGTCTGCAACAAGTTGTGAGCGATTCTCAAGACGCCCGTTTCCATATTCATAAGCAATTCCTTGTTTCTCACACAATTTTCCGAGCAATCCACCAATCCACCCGGTCCTACCATAGATCAAAAACTTGAAGGCTGGTTTGTGTGGTGATTGGCCGGTTTTGGAAGTAGGTACCACCATTTTGGTCTGGTTAGAATTGCCAGCGAATTCAGACTTGCCAGACTCGTACTTCTCAGCTCCATCAAAATGTCTCTCGATTCCACCAGGCATCATCAGCATTCTAGGATGCGGGAGCAATGCACCAGATACATCACCCCACCAGTCGGGATTGCTGGTATACCACTCCATGGTCTTTCTCAGACCCTCTTCCCATGTGGTCTTCTCAGACCAGCCCAAATTCTTTAGCTTCTGGTCATCAAGGAAATACCTCTGATCATTAAACGGTCTGTCCACCACAAACTGAATGTTCTTGTCGGGATCCATGTTAAACAGTTTGCATATGTCTGTTGCAACATCAACGACTCTACGTTCTTTCTTGGTTCCAATGTTGTAAATATGACCAACTTCTCCCTTGTGGAGAACAACTTCGAATGCCTCAGCAACATCTTCACAGTAAAGGTAACTTCGCACGTTGGCACCATCACCATGAATAGGAAGAGTCTTCCCTCTCATGGCTAAAAGAATGAACTTGGGAATTAACTTTTCTGGAAATTGATTGGGACCATAGACGTTGTTTCCTCGGGTGGTAATCACAGGCAATCCATAAGATCTTCCATAAGCCATAACAAGCATTTCGGCCCCAGCTTTTGTTGCAGAGTAAGGGTTTGTAGGGAGGAGTTGTGAAGCCTCATGATTTCCAACAACAGCATCCTCCTCAGTCTCTCCATAGACCTCATCTGTGCTAACATGGATAAACCTTCTGATTTGCCCAGTAACTTTGCAGGCCTCCAAGAGAACATGGGTGCCATAAATGTTGTTCTTGGTGAACTCAAAACTGTTACCGAAAGAATTATCGACGTGGGTTTGGGCTGCAAAATGCATTATAGTGTCGATGTTTTCAGTAATGAGAAGGTAGTTGACAAGGTCGGCACTAGCAATATCTCCCTTGACAAACTTGAAGTTAGGAGAGGATTTAGAAGGGAGAAGATTTTTAAGATTGGAACAGTAATCAAGCTTGTCAAGTACGACAATCTTGTAGTCAGGGTAGTTTCTAATAAGCCTATTAGCAACATGAGAAGCAATGAACCCAGCAGCCCCAGTAATGAGGATATTTTTTGGGGTGAAAGTCGACATCGTCACTTAGTATCTGTGAAAGAAAACTAGATATATTAGATGCATAGGACAAGTGTATAGATTCCAAATAAATAACAAAATCAAAGTGATTCTACAAAAGACAATCAATCATGACGATCATAATCCTTTGTCATATAATTACACTACAAAAAGTGTCATAATATAAACAAAAAAGATTCAACAAAAGTGAAGTTGTTTGTTCTTTCTTTCTACGGCCTGCATTATACATAACTAAAGAGAGATTGAACTCAAATAAGAGAGTCCGACCAATCAATATACGATACTGACAAAGATCATAAATGGTCAACTTCGTATATCACAATTTTATTTCCTCCAAGTTCATCTAAACCATAGTCCTCGTCATTTTACAGCGATCAATGTAATTACATGGAAAAATTAATCCACAATCATATCAATAAATGCAAAATGTTCATCATTAAACAACTAGGAAGTAATACATCAAAATAATAAGGAATATCTTCTTCTAATCATAAGTTATAATAAAACATCAGTAAAAACACACATTTAAAGCCTCACCGCGGATCAACTCATCAATCTTTGCGGATCCAATTAAATAAGGACAAAAGAAATTTTCCACAACTGAGCAAACAAATAAACATACTTTCAAACACCTTAAAAACAATGCTAGCTCAAGCACATACCGAGATACAAATACAGATTTCGACGAACCGAAAGCATGAAACAAAATTACAACAGGTAAGCAAACAAAATCGAACAGATCTAACATAAGTTACACATATAGATCATTACAGCTAATTCTCTGCACAAAATTAAGAAAAAAAAAACAAAACTCACGGTATTTTTTCCAATAATTGGGATCAGGTTCACCAGCGAGCAAAGAAATAGGGAAATAATTCAGAATCCCAACTACAAGAAAAGAAAAAGGATAGAAATCAGTGAGAAAAGAAATGCTTGAGGGAATGAGAGGCGACTAAGTAGCGAGAACCAAGGAGTGTCCAGCAACGCCTCCCGTTTATAGCTTATACACGCGAATTTCAAGGTATATATATATATATACGCGGTTCATGCAGTTTCCATTTCTACCTGTAATATTTTGCGCAATTATTGAATAAATAATACTTGAGAAATTCACATATCTAATAATGCGGGGAAGGCGAGAGGAAGGCGAAGAATGAAAATGGCAAAGTTGACCTTTGACGGGAAGGTGATTTTCGTACACGCGGGCTGCTGCCTTTTGTGTTCGTTACAAAAACATATTAGTTAGAGAGAGAGAGAGAGAGGGGTAGGTGGAGTGCACAATTACTAGCTGGATATATCTTTAAATATATATATATATATATGTATATGTATATGTATATGTATAGAGAGGGGTGGGGGGGGGGGGGGTCGAAGATGTATTGGGAGCAAAATTAATGCAAACTTATGTGAATCGGCGTCCATGTTATAATTTTGGTTTTAGAATATTATTTATTAAAAATTATTAATATTAAAATATATTATTTGTTACCTCTAAAATATATTATTTTTACATTAAATAATTTACTATTAATTTTCTAATAGTGTTATCTTTTTCGACAATTTATTATTAATTTATCTAAATAGTACTATTATTGAACATTAGGCTCACTTCAAAAATTAAAGTAGGCATTTATATTAAAAACTTACAAATTTATTAAGTTGTAACTTTGATCTTACTTTTAATATTTACTAGTGTGAGATCTCATCTATTGTATGAAAGTGATTTTTATTTTTTATTATAAATAAATATGTTATTTATTACTAAAAATATTAGAAAAACATTAATTATACGTAATATTTGAATTTATAATTTTTATATTTGAATATGAATTTATTTAAAATATTCAAATCAAATATCATCTATAATTTTTTATGATTTTATGCGTACTAAATTTATTGCAAATCTGAATATTAATTTGTGTAAATAATTTGGATATTGATTGAAAATTTACAAAATTTGATGTAAATCATATATTATCGAATTTGAATAATTAATATATTTTGTTATAGATGTTTTTTATATCACCAATGTTAATAGTTTTTGATAAAAAAAAACAAGTATTAATATTTTTTATATACCAACAAATTTACTGCAAATATGAATATTATTTTATAATTTAAAAAAATTCAGATCTTTCATATATACCTAGTGCAAATCCAAATTTTATTGCATAAAATTAATTTATTTATTTTACATAGACATACAAAAATAAAATTATATTTAAACAAGAAAAAAATCATTTTACTTATATATATATATGTCATTTGCCACAAAAATATACTTATGAGCATTTGTAACTTTAATCTTATTTTTAATATTTATGTCATTTGTCATGAAAATATATTAATGAACATTTAAGTTCACCACAAAAATAAGTTTTTGGATTAATATATATTCTCACAAAAATAATAGGTCGAGATAATTTTAATTTAAATAAAAAATATTTTTGGATCAATATTATTTGTCGAGGTAGTTATGTGTGTTTCATTTCAATTTGATTTGACATGACATGACATTGAGATTTGAAACAAAATTATTTTATACAAAACTACTAGTCGATTTATCACAAAAAAAAAATAAGAAAAGAATTCCTTTTATTTTTGCAGCAAATGATATAAATGTCAAACTTACTAAAATTATGATAAAAATAAAAATTATAAAAATATTACAAAAAATTACATAAATGACTATTTTTCAAATATATATTTCTAAAATTACCAAAGGTCTTCTCTAAAAAATATTAAATTAGAAGAGTAAAATCATTTGATTTTTTTTTTCTTTAAGGAAAAGTTAGATGTTTCACTTTAAAATGAATTTAAAAAATATTTTTTTGTAAGCTATAATATTGTAGATATGAAATATGTTTGATTAAATTTTAGGCTCACTTTAAATATCTTTAATAAACTATTTTTTCTTAATTTTTGTATAGTTGTTTATAATTGTTAAATAAAACTCTAACTTTAAAAGATATGTCTCCAATACTTTTATACAATATCCGATGTTAGAGTGATTGCAAATAAAAATGTGAAATTTAATTTTGTTAATAATAAAAAAAATCCAACTAAGATTCTTGCTAATACAAAAATCATCAATTTTAGCATTATTAAAAATAGATTAATTTGGATAATAAAAATTAATTCCATGATTTTAGCTGTTGTAGAAGATTTGGTAAGTTCTCGATCAATATCCAATTTTTAAAACAAATCAATATCCAGATTTCCAGTATATTTAGTAGTCTAAAAATATGACAACATATCGATATATTTGATTTGAATTTTTAAAATAAATTCATATTCAAATATAAAAATTATAAATTCAAATATTACATATAATTATTATTTTTTTGCTAATATTTTTAATAATAAATATATACAAAAATAACTTTTGTGCACCGCACGAGTCACATGCTAGTATATAACTTTGGTGCACCGTACAAGTCTCGTACTAGTATATATATAATATTGTATAGTTCATATTCATACTAATCAACTATAAAATAAAATAAAAAAACATTTATAATTACAATGATGTATTTATAGCTATAATTTGAAGACAAATAAGAGTTTTATAGCCTAAAACAACTTATCATACTTATTCAAATCTAATTAATAATGGACTTTTTTTAGGCCTACTAACTAATAAATAAGAAAATGGGCCTCCTATTTTAAATATTATTAGGTAAACCCAATAACTCGAAAGCCCATATTTCGGGCACCAACATCAATATATATATATATATACATATATTACATATTTTATTTATATTTACAGAAAAATATTGAATTAAAATATATTGAAAGTATGTTTGATATATTTGGCAAGTTATTAAATACTCTGATCGGCGACCACACGCTTAACAATCTTCCCACCATACCCCATATTGGTGGTAGGTAAGCGTCTCTTCTATGTCTTCCCTTTTATTGTTTTTTATTTATTTATTTGTTTATGTATATATATAAGTTGGTAGGTGCGATTCTGACTTATTGAATTACAGACGAATATACTTCATGGGATTTCACATATCCTGTGAACACAATTTTATTAAAATGTTTGTACATAACAAAAAATGTTAGAGAATGTTAATTTTACGCGTAAGATTATGTTACTTGACGAATAAATAGATATTAGGTACGATATTAATTAAATTTAATATTTTTTAATTAGGTTGAATAGGATAGTTATGAATATAAGCTATTACGTGAATACCTTTTTGTCTATCAATTTAGAAAAATATATATTATTAATTTGATATAATTTCTTGCATATTTAATAAATTATATAATATAAAAAATTATTGTAAAGCCAAAGATATAATATTTATATATTATTATAGATTCTATTATATCAATTTTATATTATATATTATTTATAATTTTTTAAATATATTTAAATAATTTCATTTTTTAATGAGTAATATCCAAATTTAAAAGAGTAAGGTATGAAGAAAGCAAGAATCAACATGTGGTGAGGTTTTGTTAGAAAAACAAGTTGCTCCAGCTCACAATCTTATCTTTGAACAGCAAAATTATGGTTGACTTTTATGAGAAATAAACAGTCAAACCTGGTTGCCTGTGGGTAGAGGAGTTGCATTCATTCTTCACGTGCTGCTCGAGGCCAAATTGGTAAATTCAACTGGTGAATCCTGTCTATCTTACCAAGAAAAACCCAATGGTAAGGGCCATGACAAGGGATGACAGTCGAATTGATATTTGATAAATAAAAAGTATGTAAAATATAATTATATGATTTATATTTCAAGAAACTACTCATTTTACCTATTTAAAATAAAAAAAAAAAAAATTTGTGCCCCAAATTTAAAAATATAATTTTTTTACTCACATTCATATTTATGATTTATGAACGAATGTATCATTATTTATTCTTATCGTACCCAATCATAAAAGTAAGAAGATATTTTTACCGATCAACTTACAGAAATAGAGAAAAGAAAAAACAAAAATAAATTTACAATTGAAAAAATGAGAGAGGAGAGAAAAAAAGAAAAAGACAAAGAAAGAGGAACATCTATTTGATACTCTAACTTGTTCAACGTAAATTTTAAAATATTATATTTTATAAATTTTTAAATACATATTTAAACAACTATCTTATTCATGAAAAATAAAATATAAAATATAAAAAATACAAATATAATAAGATTATGGTAAAATTCTTATTTTTTCTTATGAAAAGGGCGGGAGTTTAATGCTTGTGTAATGTTTTTCACAATCTAGTTTAAATTTCGCACTAAAATAGTGCAAAATTTGCATTATATCTCCAGCACTCTGCTCTACTTTCAGCACTAAAATAGAATATTTCAATTATATTTCTTATAATTTATTTACTTTTAATTTATATTTTAAAAACTTCATATTTGTTAAATACATAATATGTAATATATTAAAACTTCATAATTTATACATTTAATGTGTTCGGAATTTTTTTTTCGGATATTGGAGCGTCTGGAGGTGTTCTTTCCGATTACTAGAGATTATGTTTTAATTTAGTATCATGTGTATTTTCTATTAAGCAATTGTGTTTTTAATTATGTTGTGTAATTTTATATTTTGTTTTAACTTTATAGTTTATAGTTTTTAGTTGTAATTGTATGTTTTGTCAATTTATAATTTTATCTAATTTTATTTTATTTTATTTTATTTTATGGTAGAATGATAATTTTATAAATTTTATTGTATTATTTTTATTTATAATTGAAATTACACATTTTTATTAATTATTGATCATATTTAATTAAAATAATCTTAAAATTAATCAAACTTATTATTATAAAACAAAATGTATTATTAAATACAAATATTAAGAAACATATAAATAAATTATTAAACAAAAAAATGATTGAATATTACAAAAATATATAAATAAAATATTAAAAAAAATAAGGAACTACCACATATAAAAAAAAATAAAAAATTAAGAACTTCACAATAGGGCAGGCTCCAGGGCATTGCTGGAGCTTGCCTTTTCCTCATTTTCACTACTCCAGGCGTTGGAGTTGGTTTTATAAAATATAATATTATTTGTTGTTGGGTATTGGCCCAACGGGTATTTTGTGGGCCTGTAATTTTTCCCCCTTTCAGTCTTGGGCCCAGACTTGTTTCTTTTAGCCCAGGCCCATTCCCCCTTTCTCCCCTTATGTGTGCAGTCAGTCAAAATTAGGGCATTCTCCCTCCCCTGCGTGTGCGCCGCTCGTCGGTCTCCCTTCCGTCTTCTCCCTTCCTCTGTTCAAACTCTTTCACCTTCCCCAGGCAGCCATTTACTCCCGATGGTCAATGCTCGCGTGTTTCCGAGTGAACCGCGTGGTGGTTCTCCGGCTGGTTTCTCTCCTCCTTTTTAAACGACGATTCGTTCGTCGATTTGGAAGAGACCAAGAGCTATTCACACTGCATTTTCGTCCTATTCCCCATTCTTCCTTCTATACTGTCCGATCCCCTTTCTGTGAGGGTTCTAGTGTATAGATTAATTGGTTCAGTGGGTTTCTGTTGAGTGGGTGAGGAAATCCGTCGGGTGTAAGGTGCTACCGGGTAGAGGTGTGAGTGTTCGACTTAGTCCCGTCTTGTGTGACGGACCTAGGTCCACCGATTGGCTTGCGTGTCCGAATCGGGGCGAGCCCAGGCACTCCTGAGCCCATCCGCGGTGCCGGCGATCCTCAACAGTGGTATCAGAGCCACCTGCTCCGAGCACCGCCGCTGAAATCGCCGTCGGGCGACCGATCGTTGTTTCCGCTGCCCACGCGACCCTCGCGCTGTCGCCGCTGTCGCCGTCGGGCAATTTCTCCCCCTGTCGCCGCCGGGTGACTCCCCCTGTCGCCGCCGGGTGACTGTCCTCCTGTCGCCGCCGGGTGACTACCCCCTGTCGCTGCTGGGTGACTGACCTCCTGTCGCTGTTGCGATCCGACGGTGGATCCGCCCCACAGTATTGAACCGTGGCTGGTGGGCTGTCTCTTCCGACGAGGTTCCCCCGAATCTCGCTCTGGTAAAGCGGCTTTGACCTCTTACTACTGTAGATACCGGTTGAACCGGATAGGCTTGGGCGTGACTGCTGTAGTTACCGGTCGAACCGGGCAGGTTTTGTTGTCTATTTGCTATACTCTGTGTATTGCTTGACTGCCTGCATTTTTGTTGAATTCTGTGAATCTGAATCTGATATTGCTGTGTGCTTGATTCTGCCTCACTGAATTAACAAATTAAAACGACACTGAGTTGAACCCCTGCGCAACCGATTAATCGGCTTGTGAACTTGGAAATCCTCGGTCTCCCGTAATCTGTGTAAATCTTGTGTGATTTATTTTTTTTGTGTTCAACATGTCCACTGTTGGATCCTACAATCTGGCACCTTTCGATGGTCGCTCAGATTTTGGGATTTGGCAGCAGAAAATGAAAGGAATACTTATTCAACAACGTGTGTTCGAAAGTATTTCCCGTACATTTTCTGATGCCACTTCTGATGAGAAAAAGGAGGAAATGGATGAGATTGCATTCTCATCCATCATCCTGCATCTATCAGACTCTATTATCCGAAAGGTCGGAGAACAGAAAAGTGCCAAGGACTTATGGGATAAATTGGAAGAATTATTTGTTGAAACTTCACTCCCATGTAAAATGTTCTTGCTTGAAAGATTTTTTCGGTTTAAACTTGATATGTCTAAGGATATAGATGAAAATATGGATATTTTTCAAAAACTTATTCAAGACATAAAGAAAATCGGTGATAAATCTATTGATGAGTATTCTGCAATTGTGCTTTTAAATGCTATTCCTGATTCCTTTGGTGATGTAAAATCTGCTATAAAATATGGTAGGGATCAGGTTACTTTGGATACTGTTATTAATGGGTTGAAAAGTAAAGAAATAGATTTAAAAGCAAATTCAGGTATAAAACATCAAAATAGTGCTGATGCTATGTTTGTTAAAGGAAAGAATTTCAAGAAGAAGAAAAAGTTTTCTGAAAACAAAAATGGCCAAGAAAAGGTTAAGGATAAGTCTGCAAAATCAAATAATTCCACTAATAAAAACAAGAAGTGTTTTAACTGTGGTGAACCGGGTCATTTTGCAAACGTATGTCCCCAACCGAAAAGGCCTAAGGCCAATAATGTTTCTGAAAAAGAACTGCATGAAGATGTTTTCATGGTTACTGATTTCTCTGAAACTTCTGTGGCTAATTCTATAAATTCATCTTTCTTGTGTGAAAATGAATGGTTGATTGATTTAGGCTGCACTTTTCACTTAACCCCTTTTAAAAATCTGTTTCGCACTTTTAAGGAAACAAAAGGCGGTTTTGTGTCTATGGCAAATGATAAGAAATGTCCAATCCTAGGTATAGGAAATATTTCACTTATATGTGAATCTGGACATGCTCTTAATTTGAAAGATGTGAGATATGTGCCTGACTTGAACAGTAATCTTATTTCATGTGCTGCTTTAGAAGATGAGGGTTATGAGGGGAAATGGGGCAAAGGTGTCATGTCTATCACGAAAGGGTCTTCTGTGGTCCTTAAAGCTGAAAAACTGAATAACCTGTACATGTGTTTTACAAAACCAGTCTTGCATGCTAATATTGTTAAGGATGATAAAACTGCTCTTTGGCATTGTAGACTTGGTCACATGAGTAATAAGGGACTAGAACTCTTGCAAAAAGTAGGATCATTTGAAAATGATAAACTGTCTTGCATGCCCTTCTGTGAACCGTGTGTAAAAGGAAAACAACATAGGGTTAGTTTTCCCATCTCCCCTGCCCCCAATGTGCCTAAAAGTACTGGAATCCTTGATTACTTGCATGCAGATGTGTGGGGGCCTGCCACCACCCCCACACATGGAAATAAAAGATGGTTCCTGTCTATTATCGATGATTTTTCTAGGAAAGTTTGGGTCCTGTTATTAAAAGATAAATCTGATGTCTTTGATGTTTTCAAAAACTGGAAATCTTTGATTGAAAACCAAACTGGAAAGAAAATTAAGAAACTTAGGACTGATAATGGACTTGAATTTTGCAATCATCTGCTTGATAATCTGTGTGCTGTTTCTGGCATTCAAAGACACAGAACGGTTCCATACACTCCACAACAAAATGGTGTGGCAGAACGTATGAACCGGATACTTCTTGAGAAAGTAAGAAGCATGCTTGCAGCTTCTGGACTTTCTAAGAAATTCTGGGGTGAAGCAGTTGTTACTGCTGCCTATTTAATTAATAGGTCCCCATCTGTGCCTTTAAATGGAAAATATCCTGAACTTGTCTGGTTTGGTAAAGCTGTCGATTTTTCAAATCTGAAATTTTTTGGTTGTGCTGCTTTTGTGCATCAAAAACTGGATAAATTAGAACCAAGATCCAAAAAATGTGTTTTTCTTGGTTATCCTGAAGGTGTAAAGGGATATAGACTTTGGCTGAAAAATGAACCTGGTTTTAAGGTCACTATTAGCAGAGATGTGATTTTTAATGAATCTGAATTTCCCTGCTTGCCAATATCTGTACCTATTGTTGCTTCTGATGAGACTCCGAGTGAGGTGGAGCAAACACCTAATTTGCCTGTCCTAGCTGATTCAAATCCTGAAAATATTGAGCATGATAACTTAAGTGATGATGATAATGTTAATGGTGATTACCAACTTGCTAGGGACAGACCTAGGAGAAACATTAGACAACCATCAAGACTTAATGATTATCATATGGACTCGCATGCTTTAAATGTATTTGAATCACCGACTGACCTTGAACCTAAGTCATTTAAGGAGGCTGTGAATTCTAGGAATTCTGTTGACTGGTTAAATGCCATGAATGATGAAATGAACTCACTGCATGTTAACCAAACTTGGACTCTTGTGACCAAACCTGCTAATTGCTCTGTAGTTGCTTGTAAGTGGCTATATAAGGTTAAAGAAGAGTCTGACAGCATTAGATATAAGGCTAGGCTGGTAGCAAAATGATTTACTCAAAAGGAGGGGATTGATTATACATAAATCTTTGCTCCTGTTGTTAAATTTGTTACTGTGCGCATTATGTTGGCATTAGTTGCTCATTTTAACTGGGAGTTAAAACAACTTGATGTAAAAACTGCTTTTTTACATGGTGAAATTGATAAACAAATTTACATGCAACAACCTGATGGATTTATTGACCCCCTAAAACCTGATCATGTATGTTTGTTGAAAAAAATCCCTGTATGGTCTAAAACAATCTCCTAGGCAATGGAATAAAAATTTTGACTCTTGCATGAAAGACCTTAATTTTAAAAGGAGTGTGCATGATCACTGCCTTTATTTTAAGCATGATGCATCTGTCCCCACTTTCTTATTAATATATGTCGATGATATGCTTCTTGTCAGCCCATGCATTAAATCCATCGAATATGTGCAAAATTGCCTAAGTGAAAATTTTGACATGAAATATCTTGGAGATGCTAGGCGCATCTTAGGCATGGATATTGTTAGGGATAGGAAGAATCATACTCTTCATTTAAATCAGATTTCTTATGTGAAAAAGATTTTGAGTAAATTCTTCATGACTGATGCTAAACCTGTCTTTGTGCCCCTTGCTGCTCATTTTGTTCTAAGTAAGGATCAGTCCCCAAAGACTGATTCTGAGATACTTGAAATGTCTAAGGTGCCGTATGCTAATGCTATTGGCTCGGTTATGTACCTTATGGTAAGCACTCGACCTGATATTGCATATTCAGTAAGTTGCTTAAGTAGGTACATGTCAAACCCTGGTATGCCACATTGGGATGCATTAAAATGGCTGTTAAAGTATTTGAAAGGTTTTGTCAATACTTGCCTTAAATTTTCAAAATGTGCTCAAGGTGTAAACTTAATAGGATATGCTGATTCTAATTATGCCAATGATAGAGATAATAGGAAGTCCTCTACATCATATGTGTTCACCTTGTGTGGGTCGTGCATTAGCTGGAAGTCCCAACTTCAGCACGTAGTTGCCCTATCTACTACTGAGTCTGAGTATATTGCCATCACTGATGCACTAAAAGAAGCCATATGGTTAAAAGGATTTTTATCTGAAATTGGATACTTAGAGGGTGACCCTATTGTTTATTCTGACAGTCAATCCGGAATCCAGCTTTGTGAAAATCCTGTCTTCCATGATCGTACAAAACATATTGATGTTAGGTACCACTTTATCCGGGATATAGTTGAAAAAGGAACTGTCAAGCTTGAGAAAATCCCTTCTCAATTCAATCCTGCTGACATGGGAACTAAAAGCCTATCTGCTGAGAAAACTAAAGACTGCATGAATACTTTGAACTTTGATTCATTGGATTAAAATCTGTTTTCTTTGTATTCTGCTGATTGTCCTTTTTTGTTTATTTTCTCACTTTCTGTTTTTTGGGCTTTTGCAGGTATTTGTGACCGTCAAGGGCAATGATGACTTGACTTCGCCCCGGGTAGTGCTTGCTAATCGGTTGGACTTGGATTGGACCAATAAGGTGGAGAATGTTGTTGGGTATTGGCCCAACGGGTATTTTGTGGGCCTGTAATTTTTCCCCCTTTCAGTCTTGGGCCCATGCTTGTTTCTTTTAGCCCAGGCCCATTCCCCCTTTCTCCCCTTATGTGTGCAGTCAGTCAAAATTAGGGCATTCTCCCTCCCCTGCGTGTGCGCCGCTCGTCGGTCTCCCTTCCGTCTTCTCCCTTCCTCTGTTCAAACTCTTTCACCTTCCCCAGGCAGCCATTTACTCCCGATGGTCAATGCTCGCGTGTTTCCGAGTGAACCGCGTGGTGGTTCTCCGGCTGGTTTCTCTCCTCCTTTTTAAACGACGATTCGTTCGTCGATTTGGAAGAGACCAAGAGCTATTCACGCTGCATTTTCGTCCTATTCCCCATTCTTCCTTCTATACTGTCCGATCCCCTTTCTGTGAGGGTTCTAGTGTATAGATTAATTGGTTCAGTGGGTTTCTGTTGAGTGGGTGAGGAAATCCGTCGGGTGTAAGATGCTATCGGGTAGAGGTGTGAGTGTTCGACTTAGTCCCGTCTTGTGTGACGGACCTAGGTCCACCGATTGGCTTGCGTGTCCGAATCGGGGTGAGCCCAGGCACTCCTGAGCCCATCCGCAGTTCCGGCGATCCTCAACATTATTGTATAATTTTTAAATATAAATTTGAATAGGGGTACCAAAAAACACTAGTACAAATCCTATCAACCAACAACCACACGGAAGAATATTTCTCAACCAGTATAGGGACAAAATTATTTAGAATGAGATTTTTGTGTATTGAACGTTAACACCACACGATTTATATAGTATTATTTATTTAATTAAATTTTTTTATTTATTATTTAATATATATATATATATAATTTTTTTAAAAGTAACAAACTAATATTAGTATTCTATAAATAAATAAATAATAATTTTTTGTTTAACAAAAAATATTATGTAGATCATATTGTACGATACACTTAATATACATAGATTTCGTAAGGGCACTCTCTCTCTCTCTCCTTTTCTTCAAAGAAAATTAATTTAGGCCTAAAGACACGTAATGAAGTTAATGAAAATTCTTAACGTGCTCAATTGTAGAAGTTAAATTAGGATTCCAAATTAGATTACTTGATATAGAACATATTTAGAGTAATTTAATATACTAATACAATAGAATTGACTAAATTAATTTTGTATTGATAATAAATTCACATCTTGCTTATTTGTAGTAGATTAATTGATGATATACAATATTAAATTTAGTAAGACAATACATAAAAACGAAATAGGAGAATTTCATACAAAAATAATAATATACTCGTGCATCCACGAGTCAAATTAGTAGTATTAATATATATATATATATATATATATATATACACTGAGAACCAAATCAATGAACCCTAATTTCATGTTCATAGCCAATTTCCCCCAATATATTCAATATGTATATATATGTGTGTGTGTGTACAGCTTAGATAAAGTTTGAGGGATGATTGTCCTACCTCTGAGCTATTGTATTATATATCTGGTATCATGAAATAACTTCAAAAAAAATAAATATGGAAATTAATAATGATTTTTCTTCAGATGTTTTCCTTTGAACCACATAAATATCTATTTTTCCAAGAAAAAATCATGCCCACAACATATGAAGAACAACTATCTCTATTTATTTTGCGTGTGGTAATCATTCATGACAGCGACGGAGAGGCAAGTGGGGATCGCAAACAAAGAAGCTAGAAACATTGATTGATGAATTTTCATAGCTGGAAACGGCCGAAAAACTCGTGCTCTTAAAATCTGCATCAGTTGATGTGAGCCCCCGATTTCTAAACGAAAATTCTGGCCCCGAAAGAATTTGTTTTGTTTATAAACAGCCGACAAAATTCGACTCGTTTAGCACCTTCGTAACGTGGGGGGCTGCAAGATTTTTCAACATTGTTGAGAGAGAGTGAGAAGAAACATAGCCGTAGAGAGAATATTTCGAATTGGTTTGTGCTATATATTGGGTGATTGAAATTAGCATATTGGGTTTTAGGGAGGGGAGGAAAAGAAAGGCTTGATGGTTTTTCTGGGTTCACTTCAAACACTGACAGCCTGCAAAGATGCAGCTGGAATTGCAGGTACTTTGTGATTCTTTTTACCCTTTTTTTCTTGTTCTTTTTTCTTTTGAGTGGGGTGGGGTGGGGGGTTCTTGCCTTTTCTGTTCTTAATTCATGTGGTAATTGGAGAAAACGACACCCTGCTTTCCTTGCTTTGTGAATTGTGATTATGCTATTGAATTGCAGGAGTTGTTTGTGCATAATGCTCCTTTATGATTGATGAGTTTCTGGGAAAGTATTGAATGACCTTTTTCAGTTATCCCCTTTAATCTTCTTTGTAGTATTCTATTGTGTGCGTGTGTGTGTGTGTGTGTGTGTGTTACCAAATTTCCTTTTACTATATTCTGTGTGTCACATTCTTGCAATCAAGAATGATAAGAGGTTGATGGGAAAATGCAGTGCCAAAGACTAAAAAATGGTGTACTAAACTTGGCTGAATTCAATCTCATGTATTGCTTTGCTGCCATTGCAGGAAATATCTTTGCTTTTGGACTATTTCTATCTCCTGTGTAAGATTTCACTGCTAAAGTTAATTTTCTTTGGAATCTTTGAACTTGAAATTATGTAAGAAAGAACAAGTTTTGATCACAAATGACTTCAAATTATGTTTCTTATGATCTATGTTTCAGGCCGACGTTCAGGAGAATTATCCGGAATGAGTCGACAGAGCAGTTCTCTGGGCTGCCATATATCTATGCTCTCTTGAACTGCTTGATCACTGCTTGGTATGGTTTACCTATGATCTCTGTCGACAACTTACTGGTAACGACAGTCAATTCAATTGGCGGAGTTTTCCAGCTAGTATACATTGTTATCTTCATAAAATATGCTGAGAAAACTAAAAAGGTTACTATCCTCCTTGCTTTGCTTTAGCCCTCATGTTTCTTGCCATTCTAGAGAGAGAGAGAGAGAGAGAGATCATTCTTGAACTTTACAGTAACCTGTAAATGGAATCCCTGCAGATGAGGATGGTGGGATTGCTCCTGTCCGTTGTCATTGTGTTTGCAATCATTGCAATCGGAAGTTTACTCATAGTTGACTTTGAAATCCGCCATTTGACAATTGGGTTTCTGAGTTGTGCTTCTCTCATATCAATGTTTGCTTCCCCATTGTTTATAATCGTAAGTATTGGTTCTAACTTCTAAGCCTCTTGCAATACAATTATGTTCTTTCTCTCGAATAATTCAGTTTATTCGTTGTTGTTTATGAACTAATATCTGCATTTTTGGCAGAATATAGTGATCCAAACAAGAAGCGTCGAATTCATGCCATTCCATCTGTCCCTCTGCACGTTTTTGCTCAGCACATCTTTCCTTTTATACGGCATCTTCAATTTCGATCCATTCGTATATGTAAGCTTCTTCTTATCTATCAATAATTCTCCAGCATCACTGCCTTTTAATATGATCATCGAAAAAAGTTGATTTTGTTTTCGCTTTTATATATAGGCTTCACTAATATCTAAATACCAATTCCCTCCTTCTCCTATATCTCAGGTCCCCAATGGAATTGGAACCCTTTTAGGAATAATACAATTATTTTTGTTCTGGTATTACAAAAAGTCATTAAGAGAAGACTCCACAGAACCCCTAATAGAGTCTTACTCCTGCACTGATGCATGAAAAGGTAAACTATTTCTGGTTACTTCTCTTTGCTATTGATTACATTACTCGTACGCGCAAATAATAACACGTTTGTCCCATTCTTCAGTAATATATGGTATCCTGTACAGCTCTCTCTCATGTTTGCTCTGCTGCATGTCCAGAACTCCTTGTAAAAGATCTCCATATTCAGGATGGAATAGCTTATGTCCTCAAGACGAGACATTTGAGTGATAAGGGTCAAAGAGTCGAGTTCATGAAGATAGCGAAAATTACAAGATGATAATCGAGGTCAGGTTCTTCGATATACATTCTTGGCATGCATCCACATTCATCAAGTCAATGTTGCAGGTTGACAGGATATAAGATTTTGGTTGCCCTAGCCTCTCCCCTTTCTCCGATTATTTATCTAAATTCATCTTTTTATCATTCTGTTGTTGTTCAGTGATTTAGCAATGTGCCCAATTCATCTTTTTTTTTTCTTTTTTTTTTTTTGGGGAAATTTTGAATCACGATGGTTTTCGTTTGTAGTTAGTATGAACAATATGTCCTCACGGTGAAAACTAATAATGTGTTTATTTTGGATGAATGGTTGTGATTGCTTGTGTTTTCCTTTCACTTCTATGTAGACATGGCCACAATTCCGGTTCCAAACCAGAACTGTCGGTCAAAAGTTTTGTTTAACTATTGATTCGGTTTCAATTCCTAACTTAATTCGTCGATTAACAATTCGATTTAACCTTTCACCCGATTTTGTTTCGAAGTCGAAAACTGCTAGCCAGTTTTGGTCCAAACTATTGGTTGCATGTCTGCTGGGGATTCCAACAGTAAAATTTAAAGAAAAAAAAAACACCAAAACTATGAAATCGAATATTTTGAATTTGATGAAATCGTGCCCATATGTATTTCTATGTATTATATATGTATGTGGGTGTAATTTTTTTTTCTTTTCAGCAAAAACAAATAATTGATTTGGTTAAAATTTGGAGTACAAGCATGACCCCACAAGCCATGTAAGCGAATAATCAACACCGTATACACAGAATTTAATAAAACTATTGATATCCTCCCAATTTTAAAGTCCTAAGTGTTAATTTGTCTAAATTTAAAATAATAAGTGTTTAATTATACAGAAAATTAGTTGAGGGAATTATTTGTAGCAAAATCCTGTATTCACACTGCATCATTTTTTCTTAAAAAATAGATCATAATAAATGACAAAAATATTCTTATTTAACAATTAAAAAAAAAAAACTTTTCTTTCTCTTCCCTCTCCCTTTCCTTCTTCCTCTTTCTTCCTCCTCATCATCATCAGTCCTGGACTCACCACCGTCACCATTACTACACATATGTCTTTCTTCTCAAACTTTAGATTATGAATGATCATGAAACAAAATAATAATTCATGACCTCCTTCACAAATCTGCATGTATATATATTATTTTCTTGCAACCCCCCACCCCCCGCCCCCAATTTCCGTGGATCTTATTCTTGATTTTTTAGGTTATTTTTTTTTATGAATTTTTGTCCAAAACCCATCTTAAAAAAAATTTGTCCGTATGGGTTGCTTCTGGTGTACAGTTGCCTAATTGAGTACATCAAGAAAGACAACATAGCTTTGCTGCACGGTGGTGCCAGTACAGAAGTGCCCTCGTTGTCGTCGATTATCTCAATATATTATTTTTTTTAAAACAATCAAAATGGATGTCATTGGACTTATTATTGAATTTACATAAGAGAATGCAATTAAATTGAAATTTTATAGGAATATAGATTAGGATACTCACTTTCTTTATTGGTAAAAACAGATGAATAGTAAAGCAGATGATGTATGTCCTATTTGTACAAAGTAAAGTAATTTCGATTTTTTTTGGCCAAAATGTATACATTAGTGAATGCTTAAATTTTATAAATATTTCTTATTTAAAATTGTTTTATTTGTTATTAAATATTTCATTCTGAACAACTATATTTTTTTAATTAAAAAAAATATTTGCATTTTATTTGTTTTTAAGGCGAGTTGTTTTGAATCCGTCGCATGTCTGCTTGTATGTGTTTGAACTTGATTTGTCGAACACATTTATTTGTGTTCGATAAAATTTGTCGAAAACATATACTTGTGTTTGAAACTTATTTGTCGAACAAAGACTAGCATATTGGCATGATGTTTATTCGGAACATGCTTTCGAACAACTGAAGTAATATTCAGCAACATATATTGAATGTTACTTCAGTTGTTTAGTTGGATATTTTGAAGAAGTTTTGAATAAATTAAATATAAATGTATTTTAATAATATTTAATTTTATTCAAATGTCTTTTAATATGTATTTTAAATTTTTGGAGCGCCAAGGGGCCGCACCTTTAGGCAGTGTTTACTTTTATAGATTCGGATAAGGGTGTATAAGGATTATGTTGTGATAAATAGGGGATATATTGCGGGATACATAATCATGATCGATGTTTACATGGGGGAATTCATTGGATAAATAATCCGGAGACTTGTTTACTTCATGTTATTAGGGTTAACAGGATAGTTGAAATTACATAATTGCCCTTACTATAAGGATATTCCCCAAATTAGTTTCTGAGGCACGGATGCATCAATTCCTCCTCAGCGCCGATCTTCGGCGACACAAGCGATGGGAATCGGCGACCGATCGACCGGATCAACGCCAACGTCTGGGCAAACGGTGGTTGCATACGTCTTCCCCATAAGCTTAATCGACGTTTGTAGGTCCCTTTCCCCGATTTTGTTTTACGAAATTGAATTTTTCTGTTTTTTTCCTTGAAATGCATAACCCTAGAACTTTACTTTCGTTCCGTTAACTAATTGAATGATTGTATTTGCAGTGGGTGGACATTTTGAAGACAAATATCATGGGAAAAAAAGCACCATATGTGGAAGAAAAAAAAGGTTTGTATAGTCTGCGATGTCTTTCGTTTACAGCACCGACTGTTGAAATAATATGGGATGTTTATGATGTTTTTGTGAATTATTTTCTGATGCAAATTGTGGTTGAAGTCCGATTTTTGATTGTTATTTCTGATGCTTAATGTAGAATAAGACAGGGTAGTAATTTCGTTTGGGAATTTGACAATTTCTACTGAATAGTTATCATGTGCGTGTTTTCGGATACCCTGTTCAGCGTGTTTTCGGATAGCCTGTTCCGTCTTACCGTTTTGCATTTAGCAGTCCCGCATTAACGTGAACACAGCTGTAGAAAACGGGCCTAGAATGTATGTGCATATGCAATTATGTAACACAATCACATAACTGCTTGCATCTTATATGCTATTCCCACCTATTTTGAAAAAATAGTTTTAAAAACCAAACTGCAAGTACTCGAAACGATCTCTTTCCAATAATAACGGATACAAAACAAAATTAAAACAGTACTCGAAGATTAAAACAGTGATATTTTCATGCATACTTTCCAAAAGCATTCATCACATGTAATGAAGCAACAATGTCTTGTATAAAATACGCTAGAATAAAAAAAGCAGCAAACTATTTTTACCAGATTATCGGGGGGAATGAACCAGGGATGAAAGCTCTTCCCGTCGGAAAATCCTCAGCAGTACCACCAGTTCAGCCCTCTCCTCTTTTCAACTAGTTTAAGAAAAAGAGCAGTTATTAGTAAAATAAAACGAAGAATCATTTCCTACCACATACGAGAAAAATTAAATCAAAAATTGAACCTGCACCGACACCCCGTAGAACGTGTCCAAATCTTCCCTTGTCGCGCACTACCCACGCCTTTTTTCTGCAACTCAACCGAAGAACTATGTTTCTGAATCTCAGCTTCGGATGAAATATAAGTACGGCCTGTTCTGGGACGAAATGCGCCGATACTGAAGTTAGGGTTAAGGTAAAGGATGGTTGCTTCTGATTGCGGCGAATTTGAAGAATTAGGGTTTGAGGATTCGGACATTTACAGCACCGACAACCCACGCCATTTAAAGAGCACGACGTAGAGAACAGGTATCGCGACGTTTCAGCAGAACGGGTTTGCACCGTTTTAGGTTGGGACAACGGCTGCCTCTCTACCGACGCCTTTCAACTCTTCGCCCTTCAAACTTCTCTCCACGCGGCTAGGGTTTATGATGAGGAACGGGTTTGCGCCGGTTTAGGTTGGAAAGACGACCGACTCTCTACACGCCGTTTCGCCTCTTCGCCCTTCAAATTTCTGTCCACGCGGCTAGGGTTTGTGAGGGAACAGATTTTGTCGGTTTTGTTGGAGGGTAAGGCGGTAATTCAACAAAGCCGTTTGACCATGGGATTAAGTATCCCGCCCCTTCGGGGCGGATACCGAATCCCCCGTTTTTCTCTCGATTATTATGCCAATCCCGGGGCTCTGGGAATTGAGCACTTTTTCACCCTATCAAGTAAATGTGGGATAAGGTCGGATAATTAATCCTTATCCCACCTTATATATAAAAGTAAACACTGCCTTAAAGATTTATAATTGCATCCTCCATCAGCCGTTACGAAGTGGCTCGACAGAATTCCATTTTGACTTCTACAGTCATTCCAACCTTTTACAATACATTTTCTTGGAAGCAAAAAAAATAAAAATAAATAAAAATAAAAATAAAAGAACTTACTTTTCTGAACCTTTACTATATATATATGTGTGTGTGCGTGTATGTATTTAAACAATAAATAAAATATGGACATATAATGTAGAATAATTTGACAAAAGAAAAAATGTATTGGCTAATGAAGATAGGTTTGCAGAATTAATGAAGTTGGGGAATATCAGGCTCAACTCAAGTGGAAAACTATAATATATATATATATATATATATATATTATTAAAGTTTATTGTATTTCAATAAAAGAAGTCAATAAAGCTTCACAGGCATATATTAAAAGAAATACACTAAGTTTGGAGTCGGCTCAATTTCAAGAATTTAAGAAAAGGCTGGACTCGCTTACATCTATATTTTCAAGTCTGTTTAGGTATTTAGAAGCCAATTTTTTAAGTTCTTATTTCAAAATAGAAAAAAATTTCAATAGTATTGTAATTTGTTTAATTATTTTTTATTTAAAAATTAGGAAAATCCCTTCATTATTAATTATAACAAAAAAATAAAAATAAAAAATTCTCGCCAATATTGGAGAGTCAGACACAGACACCAACCACTAAGCAAAGAGTCGCAGAGGGAGACATACGACCCACTCAGATAGCTGATAATTAATTGCAGTGTAATTTTTATTCTGATTTTAGGGTTCTGGGATTCTGTTTTTCGCGGAAGGAAAAGGGGAAAATTACTCCATCTCTAAATTTCTCAACCTGCTTAGAACTTGTGAGTGATTCAAGATTAATTCTCTGTTCAAAACACTGTTCGCGTTGCAATCTTTCGTATTTCAATTATCTAAGGATGCGGTGCTCAGATTTTATGCTGTGATAGAAAGATGTGCTCTTTCGCTTCGGATACTTTTAGTAGAATGGTATTTCCGGATACCTAATTGAATTGAGATAGGTGGTGTTGAAGAGTTCGATCAGTGATATGGGGTGGATTAATTAGTAATTTTAAGATAGTCATTCAGGTGTCATTATTATTCAATTATTTTGGGTTCTTCATTTTCTTTCCATAAATGAAATATTTTTATGAACTCTCAGTCTTTGATATTTATTCTCAATGAATACATTATCAGTTTTTTTCTCTTTTATGTGCTGGATTAGTCTCTGAAAAAATTATTTTATTTGATATAATTCACTTAAGCCTTGTCTCTATTTTATGTAGAATCTCTTGGTATTTGACTTATCGAAGGATCAGTAAAACATAGCATTCAACGAAATGTCGTCTAGAAATCGAGGGCCTCCAATTCCTGCTAAAGGAGGTCCACATGGTGGGCTGCCCCAACCCCCCGTCGAACCACCTTTTGCCAGGGCTCATCGTGGAGTGGCACATCCTGCATTACATGAAGAAATGATGGAAGCCCATTACAGTTTGTCTGTCCCCAGACAGCTCCCTCATCGCCCTGTGATCATAGAGGAGCGTTTGGCAGTACAACATGATGATATCCAGGCTCTACTTGCTGATAACCAGAGGTTGGCGGCAACTCATGTGGCACTTAAACAGCAATTAGAGGTTACACAGTACGAAGTTCAGAGGGCAGACAAGTATGCACAAACACTGCATGTGGAGAATGACCTACAAATGAGAGAGCTTTATGAGAAGTCTGTTAAAATGGAAAATGAACTCCATGCTGTTAATGGTATGAAGTCTGAGCTTATGCAGGTCCATATGGATGTCAAGGAGTTAACTGCTGCTAGGCAAGAGCTTAGTGCACGGGTCCAGATCATGACTCAGGATTTAGGTAGAGTTACCTCGGATTTGCAACAAGTTCCTGCTGTTAAGTCAGAAATTGAAGGTTTGAGGCATGAGTTGGAGCGAGTTAGGTGTGTCTTCTTCTTTCTCCCTCTCCCCCTCCCTCCCTTTCTTTCTCTTCATGCGCATACTAGTGAATCTGTTGTTTTGTAGGGCTGCAATTGAGCATGAGAAGAAGGCATTTGCTGCAAGCTTTGAACAAGGTAAACAGATGGAGAATAATTTAATCACAATGGCCAGAGAGATCGAGAAACTTAGAGCTGAATTGGCTAATGCAGATAAAAGAGCTCATGCTGCTACTGCAGTTGGAAATCCAGGTGTCAGTTCTTGAATATTTAGTGGTGCAAATCTTATGTAGTTTGAGGAAGATTTCATTTTTCTATCTGATAATTCATGTTAATTTGTTCGTTATCATGAATGAAATGCACTATTATAGATATCAAAGAAAATTTTAAGGGAAGCGGTTGCAATCTTGGAACTGTACCATATTCTCTTTATTTCTGTTTGCTGTAATGTACTCCACTATTGAAATCAGATAAACTTTGCCCGCTTGCATTTGCATAAATATATATTTCACATGTATCAGTTTGGGGCGGACGCAACTTTTGCTGAGAATTTGAGGGAAAAGGAGTGGATGAAAAAAAATTAATTTGAGGAAGAGATGAATATCTCAGTGTAAAACATTTAAAAGTTCGTTAATTTTTACAGTCTCTTCCTTTTTTCTTACTGCAATTTGGTTCTTAGAAGTTCTTATAAATTTACCGCCTTTTTTCCTGAGTAGTTGCTATGTGGGTTACGAGATGATTCACCATTTGATTGAGCATCATTTGTATATAAAGTTACAGCTAAGTTATTCCTTCGCAAGACTATTGACCGTGCAAATTGAGGAGGTATAGTTTTATGGATTGCAAGCATATGCAGGAAACTTTCTCAGGCAGATTTGATAATGATTTGTGTTCTGCTTTCTATTTGTTTCTCGACATGTCTTTTTCACCGGCCTCTGAACCTTGCCTTAATGAAACTTTTCAAGTAACATTTCAGAATGTCGTGACGTAATATTTTCTGTAAAGACTCTTAGATCTTTTCGAAGGATGCAATGTAAGGACTGCTTCTCCATGTACTGTATTGTGTGAATTCTTTTATTAGAGAAAAAGCCAGCTTAGCTCTTTATGTGCAGTTTCTGTTAATATATTGAGTTGTGCATGAAAGCTGTTCACTTGGTTTAATCATGCATGACTGTTATAATCTGTGCAGGTGTGAATTATAATGCTAATTATGTCAATCCTGAATCAAGGTATCCTGGATATCCTCAGTCTGTTGGTTATGGCACAATGCGTCCAAACACTATGCATCAAGTAAGTCGTAAATTCTTTTAGGTTGCATTTGGATTGAAGTATTCGAGAATATATTTGAAATCCACAGTAGCAAATCCTTCCATGGTTCTGATTGATGTGGACTTGAAATCCAGTACTTTCATTTTGAATTATTTTTGAGTATTTGTTCAAATCCCTAATTCCAATCGCAAGATTAAGTGTTTGTTCTTCTGCTTAGCGTTTTCTTTCTTCTACATATTCAATCAGATTCTACAACAATGCCTTGTGATCCTGTTTCAGGCACCTACAGGCACAGAAGGTTATCCTCAGTATGGACCAGGACCTGGTGCTTGGGCGTCGTATGATGCAAACCGAGCTCAAGGATCCAGATAGACTTGTTCATGCTATGACTTGTAAGCATTCGGGTATTGTTATACGACTTATATTGGGCTTTAATGTGCGATAACAAAGAATGATCTCAAGATTTCAATGAAGTGGAATGTTTCAGAATTTTTTGTCAAATATATAGAGGAAATAGGAGCTGTTGATGTTCGGTTTAACACTATTCTTTTCGGTTGAGTAAGGCTTTGGACGAGGTGGCTGATGATTAATCACTTGTAGTACGTTCCTTGTATAAACTCCTTTTATTTATTTTTAAAAAAATGCGAATTTGAAATTCAATGGAGAGGAAAAGAATTGCTGTTAAGATTGGTTTATGTCTCATAATTTGGAGCTTGAGAAAGAAGACAATGTACGTGTTATTATGAATATCATAATTTATGTGCCCTGATGTGTGGTTTTAGGTTTTCTGATAGGTTCAATCCATGGCTTAATTAAAAAAAAATACAAACAAACAAACAAACAATTCACAAAATGTTGTTTGGAAAAAACATCACCGGACATAACATTTTAAACTGGAAATAAATAATGTTAGGTCTACTGATATTTTTATTTTCTAAATATATATATATATATATATTACATGTAATACATATGGATGATGGTATACAGTCATTATATCTATTATATATACAATACACACACACAGTACACATATATATATATATGTATTTGCATATGGCATATAGATATATATACTATAAATAAATATATATACATAAACAGTTTTATTTTTATTTTAAATTTTTTTCTAATTCAGTTTATATATATATATAAGTAATATGTATATATATATAATTCTATTATATTGTAAGTTATAAATAAAATTAAAAAAAAAAAAGAGAAAAGCTATATTTATTTATTTATAATATTTTTACCACATGTTATATTAAAATTAAATTTATTAAGATGTTATAAATGAATTAATACATAATATAATTTAAAAAAGAAATTTTATATAGAGTGTTTAAATATATGTATCATAAATATTAAATAAATAAAAAATACAACAAATAATTTTTTTAAAAATAAAATATAATCAATATAACTTAATTTAAATTTATTAAATTCTCTAAATATCTATATTCTTTATACATTTTTTTATATATAATTAATATTTATATATAATAATTCTATTTTATTTTAAATTTTAAATAAATAAAAAATTACATAATTTTTTTTGGAATATATATATATATAATTTAGTTAATATATATACATATATATAGGTTGACATACATACATGTATGGCTCAATAACGTCAGGCCCAATCAAATTTCTTTAAAATATCAGTGGGCCTGACGTTATTTTGTTATTTTTCTCTATATTTTTATATAAATTCTATATATATACATATATATTTATTTAAATTATTAAAATAGTACATATAATAAAATATATTATTATTAATAAATATTCATTAATTTTTGGAAATTTAGTTATAATATTATTTAATTATTTAAACAAAATTATATAATTTTAAATGGTTTATAATTATATAAAATAAATTTATATAGGAAAAAATATAATATATACTTAAATATATATTTTTTAAACAAATAATATAAATAAAAAGATAGATGCATCTTGAAATTAAAATATTACATATATTTTACTATATATATATATATTAAGATATATAAATATAATATATATATATATATATATCAATTAAAGAAAACGTCAGTGGGCCTGACGTTATTTCTATTTTTGCTTTTGTTAAATATAATTATATATATACATTTATTTAAAATACTCAAATATACTTAATATAAAATTTATAATTATTAATAAATAATTTTTTGAATTTAATTTATAATATAATTAAATTAGGTTGAATATATATAATAGAAATAAATATATATTTATGTAAGAAAAAATATAAAAATATATTTTATATTAGATTTTAATTACTTTAAATAAAAAAATAATTTTTATTGATTATCAATATAACTAAAATTTATTGAATAATAAAATAAATAATAAGTAAAAGAAGTATAAATATAAATATATATAGATATATATATAATGAAAGTAAGTACAATTATATATACACAAATATATAATATTAAATGATATGTATACGTGCATTTATATATAAGTGCATGTATATATATATATGTACATGCATATATATATAAGACATCCATACATTAATTTTCAAATTAAAACGTCACGCTCGATGACGTTTTTTCCAAACAACATCAGGCCCGCTAACGTTTTACCCTATTTTAGGAATACCTTTTAAAATCACACCATTATATATATATATATATATATATATTACATTATTTAGGTAATTAACCCTTCAATCCATCACATAATAACTAAATACATGATTAATCAACTTTTTTGTACATTAGGTGCACGGTATATTTAATTTATAGTATTACTTGTTTATTTAAAAAATATTAATAGTTTTTTAAAGTAACAAATTAATAGCAATATTTTTCATGTAAAAGGTAATATTTTTTTGTTAAACAAATAATATTGTAGTTTGCACAATACACTCGATGCAAATAAGTTTTTGTAATGATAAAATGTTTTCAAATATCAGTTTGTAGGTTTATCATGATAAAATATTTACTAGATAAAATATATTAGAAGATATGAAATGTTCTGTAACGACCCAAATATTTATTTAGATATATATTACTTTATTACATATTTTTAATAAAAAAAAGTATAAGTTACCAAATACAAAAATAAGTAAATAAATATTAAGTAATTATGTCCTAATAACTAGGTCGTTAAAGAGCATATAAAAAAATTATGACTCTACTTGATTTACTATAAAATTTAAGTTATCAATGTAAATCGTATTAAAAACGTGATTAAATAACCCTACTACATTACAATTTATAACAGCGGAGAGTATAATTATTTCAATCATGATTAAATGATTATGCAATTCGGGAAACTCATAACTTCATATAATCACGAAAGTAGGCTTAAGCATTTATTTCCTAAGATAAGTTTGAAGAAAATCATAACAAACCCTAATAAAATTTCAATTCGTTTATGAATAAAATGTAACCCATAATTCAAAAAAGAATAATAAAAATATGTTTCATCCATCTGCTCCCGTTGCCTTGACAAACTCCCTATCTTGAAAAGTAGGAAGGTAAAAGGAGGTGAGCTACACCTAGCTCGTGAGGTTCAAGTTTGTCAAAATTAAATATAAGGATGTAAAAGCACAATTAGAGAGTAATATGAACGTATCAGGCATAACATAATATAACATCCATATCAAACGTAATATTTCGTATCAAAGCTTGGCCAACATATAATAGTGGATCAAATTAATGATCCCGTATCAACGTATCAAAATATATAACCATCAAATCATACTTTAAACAAACAAAATATTTAAAACTGACAAACCGTATAAGAACCCCACCTCTTGGAACTCTCGTAATATAAGAAAAATCTCATGCAAGTGATATGTTTCTAATCCACGTGCCTTATCTCCTCGCCTACATCGTATATAAACGAAGTCTTAATATCTAAGTTTAAAAGGCTTATAAAGATAAATAATAAGAAAATAAAGAACATATCAAATATGTAAATTGATTTGCTTTGAGGGGGGGGGGGGTTCTGGATCACGGAGTCACAAGAAGAAGATCCGCCTTGACACGCGGTTCACAGCCCGGACTACGCGGATGGAGGAAACTGGGGGCATAATGGTCATTAGTTGGGTTATGAATGAATTAAAAGAAAATCTCTCCCCCAATCTCTATAAATTTGGAGATATCAGCACGTAGGAGATCAGAAAAAGGATCACAAGACAATGTGGTTGGCAGATGTTTAAGCAATGACGGCGGTAGTTCCAGTAACAAGAAACGTAAAGGAATGGTTTTAATCTGTCCTTGGCTAAGGTAGAAGAACAACAAAAAAATTATGGGTCTTTACCTGAAATTCTGGAAAACCCGGATCATGAATGTTGAATGAATACTGAGTTGTATTTATAGGTTTGGGAGGATTTAAATCTAGATGTATGAGAGAATCTGCATCTATATATAATCTCTAACTAATTGAGAGAAATCTCTTCTTTACTAATAAAATGCTAACTTCCGTGACCATAATATTCTAAGAAAAATATACCTTATCTTAGGTGAAAGGTCTATTATATATATATATACATATATATATTTGGCTTAGAGAAAAATATCTTAAAGTCCAATAATTTTAATTGAAACAATAATAAACTCATATAAAGTAAAATAAAATAAAATAAAATAAATTAAGAAAATTAAATATTGCGTGAAAATAATTGGGTATTACATGTTCATATCTAATATTATATTTTTTTTTGTAGAAGGTATAAATAATAAAAATAAAAATTGTTCCTCTAAATTTTAAAAGAAAATAAAGACAATTAATCAAAAGAATATAAATTTATACATGTTTGACTAATTTGATTACCTTTTGTTAAGAAAATATACTTTAAAAATAGTAATTAAGGGATTTTTTTTTAGTTTATATTTATAGAGTAAAATGATACCAAGAGAGTAAATTAATGGAAAATGAGAGTATGATGTGAACTCATACATTTGGAAATATAATATTTGGATAAAATGATAATTAACTCAATTTTATTGAAATTGCAAAGATAAAAAAATTATATAAAAGAGCGAGTTTGTGGTGCATCGGATGTACCATGGACCAAATTTATATTATTACTTGTTTAAGTAAAAAAATATTATATTTTACTTAAAAAAAAAAACTGTTTTTCAATATAACAAGTGAGTAATAATATTTTTTAAGTAAATAAATAATATTTTTTGTTAATAAATTATACTACGGATAAAAGTATGCTTTTCAAATAAATGTAAATATAAAAATAAAATTATAAGCGCTTTATTATTATTATTATTATATTTTTTCTTAACCAAAACAATAAGATGTCTAGACTTCTCCCCTAAATAAATAAATGTAGAGTGAACGTTCTAAATTACTTTAAATTTAAATATATTTCGAAAAAAAGTCCCTCGCATTTTCGGTCCCCGCCCCCATTTCGTTTCAACCGAAATTTTGGAAATGCTCCGCCGCGAAATTTTCAAATATTTGAACAATTCACAGAAGTCTTCCGCCCCACTCCGCCGCCCATTCCCGCCACCTCCAAAATTTGGTGCTCATATTTTACCATTCTTCACCAGGTTTTATTTCTCTCTAAACTTAAATTTTCCGCCGATCTTCCTTTAGCTTGATTTCTCTCTTCTTCCCCCTTTTCCCCAAAGCCTTTTCTCTCTCTTCTTCCCCCTTTCCGGCCGAGATGGAGAGCAAAATTAACGGCCTGCCTCCTCTCAAGAGATTCAGGTTGATGCAACAACAGGAGAAACAAATTGAAGAAATCAAAACTACAGAAAATATCATGACCCCTTTATGCCTTCCGGCGAAAAAGCGTAGAGAGTGCCGCGATTCGCCGCCGCTTCCTCCCATATGCGCCGCCAATACTACCTTCTGTTTGCCGGCGAAGAAAAGGATCTGGGCTGTTCAGCCCTTCGATCTCGACCTCAACCTGGAATACGAACCTCCAAAATCTCCAGAAGTCCAGATTCAAGCTGTCCAAATCGACAATGGAGGAGGAGAACCTGGGGCCGAAGATTCTGAAACAACAGAAATCAGCGTAAACGAAGACGACGGGGACGATGGAATTGTGTGCGCTATATGCGAGAGCACAGATGGAGATCCAACGGATCCCATCGTGCTCTGCGACGGCTGCGATGTAATGGTGCACACCACGTGCTATGGGCACCCCTTCACGAACGGGATTCCAGAAGGCGATTGGTTTTGCGCTCAATGTGTAGAATCAAAACCAGCGAACAATTCTGCCCCGAAAGCTCAAATTTTTTGCTGCCTCTGCCCTGCTTCCGGCGGCGCGTTGAAGCCAACTACCAACGGTCGGTGGGCCCATTTGGTGTGCGCGATTTATGTGCCGGAAGTGTTCTTCGTTGATTCGGAAGGTAGAGAGGGCATTGATTGCAGTCAAGTGTTGAAGAGGAGATGGGAGAAGAAGTGTTACGTCTGTGAATCAAGGAAAGGGTGTGTGATTGATTGTTCTGAGCCCAAATGTCCATTGGCGTTTCATGTGACCTGTGGATTGAAAGAGGAGCTCTGTATTGAGTATAGACAGGGGAAGAACAGGGGTGCTGTTGTTGCCGCTTTTTGCAGAGCGCATACTGATCTCTGGAAGAAAGTAGTAATTGTTATACATATACATAATAGATTCATACATTGATAATATTTATTATTACTTTTTCCTAATTTGTGTGTTATTTTGGTGTGGTTTTGCAGCAAGAACAAACAGGGAAGTTCAAGATTGTGGCCAGAGAAGATGAACTCAAGAAATGACAGGAATTTTGAATTTCTTGGGTTGGGTCCAAAGTTTGTTATTGTTTTGGTTTATGTTTCAGAGGTGGTGTTTAGTTTAGTTAGTGTTCAGATTGTATTAGTAGAATGCAGAAGGTGATTTCTGGTTATGGATTAGCATAATCGTAAATTTAATTCTTAATTTGCAGTTGCTAAATGTTTTTTTCTTTACTCTCTACTTTGTAGCAATGGCCTTTTAATCAGTTTTACTAAATTTCTTCAAATATGCTACTGAAGAGTGTGTGTGTGTGTGAGAGAGAGAGAGAGAGAGAGATTTATGCTTGGGATAATAATTTAATTATATAATATTTATGCTTTGATTGTCTTAGAACTCATGTAATGATCTAACCAAGAAAGTATGTAAGTTGTATTTTAATGTTAGTGATGAATGAAATTAATCAAATAAAGCAGAATTGAGGAGAGATTACCTATAAATATTTGATTTTGAAAAAAATTGGAGATTGTAATAGAAAATTTTGAGAATATTGATTGGACTTGCACAAACTTTGTGGGAGGGGGTTCCACCAATGATATTCCAACACTCATCCTTAGAATTTAGAAATGTGTTTCTTCCATCGTTGAGACTTCTGAATTGAGTGAATCCAATTTATTCCAAGTGATGTAATAGGTGATATTGAAACCAGTGTTTCTCCTACAGTGGAAAATGATCTTATCGTATTCCGACCAAACATTTTTGCCTAGTCTGCAATCACGTTTGAGGAAAACAAAAGCAATAAAAGGCAATCGGCGTAAGTTGCTTACCAACCAAATTTTAACTTGTGGGACTTCATACTTATTGAGGATTCTTTTGGACAAAATCTTAACTCTCTAGTACTTAACATCTTGCTCTAATAACTTGACACATTGTCTCAAGAGGGAGGGGAAGGGGGAGAGAGAGAGAGAGAGAGAGAGAGAGAGGTAACAATAATGATGCCATCCCAAACATTATGTTGCATAGTTTTGCTGTTGATTCTGCAACTCAAATATCTGGTTTGTGGCAAAGAAAGACGAATATCGGCTATTGGCGATCCCGGCATGAGAAGAGATGGTCTTAGAGTAGCCATTGAAGCATGGAATCAATGCAATGAGGTAGGAGAAGAAACTCCACATACAGGAAGTCCAAGAAAGGCAGATTGCTTTGACATCAATTCTACAAATCCCAGTAAGTTCTTGTTCTCGTTTTCATCCGGTGGCGCAGTTCTAATTTCAGGATTGATTATCATGTACACCTTTTTTATTTTATTTTTTAATTAAAAAAAAAAAGTCAGGCTAGTTCACAGGGTAACGGAGGAAGACAACAAGCTCGGTGTTATAAATGCCTCATTTGTAGATTCAGGGCGGATGGATGCCAATCAATACGCAGCTTGGAAGGAGATATACTTAGGCAGAAAATGTGAAGTACAAGACAAGCCTAAGCCTTGGCAGTTTTGGATGGTAATGGTGAAGAGTGGAAATATGGATACATTAGCTGCTGTGTGTGCTAAAAACGGAAAGAAATCGCAACCTTTTCCGCCTGAATCGGGGTTCCCCTGCTTTGGACCAGGGTGCATGAACATGCCAAAAATGTACCATAACTACACGAGCGTAGAAGAACACGATGAGAGGATTATACTAAAGGGAAGTTTCTATGGAACATGGGACTTAAACTCTGATGTTAGAATAGCAGTTGCAGAGAATGATACCTCGTATTATCAAGTGACTTGGGAGAAAGAACTCGGAAAAGGGAGCTGGAAGTTTCGTCATGTCTTGAAGACGTCGTCCAAGTATCCATGGCTGATGCTATACCTAAGATCAGATGCCACTACAGGTTACTCTGGAGGATATCATTATCAAACAAGAGGGATGCTAAAAATGGTACGCGTTTCACTACACAAGAATCAAGTATTCGCGACATCTCTTATACTTTCGCCTCCCGACTTCTGATTCTATGTTTTAGCTCCGCATGTTATTATTCTTAACTCTTGTCCCCGGCAAAATATGCATACTTCATTGTACAAATATCTTGTTCTAACATATTTTTCATCACAGATTCCCAAGTCTCCAGATTTCAGAGTGAGATTCACATTAGACATAAAGCAAGGAGGGGGTCCAAAAAGCCAGTTCTACCTAATGGACATTGGCAGCTGCTGGAAGAACAATGGGGAGCCATGCAACGGGGATGTTACAACAGATGTAACAAGGTACAGCGAAATGATCATTAATCCAAGCATAGATTCATGGTGCAACCCAACCAGCCTATGGTCATGCCCCCCATACCACACCCTATCCAATGGGACCCGTATTCATCGCTCCGACAAGACAAACTTCCCATATGAAGCTTACCATATCTACTGCTCACCTGGTAACGCCGATTTCCCAGAGGAGCCGTACAACTTCTGCGATCCGTATAGCAACCCTCAGCCTCAGGAAATACTGCAAATTCTGCCGCATCCAGTTTGGGGAGAATACGGGTATCCTAAGAAGAGAGGTGAAGGTTGGATTGGAGATTCAAGAACATGGGAGCTTGATGTAGGCAGACTATCACAGACCCTTTATTTCTATCAGGTAGTATATCAAGAATGCATGCAAATTATACAGGTTTTCGGTGAACTGACAGAGATATTGCAGGATCCAGGAAGTCCACCTGCAGAGAGATATTGGTCATCCCTTGATCTGGGAACTGAGATTTTCATGTCTGAGAACCAAATTGCTGAATGGACAGTCAGTGATTTTGATATCACTGTTCCAGAAGATGCTGTAAGAGCAGTAATGAAGGCTTCAGGTCAGAGTTAAGTGCCTGTTTGCAATTTGATTGGCTGTACAGCTACAAGAATCAAGAAAACACATTGAAGGAATGTACGTTATAGATTAGCATTTCTATACATATATGGACTCATTAACATGCATAAACACAGAACTAGAGACAACGATTTTGTGAATCATTGCTGAAATTATTGTCTATGAAAGTTCTTTTGTGCTAATAGACAACAGTTTGAACCGTTGTTGCAATTTTTGTCTTTTAAGAGTTTCCTTCAGCTAATAGACAGCAATGTCATGTACCATTGTTAATCGTTGTATACCACACATTTACCTAATAGACAACATTTTCACTACATATAGACAACATTTCTAAAGAACGTTGTAAAATGTATTGTCGTTTATTATAATAGACAACATTTTTCAAAGATCGTTGCAAAATGTGTCGTTGTTTTATCTAATAGACAACATTTTCAAAGACCCTTGTAAAAATGTTTGTCTCTTCGATAATAGACAACATTTTCCAATACCATAGTAAAAGTGTTGTCTTTTCGATAACAGACGACATTTAACACCACCAGGCAAATATTTACCATATACATAATAAGATGAACCACAAATCTCACCCATGAATCAATGAAAATCAAGCTAGATTTATTATGCAAACAAAAAATAGAAAAATGGAATTATCTTAAAAATCAACAAGTTTCATCACTATATGTCATACAAGTTCTGTTTCCTGTATATATAAAAAAAATTGTATATAGCTCAAGGTCGAGTGATCTATAGTTCCAGTCCTCTTTCCCTCATCATACCTCTTACTCTATCAGCATCCTCAAAACGGCCAACTTTTCGATAAATCTTAATCAAGAGTTCGAAATTATGTTCCCCATCTGGCTCCAACACGAACAGATGGTTTGCGGCTACCTCTCCAAGATCAGCATTACTATGAAGGTAACACCCATAGAGCAATGCCCCCCAAACAGAAGGACCAGGCTCAATTTTCATTCTGTTCGTTATAAACTCATATGCTTCTTTAAGTAATCGTGCCCTTCCATAAAGATTGACCATGCAAGCATAATGCTCCATACTTGGCCTAATGTGATACTTCTCCCTCATCGTTGAAAATATTCTCTCCCCATCCTCTATCATTCCCGAGTGTGCACATGCAGACAACACGGACACAAATGTGATCTCATCTGGTGAGGCTTCAGAGTCCAACATCATACGATCAAAGTACTCCACGGCTAGGGAATCCTCGGCTGAAATTATAGAATTCCAAGAGACGACATCCCTCTTTGGCATTCGTTCGAATAACCATCTTGCTTTATCCAAATTATTTCGTTTTGAGTAGAAAACTATTAAAGAATTAGCAATGGATAAGTTCCACTCAACTCCTTTACGGAAAATCCATCCATGAATTTGTATTCCAGTTTTATACGGGAGCATGGTGGTGAGGAATGCAGGCAGTGTAACGCTGTCTGGTTCGCAACCCTCTCTTATCATCAATTGTAATAAAGACGATGCTTCCATCACAAGACCATGCCTAATATACCCAATTATCATCGAATTCCATGAAACCATAGTCTTTTCCGTAATGCTATCGAAAACTCTCCTAGCTCTTATAATGTCACCACACTTGGCATACATATCAACAAGTGCATTTAGCACAAACGTGTTGTTCCAAGAACCAGAACGGATCACCTGACGATGAACTTCTTCACCAACCTGAATAGTTCCAATTCCTCCACAAGCTTTTAACACCCGTGGAAACGTATATTCATCAGGTTCTACTTCCTCTTCCATCATCTGAAAATACAATGCCAACGCATCTTCATAAAAACCCATTTCAGCATAACCAGAAATAAGTGAATTCCAGGGAAAAGCGGAAGAAGTTCTGCCAGGCATTTTATCAAACATCTCGTGGGCTTTCTCTACTTGCCCATTGAATGCATACAACCTCAGCAGTTTTGACGAGATGCCAATATTCTTGCGCAAAAGCTTCTCTGGAATAAGTTTGTGAACTCTAAAACCATAATCAATAGCTTTCAATTCGAAGCAGGTCTCCAAAAGGGACGCAAAAATCTGTGGATCATTTATAACTATACCATTTTCTACTGAGGATTCTAACTTGTTTACAACAATTTCAAGGGCCTGGATCTTAGACTGGGATTGGAGTTTTTGGTGGGTTAAGAGTGGGGTTGGATATGATTTTGGGAAAGGGCCATTTGAATTCTTGTTTTGCCAACTGATATCATGTTTTCTGTTCTTCTTATTTGCGGTGGAGCAAGAAACGGTTCTGTAGGCACATGGTGGGCGCAAGCATAAGTTCATCTTCTTTCTGCAACGAAGATTAAAAGGACATGTCAAAAACTATGACTAGTCACTTTACTGGTTCATTTCTTGCAACTGCAGCTGCAATGGGGATTATAGGGTAGCATGAGCCCAGCAACATATTTGTACCCAAATGCAGCTGCTATTTTGGGAATTCTAGAGAAATATCTTCAGAAATTATATTATGGGAATATAGGAGTAAATTGTAGTGCAATATTTAAATTCTAAATGAGAGATTTTTATATTTCAATTTCTATACCTTCACCATGTCTCAAACTCCAGAATATTTACCTTGAAATATATGCATTAAAGCTCCATAGCTCATCCCAGCATTTCACTCCCAAAAAAGATAAAGCAAACTCATGTCATCTAATCTGCAAAAAAAGAAATATTTGTTTCCTCAACACTGCTTTTAACCTAAGCATGCAATAAGTGAACAAATGTATGTGGAGTTTGAATATTGTTAAGTTTTAATCTAGACAAATTATATACCATGAAGCTGCATATATACCATCAGGAACATAGTAGGAACTTTGCAAAGGTATTTACTGTTTGACGAAAGACTTGTCTTTCTGGAAGAATATTCTTCGTGTAAGATTTGTGAAAGTAATCGAAAATATTTTGCCACTGTGATTTGTCTCTCCATGATTTGAGTGACTCAGTATCTAATTTCAGTAGAGAGAGAAGGAGGTCTGACTGTCACAGAATTTCTCGGAATAAAATTTGGAAAAGTTTGTAATTCTAAATTTAATTATATACAACATCACTGCAAGACACTCGTTTTAACAATGTAAGGAACACCAAAATGAGCACAAAATAATACAAAAATATGGGCATCTAATGCTGTAACTTCTCCACCGAGATTAAATTTGCTGCCGAATTCGAATGAAAAATTAAGAAATTTATTGAATAATTGCTCACATATTCAATTTCTAACCAGAAAAAATGAACAAAATGGGGGAAATTATGCTTGCCTCGGTGACAGCAAAGAAGACGGAGTAGGCACGCGATCAAAATTAGTGGCTCATGATGCAGAATCGGCGGCAAGTTACAGGTCTCCAATCTTCCGTATTCAAGTCGATGGAGAAGAAAGAAGCCGTATTCAGACCTTCGATTCAAACCTATGTACGTGTCTGTGCGTGAGAGAGACTGGTCGAGCGCCGAGGTGTGGTATATGAGATAGGGAATGAGTATGGGTGAGGTGAGCTGAGAGCGGCGGCTCTGAGTTGTGGGATAAGCCAGCAGTGAGCCTGGTGCCTGGAGGGATGAGATTACTGAAAATAATAACTTTCCTTTTTTATTTTTTAAGTATTCCACTATTTTATTTTCTTGACTTTTATTTTTAAAATAAAGATATTAACTTTCTTAATTATTTTACAAACTTTAGTTTTGTGAATATTTATAGTAACATCACAATTTATTTTTCTAAATTAATAAAACTCAAAATTAAATATAAAATTAACTTAGGCATATTTCTTCAATCTGTTTTATTAGGGATTATATCACAAATTAGTTAAAATTAAATAAATCAATTTTTATAAAAAATTTTAGGGATACTAATTTTTATGAATATTCAAAGGAGGTTACATCACCCTTTTTTTTTTAAATTAAAAAAAATTTAAAATACAGAAAAATAATTTACAAACATACTTCTCGTGTTTATTTTTAAAATGTAATATCACAAATAATTTAAAATATTAAAAATTATTTTACAAACTTTCTATTTTACGAACTTGCACAGGTGGCAAATTAAATTATAAAAATTTATAATTATATTATGTCTATGTAACTTTTTTTTTTTATATTAATTTTGAATGTTTTGTTTATATCTAATAATAATAAAAAAATGGTCTAAGTGGCCACTTAAGCGCTAGATAATGTATTGATTCTTATTGAAAGATGATATTGTTAGGTATTGTCTCTATCTAGACAGACAAGTAGACTAACAAACATTTTTTTTCAATATTTTAATATTTAAAAAAATTGTTTTAATTTTTTTAATTTAAAATATATACATAATTAAATATTAAATTATATATTAATGATATAATATTTTAAGAATATTAGAGATAGTATATAAGGTAAAAATTGTTGAAGAGAAAAAATGATGTGGCTATTTGTACTTCAATTGTTTGGTAGGATGTTTCAAATGAATCTTATGCCAACATATTTTTTTTATTCGATAAATAATGAATATTCCACTTCTTTTTTATGTTTATTTTTTATTTTTTAATTAAAAAGAGCATAATTATCATGATGAAATATATTTATTAAATGAGGTATGTTAAAAAGAAAAATTGGGTGCGACTATGAATTTGAGATGCGAATAACCACACCCAATTAAATAAATAATATTTTTTTGAATAAATTCTAAGTGGCCACCAACCGACCTAGGCGCTAGAAATGTATACCTACCAATTTTCTACTTTTGCAAACTTATATGAAAAAAGGCACAAATACACCCTTCAATTATACATCTTGGTATAAATAGACCCCTCAACTACTTTTTTTGTATAATTGTACATTTTAATTTTTAAAATGAAACAAATAAGGACTATAACTAATAAATTTTGTTCAAATACACACTTTCGTTAAATATATAAATAACGGTGTCTGGAGTTGTTGATCAGGCCATTTCAAACATAAATTTAGAATGCATCAAGTAAAGGGTGCGTCTATTTATACCCCAAAATCTCTAAACATACCTGAAGTCTAAATACACTCTATGTAAAATTAATAATTCTCTTCTTTACTAAATATACCCTATTTATACCCCTTATACAATTCTTACTAAAAAAAAAAAAAAAAATTAAATCAATATCCTAACCTAACTGTCCAACCCTTCGTAATTTTCAACACAAATTCACAAATTAAAGTTGAAAACTTCCATGCCTTAGAATTTTTTATTTCTCTCTGCAATTTCTCTATCTACCACAAATTTATCCCCCTTTTAACTTGCACCTCCTCCTTTCTTCTCTACCTAGAAACAAAAAAAAAAAAAACAAAAAAGTTATCTTAATTTCTCAAATCACTAACAACAAGGAGAGATGAAAAGATTCTTGCTGAAATTGAAAAATGATACAAATTTAGATTCAGCACTAGAATGTGGCTGTGTCTGGTGCCAATGAAAGGCAGATCAACAACAACCCAATCACATATAATTTTGCTGTGCTGGTTTGTAATTTAAACATGATGAATTGAATGTTAAACACAAAGAGCAGTTTGTAGATTGAAGATCTTGAGATTGGAGAAAAAATGTTTATTGCTGTATATTGTTGTGTGTTTTCTAGTTACACAAAAGGAGATACATAAAGAAAATAAAAACCTTATTTAAGGTAATTAATCTAAACTGGGACCTAATCTTGAGTGATTTGATTTTGCAAGATTTAAGGAGTTATTTTGGGATGTTGATCCGGATCGAGATTGCTGACACTCCCCCTCAAGTTGAGTAGTAGGGTCTTCAATACTCAACTTGTAGAGTACTTTTGCAAAACTCCTTCAATTCACTGATTTGGTTAGGATATCTGCTAGCTGATCCTCAGATCGGGTGAATGGAAGCTCGATGACCCCAGCCTCCAACTTTTTTCCTTGATAAAATGTCTGTCCACTTCAACATGTTTTGTCCGATCATGCTGGACTAGATTTTCAGAAATACTAATAGCTGCATTATTATCACAGAACAACTGACATGGTTGATCGAGAATAAAACCAATTTATGCTAATAATTTCTGCAGCCACAAAATTTCTGTCAATCCACTCTTAATCCCCCTGAATTCTGCTTCAGCACTGGATAGAGCTACCACCTTTTGTTTCTTGCTTCTCCATGTGACCAAATTACCTCCAACAAACGTGAAGTATCCAGCCGTGGATCTTCTATCCATAGGATTGCCTACTCAATCAGCATCAGTGTAACCATATATCCTTAAGTTCCCGTGCCTTCCAAAAAACAACCCATATTCGTACGTGCCTTTGAGATATCGCACGATTCTAAGAGCGGCATCCATATGATCAACCTGTGGTCTATGCATGAACTGACTAACCACTCCGACCGCATAAGCAATATCAGGTCTGGTGTGGGAATGATAGATGAGCTTCCCTACCAGTCGTTGATACTGTTCGTTCTCGATCTGCAGTTTCAGCCCCCTCAACAATCTGCAACCTATGGTTTACTGTGATAGGAGTATCAACTGGTTTGCAGTCAAGCATTCCAGTTTCAGTAAGGAGGTCAAGAGTATATTTCTTTTGGTAGATGAAGAAGATCCCTTTATCTGATCTAAGGACTTTAATGCCGAGGAAGTACTTGAGAGCTCCCAGATCCTTCGTCTCAAATTCCAAGAACATATTCTTCTTCAGGTTGTCAATTTCCTCCGTGTCACTGCCTGTGATGATCATATCATCCACATAAATGATCAGACAGGTGATGAGACTTCCTCGTTTCTTCAAGAATAATGTATGATCTGAGTTACTCTGTCGAAACCCATAGCTCTTCATGGCACTGGTAAACCTCCCAAACCAGGCCCTTGGAGATTATTTGAGTCCATAGAGTGTTTTTTTCAGCCGACAAACTTCCTTCCCTCCAAACTCAGATTCGAAACCAGGTGGAACTTCCATATACACTTCTTTGGTCAACTCTCCATGTAAAAAGGCATTGGTGACATCAAACTGATGAAGTGCCCAATCATTGTTTGCTGCTATCGAGAGTAACACTCTTACTGTATTCATCTTGGCCACTGGAGAGAATGTCTCCGAGTAATCCACTCCATAATTCTACGTGTACCCTTGTGCAACCAACCGTGCCTTGTATCTTTCAACTGATCCATCAGGTTTCCGTTTAATAGTGAAGACCCACCTGCACCCGACTGGTTTCTTCCCTTGTGGCAATTTGCATTTTTTCCATGTGTTATTTCGGGCGAGAGCATCCATCTCCTTTTTCATTGCATATGTCCACTGTTTTGACTGGAAAGCTTCTTTGACTGTTCTTGGTAGATTCTCTTCTTCACACAGAGCGGTTTGAAATGTTGTTGCTAAGCTTGTAAGATTTCCCTTTACAATATTCCCAACTGGATATCTGGATTTTCTGGCAACTCTCTCTGGGGAATATCTTTTTGGAGGAACTCCCCTATTGCTTCGTGGGGGCAAAACGTATCGCCCTGTATCCTGTCTCTGTGTCTCTTAAATCTCATGATTAGTTATTTCAGAATTCTGTGAAATAGAAGGATCAGTATTTTCAACAGAGGAATCAACAGAATCAACTGGATCAGAAGAACTGGCAGAAATGGGATGAGTTTCAGAAACTCTTACCTTCTCAGATATCAGATTAGGAGGAGCACTGTCCGGTGTGCTAAGCTCAGTGGATTGTACAGAAGGTTTAGACATTATCTCAGTGGCACAGTTAACTGTCTCTGTTGGAACTGCTTCCAGTGGGCTGCTCGGATTTAGTAACTAGCTTAGTGGGTCAATTCTAGGACTCTCCCCCTGACCGCTAAGGTGGTGGTGTTGATAAAAGAATTCAGTTTCAAGAAAGTCGCAGTTCATGGTAGTGAACATGCGACGGGACTTTGGATCATAACAACGATACCCCTTCTGGTGAATGCCATAACCGACAAAGACACATTTGACTGCACACAGATTGAGTTTTGTGCGTGTGTGCTTGGGTAGATGGACAAACACAGAGCAACCAAAGATACGAGGTTTTAGGGTAAGGGAAACAGGAATTTGAGTGAGCGTAGAAAGACACTGAATTGGAGTTTGGAGATCAAGGCTTTTTGTGGGTAATCGGTTTAAGAGATACACGGCTATAGCAACAGCTTCAGGCCAGAAATGTGACAGTACCCAGGAATCAATGAGTAATGCCCATGTGATCTCAAGAACAATCCTATTTTTCCTTTCTGCTACCCCATTTTGTTCAGGTGTATGAGGACAGGTAGTTTGATGAATTAATCCGTTATCGTGGAAGAATTTGGTCATAGAAGAATTCACAAATTCTCCCCCGTTATCGGATCGCAAAATTTGGATATTGGTTTTGAACTGGTTCTGAATCATAGTGTAAAAGTGAGAAAATTTGGAAAAACTTCTGATTTATGACGCAAAAAATAAACCCAAGTCATACTTGTGTGATCATCTATGAACAATAAGAAATATGTAAATCCCTGACCACCTATTACAGGTGCAGGACTGCAAACATCGGAATGCACTAAAGAAAACATAGACGGCACACGAGTATTACTAGGTTTAAAAGTTTGTCGGTGGCTTTTAGCCAAAACACATGTCTCACAATACAAGTCTGAACATGAAAATAACTTAGGAAAAATAAGTTTGAGATAACCCGCCGACGGATGCCCAAGTCGGCGGTGCCAAAGCCAAGCTGCATGAGAGGCCGTTCCGGTAGACAACATCACCGTACCTTTTTTAGCAATCTCATCGACGTAATACAGTCCCTGGCGCTGAGTGCCACGTCCAATGATCTCCCCCGTCCTGATATCCTGCAACAGATAGAAAGTAGGATGCATTAGCACAGTACAATTAAGCTCCTTGGTAATGTGACTGATGGACAATAATTTGTGGGACAAGGCAGGGACATATAGGCAATTTGAGATTCTAAGTGTTGGAGAAATTTCTACTGTGCCAGCACCATGCACAGGAGTTATTTCACCACTAGCTGTTTGAACATGTGTTTTTCTTGGCTGCGAGGGACTACAAAGATCTGAGGCGTCATCAGTGGCACCACAATCAAATATCCATGCACTATTTTTAGATTGGTCTCGACACTTGTTATTTGTAACATGAGCTTGAGCTACATTTTCCACATGCAATATTTGACAATTAAAAAGATGAGAGGTGGGTGGGTCGAATATAGGGTTATCCGACCCGGTACCTTCAAATTATAATTTACGCTGTCTCCCCCTTCACTTCCTTTGCTCGAGACCCTAGCCGCTGTAGCCAGAGTTTCTGATCTGCCGCTGCTGCTGCCTCATCCTCCATCGCCGTCGGTCCTGGTGTCGGCGACCTCGGTGTTGCCTGTCGCGATGGCTGCCTTGCCGCAATTTTCCTTGGGAGGTTTATGATTATCCTCCCATCACTCTGGGTAGCCGACCAAGCGAAAACACATCTCTTTTGTGTGTTTTGTCATCCCACAGTGAGAACACTTAAGCTTACTCTTATCAATTTTGTCCCGGGATGATGAGCCGCCACTGCCGCCGTTCTTAGGGGGTTGGCTTGACAGGTTTGGTGGCCGATATCCCTTCACCGCCATACCTCGGGCTTCGCTGTCTTGGTGAGTCACGAGCCCACTGTCGATTTCCCTATCGGCGACTCCATCTGACTCGGGCCCCCAGATTCCTCGGCGAACAGCGCCTCGCCGGATTAGGGAGTATGATGTTTCAACGTTGAGGAGCCGGTCCAGCTTGAGAATGTCCCGTCATTCAGGTTCGTATTTTTCATTTACTCTGGCCAGGAGTTGGAAAAGTCAAGTTTTCGACTGCAATTTTTGGTAAATCTTGATGTCCTTCTCACATTCCATTGGATTTGGATGACTTCCGTCTATTTTGGCCCAGATTCTCCGCAATGGGCTGTAGAAATTCTCAATTGTCCCATGTCCCTGTTTGATGCTGTTAGCCTGAACAGTTAATTCAAAGATCTGTGCCGAGTCCCTCTTAATACTGTATGTTGTTGCGAGTCCCTTCCAGAGACTCTCGGCAGTTTTATATTGGACGTAGTTGCTTGCTAATGTTGGCTCCATGTTTTGAACAATCCATGATATAACTGTGAGGTCATTTTGGTATAGCTCGGATCAGTAGGATTGGGGGAAGGAGGATGGCCAGTGATGTGGTTGAGGCAACCCCTTCCTCCAATAGCGAGATGCATCATTCTCGACCATAATGAATAGTTAAATTCATTTAACTTGATACTTATAGTAACTGTCTGGCCTTGGTTTGTTCTGTGGATCAATTGTCGGTGTTCGGTTGGCTGTATAGTCGGAGTAGAGTGGCCAGTTGTTGTGCCAGAGCCTCTGCTCCTGGTTGAGGTTGCTGTGTATGCACTAGGCTGTCGTCTCCGTCAGCCATGTTGGAATTTGGTTTGGTAGATGATGATGCAAAACAACACGGATCCGAATGGATCGCTACTGCTCTGATACCATGTTGGTTTGTAATTTAAACATGATGAATTGAATGTTAAACACAAAGAGCAGTTTGTAGATTGAAGATCTTGAGATTGGAGAAAAAATGTTTATTGTTGTAAATTGTTGTGTGTTTTCTGGTTACACAAAAGGAGATACATAAAGAGACTAAAATCCTTATTTAAGGTAATTAATCTAAACTGGGACCTAATCTTGAGTGATTTGATTTTGCAAGATTTAAGGAGTTATTTTGGGATGTTGATCCGGATCGAGATTGTTGACATGCTGTATGTGGGTGATCAACATTTCAATGTGATGGACTCCAAGGAGTTGCTGATTAAGATCACCAGACGTGCATATATATATATATATATATAAACCTTTGTGCACAAAATATTTAATAAAATTAAGTTTGAGGAAATAATATTTAAAGAATAATGTAAAGGATGTTTTGCTTATTAAGTTTGATATTTTGGGTAAAAGATTAAATCTTAAGAAAGTCATAAATTAATTTATTATATTTAATTTTATCATAATTATTATTGAAAATATTTAGAGGTTTTGGATTATGATCACACTGAAGTAAATGGCTAATGTATTTAATATTCTAACTCATCTCTCCCCCTCAAATTTTGTGATTATTGTCGCCATCTTCCTTCATGCCAAACAGACCTCAACCGCGTCGTCAATCTCCATCTTCATAATTCGCATAAACACGAACAATAAAGAGAGGAGAAGAAAAAAGAAGATCGAAAGAGCTGCACCAGCACCGTTGCTGATGTTGCGCACATCCTGTGGCTCCATCCTGCCAAAGAAGACAATCGTTGCCCATCACGCATCAGAACGTAGCATATCAGCTTAAACATACGATGCCGCCTGCTGTCTAATATCTTCCCCACTTTCGTCATCAACATCCATTAAGTATGATGGTGTATGCAAGTCAATGTGTATGTATTGTGGGATGCAGAAGAAGTATGCCGCCTGCTGTCTGATATCTTCTCCACTTTCGTCATCGACATCCATTAAGAAGAAGAAGGGTGTACCAAATTATCAATAAGAGGATTTATCCCTCCACCTCACTGCTTCGGCCTTGTATTGTGGCTTCCAAATTAGCAGCCCCAAACGCTCAGTGTTCTTTTTTTACAGAAATGTTTATTTGAGACTAATTAAATAGTTTTATCTGTTATATTTTAAAAGATAAAGTGTGTAATTGCACTAAAAATTAGTTTAGGGATCTATTTGCATCTAGGTATATAATTGAAGGGTGTATTTGTACCTTTTCCCAACTTTTTATATCACAAATACATCTTTCAAGTCATTTCCATGTAAATAACAGGATAAACAGCTTAAGCTTGGAAGTTAAAAGAGTTATTTCTCTTATGTTCGAATATTACATAGATCAATGATGGAACAATTGTAACTGTACATGGAACTAAAGTTGAAGAAGATTCATAAACTACAAACAACATCCTCTCTAACTTCTCACAAGGAGAGCCCACCAAACTCAGTATGACTCAAGAAGGGTCACCAAACTCAGTGTGAACCATTTCAAGATCCACAACCACACTCACGCACCACCTGAAATTCCGATAACACCGTCCACTTGCAGCGCCGTAGGTTGTTCTGCGTCCTTATCGCATTGAATCATCCTTCGAACGAGCCAGAGTTCATTAGAGCACCATATGGTCCATATAAGATAGAACTTTCCTCTAAGTTAGCCCAAGCTGCATCGCTCCAACTTCCCTGTGAGCGGCAGCAACAGCAACAGCAGCAGCTCCAGCAGCGACAAGCTGGGATTGGGCTTGCAACAATTTTGCATCAATGGGAATTGGACTATTCCCCATGCTTGATTTTGGTTGTGACTGGTAATATGGATTGCTGTTCCTGTCAGAACTCATTGCAGGGTTTGATTTAGCTGGTGAGTACATTTGAGGTTGTCCTTTTTGGTCGATCTCGATAATTGAGCTATTTGTTGATTTAATTGGCATGCGTTGTTGTTGAGGTTGTTGCTTGACTTGAGATGGTTCCATCCTACAATTCTCTTGGTTCTTTCCCAGGTTGGTCCTAGAGAAACAATGTGGAGAGTTCGATTGTGGAGGATGGAAGGCATTCTGAACAAACACCGATCCTGAATCATTCGTGTGTCCAACATTGTCATATGGTAAAACTGGTCCCACTACTCTTCCTGGCTTGGCTGCCAAAGTAAAAGGAAAGGTTGTTAGAGAAAGAGAGAGAGAGAGAGAGAGAGAAGCTGGCAACAGTTCATACAGCTAGTACCAACCAGTTTTCAATTTATACCAGCATATCCCCCTGGGTGCTACAAATGATAGAATTCAGAGTTCTAGAGTTTAGCACATTTGACACTGCGTTAATTATTTGGTTCAACAATCACATTATCCTATTGAAGTTCTGGTGATTCGGCTATTTAGTGGCACCCGTCCAATCCTCCATCGTCTCCCTCAAAAAAATCCACATGCGTCCAAACATAATCACTATGATTATCTTCCTCAACTATCAGAAAAACACTCACCTACAAACCAGTTACATGTTAGTTTAACTAATTTGTCTTGATTAATTGTATCTGTTTATCTTCTGCATGGTGATGTGACTCACCAATTTCAAATGGTGAATTTCATTTCATATGCCGGCTACTACAGGGTAACTCAAGATAAATAATCTCATGTACCATTTGGAACCCGTGGTGGTGGTCGGGGAAACTTCGGTATATTCTGATAATTGGCATCTGGAACTCTGAGGCCTGTTGACTCCTCTGCTTTAATTCTCCGGTTATCAAATGCAGTAACATTCGGATGTGCTTTTGGAGGAACCATACTAGAGATTACAGTAGACCTGAAATGAAGGGAAGAGAAAGTGATAATTATGCATTGATGCCTATTAATGCATATAGATACCAAAAAAAAAGAAAGAAAGAAAGAAAGAAACAGAATATCAAAACAGCTTCTTAGGTTGTTTAACAGAAGGGGAAGAAAGATTCCAATACTGTCGCATGGTTTTTGTCAGCATCAAGAATCTCAAGAGCATGTATTAAAATATTAATACAATCAAGATTATCTGAAGATGACGAATACATAGGAATGTTTCAATTGCTCAGGAAAAAGATTTTGGGAGAAGAACTTGAGAATGAATGTAGTGAAATATGTGTGTGTTGAGAAGAAACCCATAGGAAAAAGTGACTTTGTTTAGCTGTATCCTGGGAGTTGTGAAGGAAAATATTCTGGGAGAAAGCCAACAAAGAATTTATTCTTTGCATCAAGCACTGAAAAGATAAGAATGTGTTTTTTAAGCCACATACAAAACAAAATATAAAACAAACACCGAGTAAATAAACCAACCTTGGAAGTGAAGCATGCTTCCTCTCATGAGGTATCACAGGCCCACTTTTTCCAGCATTTGCTTCCAGATGGGCAAATTGCGTCTTAAAGTGACCGATCGCACTGTATAACACAAGTGCATATTAGTATCTGACAATCATATAAAGCTGTAATAATAACATGAATACGAGTGGTGCTGTAGTACAAAACCTAGGATAGAGAAAACTTGTTCCACCATTCCTCGCCATGTAATCCTTCAATAATTGAGGATGGTACTCCAATATTTCCCTGAATATTAATTCCTTAATATCTTCTTTTGTCAATCTGCGTCGCTCAAATTCAAATTCCAACTTCGAGATGGGCTGAGAAGAAGGCTCCCTCTCAATTTTAGATAGACCTTTGAAGTAAGGATCAGCCAATGCCTAATACCATGCAAACAAAATCAGCAGAAGATAATAAGAATAGCTTCACCATCTTCAGAATGAAACTGGGCCAAATATAATTTATGGAATAGTATATTTGTGCAGGCACACAGCACCTCTTCAGCACTAGGACGATCTTTTGGATCAAATGCCAAGAGCCTTTGCAATAATTTGAGAGCTGTAGGGTCTACATTTCGGAATTTCTCAGAGAAAGGAACAGGCCGTTTTTTCCTCATATCCATCAGATATTTCCTTGCCTTCTCGTTCCGGACCTGCAACCAGGACACATCAAACACACTCATCTTACAATAGCCTTATCCCCACCCAAAAAAATGGGGTGTGTGTGTGTGGGGGGGGGGGATGGGGAATTGTTTATGGTTAGGCTCATGCTACATACGCCAGAAATTGTATCTACTGATGGCGTTCCAAGTAGATCAGTGATCAGGTCCAATTGATGCACGACACTTTTACCAGGAAATAAGGGCTTCCCTACTAAGACTTCAGCGAATATGCATCCAATGCTCCAAATGTCAATAGCAGGTGTATACTGCAGGATATTATGTAAGATAAATGAGAAGAACTCAAGATAATAAAGCAGTAAGACCCTCCAGGAAATGATGCAACCTGACACAGATTACCTCTGAAGAACAGAAATATCAACTTCCAGGAGAGTTCAATAGTCCTCCCTGAACAAGAATTGTTTTAATCTACAATTACTACTCATTTGATGACTCTAATGACATGCATTTTGTACTTAAAAACAAGTCATTAAGATACCCCCAATGAGAATAAGCCCCAAAGTTGAATAACCGTTAAGCATGAAACAAGTACATAAACCTTAGTTCCTCGCAATATTATAAACTTATCAACAGACGTGGTTAGAAACTAATAAACATTTAAGTACAAACAAGAGCTGAAAGCATAACCAGATTCTACGATTGTTACAAGCAAAACGCTGAGGCTAAAAATCATTTTCAGGTGCAAAAGAGCTAGGGAATAACTCTATGCCAACTCAATATTGTTATATAAGGAGCCTACCAACCAATAGGAAACGAAACAAATAAAAATAGAAATAAGTTGAAGCAAGGAGGCAAAGAGCTTATTTAAGCAGGTGAAAATTGAAGCATCAAATAAATCCATATTCAATTACACAATCCAAAAAAGGTGCATAAATGAAACTGAAGAAATTTTGATAAGAAAATAACAAATAACCATTATCTGGTGTCTTTGAACTAGAATCTGTATTGACAAAGGAATGTAAAAGGTGTGACATGCTAAATTTCAATACCTTGGAGAAGAAAGATCCACACAACTCAGGAGCCCTATACCATCTTGTAGCAACATAATCCTGCACAATAGACAAACAGTCAACAAAGGATTAGCTGTTTAACACCTTCAGAGAGATATAAAATATGGTATCTCCCAACCTCAACTAATGGGCTGAAAAGAGGTATATAGAAACAATATGAGAAATTGCAAGGAAAATAATGTACCGTCCAAAAAATCGTTGTGGGGGTGTCGCTGAATGCTACTCTAGCTAGTCCAAAATCGCAGATTTTAAGTTTGCAGTTGGCATTTGCCAGTATATTCTTTGGTTTAAGATCCCGATGATACACATTAGCTGAAGCATACAGAAACAAATGAAATAACAGACAAGTTATTGGAGGACATGCTAATTATAGATTTACAAGGACAAAAGGTGGCAAGCATCGAAATGAAAAAATGCACGAACAAACAAAAATCTTGCTGGCATAGGTCATCTGTATAGCAGTAGAATGTAGTGGAATCTATCGAGTAATTTAAAATCTCAACCAATCAACGCCTCAATGCTTTTACTTACCAGTATGCATATATTTCAGGGCCCGTAGCATTTGATAAAGAAAAAATCGGTGGTGCTCATGTGTCAAGTCATCATTAGCCTTTATGACTTGATGAAGATCAGACTCCATAAGCTCGAAAACAACATAAATATCTTTAAAGTCACGTCTAGAGGTCGGCATCATGATCCGCTTGATTTCAACAATATCAGGATGACGCAAAAGGCGAAGCAGCTTGATCTCACGCAAAATCCGAATAGCATCAGATGTATGCTCAAAAATGTCTGTGATTTTCTTTATGGCCACTTTCTCCCCAGTGTGTGTGTCGATGGCAGCACAGACGACTCCATAGCTACCTTTTCCAACAATTTCCAGAATTTTGTATCTATTAGCCTCTCCATACTCGGTAAAAAATTCCGCATCTTTTGGGATCTGCAAATTAATTATGTCATGGTGTAAGCATGCAGGAAGTCAAACTCTATATAACATTTAAAAAAAAAAAAAAAAAAAGAAGTACAGATAGTGCAAACCATTCTAATTTTAAATATCAGAACTCCTCTTTTTTTTTTTTTTCTTCACAGCATTTGTACAAGTGTAAGGAGGAGACAGATCTAAAGAGGGTCTCAAAATCCGTACTATAATGTATCATAAAACTTTAAAAGGTTTTGAGAATTATAGTAAGCCAGGAGAATTCAACAAAATCATGTTAAGCATGGGAGCACCACCAAGATAATTGAAAAGAGAATCTAAAGGTAGGACGATCATTCCTATACTTTTAAACTATAATCCCTAGGGAAAAATAGGCGGAAGTTTCTAGAACTAAATTTGAATCCATACTAAACACGGCCAGTTTATAACGGAAAGATCCATTTCTTCAAGTAAATGTTTTCTCAGCTACGCAATTAAGATGGATTCGCAATAAAGAAGGTTCTCCATTTCCAAGAATAAAACTCATCCCCTGGAACATCAACACTTCTTCAGGGAGAAACCAAAAAGACACAATAGTTGACGAACAAAACTAAGCAACGCCGCATCAGACCTTGTTCCGCTGGTCCTGCTGCTGCATCCTCCCTTTTCTGCCTCAATATATCAGAAACCTCTGTCCCTCGACCAAATCAGATCAAAGCAACAATACTTGTCCGAAGAAAAGACGAACTCTTAGCTCAAAAAAATCAACCGATGAACTGTTCACAAAAATTACAGTTGCATCCTCCGGTGGTAACAACTAACTGCAACCTGACGCCGCCGCTGCTCCACCGCCGGCAACTCCAACTACTTTTGTACAGATTCGAGAGGAAATGTATTAAAATTTAGAGAGAGAAAAAAAGGCATAGTCTAGGGGTTAGGAAATCTGACGGTGAGGGGGAGAGATGAATTTGTTGAACGTTCATCGATTTATATACAGAACTCCTTTTTATGTGGCTTTGCTTTTTTTTTTTTTTTTGAAAATTTATTATTTTGAATATATAAATAAAGTATTAATTTACTGTGCCGCTAGCGACTTCATTTGGTGGGTGAAGCCGTGAAGGGTAACGTACCAACGCAAGTATACGGACTTTTCTGATACGCGCAGGCCAGTTGTCCTTTATGTTGCCTCCATTAATTTCTTTTTCTTTATTCTTTTTTTTTTTTCCACTTCATCTTTTGTAAATCATATGTATCTTGCATTTCATTTAATTTAATTATAAAATATTATTTTTATTTAAAAAAATCAATATTTTTGTAACATAACAAATTACAACTAATACTTTTTAGATAAGTAAAAAATACATATATAGTTAAATAATTAATACTCTAAATTGGGTTACACAGTGCATCCGATGCACATAAGTTTTTGCATTTTAATCTATCGTTATTTTTATATATAATTATAAATATTTATTCTTAAAGACAATAAAAAACGAATCGATCCAACAATCGGATATCAATTGAATGAAAAAATCAAACAATGACTTAATTATATTATGTTACTACACATATTATATATTAACTTCCATAAAAATTAGTATTCTGAATAATACACCTTCAAACTCCAATGCAAATTAACAGAAAAGAGAAATGAAGATACATATTTAAAGCAAACATTTCATTATTTTAATAAATTTATCAGACATATTGAAATGACATTTCATCAAACATATTGTGGCGCTGTCTTATTACAAAAAATATAAAACTAATATTAAATGAAATAATTTCATTTTAAGTTAAGGAGGAAATAATTAATATTAAGAAGAGGGTATACCTGATTTGCTTTTGATTTCTTCAAATTACATTGAACGTGTGTCTGTAAATTCTAAATCACTCTAATGACGTCTCATATCAATGTGTACTTTGCAATGTCGTCAGATGAGATAATATAAAAACAATGCTATTTATGTAAGTTTTATTTTCTATTTAATAATTGTCTTTAAAATTTTAAATCAATATAGAATCCAATATGTAAAAAGTTGATCGGAACAAGGTGACTATTTTTGTAAAGAGTTGACTGTGATGTGAATTGCACAATAATATTAAGCCTTAATGTATATATAATAAAAATATAATAGCATTTTAAAAAGAGAAATAATGATGCCTTTTAGATTATATATATATATATATATATATATAATCAAAATACCAAGTCTAAATTTCCGAATTACATACATTACGAAAAAAGAAAAAGGAAAAAAAGTAAAATTGAACCAACCCTAATGTTTGACCAACTTTAGTGGATGGATGGGATGTACCGAGATTTTAATTAATTACATATTGGAATAACTAAAATAATAATTGGATTAAGTTCAATATTGGCAGTGGGTGGATTTATTTGAACCGTTAGTTAGGGGGTAGATATGTAAGTTCCAGTTCAAGAAAATGACATTTTACATTGAGAGAAATAATTGAGTATATATAGTGTGTACCTATTTACAGTATTATTTTATGTAATTAAAAAATATTATTTATTTATTTAAAAGACATAATTATTTTTTAACATAATACATAATTAATAATATTTTTTAGATGAATAAATAATATTTTTTAGTTAAATAAATACTTCATTCATTCAAAATAAATGTCATTTTAAATATTGTCACACATTAAAAAATAAAAAAAATTTAGTATATCCTTAATTAAGAAAAAATATATTAATGATTAATGATAAAATTACGTTATATGTACACTTACAAAAAAATTAAGAATAAATTAAAAATATATCATTAATATTCAATTTAAAAGTAGTAAAATATCATTTACTGACTAAAAATTTAAAACTCCTAAAATATTATTTATTTTATATCCAAAAAAAAAATTGTACCACATATTATCTTTCATCATAATTTAATGAGCGGTGGGCTGCAAATAAAGGGACGTGTGATACCTTGTTTTCTGGGGAAGTAAGAATAAATAAATAAACTGGCTAATTCAATATCACAAAGAAAGAAAAGGAAAAAAGAAAAAATAAACATTATTTCGTTCGTGTAGTAGAAAAATGTTGATATTTGATCCAAAATTTTAAAAATAGAAATTAAATAATAATAGTGAGTCTCCTATGATCCAAACAAATAGTAAAAAATATAAAAAATTCACGTAATAAGCTACTCAATTTAAATCCACAAAAAGTAGTTAATTTCTTCCGAAGCACGTTATGTTTATTCAAAATATAATAATATTTTATAAGTAATATTTTCTCAGATTATTAAAAAAGTATTATTTTTGCTCACAAAAGTATTATATTTTATTAAAAAACTCACTATTTATAAAAATGTAGTTTAAATATAATAATTATATTATTTTTATTAAAATATTTAGCTTTTTTTAAACATCAACCCAAAAACATACATGTGAAAAATTCGTGCACGTCCAAAAAGACACTGAATACTTTTAGAATCATTTTTGATAATTTTCAGTTATATCGATCTATTACATGTAATGTTAATTATCTAAAATACATATGTAAATTAATTACATATATATGTATGTGTGTGTGTGTGTATGTATGTGTGTGTATATATATATGTATATATTTTGGTGCAGTTTGATAAAAGGACATATCTTTTTTTACCAAGTTATCCTATTGGTCGGTTGGTCGGTGCAACAAAACCGGCCCACATTCTTACTTTTTACTTCACCAAAGTAAATCGAAAAATAAATAAATAAATAAATATTACGTGGTGGATAAATCTTGTATTGCATTTTAATGAGATTTTAGATCACTTTGAGCTTTCTATCTTTGTCATATTTAATGATTGGATATCATATGAGTTAATGATAGAACTCTAGATAGTTCACTCATAATCTTGACCTACAAATCATTTATTATACAATAATTTCCTAATTTTATATCATTTTTGCAAAACTTTTTTAATTTATATTAAAATAAATATTAAATTTATTGTTCCAACTTACATTTTCATAACGTTTTATATTATGAAAAACCTAAAATTTTACTTAGATAGCCACTTTGTTGATAATTCGTTCAATATTGTCTTTTCTTTGGTTCAATTTTCATATAATAAGGTGATAATTGAGATCATTAATTAAGTTAAACCCAACCAACTTTTTAAATATATTTAAATTTTTCGGGTTAGTTCATAGTTTGTCTAATCCATCCGGCCATTAAGTTATGAAGTCGTTACGAATGTGTCTAGTGTATTTTCATATATCTATACCATAAATATTAAGTTATTTCAGTAATTTAGTCAGACCGACGAATTAATAACATTATTATTATATTATATTATTTCAATCAATGAACTGAGTTAGATAGATGGATAACTTGGATTTGCTACTCGCATGCTACCTACTTTAATATTTTATTATTAAAATTATCCAAGTTATTATTTTATAATTTTAATATATTCAATTTTTTAATTTAAGATTATATTTAATAATAATTATAAATCAAGACAATTTAGAATATATAACTTTTAAATTAATTTTAGATTTAATTTATTTTTTATTTTACAATAAACACATATACTTTTAAGATATAATCATAAAAAATATATAAATAGATATATATTCATACTGTATTTACAAATGGAGTGTCATACACATGCAAATATACATATATATATATATATAATACATATATTTAAATAATTTTGGAAGGGTCAAAGTAGCTTTGTTTAGTTGATGTATATCCACTAGGGTAGGGTAGCCAATCAGAGTTTTGGTCCAGTGGAGTGGTCCACATGTTAAGATATACATGTGGAATATGAGATGTAAATTCGGGCAAAACTTGTCTGTATTAAGTTGCAACTTGGTGGCCACGTGACCTGTTCCTTGGGGCAAAAAGGCGAAATCCCTCGCCCCCAGGGCCCCCACCCTCCGGTCCGACAGAGATTGATGGAGGAGTTAAATCATGGTAACTCAGCGATCCATTAGGTGGAAGGACCAGTGCCTGGTGCCCACAAGAAGCCATCCCCCATAGGGAAAAACTCCCACACTGTCCACATGACCTGTTCCTGATGCAATGCACCACAATCACAAGTTTCACTTCAAATTACTGTACAACTATCTATGCCATAGCTACCAATATCTCACACAAGATTCGAATCTGGAATAAATAAATAAAATATTAATATATCCAACAAAAGATTATTCCCACATGTTTAATATTTTTATTGAAAATTAAGAAGTGGGGTTACTCCTCCATCCTATACAAATATTATATATATATATATATATATTAAAATAAAAGTTCTTTTTTTTAATAAATATATAAAAATACTCTTTTACTAATATGCTACTCTCTCGATCTAAAAATAGAGTTATATTTTTGTAAGAGTAATTTTTTATCAATTTGATAAATGTGCAATTTTTTAAAAAGTTATAAATTTATACATATATGACTATTTTTGTTCGCTGATTTGACTCATTCAATTATCTTTATAATGTTAGTGAGGTAAATTTTAAATTCATACTTTGACTAGTAGAACGAGTCCTTAATTTTCAAAATATATCTTTTTTTAAGGATATTTTTTTTTTCTCAAACTCTTTTTTCAGATGGGAAAATATTACTAATGTTTCATAAAAAAGTTATTTATATTTACCATTTTAAATTAATTAAAAAATAATAGTACAGTATGAAGTTGCAAGCATATTAAATATGTTTTTAATTTATGTGAAATTTGAAAGGGCACTATCTCTCTATGTGAGGGGAGGAATATTTTAGTTCAATTTTATGTGAGTTAGGTAGTTGCTCTATTCTTTCCTAACTTCTTAAATTATGGGATAAATTTTGTAGGTGCTACTTACCTTCCCACCAACCCCACATACAAATAGGGAGACATTTTTCACCTTGATTATTTACAAATTAAAATTTATTTAATAAGACTATATAAATATATAATTTGTGTAAACAACTTTTTTTTTTTTAAATCTCTCTCTCTTTCTCTCTCTCTCTCTCTCTCTATATATATATATTTTTTTTTTTAATAACTTTTAAGATTCTATCAGTTTCATAAATACTATAATTAAAAAAATCAAACATGAACAGATGCTTTGAAAGATTTTACAAGATGTAAGGAATCTCATAAAATGTTGTAAATAGGAACTCATATCTAATAATGCACATGCAGAAATACCTTATTTAATTATGTATGTCGGATGCCATTGGATAATTCAAGACATATGGGACTATTGTCATAATTTGCTACACTCTATATCTTTCATTATGCAAAAAATTATATGCATTAACTGTACTGTGCAACTTGATTTATAATATTAATTATCTAACTGAAAAATATTAGTTGTTTAGTTAAAAAATATTAATGTTGATTTATTACTTTAAATTTAAGTAATACTTTTGAAATAAGCAAGCAATACTTTTTAGTTACACAAATAATATTATAAAATAGATGCACGGTGCACCCTATGTACATTATATAAGTACACTATTGTAATCATAAATTTTCATGTTGAACAATTAATTACATAATGTTTTCTAGTTTTATGGTTAATTAACATTAAATTTGAATGAAACAATAAGTCATCTTAGAGAATATTTTTGTGCGTGCATACAACATACATTAATTAAAGTTAGAATGGTTATAAATATATATATATATATTACTCGAATCTATTTTACAAAAACTTTAATTTAAAACATATAATATTACATTAACATAAAAAGCAAGTCTCTTGTACAAATTTATTACAATATTATTTATTTAATAATAAAATTACTTATTTACTTAAAAAATTATATTTTTAAATAAAAATTAATTTTAATAATTTTTAAATAAATAATTAATACTTGAAATTTAATTCTACATAAATTTTTGCTTAACACAAAAAAGTAACAATACTAAATAAAAAATCCACAGAAAAGATGGGTATATATATTAATAAAATATAATTCAAGACAACTTACCTAACAAAGCCTTTGGAAAACGAATTAAAGCTTCCGGTCAAAGGTTCTCTAGGTACCGCCGGCCTACCCCTTTTAGGGTTAGTTAGGACTTATGCTTCCATCATCCTAATTATTAACACATATTCCAAATAATTATTCAAATATGCGTTTTAAAATTTTCTAAATTAAAAAAAAAAACTATTATATACAAATTCTTCGTAATAAATCATTTAGATATATGTTTTTATAATTCAACCATATTTTGAAGTATTCATGAATAATTAAAAGGATTTTAAAATATACATTTTCAGCCACCAGTTATAACGAGAATGTGAAGAAAATCCCTTTATATATCCATGAGTGAGTGTATATATATATATATATATGCCATTTTAATTTATTTCTCAAACACTTACCAATGCTTAAAACCTTAAAACGCTTTCTAATGGTTAAAAAAAGAAATGTATTTTTGTCCCACAATAAATAAGATAACTAAACATAATAGAAAAAAATAATCCGAATTTCATCTTATAAAAAATTATTTAAGATAATCTCATACAAATTTCTTTTTTTAATTTATGAACTGTTTATTTTGATATGTAGGTCTTCGTGGTACATTCTGACGAGTACATCCAAAAAATTTTACATGTAGATAAATAGTGAGAATTATGTTTGTTATGGTAGAATAAAAATTATAAATATCACATCAGTACAGAAAGAAAAAATATGACATCAAGCACAATCACTAAAATTTGAATGAAAAAAGATATTCTATCTTCTAATTATAATTCAAAACAAACAAATATTTAGATTGGACGAACATAGCACAAACACGCCCTTGGTTTATTACTAAGTTAAAATTTTTATGCGACAAAAGCCCATGAATTGCTGTATATAAATGATATTGGATAAGGCCTAGTTCCAGGCCCATACCCAGGCCCAACAAGGACTGATTTAAATTTCTAATGTAGGTCTTTATTTGGGATAAAAAGTTTAGATTAGGTCCTTAATTAATAATTTGGACCCAAATCAGATTCTAGTTTCCGTAGAAGAATTTTTAAAATGAATTAATAAAAGAATTAATAAACCCTAGAACTTTTAAATACGAGATTTTTTAAATAATAAATAATAATCTAAAATAAATAAATATTTAATAATCTAAAATCAACAAATATTTAATACTTGAGGGGTTATTTACTCGATTTCAAAAGAAGGAGAGCTTAATTGATCAACAAATTAGTTTAGAATTTAATTAATAATTAATTTCAACTTTTGAAACATATCTTTTTCCGAACTAATAAAGTATTAATTTGGACCATCAAAAAATTTCCAGAGTTAGAATTTGCTTCTTTCATGTTATTTCCATATATACAATGTAAAATTTATTTAAATTAATAATTTTAAGATGAGTTAAATTTAATTAATTATTTTTTATTAATTAACCGTTATGTTTAATAGAGATCGGGGTGGTTTGGTACCATTAAATTTTAAGTCATATACTGTATTCTACTGAAATTTTGGTATATTAAAAATGCATATCAATGTCACATTAAAGATTTTGGTGTACTAATACTTACATTGTACCGATTGAACCAAAATTTTAAAACATCATTTCATATCAAAAAAATTATATATCATTCATAGCCAAAATTTTAATTTACCATTTCATACTAAAAGATCAGTATACCGAAATTGAAATTTCAATTTGCCATCTATAAATACTATTTTATATTGAAATTTTAGTATATAAAAATTATCATCTTATAAAAAATAAAATAAAAAAGTGTATATAAAACAATGATGTTTTGATATACTATTGTACCAAATACCAATAATTTTATTTTTTTCATATTGTTATAGTACCAAAAATTTCTACATACTACATTTTTTTATATCTTCGATGTTTCTCAGTTACCATTAGGGGTGGCAATTTATGACACAACTTAACAATCCGACATGAATATAGCAGGTTAGGGCTGACCCTAACGGATTTGGGTAAAAAATGGTCCAGATGACTCGAGTAGAAAACAGATCATCAGGTCGGATCAACCTGCTAACCTATATGATCAATAATTTTGTACATATATAATTTTTTATTGTAATTTTATAGAGTATGAAAAGTAATGTTATAAAAAAAATCCACACATATATAGAAAAATATCTCTCATGTGCTATTATATATTGTTAATTTTAGTTATTATTTTATGAACTTGTAGAATTCTACATTGAGAAATATCATAACATTTATTGTATGTTCTCATAGATATTTAGAAAATTTTTTTTTATTTGGATCCAATTGGGTTAGTCGGGTCAATCCGCAAAATAAATGAGTCAGATTCAAATTACAAGTCTTGACATGTTATACTATACAGGTTGAGTTCAAGTTCATATAATTTTTTATTAATCATGTCCCAACTGATATGTGAATCCAAAATCCAACCTATTTGAGACCCGTAGTTTCCGCGCTAAAAATTTTGGTGTATTGATATGGTAAATATGACCTATCAATATTTTTGGTAGTTATATATATATGAAAGAGCTTCCAATTCAACACCGACACCTTATCATGTAGGATATATAAACATATGCTTGTTTTCACGTTATTCATGTTAACATTGAAAATGACGCGTAAATTGATGAACTGTCGTCCTTTTTCTTTCTTTTATCTGGCTTTCCGTAAAGGGAAAGCCCCGCGGGTTGTAGTTTCCATAATTAAAGCTCCTACATCACTCTCTCCACACACCAAACTTTCACATGATTCACTTCTCCCTATTTTCTGCTCATATATATTTTCAGCTAATCCACTTTTTCTATTTTTTTTTTTGAAAAAATATGTAAATTAGCTTTTGAATAAATTATAAACTATTTTTGTTTTAATTATCTTTTGAATTTTAAAATAAGCTAAACAAGTCCCATGACTCATAAGCACTCAAAAAACATAAAAAAATGGTGTATTTTTATATTAGGTTGCAAAAGACAAGTTGATAATAATTGATTTGAAGACCATGAGTTTTATATAATTAATTAATCACAACTTTAAATTTTTTTTATCTTTGCGTCATATCCTTTTTTTTTAAATAAAAAATTAATTTATGTTAAGTTATAACAGGTATAATTATCTCAATAGCAAAAGGATGATATATATATATATATATGTATGTATATATGAACACAAAAACTTATATAATTGGGTGAATCATGCAAATAGATGTAGAATATTACTTGTTTAACTAAAAATATTATTTGTTCACTTGAAAAATATTATTGTTGATTTGTTACCTTAAAAAAATACTAATATTTTCAAATGAACAAGTAATATTATAGAGATACATGATATACTACCCGATGCACAAAAGATTTACCTATATATGAAAGCATTAAAGAATTTTGATATCTTTACGAATGTTTTTGTTTTAAGACAAGACTTTGTAAGGTAAGGTGGAGCTAGACATCTATTTTTGGGGGCTAATTATTATTATTTTTATTATTTCTATTTTATATTTTTGGGTTTGAATCTATAAATTTGGATATAATAAAAAGTAATAATTAATTAATAAAAATATATGTAGATCTAAACACTAATATTTGTTGCAAGCTAAGTATGGTATGTTTGGAGGGAGAAATATGAGATTTTGATTGGAGTATGAAAGGTGGAAAGCAAATTATAGATGCTACATCATTATTGCCCAACATCAAATATTTTCATGAATACACACATCACATGTTCTGCCACCTGCTTTTCCCTTCTACTGTGTCACAACTAGGGTTTTTTGCAAACAAAACTCAACGTCAGATCATCTTATAAATATATATATATATATATATATATATATTTAATAGTAAATAAACCGAACATTTTATTGTAGCAAAAAAACACTTCTTTTACAAACACTGTATAACTTTGATTTTCCTAAGGGAATCAATTTGAATGACTCCATGTGAATCAAACTATTGCATTCCACTTGGAATGTATTATATGTATATATAAACCAAAGCCTCAGTTGTTCATCTTTTCATTGAAATGTATCCTCCTCACCAGACTACCTTTGCCACAGGTCACTTTTCTAAATCTGGCACCTGTTCATTGATATCTCATTTTTCCTGAATTTCTTTTTCGTCCCAAAAAGTTCTTTCATTTTCTTTATTTAAAATTTAAAAAAAAATGGGGAAAAACATTGCTCTCTACATCTCCATTTCTGTGGTTGCTTTTGTTATCTCAAAGATCATCATGGCAGTACTTTGCTATCGTCGCTGGAAGAAGAAGAAGCAAATGCTGATTCAGGACAGTTCCAAAGGTGCTTCTCTTCCTTCTTTCCTCTTAAAACAAGATTTTTCTCTCTCTTCCTTATGCTGTCATGCATGTCCGAAAAAGCAGGTGGGAAGCTAGTGATGTTTAGATCAGCAGGAATCAAGTCCTTGAAGACAGGCATGTTCTTGAAGAAGACAATGAAACTAAGCAACAAGGACATCATAGGATCAGGAGGGTTTGGGACAGTTTACAACCTGGTAATCGATGATTGTACGTCCTTTGCTGTTAAGAGACTGAACAAATTAGGTCTAGGTCAAGGTCAAGGTCAAGATCAAGATCAAGATCAAGATCGAGGGTTTGAGAGGGAAGTGGAGGCGATGGCGGATATCAAGCATCGGAATGTAGTAACTCTTCATGGATACTACACTGCTCCTCACTATAATCTTCTCATCTATGACCTCATGCCTAATGGCAGTTTGTATTCACTCCTTCATGGTATGCGGTCGAATCTAAGAATCCTCGAAAAGGGTATTTTTTGTAATCAGACCAAACCTCAAGGGATTTGAAATCAAACTTATTATAATGAAGAGAAATTATTCTTACTTCGGACAAAATCCTAGATCCGCCCCTGCTTACACTATGATGATGCAGGAAAATCGACGAACAAGATGGTTCTTGATTGGCCTTCAAGATATAAGATAGCAGTAGGTGCAGCAAGAGGGATATCTTACCTCCATCATGACTGCATTCCTCACATAATACACAGGGATATCAAGTCGAGCAACATATTGCTGGATCATGATCTTGAGGCTCGGGTTTCTGATTTTGGATTAGCAGCGTTGATGGAACCGAACAAAACTCATGTGACAACACTGGTTGCTGGAACTTTCGGATACTTGGCCCCGGGTATGCTCTTCTTACACACAATACAATTTTCCTTTTTTATTTTTTCATTGATTTAATTGATTCTTGATCTCCTGCAGAGTATTTTGACACAGGAAAAGCAACAGCAAAAGGAGATGTCTATAGCTTTGGTGTTGTATTACTAGAGCTTCTTACAGGGAGGAAACCAACAGATGAAGCCTTTATTGAGGAGGGAACTAAGCTCGTGAACTGGGTAAAAATTTCAACTCGATCAACAATTAACACTAGCTATTTAATTAGCAATTTGAGCTCAGTTTAGTGATTTGGCCCGAACAACCCAAAAATTGATCAACCTGAGCTCTCTGGTTAGTTATTGTTTTGGAATAAATCTGGACTAGGCTAGAAATGATCAGACAAAGTCAATTTAGCCATGTCCAGCCCGGTTCTACTCTTTGGACAGGTGGGTCTGGCATGCCGATCGAGAAATAAGATAGGAAATGTCTGGGCTTTGTAGGTATCATATTTACTGAAACATAACACATCCTGACCTTTTCACCTCGTATGTCCTAGCAATGATTCTACCTTCTGTGTGATTGAACTATAAAAGCAGTAAAATCTTACCATGGTTTCTGGCATTTTTTGGTCCTTTGTCCTTTCCTCTCAGATGCTAACTAGTTGAGTCTCACGTTGTCGCAGGTGAAGTCAGTTGTCCAAGAAAAGAGAGAAGAATATGTACTGGACAGCAGTTTGGTTGATTGTCCTATTGATGAAATTAACAGTGTATTTAGCATAGCATTGGTGTGTCTTGAGGCAGAGCCATCTAACAGACCTACTATGGCAGAAGTTTTGAAGATGCTAGAGCAAATAAAACCAGGATAGTGAACTTTTAACTTCTTAAGAAACAGGAAAATGTGCATTGCTAACACACCGATTGATCAATACCTAGTCCTTTCAACATTAAATAATCATATCAATTATCAAAGCTCGAGAAATTCAATGAAAGAAGTTCATTCGTCGGAATATAACTAGCCTTAGAGCTTAGAGAGGAACAACAGCAAATCTGCATGTCTTCAATTACTTGAGAGCTGCAGCCAATCCACTAGAAGTTGAAGCTTTCAATGATGGGGAAACTGGATTAGCTCCAAGAAACACATCGAAGAGAGCATATATAACATTTGATGATTCGACTGTAGCATCTACAGAAGAAGGAATTCCATCAGGCGATACATAAACCTGCAAATTTATAAATAAGAATTTTGATTGTTAGACTAGCAAGAGGGAATGGATAGATGAAACACCCCCCCCCCCCCCCCAAAGGAAAAAAAAAGGGATATCATTGTATTTGTGTAACAATATTATTGGGGTATTATACTCACAAGCATTTTTGTTGTGTCCAACCAAGTCAAGAATATGGAGGTTCCTTTCTTAAGAGGCCGGCCTTGAAAGATGCTACGGAATGTTGAAAGTGCAGATTCATCAACTGGAGCTGGTGATGTAATTCTAGGAGAGATGGCCTCATCCAATGCATCCCAAAATGTTTTACCATCAACATCTCTTACTAAAATAACATGAAGTGATTTCTCTAAAGGAGCTGCACTCCATAAAATAAAATTAGTAATCACGAATTATTACTCTCTCCTAATTTAATTTGTTAAGATTAAAGACAGTTACCCTGAAAAATTGTATCAAACAATGATGAATCCTTTTGTAAATCTGCAGATGAACGACCTTTCCAGGCATCTAGCTTACTGAAGATGGACTGGTTTGTATAAAATCCCGCGGCATAAACTTTAACACCAATAATTGCAAAGAATTTTTCCCTGTATCCTGATAATATTACAGAAGGATAAAGGTTACAAATGACCAGAATCTAGAGGGTTTTAGCAATAAAATAAATAGTAAAATAGATAAGAATTGCAACTGACCAGTTCCGAGTAATGATAATGAGGAAGAGCAACCTGGAAGGCTTAGTGAAGTTTGAAATTTCACCTTGGTCTCAGGTTCTTCTGCATATTCCGAACTAGCAACTAAAAAAGCCATTACATGTATACCATTAGGCGATATATAATATGGTACAGGAAACATAGAGAAGGTTGTATTCATGCAGTTGAGCAGTTCCAGTATTCTCTGATAATGTAGGGTAGTAATTGTGCTATAAGAGAGGGGAGTTAGTATTTTTATGAATTTTTTTATATGGCTATTATACATACTCATCTGGTATAATTGATACAGCAATAACAGAGAATTTGAAGATTTTGCTGAATAACAGAAAACGAGACATAGCTTCGTTGTGATGCCGTCTATTATTTAAGAATCACAGGAGTTGTATTTAGCAAAGCATTATTTTGAGTTAAATAAGACTTCAACATACCATTAACCAGCCCCCATGTTATCTCTAAAACTCTAAACCTCTCCTAAAGGACAGAAATATAAAATATAAAATCGGCTAATCTAAACGTTGATTTGGAAGTTCAGGGACCTCAATGTTATATAAATTTTGGAAAATGTTCGAGGTTAATTTTGAAGTAACTTACATCACCAATGAACCCAACAACCTCTCAGTTACTTCTACCTTAATCTTCTATCTCTAGTTTATATGCTCAGTTGGCAAGCATACCTATAGTTGCAATCCCAAATATTAAACTCCAAATGGCGGATAAACCTCAATGGCTACACCAGCACTTAGTTTTGTTCCCACTGTTTATGTCTTTATCTAAGTTGTTGTCATACATTAACCCCTTTCGTCTATAGTAAAGAATTTTGAAACACTTGTCATCAAAATCAGATTAAAGTGGTCAATCATCCAAATTCTTATGCCTACTGCAGAAAATACCCATCCACAAAAAAGGTCAGAAATCCAACTCCATAATATCGAGACGTTCTACTATAAAAGGTATCATAACCAGTCGAACAGACAAAAAGACAAACACGTGGTGGAGTAGAGGGGAAAATGAGCCGCAAACAACTAAAAAACCCAGCATTCCGTACTAATTACGGAATAAAATAAGTTCAAAATCTAGAATCATGACGAAAATTCCATAGCCTAGCAGAAATTAGACCAGCATTCTGAAAAAATTGTACAATGATCGGTTTTCTCACCTGAAGAAAATGGAGCAGCTTTAGGAGACACATAGGCGTGAAGTCCAGCATTCCTGCTGATGCAGACATGAAAAGGAAATTTGTACTTGAATACTGATAATGGCTTGTTTGTATTCTCTACTAGAAAGCAGATTCTGGGGTTTATATCAGAGGTTTTGGGCTTGGTGAGTGATGAACGGGGAAGAAGAGGGGATATTGCTGCTGTCCAAGAAGCCATTTTCGAGAGTAGGACTGTCTGCAAAAATTAAATAAATTAAAAAAACAAAATACAAAAATATAGACTTTTCAAATCGCAATTGCTATTAAATAAAATATATGAAATTTGAACTATAAATTTGCCAGTCATGCTCTATCACTCAATATTTGATAAAATTATTAAATACAGTTTTAAAGTTTATAATAAAAAAATAATTAATTATCTAATTATTTATTATGTGTGCGGCTTTTGGCACCCCAAATCCTTAAAATATATTTTATTGAATAAATATATTTTATTTATAATAATGATAAACTTTAAATTAAAAATAATAAATAAAACATAAAAAAGAAGCAAAAGAAAAAAAGAAGAGAACTAGAATATTCGTATTTTGTTTGATTTTTCGTCGTTTTGTTTTGAATATGTCGTGCGTCTGCTTGTATATGTTCGAATATAATTTGTCGAACACATTTGTTTGTGTTCAACAAGAAGGGTCAAACATATATTTTCATGTTCGAAATTTATTTGTCAAACAAAAACAAACATAAAATATAAGGCTCGTTCGAAATATCATACCGAACAGTTGAAGCTGTGCTCGACAACATATGTTTGTTTATTTTTCAAAAGACGGTCAGAGTCAAGGGGCATCAGCAGACGTAAAGGCAATGTGGTCAGATTAACTCAGAGCGATGTCGGTTAAAAAGAGGAAGAAAGCACTTCTTCTCTTTTCTTTCTCGGTGAAGTCAGCCAAAAACTTGAGCCCTTCTTCAAAGAAAGATTCGAATTGGAAATAAAGTATGTTTTATTTGTATTTTTTAATTAAAATATATAATTATCATAAATAAAATATATTTATTAAATAAATATATTTAGAAAATTTAGAAAATGTGAATAGCCATACTCATTTATTATCTAGTCAAATTAAAACTCTCGATATAAAAATGAACAAATATTTAAAATACCAAGAAATTGACAACCATCCCTAACTTTGGACTTGGGCACAATTATTCAATTTCGATTCGTATTTTCGATTTTTAGTTTTCTTTGTTTTCTTCAAAATTTTAACTTAATGTCGTTGGAAAAAAAAAGAATATGAAATTAGAACTGACAGTTTTAAACCATCAATTTTCAAAATCAATTTTTGTAGAATCCCAATTGAATAAACCAATTTTCGATTTCGATTCAATTTTGTCCGGCTACCTAACTTATATCTATGGTAATATACTATTTCTTTATAAGTCAATTATATTATTATTTTCTCTTGTCTTGATTTGGTAGTTTACTTATTCAATTTAAAGAAATAAAAATAAATACTAGTTTCTTAAATAGGCATCATGTTACATTTTTCAGTTTTGCTACCAAACAGAAGAATGTGAAAATAAAAGTAAGCATAAGATATAAGAACTAATTACTTTCGAAATAGCATATATTACAACTGATGTAATATTTTTATTTTAATTATAAATTAAGATGTTACACCAATTACAGTAGTAGTTCGAATTCTAAAAAAAATAAAATGAATTTAATCGTGTTTGTCCAAATTTTTGTTTATAGTGAAAACAACGGCCTAGTGTGAAATCATGGCCCCACCATGTTTTTTTCTAAATTGTATTTACTTTATCTCCTTCGCTCAAGTTTTCAGTCTATTTTTTATAATTGATTCGCCAATTTTATTCCAGGTTGTGTTTGGATAGAAAAATTAAGTTTAGAGTAAAATTATAACAAATAAATCTTTTTTTCATTGTTTTGATTAATATAGACTAATTAAAATCCATGAATCTAATTTTGATTTAATTTTTATAGATTTAAAAGCTATTTCTTAGAAATTCTTATATTATAAAGTAATTAATCATCCAATCCAAACACTAACTATCCAAGAAACAAGGGTGAGAGAAATGTGGATTTTGCTTAGCTAATTGTACAAAACGATTGATTTTGTACTCTTTACTTGAAAGGTTAGAATAGTGTTTGCTTATCTAAATATCCGAATCACATGATTTAAATCTTATGCTATTAAACTTCCTCTATTTTTTCCATTTTTTTATTATTACAGTACTAGGTTATATCTACCTAACTCAATTATTAACAATTATTACCGTCCACGTAACTTTTTTTTTTGTTAGTGTGTTTTAATTTATAATTTTATTTTTTCAAGTTGATAATTTTTTTAATTTATTTAATATTATAGTTCGACTATCTTAACTAATTTTTTTGATTCGTCACTTAATGTGATATGGGGGAGGATTAACTTTTGGACAACGATATTTAGAATCGGTCATAAAAATACTTCTTTTCTTTATAAAAATTAAGTGACAAATCAAAAAAATTAATTAAGATGATCGAACTATAATATTAAATTTAAATTATATATAGAGCCCTATTTTTTTAATTAACTTTTTATTTTTGTCAAATTAAAATTAATTCCACTAAAAATTCTGACTTTGAAACTTAGGAATTGAGAAATTACGATGAATATTAAAATTTTATGTTTGTTTTGAAATATTATAAGGAATGATTTTACTTTAGTTGTTAAATTAATATTTGAAAAATAAATTATTATAATATTATATTGCGAAAAAAACATGTAGTTAGTAATTACTGAATTATTGTGAAATAATTAATTTATCGTGTTGAAAAATATAAAATGAACAAAAAATAAAAAGACAGTAAGTTGGATTATCGTAAAATGGATAAATATAAACATAAGGAGTAATAAATATAATAAGAACGTCAGGTTTATTTAGTTATGAAATCCGTTTTATTATAAGGGTGTAACCAAAGAAAAAAAAAAAAAAGGCTACATAGTCATTAAAACACGGTTTTAACGTTGGACAAGGAATATGTTTTTGTTGATGATAGTTAGTCTGTTGGTAGATATTTTGTATTCACACTTGTTGCATGCATTTTCTGTTTGATGACGTGTTCAAATCTGATTGGAAGGTTCAAGTTAGATCAGCACGACAACATCCATAAATACTCTGAGCTCGTGTATTTGCAGAATGTGATGAATGCAGTGGAGACGACGTCGTCTGTGTCCGAACAGCACGCCCCTTCAGAGTTCCGGCCGCCGTACGTTAAGGAAGGTGCACTAATTAGGTGTAAATCTGCACAAGTTTCTGAAGCGTCCAATCAGTGTTCGACACGTAATAATCTTGAGGGAATGATGTCATCAGTGGTCTGTAATGATCTTGGCTCTGACAGAACTAGTCTGGAGATTGTGACACGTTGGATCTCTTACAATGTCGCTTGTATCATTGCATTTGTTAGAGATTGTGTGAAGTTGCTAAGGGATGTCGTCAAAGTCTGGAAGTTGTGGCGGCGCCGGTCGGATTTTGGTCGTGCTCTTCGAAATGGTAACTCTTTTTTCATCTTTTTTTTACACTTCTCAAAATGATTTAAAAAAGACAAACTATTTACACAAATTCATAGTTGCGATAAGTAATTGTATCGAAGTTCTTAAGTTTTGAAATTAGTATTTACAAATATATTTTTATATTAAAGATAAAAATTAATGATGCGTAATTAAAATTACTAAAGAATAATAAAATAGTGATAGAATGTGACATAAACCTATTTTAGCTCATTAATGTTCAATTGATGACATATTATCAATCGAACATAAAAAACAAAGATGGCTCATCTCTATTCTACTAGGTACTTTGGTCTCTACATTCGTATTAGAGACGAACAAACGATTATTAAATCAAAGATGAAAAAAATTGTTTCTAAATTTTAGCACCAAATATTTTAGTGAAAAAATATTTTACCTCAAATGAGTAAATACTTTAATTTAGAGACAAGTATCTTGTAATTTGGAAAAAAAAATCATCTCTTATTTGATTTTTTTCTTGAAGTGAAATGGACAGAACGGATAAAATCGATTTGGCCCTACGGATCAACTTGATGTTCTAGTAGGGTTAGATTGTAAATTTTGAGGCCTGAAATATAATCGAGTTCATTTGGAGTTTTAACATATTTTATGGGAGTTGAGTTGGATTGGGCTCTCAATTGGCCCAATAGAATTTTGAATCAGTCCAACATGATCTAGTCATTGGTCCACACGCTTGAGTCAGATGGCTCGATTGCCATCACTATTAATAGGTAATTTGGTTGTGAACGAGTCTCAAAACTATTAATGGTTGACTTGGAGGCTAATGAATCTTGAGACTTATGAGGTGTGAGACCTACAAGTGAATTTTGAGATTGAATAAGTTCTTAAAGCTCACCACCTAGAACAATAAATCAGTTAATTTGTAGGGTGTAGAAAATCATGGAAGGCAAAGTGATTATTTTATTATTTAATGAACAGTAAAACATGTATGTTTATGAAGCATGCAAAAAATATGGATTTACAGTTGTTGTGGTGCAAGTGACATTTATGTTAGCAAGATTGAATTTTGAAGTTTACTGACATTATTATTATAGTAGGAGGTGCTTCTACAGCTCTGAGCTACACTATGGAATCTTATTCGCCGTCTGATATCTATGAATTGGTTGCAGAAGACATACTAATACTCAACAAAAATCTACAGGCGGTGAGTTTCTTGAACTGTAATAATTTGACAGCTATACTATACATCTATGATGTTTTAAGAAAAATACTAAATAGTATCTTAAACATTATTAATATTAATTCATTCCAAAGTCACACGATCGATCCCATGTAAATTTTTATAATTAATTTATTAATTTATTTTTTACAAAAATTGGGTATAAATTTAGTAAATTATAACCATACTAATGCTAAAATCATTTTATTAATAAATATCAAACATTATTAGATTGTTGGCCCACAAAACCCTATTCTAACGTCTGCTGCTGAGCATGTCTTTGGAGGTGGAGGGAAAAGGATCCGACCAGCTTTAGTTTTTCTGGTCTCAAGAGCCACTGCAAAGATTTCTGGTTTGAAGTAATTAAAACATTATTGGATATTAATTATCGTAATTAATTTCTTCTTCTATTTAATTAGAATTAAATTAAGTTCTTGTAATGCCTTAATTAGCTTGATATATATATAATATGGTGGTTCAGGGATCTCACCCAAGGACAGAGAACTTTTGCCGAGATCGTTGAGCTGATACACACTGCAAGTCTGATTCATGATGATATAATTGATGAAAGCGACCTGCGCAGAGGTTAGTCTACATACTTCAAATGTTTGCTCATATCACCTTGGATCCTCGAAATTGTAAAAATTGTCTCGTAACTTTTGAAAATACTGTTTTTAGTCGTGTAAATATTTAAAGTATCAATTTTATGGGGGTATATATAGTTATTTTTTCTTTCTCTCACATATTTTAATTGAAAATCGATAGTTGGTGTTGGAATCAATCACGGAAGTAGCAAGGAATCTGGAAACTAGGGTTTTCATTTGAATACGGTGGCGAGGAATTAGTAGAACCCGTGCAGTGTATTAAATCCATGTCAGCGTATTTCACGGATAGATTGAGAAAACCTCATTTTAGGAATTTCTAATAGCTTGACTAATTCCGACATCAATTGCCAAAATGGTCTCATAGGTTTTGGGGATGTTTTCTTAAGTCGTATAAAATTTTAAAGTATCAATTCAATTTGGACATATAGTTAATTTTTCTTCTTCCACATATTTTAATTGGAAATGAGTAGTTGGTGTTGGAATTAACCACAGAAGTAGCACGTGAACTTGAAACTAAGGTTCTCGTTCTTACACTGGTGTAAAATTAATAGGACCCAAAAAATATTGTATGACTTGATCTTGCAAGTGTATTGATTCCATGTGAGCTTATACCACTGACAAAATAAGAAATCTCCATTTTAGAATTCTATGCATTACTCGGATGACTAATTCCAAAATCAATTGCCAATTTTTCAGCCAAAATATCCTTAAAGCATGAATTCTTTTTATTTCATAAACCAAAATTGATATTTTATAATTATACAGGACCATTTTAGTAATTTTATTATTATTATTATTATTATTATTATTATTATTATTATTATTGTTATTGTAATAATTATTATTATTATTATTTTGTGGTGTGGGGAATGGAGGGAGGGATTCTTTGCTGCAATTTATATTTTCTCATTTATACTGAATAAGGGGTCTCTCAGATATATGGTGCTGCAATACAGGAAAGGAAACTGTCCATCAATTATATGGCACAAAAATGGCTGTACTTGCTGGGGATTTCATGTTGGCTAGATCCACAATGCTTCTGGCCAAGCTTGAAAACTTCGAAATTATAAAGATTCTCAGCGAGGTATGTTACGAGCTTCGAAAACTAATTAAACGGAATAAAAACGAACAAATACAAGTATCTATATATCAAACCTTGCTTTGGAAACTAATTATACAGAATAAAAAACGAACAAATACGAGTATCTATATATCAAACCTTGCTTCAGAAACTAATTATACGAAATAAAAAAAAGAACAAATACGAGTATCTATATATCAATTCAGTACGAATATATATCATACTTACACTAATTATTAAAATAAGAGCAGTTTCTTTGAATATGAATAAATTTAATTTCGTTGGTTAGAGGTATTCCAGAAAAGTGTATTTATGATTTTTTAAATAATTTTTAATAATAGAGACATATCTATAATAATTTAGTGGGAATAATGAATGTACAATGAAAATAAAAAGTTAGAACTTCATCATTGGAGTTTTGATTCAAATATCATTTTACTATTTTATCGAAATTGATAATTTTTTCAACTCGCCAAGTTAGAACCGGAAAAATATTAATTCCAAAAATTAATTAATTTACCAGTATTATTTTTAAATAGTTATGGTATATATGAAAATTACTTAATATAATATGTCCATATAAAATCGAGCACCCTGAGCGAGCGGAGACTGCCCTCAGGACCGACCCTGCACTTACCCTTCGTGTTCCTTTACTGAAAAACATGTTGCAGGTCATTGGAGATCTCATTAGTGGGGAAATAAAGCAGGCAGATAATCTCTTCGACTGTGACATTCAACTTGACGAGTATTTGATCAAGAGTCACTACAAAACAGGCTCCTTAATTGCTGCTAGCACGCGAGGAGCCGCCATAATCTCCGGCGGCGTCAGCAGTGACATCACCGAGCAGATGTACCAGTACGGTAAGAATCTGGGCCTGTGTTATCAGGTTGTTGATGATATAGTGGACTTCACCCATTCGGCCCAACAGCTGGGGAAGCCTGCTGGGAGTGACCTGGCAAAAGGAATCTTGACTGCCCCAGTGATATTTGCACTCCAGAAAGAGCCCAAACTTAGGGGTATCATTGAGTCTAAGTTTTATGAAACGGGCTCTCTTGAGGAGGCTGTTGGCATTGTTGAGAGTTCTGGGGGGATTGACAGGGCCCGGGAGTTGGCCCGAGAAATTGCTGATAAAGCTGTTCGGAATCTGTCTTGTCTGCCGACAAGCTTGTTTAAGGCTGCGCTCGAACGGGTGGTGAATTATAATTTGGATCGAATTAATTGATGTATAAACGTGGATAGTATATTTTAATATTTTTTTTATAATATTGTAGCTAATATGATCTTGTATTATTATTGAGGATTAGAATGCTAAGCCTTGAAAATAAATTATTCATTTCAAAAAAAATTATTTATTTGTATCTTTTGACTATATTGAAGCTGTTTAAGTAAGGCACTAGGTCATGAGTTTGGATATAAGATGAGAGTTGGTGGGGCCGAAAATCAATCAACTTATTCGATACTTAATTAAAAATTGTTAGCTAGAAATTTGTTTGAATTTTATTTGATAGTGATATCAAATAAATTTAAACATATTTTCACATTTGATAAAACTTAAAGTTCGACTCAAACTCGAGATTGTTAAATAAAATTGGTTAACAAAAATTTAATAATATCAAACTACTTGAGTTCGATTCATATTCATTTCAATTAGGTTAATAATCAAATAAGTTCAAACATAATATTAAAAATTTGATAACATTTAATATAATTTAAAATAATAATATATTCAACTCGATTGATTTATACCTTATATATAAGTGATATAAAAATGTTGTGTTTGGTTAGTGACTGCAAACAAGGGGTTTATGTGGGTTTGAGGAAATTCTCACAATAAAATTTAGAGATTGAGAAATTCAAATGAATAGTAGAAATGAATGTTTGTATTAAAAATTTATAAGATAGATTAAATTCTAAAATCAAATTTTCAAATCGGAGTCAAACAAAAATTTGTAATTTGGATATCTCAAATTGGGATTGGAAAATCAGAAACAAACATAGCCTTATATACTTTTATCATAAAGGAAATAGTTGTAGAATATATATATATATATATATATATATATATAAACAAAATGACTTTTTTCCAATTTTGTTTTTTCCGCCTAAACTTCATTACATAATTTAGAAAAAATTATATTATTATTAAATTAAAATTAGACATTTTTATTCTAGAAATTTTGATTCAATTTTAAAATCTAAATTATTCCACAAATTTAGGTGTTTCAAAATTAAATGATATCAATATAAATATACTGCAATATTTAATATATGATTTGAATCTAGATATTTTTATCAAATATTAATCAAATCACTGAATTATGAAATTTAAGGGATATATGAAATTTAAGAGATATATGAAATCTAATTAATATATGATTCGATTTTCTCGATTCATTTTATCAAACCAAATATATATCTATATCTATATCTATATATATATATATAAGTAAAATGACTTTTTAAATATATTTTTTTCGCCTAAGTTTTCACCATATAAACGTAAAACTATATATATTTATTGAACTCTTTTAAGATACATTATTACAATTTAATTGAAGAGATTAATATCAATAATTTTCGGTATTTGCTTAATTTCTGTTGTTCAACATAAATAAATTCGAATTTTTAAAAAAATTGTTAACTCATAATATATTCAAAATAAAAAATAAATTTGTTAGGAACACTATATCATTGTAGTTTCATTATATTGTGGAAAATCATTAACAATTTTTGTATAATTAAGCTATCAATTATTGAAAATCACCCAATCACGTGGATCAAATCTAATTTTGTCAAATATGAAATTAAATTTTCACCGATCTTATCATAATTCAAATCATTTCTCATTTTTATCTCTCTCTTCTTTCTATATATTTTATCAGGATTATGACTAAATCTTTTAGTGTCTCTCTTATTTGTTCTCCCTCCTCTTTAAGTCTTTTGCATGTTCTTTCTTAAGAAAATAATCGGTAAGACATGTATGATAATACATGCCTATTTCAGTTGTCACAAAAGTCTACACACTTCAAAATATTATTTTTGGGTTTATTTTATTTTTAGATTTTTTTATTCATCTGTTGCTTTCAATTTATCATAAATATATTTCATTTTCTTAACTATTTTTCTTTCTTATTTTTAAAGGAAAAGTTCGTCCATCTCTTTTATTTTTCGTTTTGATTATTCTTGTGATTTTCTGTTGAGATCTTCTAATTATTTCGATGTATAAGCACATATGATTTTTCATTAGCTTTCAAAATATTTGTTTCAATCTAATTTCAATTTTTTGTAATACCATTACATTTAACTAGCGTGAGACATGTGCAATGCACATAAGATTTTTTCATTATATTTTGTAATATAAGTATATACTTAAATGATATATATATATATATAGCGAACAAAATCATTCAAGCATATAAATTTAACACTAATATTGGATTTACAAAAAAAATTAAAGAATCCAATTTTAATGTTGATGTGGATAAAAAGAAAAAAATATATAATTTACTTAATATCAAATGAAATAGATAAATAAAAATGTAACTACTGTTCAAGAATCAAACAATTGTAGGTGAAAAAATTATGTAGGACAAATAAACATATCATAAATAATAGATAACAAATTACGTTAAATATATATATATATATATATATATATATATATATATAGATTAGCAATTTGCAAAATATTTTTGTCATTAATTTGACTGTGTAATTTGGCAATTTTTACGAGATCTGTACAAATATTTATTTTTTGAATTTGCTGATATCGCTATTTTTTAATTTAATTTGATTCAACCTTCTATAAATCGTGGATATCATGTTTACCAATTTATGAACGAAACTAATTCTAATAGAAGAAAAGACAAAATAAAATTACAACTAACTAGTGTGAGATCTGTGCGATGCACATAAGATATTTTTTCTTTATATTTTGTAATATAAGCATATATTCAAGTTATATGATATATTGTAGAACGTGTGAATTTTTAATTTAGTGATTATTTGTTTATATAATGAGTAGAAATTAAATATAATTATATGTTTCATCTTTTCTTCTATTAGAATTAGTCTCGTTCACAAATTGATAAGAATGATATCCACGTAAGACTAATTCTAATAGAAGAAAATACAAAATATAAAATTACAACTAACTAGTGTGAGACCGGTGCGATGCACAAAAGATATTTTTTTCTTATATTTTGTAATATAAGCATATATTCAAGTTATATGATATATTGTAGAAGGTGTGAATTTTTAGTTTAGTGATTATTTGTTTGTATAATGAGTAGAAATTAAATATAATTATATGTTTCATCTTTTCTTCTATTAGAATTAGTCTCGTTCACAAATTGATAAGCATGATATCCACGTAGAAGGTTGAATCAAATTAAATTAAAAGAAAATAGTGATATAAACAAATTAAAGAAAGTAAAAATTTGCACATATCTCATAAAAATGGCCAATTACACAGTCAAAATAAGGACACAAATATTTTGCAAATTGCTAATTAAATGTTATAATATTACAAAATTTTGAAATTAGATAGAAACAAATACTTTGAAAGCTAATGAAAATTTGCACGGTGCGTATCCGTCGAAATAATTGGTAGATCTCAACAGAAAATCACAAGAACAATCAAACAAAAAATGAAAGAGATGGGCAAACTTTTTGTTTAAAAATAAGAAAGAAAAACACTTAAATGAAATATGTTTATGATAAATTAAAAACAACAGATGAATACATAAACCTAAAATAAAATAATATATTGAAGAATGTAGGCTTTGTTGACAACTGAAATAGAGCACATATTATCATAGTTGTTTTACCATTTATCTTCTCAAGAAATAACATGCAAAAGACTTTAAGAGGAGGGTGAACAAAAAAAAAACATAAAACATTTAGTGATAATTTTGAGAAAATATATAAAAAGAATAGAGAAACAAAAATGAGAAATGATTTTGAATTATGGTAAATTGGTCAAAATTTAATTTCATATTTAACAAAATTAGATTCATCAATGTGATTGGATGATTTTAAATAATTAATAGCTTAATAATAATAGGAAAATTATTAATGACTTTCCACAATACAATGAAACAATGATTTAGCATTTCTAACAAATTTATTTCTTATTTTGAATATATAATGAGTTAACATAATATAGAAAATTCATTTTACTTATATATATATATATTGGTTTGATAAAATGAATCGAGAAAATCGAAGATTTCATATATTCTTGAATTTCATAATTCAGTTATTTGATTAATATTCGATAAAATATTTAGATTTTGAATCTATTATTAAATATAGCAGTATATTCATTTTAATATCATCTAATTTTGAAACACCTAAATTTGTGGAATAATTTAAAATTTGACAATCGAATCAAAATTTCTAGAATAAAAAACTATAATTTTAATTTAATAATAATATAATTATTCTAAATTAAGTAATGAACTTTAGGCGGGAAAACAGAATTGAAAAAAAGTCATTTTATTTATATATATATATATATATATAGATTTCTACTCATTATGCTAAAAAATATTCACTGAATTACAAATCTACACTTTCTATAATATATCATATAACTAGAATATATGCTTATATTACAAAATAAAAAAAAATTGTGCATGGCACATGTCCCACACTAATTTTTATTAAAATAAAAAAGAAAATAAATAACCCTCATGCTTTTAAACATGGTCTTTTGGTTGAATAAATAGAAACGAAATCCTAAATTGGCTTGAGACTGTTATTTTATTAGTTGTTTCATTTTTATTTTAAAAATAATAATTATATGATATGTATATATAATGTCATAGCTAATTAATACATATGGTGTACTAATATTTTAAAATAGAAAATAAAATAATATAATTAACCTAAATAATTATTAGGTATATTTTTTTAATAATAATATAATTTTATAAGACGAATCTAATATATGTAAAAACTAAAACGACATCTGAACGAGAAAATTTAAAAAGATGCATTTAAACATGGTATTTTGATTGACTAAAATGTCTAGATCGGAGATGGAGGAGGCACGTGGTATCTAGGACCTTAAACAGGTGGGTAGAGTAAAGTAAAGAGAATCAGAGATTCCATTCCCACAGTGGGACGACGTCGTCTCTGTCCGAACAGCACGCCCCTTCAGAGCTCCGGTCGCCGTACGTTAAGGAATGTGCATTAATTATTCCTAAATCTCTGGGTTTTTATTACTGAGGAACTGCACAAGTTTCTGAAACTGGGTTTAATTTCTTGGTTCCGTTTTGTTTTGAGGGAATGGTGTCATCAGTAGTCTGTAATAATCTTGGCTCCAACAGAACAACGTTGGACACTGTGACACGTTGGATCTCTTACAATGTCGCTTGTGTTATTGCCTTTGTGAGAGATTGTGTGCAGTTGCTTGGGGCTATAGCCGAAGTCTGCAAATTGTGGCGGCGCCGCCCACATTTTGGCCGTGCTTTTCCATATGGTAACCTCCTTTTTCATCCTTCTCTATGTATTCATAACGATCTGAATAGATCAAGCTATCCTCTCACATTTATATCATTGGTCCATGTTGGTCTCGAAGCTCGTTTGCTCCACTAATTAATAGGTATAATTGGTGAAATTAATCTGATTTTATAAATCAATTTGATATTTTAGGTGGCTTGGGATAGAACCTGAAATGTGAATGGACTCACTTGGTTCGGCCCAATAGGCCCAATAGACTAGTGGCCCTGTATTGAATCGAGGAGTTTCATTATATTTTATAGAATCTATATTGGACTGAGCTCAATATTTATTAACTGACGAAATTTAATGTAGGTTCAGTGTAGAACGTCGGCACGCAAACTTAGATATGCTTTTATGAGTCAGTCCGATATTTTAAGTGGGTTGGATTAGATCTCGAAATGCGAATGGACTCGATTGGTCCAACGCAATGGACTAATTGCCCTAGATTGGCTTGAGGAGTTTCATTATATTTATGAAAGTTGGATTGGATAGGACCCAATATTTATTAACGAACGAAATTTTATGTAGGTCCAATCTTAAATGGTGGCGCAAACTTGGATCATCACTATTAATAAATAATTTCAAGTTAACGAATTTCAAAACTCATAAAGCTGTGAGACAGGTGAGTTTCGAGACGAATAGAAGTCTTGAACCTCATGAACTACGACAATAAATTGATCAATTTTCAGGAACTAAAACATGCATGTGTCAATTCTTATATATACATCAAAGGGATAAAAAAATATGGTGTGGTGCAAATGATGATGTTAGAAAGACTGAATCTTGAAGATTGTTGACATTATTATTATTGTAGGAGGTGCTTCTTCTGCTCTGGACCTAACTGAGGAGACAAAAGGCTCTTTTTCATGGTCTGATATCTATGAATTAGTTGCAGAAGACATGCTAATACTAGACAAAAATCTGAAGTCGGTGAGTTCTTAAATTATTGTTTGCCTTTTTTAAGTATTTTTATATATAAAGTAATTTATCTTTTGAAAAAAAATGATAGAATTTATAATATTTGAATTTATATTTATTATCTATCAATATATAAAAATTGATCGGTGACAAAAATAAAAAAAATAACTAATTTCACCACAAAAGTTACTTGCCAAGTTTGGCAACCTATTTATTAAATTTATAATTTTAAATTCAATACCTTTTTTTCTAATTTATTTTGAATGCATAATATAACAAATCAATTATTTTTTCATGAGTTTTAATAAAACATCATTGCTGCATATATATATATATATATCAATTTAAATTTCTGAACTCTAATATACCAATCATGATACATCCATAGAAATTATGAATTTATATAAAATTTAATTAACTTTTAAAGTAGAAAAAATTCATTAATATTTGATCAAATTAGTATTTTTATTAAATAAAAATTGCACTGAATAAGTTTATAAATATATGAATAAATGTAACTAATTTAAAAATGCTTAGAAAATTAATCAATTTTTAATTAGTATTTTTATTGGTGTAGTTATATTTGATTTGATAACCGCAATGACTTCAATTATTTATATAGATGTGAGTTACAAATATAAAACTATCTTAAATTAGAATTTCTATAAAAATATATAAATTATTTAATTATTTTAAAAAATTATTGGATTGTAATATTTATGCTAAAATAAAATTTTTATAGTAAATTGATTTTTTCAAATAATATTATTCTTCCTTTTATTTTATTGTTAGATTGTTGGTCCAGAAAACCCTATTTTGATGTCTGCTACTGAGCATATCTTTGGAGCTGGAGGGAAAAGGATACGACCGGCTTTAGTTTTTCTTGTTTCGAGAGCCACTGCAAAGATTTCTGGTTTGAAGTAATTAACCCATTTTGCAATTGCGAATTAATTACGTTTCGTATTTCTAGAAAATGCATAGTTTTTTAATCCATTTTTTGATCAATATCGTATTATATTTCAAAGTTCATGAACTTCGAGATATAATATTTTAGAAGATCATGTCTCGAAACCTCTGCTGTATAATATTAATCACTTGATTCACAAGTGTCAGTTTATTTAATGCCTTAGGGTATATGGTCTCAGGGATCTCACCCAACGACAGAGAACGTTTGCGGAGGTGGTTGAGTTGATACACACTGCAAGTTTAATTCATGATGATATAATTGATGAAAGCAACCTGCGCAGAGGTTAGGATACTTCATATTTTCAGATGTTTCTTTCTTTCTGCTTTCATCCATAAAAAGTCTCCTAACTTTGGAGAATACTACTTGTAGTCGGTATAAATTTTGAAGTATTGGTTTGATTAGGCCACTCGTATATTTATTTTTCTTTTTTCATATATTTTGGTTGGAAATTGGTATGAATTAGCACATGACATTAAAATTGTGAATTTTGATCCAATACGACCGTGTGGAATTAATAGAACCCAGAAATATTAAGAAATAGTAATTCCGTGTCAATATATTTACCGATAGATTGAGAAATCCCCATTTTAAGATTTTTTAAGCCTTAATGTCACAAGAAATAAATTTATAGAGCCATAAATAATATTCTGAAAATTTTCAGGACCATTTTAGCAATATATATATATATATATATATATATATATATGAAAAGTGTTATTCGACGAGTCTCTTTGGTATTAGGTGCAGCGTGCACTCAATATATAATATTACTTGTTTACTTGAAATTTATTACAATTAATTTGTTATCTTAAAAAAAATTAATAATATTTTTTAAATAAATAAATAATTTTTTTATTAAACAAATAATATTAGAAATCGAATTACACGGTACATTCTACACCCAACAAATTTTACAAAAGAAAAATGGGTTTATTTAAATAAATATATGCTGCGGCCACACAGGGAAGGAAACTATCCATAAATTATATGGCACGAGAATGGCTATACTGGCTGGGGACTTTTTGTTGGCTAAATCCACAATGCTTCTGGCCAGGCTTCAAAACTTTGAAATCATAAAGCTTATTAGCCAGGTATGTTCTGGGGATTTGATACCTTATTCAATTACGTTTTACATCTTTTATTTCATTACTTTTTATATACATATATATCGTGTGTTAATTAATAATATAATTCTATATACATAACACCCGAAAGTTTTACGATAACAAAATGTGAAATAAATTAATATATGTATATATTTATGGATGTAGATATACCAATAATTCAAAATATTATTATTTGGATTTACAATAAAAATAAAAAATTTAAAATTTCATTATTGGAGTTTTGATTCAAATTTTGTATAGCAAAAGTTTATATGAAAAATAACAATTAATAAATTATTGGAAATCCAATTTCAGTATATTAAAACTTATGATATATTAGCATTTAATTATTAAAATCTCATACAAATATAATAGAAATTAAATATTCTAGTTTAGCAACACAGAAAAATAGATGAATCATTTATCTACCAACAAAATAAAATATTACTAAAAATTATATCTTAAATATTACATAATTAAAAAAAATTAGAAATAGTGATATATATAAAAATAAGAATAATATAAGTTTTGTTTGTGTATCGTCCAAGCATCGTCTAGGTGCTAGTTGGACGATGTGTAACGAATTTTAGAATGTTAAAAACTACTTAATAAAATATGTCCATAAAATTTTTTGTCCTTAAAAATCAAACCCCTAAGCGATCACGCTTGCTGATTGCCCTATGGCTGGCTCTATACATACATCACGTGTGTTCGGACATATTCCTTTACACAAAACAACATTTTGCAGGTCATGGGAGATCTCACTGCGGGTGAAATAAAACAGGAATCTAATCTATTTGATTGTGATGTTCAACTTGATGAGTACTTGATCAAGAGCCACTACAAAACAGGCTCTTTAATGGCTGCTAGCGCACAAGGAGCAGCCATGGTTTCCGATGGCGTCAGCAGTGACGTCATCGAGCAGATGTGTCAGTACGGTAGGAATTTGGGCCTGTGCTATCAGGTCGTTGATGATATACTGGACTTCACTCAATCGGCCCAACAGCTGGGCAAGCCTGCTGGGAGTGACATGGCCCAAGGAATATTGACTGGCCCAGTTATATTTGCACTCCAAAAGGAGCCCAAACTTAGGGATCTTATTGAATCTAAGTTTGATGAAGTGGGCTCTCTTGAGGAGGCCATTCGTATAGTTGAGAGTTCTGGGGGGATTGATCGGGCCCGAGAGCTGGCCCGAGAGCTTTCTGCCGAAGCTCTTCAGAATTTGCTTTGCCTGCCAACGAGTCCGTTTAGGGTCGCACTTGCACGAATGGTGCACTATAATTTGGAGCGTATAATTTAGGGCTCTTCTTACTTAGAGTCATTATGGTTGTTTTTTTTTTTTTTAAGTATCTTGAATTATGTTATTATAACTAATATTATGTTGTATTCTTATTGTGGCTTGAAATGTAGGCCTTGGAGATGAATTGTTCGTGTTCGAATAAATTATTTTATTTTGTATTTTTAGTATATTAATCTCGATGAATTGTGATATTTATTTTTTACATCAATATTTTATGATGCAAATTAGACGGGGTTTACTAGAATGAAACTTGTTTGTATAATCATTTTTTATATTGAATATGCGACAGTCTTGAGCACTTGATAGCAGCATGTTTTTTTAGTCTTGACGAAAATAACACCAATCAAGTAGAACGCTGTTAAGATAATTATGTATATAATTATCTTAGTCAAGTGTATATATCGTTTCCTAGTTTGTAGGATATGTTTATTGTTTCCTAGTCTATTGTGTTAAGATAATTATGTATATAATTATCTTAGTCAAGTGTATTTATCGTTTCCTAGTTTGTACGATATGTTTATGTTAAGATAATTATGTATATAATTATCTTAGTCAAGTGTATATATCGTTTCCTAGTTTGTAGGATATGTTTATTGTTTCCTAGTCTATTGCCTAGTTTGTAGCCTAGAATTATGGCTGAATTACTCCATGTAAATTGTATAAATATTGACGAGCAATGAAGGAAACGGACACGGAAAATATTCTTTTATGGTATCAGAGCACTAGGGCGACTTTCTTCCACTGCACCCTAGCTCTCGTTTCCGCCCATCTTTCTCTTTCTCTACCTCTTCTCTGCTTCTTTCAGTGGGGGAATCAAAGTCCTCGTTTCACCCCGCACTCACTGTGACGAATATCAAGAACACCATCCCGATTGTTCTTGAATTCGAAAACTCACAATATTCTACTTGGGCGGAACTCTTCAAACTTCACGCTCGTTCTAAGGGGGTTCTGGATCATATTATTCCTCCTAAGTCTAAGGATAAGGGGAATGAAAAGGCTCCTCTCACTGATGAGGAGAAGGAGTTATGGTCTACTTTGGATGCAGCCGTGATCTCTTGGATTTATTCCACAATTTCCAACGATCTTTTGCAGACCATTATTGAACCCGACGCTACGGCCATGGAGGCTTGGGATAGGTTGCGTGACATCTTCCAAGACAACCAAAACTCTCGTGCCGTAACTCTAGAACAAGAATTCTCCACTAGAAAAATGGAGGATTTTTCCAATGCATCAGCTTACTGTCAAAGGCTCAAGGGTCTTTCCGATCAATTGCGAAATGTTGGAGCACCAGTCGATAATAATCGATTGGTCCTTCAGTTGGTTTCGGGTCTCACCGAACCTTATAAGGGTGTTGGTACCCTTATCCGACAGAGTTCACCACTCCTTCTGTTTTACCAGGCTCGATCAATGCTCACGCTTGAGGAGGCGGGGCTCGCTAAACAGGCAGCAACCAGTTCGGCGTCGGCAATGGTGGTTACTTCTCGGGATTCTGATGATGGGTATGACACGTCTGGTGGTTCTCGTGGCCGAAAAAACCCACAAAAGAATTCTGGTGGCCGAAAACAGGGCGGTGGTAAGGGAGGAAAATCCGGTGGCAAAGGTGGAAAATCCGGGGGCAGTAGTGGTGGCCGGGGTGGCTCTACCCAGCAGCAGCAGCCGCAGTGGCAGTCCCCGCCACCCAAATGGCAGCAACAGCCACAATGGCCGCAGTTCCCTGGTTGGGGGTGGGGTCTTCAGTGGGCTGCTCCTCCATGCCCGTACCCCAACCAAGGGTGGGCTCGTCCTCAAGGCCCAGCAAGGCAGTCCGGTATTTTGGGTCCGCGTCCTCAACAAGCCTATGCCACATCCAATCAGTCCGTACAGTACACTCCCACGGATATCGAGTCGGCAATGCATACTATGACTTTGAGCCAACCCGATCCTTCGTGGTACATGGACACCGGAGCCACTTCTCACATGACATCCTTCAAGGGTAATCTCTCGTCTTATTTTAATTTGAGCAATCATCCTAATAATATTGTTGTTGGAAGTGGTCATACTATTCCTATTCTTGGTTGTGGTCGTACTACACTCTCATCCCCATATCCTCCTTTATCTCTCAATAATGTTCTTCATGCTCCCAAACTCATAAAAAATCTTATTTCAGTTCGCAAATTTACCTTAGATAATAATGTGACTGTTGAGTTTGATCCCTATGGTTTCTTTGTGAAGGATTATCTGACGGGGATGCCAATAATGAGATGTAATAGCACGGGTGATCTCTATCCTCTCACCAACACCACTTCCACCAATCTTTCTACTCCTTCGAGTTTTGCAGCTTTAGCTCACTCTCTTTGGCATGATTGTTTGGGTCATCCCGGGTCATCTATTTTAGCTACTCTTCGTAGTAATAAAAGTATTGAATGTACTCGTACTTCAAGTTATAGTATTTGTCGTTCTTGTGTATTTGGGAAACACATTAAGTTGCCATTTTATTCTTCTATGTCATCTACTTCTTTACCTTTTGATATAGTGCATAGTGATCTTTGGACTTCTCCCGTTTTAAGTTCTTCGGGACATCGTTATTATATGCTCATTTTGGATGATTTCTCGAAATTTGTGTGGACTTTTCCTTTAGCTAAGAAATCTGATGTCTTTGATACATTTTTAGCTTTTCAATCTCATATTCGAACACAATTTGAGTGACCAATTAAGAATGTCCAATGTGACAATTGGAGGGAGTATGATAATAGTTCTTTTTGGGCATTTTGTGAGTCTAATGGGTTGTCTTTCCGTCTCTCTTGTCCCCATACTTCATCACAAAATGGAAAAGCCGAGAGAAAACTACGATCTCTAAATAATATCACTCGCACTCTTCTTGCTCATGCATCTCTACCACATTCCTTTTGGCATCATGCCTTACAAATGACCACTTATTTGCATAACATTATTCCTAGCAAGCTGTTAGGGAACAAGTCTCCTGTTCATGTCCTCTATCGTCGGGAACCATCATATTCTCACTTACGGGTTTTTGGGTGTCTTTGTTATCCTCTTATTCCTTCTACCACGATACATAAGCTCCAACCACGTTCCACCCCTTGTGTGTTTTTGGGATTCCCTCCTAATCATAGAGGATATAAGTGTTATAACTTGTCATCAAATAAAATAATCATATGCCGACATGTGATTTTTGATGAAACCGTGTTTCCCTTTGCCTAGCTACATTCTCCTTCTTCTACTGCCTATGATTTTTTGGATGAAGGCCTCTCTCCTTCTCTCATTCATCATGTGCAGACTTCCACTCCATCTAGGCCCATTCCCACGGCCCAACCTCACATGGGTGAGGATGTTTCTTCCCCTCAACATCACTCTCCCTCTCCTGCTACTCCAACCCAGCTCAAGGACCCAACACCTGAGCATGGGCCGCCATCACCATCTCATCCATCACCCAGTTCGGTGACATCCACGGCCCAACAACCTCCCCAGCCCACTATCTCACATCCTTCCCAGCCCACTCCTATTCCAAAAATGGTCACACGAAGCCAACATGGCATTTTTAAGCCAAATAAAAAATATTGCAATGTTGCTACAATTTCTAAAGTTACGAAATCTTCTATTCCTCGTAATCCAATTGATGCTCTTCGTGATCCAAATTGAAAAATGGCTATGGATGATGAATATAATGCTCTTATTAAAAATAAGACGTGGGAGTTGGTGCCCCGTCCACCTGATGTTAATGTCATTCGTTCTATGTGGATTTTTACTCATAAAGTGAAGTCTAACGGTGATTTTGAGAGGCATAAAGCCCGTCTTGTAGGTGATGGCAAAACTCAGCAGGTTGGCATAGATTGTGGAGAAACTTTTAGTCCGGTGGTCAAGCCAACGACCATTCGAACTGTTCTTAGCCTTGCTTTATCTAACGCTTGGCCGATTCATCAACTTGATGTCAAGAATGCATTCTTACATGGTGAGCTTAATGAGATAGTGTATATGCATCAACCTCTCGATTTCTGTGATCACACTAAACCAGATTATGTGTATTTGTTGCGTAAGTCATTATATGGTCTTAAGCAAGCACCCCGGGCATGGTACAACAGGTTTGCTGATTATGTGTTGTCCATTGGTTTTACTAACAGCAAGTCTGATAATTCTTTATTCATCTATCATTCGGGGTCACAAATGGCATATCTTTTATTGTATGTGGATGATATAATTTTGACAGCTTCGTCTCATGCTCTCCGGTGTTCTATTATGTCTCTTCTTGGCTCCGAATTTGCAATGAAGGATTTAGGTTCTTTAAATTATTTCCTTGGCATCGCTGTGACTCGACACAAAGGGGGTCTCTTTCTTTCACAACGCAAGTATGCTGAGGACATAATTGAGAGAGCAGGTATGTCGGCTTGTAAACCATCAGCCACACCGGTTGATACCAAGCCGAAAGTAGGTACGTCGGGCACTCCATATGCTAACCCGACTCACTACCGCAGCCTGGCAGGGGCATTGCAATATCTGACGTTCACGAGGCCCGACATATCATACGCAGTCCAGCAGGTATGTTTACATATGCACGACCCAAAGGACTGTCATATGGCTGCTCTTAAGCGAATAATTCGCTATGTTCAAGGTACTAAGGATCATGGGTTGCATTTATATCCATCATCTACCTTGTCTCTTATCTCCTACACCGATGCGGATTGGGGAGGGTGCCCCGATACACGACGTTCTACATCGGGATATTGTGTTTATTTAGGGGATAATTTGGTATCTTGGTCTTCAAAACGCCAAGCTACACTCTCCAAGTCAAGTGCCGAAGCTGAATATAGGGGAGTAGCAAATGTGGTGTCCGAATCTTGCTGGCTTCGAAACTTGCTTCTCGAGTTGCATTGTCCACTAAAGAAGGCGACTTTAGTGTACTGTGACAATGTAAGCGCCATCTATCTCTCGGGTAATCCAGTGCATCATCAACGAACCAAACACATCGAGATGGATATACTCTTTGTTAGGGAGAAGGTTGCGCGTGGTGATGTCCGAGTGCTTCATGTTCCATCTCGGCATCAAATAGCGGACATTTTTACTAAGGGACTTCCACGTATATTGTTTGAAGATTTTCGGGATAGTCTCAGCGTCCGTGGCCCTCCCGCTTTGACTACGGGGGTGTGTTAAGATAATTATGTATATAATTATCTTAGTCAAGTGTATATATCGTTTCCTAGTTTGTAGGATATGTTTATGTTAAGATAATTATGTATATAATTATCTTAGTCAAGCGTATATATCGTTTCCTAGTTTGTAGGATATGTTTATTGTTTCCTAGTCTATTGCCTAGTTTGTAGCCTAGAATTATGGCTGAATTACTTCATGTAAATTGTATAAATATTGATGAGCAATGAAGAAAACGGACACGGAAAATATTCTTTTAAACGCTATAGTCGACTATCACTATGTACAACAATTCAGAAAATTGTGATGCAGAAAATTGTGATGTTTGTTTGTTTCATTTCTCTTATAACTAAATCCTTTACAATTCTTTAAATGTACAATGAGTTGAAGAGATCAGAGGGTCAGCATAATAAAGACCCATTTAATTAATGGCTAACTGCACGAAGTCAATTCCAACACGAATTAATTCATTAAAATTTTAATATAAAACATTCGTAGAATTATAGTATGTAGCGTTCATTCTGTATCGTAAATTATGCTCCTATATATTTGATAGTCACGTAGCTAACTCACGAAAATGAACTTTCACGATGACGACGAGATGGAAGACTTAGTAGTACTTTTGTTTTCAGAGATTTCTTCCCATTGGAATAGCTTCCAAATTAATATTCACCCGACATTTCATTTTAAGTGAAGGAGGATTGAGGAGTCAGCAAATTGGGAAGGGAAAGGGAAAGGGAGAAAATGAGGGTCACTTATAAACTTCAGATATTAGAATAAATTCAAATTTCATGGCAACGATGGCCAATCAAGTCACATGGCCATACGTGTATCATTTTATAACTATCATATTTTATAGGAAAAGAGAATTATAATTAAATGGCCAATGAAAAATATGATTTTATTTATAAATATATATTTAAAATTAATAACAAAATCCAACTTAAAATTACTATAAAACGACCTCATTTCGCTTTATGTTAGTGACATGTGATCAAAATATTGTGATTTTATTATAGTGTAGGATGTCGGTGCATTGTTCATAAATATAATGTTTACGTGTTTTTTTTCTTTTTAATAAAAAATGTAAGATTAGTACTCATTTCTATTTATAACAAAAGTTTTGTTTCTTATAAGTATAACTTTTTTTAGTTAATTTAATAAAAATACAAATATTCTAAAAATTATAAATTTGCATTTGTACAACTTTTTTTATTCGTTAATTTAATTTATTTATTCCTATATAATTAATTTGTTTAATAAATGAGACATTGACTTCATAACACAAATTTTTTTCTATAACAAGAATATTTTCATTATAATAACTTTTGTAAAGACAGAGAGTATTTTTTTATTTAATTTTCATATACATTCTTATTCGTCCATAATATTGTATATTGTGAAATAATAATAAATAAAGTGAGCTTTTTCAACCTATATCGATAAGCTGTTATTTTCTCGTATCTAAAAAAGTGTCATTTTAAAATAATAAATTTGTCTTAATTTTTCAAAATAGCTCCAATTATAACGAGTATTAGAAATGGAAAAAATTGTTAAAAAAGGAGAGAGAGATGTCGTTTCTTAAATAAGGATATAAAAGTCATTTTATATAATTTTCTATTTTAATATTTGTTGAAACTTTTTGAACTCGCCTCCTAGATAGGCGACTTTTTATTAATGTCGTCTATTGTATTGGCGATTTTTTATTTTATTTTTTTTATGTCGCTCATACAATGGGCGAATTTTTTTTTTAAATACTTGTAGCCTATTGTATAGGCGACAAGTGTGTGTTTGTGTGTGCTGCGTGTGTTTGTGTTTTTGTTTGTGTGTGATTTGTTTGATTGTGTGTGTTGTGTGTGCTTGTTGTAATAATAATAATAATAATAATAATAATAATAATAATAATAATAATAATAATAATAATAATAAATACTTGAAATAAAGTAATTTATTTTATTACAGAGAAAATAAATTAATAATCATAATGTGATACAGTAAAACAACAATACCTGATTTTTTTTCTTTTGCCTCTACCTCGATCTTCTTGTGGATCAGGTTCACTATCATATGTCGTAATATTCAAACTAAATGTTGGACGACCTGATGATGATGATGTAGTTCTCGAAATTACATTATCATGCATTATGCTTGAAGTGGTGTTAGATTGAGGAAATAAAATCGAGAATTAATTGAATTGTGGTCGATAACTTGATTTCAAGTATTTATTATTATTATTATTATTATTATTATTATTATTACTACTACTACTACTACTACTACTACTACAAACAAGCACACACAACACAAACACACACGACACACACAAACAAGTACACACAGCACATCAACACAAACACACATTGAGCAGAGACACTTGTTATCTATACAATAGGTGACAAGTATTTAAAAAAAATAAAGAAAAAAAGTCACCCATACAATGAGCGAAAAAAAAATAGTCGTCTATAAACAAACGACATTAATAAAGTCGCGTATCTCGGAGGTGAGTTTACTTATATTTTTAAAATCTTCTTCAACACTATATTTTATTAATTTTTTTTAATTACCATATATTGTCAAATTTCCCGTCTGTTCACGGCTACAATATAGGATAAGTTAATTTTTTTTATTAGATTTATTGCATAAAAAATTACAATTTTTGTAAAATTATAATTAAATTATAATTTTTTAATTTTTACAATATCAACTATCATTTTTTTTTACAATTTAAAAAATGCATGAAGGTTTTACGATGTAATTAAATTTAAAATTATGACTAGTTGTCTATGATTGTGAATGTGACTATTTTGCTTTGTATATCACTAAATTATTAGTTGTCTAGTGCGATGTACGAATATATTATTATAATATAATATTATTAAATTTAAAAAATATATAAAATTAATATTTTGAAAAATATATGTATATAATTATGGTCGATAATTTATATATGTACCATGATCATAATAGGAATATAAATATTATTGTAAAATCATATGTGAACAGTAATTAATTTTATTTATAAAATCAAATATATAGTATTTTTTTAAATCAAGAAAATTGAATAAAATAGGATATATGAATATGAACAAATTTTATTATTATATATAGCATCGAATCTACCACAAATCCATAGTTGATTTGTTAAAATCAAGTAAGTATGAAGATATATGCATTTTTTATTAGTTTTTATAAATTAAGTAACATTGCCAATATTAACAAAAAAATATATAAAAAAATAAAATAAATACTTATTGATTATCAATATAACAATATTTTCTTCTATTTATGGAAATAAAAATAAACTGAAAAAATGATAATAACAAATATAGAAACATTAAGTTTATTATTTTATAAACATAGATATTGTTACATATAAAATTATGATACAAATATAGTAAATATTTTTCCTTTAATTATACAAAATAATTTAGTTACAATAAGTTTATAAATTTGAGATATTAATTTATTTATTGCTTACATAATCAAAACTTAATTAAAATAATTCGACAATGCAACATTATCTTAAATTTATAAACAATTACTGTGTCTTTCGAATTGCAAAAATTAAAAGGTGGTGATTAAAATAAAAATAAAATTATAATTTTTTTTATGTAACTAACACTTATAAATTATCAAATATTGTACATAATATAATAATAATATTCTACCTTATAAATTCAGCCTAAAATAAATAATTTTTCTAATTAAAATATTGAAGTCCATGAACCTTATCCCTTTATTAATTTATTTTCTGCTTTCTTCCTTATTTGGAAAAGGAAAATTAAATATGTATTTTACTTAAATGAGAAAGAGCAATTGACTTGAGAAAACAAATGGATGGCGTCATCTAAAGTTGTAAGTGGGTCCCACTTTACAGTTCTGCCCAAACTATAGTAATGGACACTATTAGTTGTCCACGTGCACGTCCACATTCCTTCAGACGTGTTTCTTTATCCTTTATATATAAATTAATTAATATTTAATGTAATTAACATTAGGTATGTATATATTAATAACATCATATTATAAAAATATAAATAAATCGATAATAATTTTTATCCAACTTTAATATTTTTTAAAATCATATATTATTTTCATTTAATAATAATTTTATAACAAATGTAGTTAGGAATATGTGACTTTCTCTAGTCAGTTACAATTACAAAATTCGTAAATTCACGGATTGTTTTAATTTATTTTTTTAGTAACTAATAAAATTTAATTTCAATATTAATTTATCTCGAAAATTCATTTTTAAATTTACAGTTTATGTATAGAAATTCTAATTAGTTGAAAATATTTAAAACATAATTTACATCCAAAAAAAAATTATATTTTAGTATTATAACATGAGCTACATTTATAAAAATATTAATATTATACTCCCTCGATCTTATTGTTTTAAAAAATTTCACATATATTAAGAAATAAATTAAGTGTTTATTTTATTCTTAATTAATGGAAAAATTTATTAATTATTAGTGGTAAAAATATATATTATGTGTTCTTTTATAAGAAAAATTACGAATAAATTAAAAAATAAATATTAATTTCTATTTTAAAAATTGTAAAATGTTATTCATTGTGCAAAAAATTAAAATTACTAAAATTATAGTATGAATATGATAGGAGGAAGTATTAGGTATTGGCTACATTTTCAATTTATACAATGCCAGACGCATGATGCATGCTTCTTCCGTCAACCAAATAAATATGCAATATATTATAATTCATTACGATATAATATATTTTAAAATTTTCTAGTTATTCCTAAATATTTTTAAATGTCTCTTTCAACGAGCTGCCTGAATGAATGAATGATCCCTTTCTCCCCCTTATACCCTAATTCATCTTTTATGAACTTAAACATTAATTAATTAAACTCATTATTAGAGTCTGAACTCAGTAGTTATGTCCTATTTATTTGGGTGGGGCAATTGAATTGAATTTGATATTGGGTCAGTTAGTGTTTTGTTCAATTTTTCATCATAATATTATCTTAATCCGAAAATATTCATTATTCACTGTAAATAATCATAAAAACATAAAATGAGTAGTTTTCATCGAAAAATTAAATGTGTAGGAAATAAAAGAAGCACAAAAAATAATTGTATTAAAAATACAATTTTTATCAATTAAAATACGCGCAATTTCCTACTTATCAATTTATAAATAAAATCGATATTAATTATTATCCAATTTTAGTATTTTTTTAAAAATCATATAATATTTTCATTTAATTAAAATTTTATTACTAATGTAGTTAGGAATAACCGTAAACCCTGAAATTTTGAAAAAGGAAAAAAAAACCTTAAAACCCTTTTTAAAATGTTAAAAACTGAAAAACGGAAAAAAAGACTAATAAACCAAAAAAAAAAAAATCTAGAAAATAAGTATTGAAAAAGATTAAAATTAAATAAATTTAACTTTATCTCATAAAAATACATTACATAACACGAGCTCATATAATTTTTGCATATCTGATCAGTTATATATATATAAGTATACCTAATTGCTTCAATATTTTTTCTCTTAATATATTAGGTATAATTTATAGTTTATAGATAATTAGGTATACCAAAATATTGGTTTTTGTATCTCTTTTTGGGGTTTTTTTTCAAAATAATGCAAAAAAAAAAAAAAATTTACAAAATAGGTATGTTTTCGAACAGTTTTTAAAAATAGGTAAAACGTTACCGTCGGTGACGTTATTTCAAAAAAACGTCACCGGAGGTGACGATTTTAAATTAAAAGAAAGAACGTCACCTAAGGTGACGTTCTTTCTTTTATGATATAATTATATATGTACATACATCATATATATATATATCATATACATGCATATATATATATTATATATAGATACTGACATATATATATACACATATATATATATATATGTATACATATATATATAACCTGTAATATATATATATATATTTCAAATATGTATATATATATATATTTTTTAAATTTATTAAGTGAATATATAAGAAAATATATATAATAATAATAATATTTGTAATAATAATATACAGAAATATTTATTAAATTAAATAATTAATTTTTTTATTAATTCATATCTTTTAAATTAATAATATATATAATAATATATATAAATTTATATATATTATTATTTATAAATATATATTTTATAAATATATATATATATATGTGTATATATAATATATAATATATATATATAACTAAAAACCTTAGATGACGTTTTTTAAAGGTGAGGTTTATTGTATTTTTTTTTAAATTTCATATATATATATATATTTATGTATTATTATTAATTGGCACAAAACTTTGGGTTGGAATGTTAATTATGCAAATTTATTTAATTTTTTAAAAAATTTGGTTAGTAGATGTAAATGATACAAAATAATAAATAGTTTGGATTTTAAATTAATTGTGGTGTGCTGTTTTATTAATGGACGACTTGTATAGAATGTGTAACAATTATGCAGTTAATTAATTTGAAGCGAAAATGAAATGCTAAAATAAAATATTGAAATTAAAAAAAGTACATCTTCGCGAAAAATTTCTTTTTGTTATGTATATACTATAAATTATAAGTAAACATAGAAAATAATACATAAATAAAGAAAATTCAAATTCACTTGAAAACTAATATGAAAAAGAATATCAAAATTAGATGCAAAATTATGAAAATTGCAACTAAAATTTCATTGTAATGAATGTGTCATGGGTATAAAGTAACTTTTTTTTTTTCAGATCAGTAAATAAAAATAATTGTTTGTTTGTTATGATCTATATTCACACCTATTACAAATGACCTCCTGTACCACAACCTCGATTTCTTCTAGTTCGGCGACCTCTTCCTTCACCTTGCCCGACATTTCCTGATATTTCTTGTTGTCTCCTTCGAGTTCCACCTCGTCTACCTCTTGTGTTGACAACGGGTGGTTGTGGCTGTATGTCTTCTTCGACGTCATCTTCCTCCGAGGTTGGTGTCAAATGAATTGTCATTCTGCTGGAGGATGACGTAGAGTGGTCTGGTACATCCCGGAAAGTAGCCACATCTGAATACTGGAATTGAATCGGAGTAGGACGGACATAGTCGTAGTTTGGCATATTGCTCGTGTCTCCTGCTCCGAGGTCAACGTTCATACCAGGAAATGGCGAGTGAGTGGACATTAATGGATGGTAGGGTGTCGGAGTATACGGTGGTGTACTCATTGAAGGCCTATATACATCCGACATATGTCCTTCAGTTTGGTATTCGGGCCGCGAAGATGTTGATGCAAAGTTCGCAGGTGGTGGCATCCGAACTTCAGGGGAACGACGCCTTCTAATTCTCATATGATTTTCTGCTTGACTTTGCGTCTGTTGTTGATGTACAGGCTGGGTATACGTCATTTGCGGAGGCTCGGGGGACAGTCTCTCAATTGTTCGCTCTATATTTTCATACAATGAGAGCTGTTCATCTAACAAACTATTAAGTTGGTCAATGTCTAACCTATTTCTATTTTGTATATTTCTCTTCATGGGTTCCAACTGTTCGATCTACAAATAAGATAAAAGATGTATATTAAAACACCAATCATGTTGAATAGATATAAAATTAATTGTAGAACTGCATATATGTTGCGTACCATGTAGTGCATCAGTGAAGCATCTCCAGTTTTTATTCCCATTATGTCATGCGTATCTACAGGGGATATAAAACGACGTGTAATCGAGTTATACCAATCATAGTAATCGGGTGTCGTCGTTGGGTTCATTGCATATTGGGTTCCCGTGAGATACTCATGTCTTTGATTCCACTGATGAACATACTTCGCGTGTATGTCCATCCAGTTGGCATTTTTTCGCCCTTTACGATCAATCTGATGCACGTTCGTCTTCCAGTCATCAAGAGGGTCGATCCGATTAGGTATGTCTTGCAACATTCGGAACTGACGTAAGACTCTTTCTGGATGATGGAACTCCACAAATGAGAAGAAAATCAATGGACATATAGCTCGTACATTGTCCGAGAAGCACCGCGAAGGTAAATGGAGTACTTCCGGTTGCGACCAATCATATGGATCCCATGTAAACTGATGACACACAACAACCAAAAACCAAAAAACATACATGTGTTTTTAATTAATACATATAAGAATAATTAAAATGAAGTAATAAATCGAACCTGGTCATGTGTCAATTTATCCAATATTTCTCGAAAAACCTTGACCTGGCGCCTACCAGTGTGCACGAAACTGCTATCAATATTCCACCTGTTACATATATTTTACTAGTTAATCAGTAGATGCATTACATTTGGGTGTGCACTGTAAATATTACCAATAACGATAAAATAACCAAAACAACATGGCTTGCATTGTAAATATTACCGGGCACCGAAAGGGGGGACAGGGAGTGTACCACCACCCAAATGATCAGGTCTTTCAATTTCTTGCATATTTAATCTACTCCTCTTATATACAGGTACAATAGAAGATATGCGCGACCATGCCCAAATCTATCAAATATTATGAAAACACAAAAAAAGAGTAATTACAAAGGTTACGTATGGTAGATTCATTAATATATCATAAAAAATTTATAAGTACCTGTAACAGTTGAACTGGGCCACCGAGGTTTTCTTTATACTCCAAGGCGCCATCGCACAAGTGACGGTATAGAGAAGATAGTACGGCACTGCCCCAGCTGAATTCAATAACTTTCTTTATGTCTTGCAGACATTGTAAATATACTAGTGGTAACAAATTTCCACTGGCATCAGGGCACATCACACCGCATATCAAGAATAAAGCACATGCCCGAGCATATTGCTCGACATGTTCAATTGTGCTATCATCCGTCACTGGATGCGATCGCATATGAGCGGCTAAAGAGGTAGCTCTAATCTTTCCACTTTTTATGTGGGATATGTCTGGCGTGTAACCTAACATCGCCTGACAGTAATTAGCCCACTCATTTGGAGACATTGTAGGATCAAGTCCGCACACCGGATCCCCTTCAATCGGCAAACCCCATATTAAGGCGACATCCATTAAAGTCACCGTTGCTTCACCAACAGGCAGGTGAAATGTATGGGTTTCAGGCCGCCACCTCTCCACCAAAGCGGTTATTAAGTGGTTGTCCGGGTAAAACCTCCCGCACCTATACACACCATAGAGACCCATTTGAAATAACAAATCCAGTACGCGTGTGTGGATCTCAGACCCTTCCTGGTCAAATAATTCCCAAAAATCATTATCGCACCGCCTAAAGCGAAAGAAAAAGTTCAAATCACCGTCGGGCTTCAGTAGGCCCTCGGAAATGTGCTGAGATTGAAGGGTGAGAACTGTCGGTTCCTTCGGGCCATAGTGGTTGTATGAATTGATATCCATTATCACTGCAAATGAAAGAACAACATTAAAAAAATTTATAACATATATCTATTGATAATAAAAAAAAAAAATTAAATTACAAGTAGAACAAAAATATATTCAAGTATGTGATACTTGGCTCCATAAAACATACCTTTTTATACAAAGAAAATAAAGACGCGATAGCAGCAGTAATAAATTCTTCCAAAAAACGAGGTGAGCACAATCAATGTTGAACGAGAATTAAGAAGGAGGAAAATGGACGAAGAATGTTGAAGAAGGAAAATGAAATGAAACGTGAATAGAAGGGAGATGTAGTTGTCATTATATAGGTGTAAAATACAGACTGTTGATGTGATATATGCATGCTTCAATTATTTCTTCACGGCAAACTTTTATAAATGCATTCCTGAGTTTTCAAACTTTCATTAAATGCTTTAATGACTTTCGTAATTTCTTAAACTTTTTATAAATGCATTCCTGCAATAATAAAGTATTCACGACAAATTTCTGAGGAGAAAAAGTCACGCCACCTCCTGCAATACAGTAAATATGGTCTCCTCTGTAAAGGCTGCAATGATAAAGTTTGCACGACAAATTTCTGCAAAAGTTGATGTGATTCTTCAAATAATGCATGCAAATAATGCATGCTCAATTAATTGATGTTTATAGATTTTTTTTATATATATTATATATAGATATATATATATATATATATATTTCTAATAAATATTTATAAATAATAATATATGTTTAGAATATGTATACATATTTTTATTTAATAAGTAAATATATAAAATGATATATTAAATTATAATTATAAAAATGGATATAATTTAATTTTATTTAAGATAAATTTAAAAAACTTTGCTAAATTTAATAATAATTTTTGATTATTAATTCATAGTTTTTAAATTAATAATATATATAAATATAATAAAAAGATATGAATTTATATATTTATATATATATATATATATATTCGAATATATATATTATTATTCAAATATATATATATATATATATGTATATTATAAATATATATATAATATAATATACATAATTTTAAAAACGTCACCTTAGGTGACGATGTTTCGTTTTTTTTTTTAATAATATATATATGTATTATTATTACATATATATATATATATCTTATTTATTTAGAATATATATACATATTTTAAATTAATAAGTAAATATATAAAATGATATATTAAATTATAATTTTAAAAATAGATAGGATATAATTTTATTTAAGATAAATTTAAAAAAATATGTTAAATTTAATAATAATTTTTGATTATTAATTCATAATTTTTAAATTAATAATATATATAAATATAATAAAAAGATATGAATTTATATATTTATATATATATATTCGAATATATATATATATATATATATATTATTATTCAAAAATATATATATGATATAATATACATAATATTAAAAACGTCACCTTAGGTGACGATGTTTCCATTTTTTTTTAATAATATATTTATGTATTATTATTACATATATGTATATATATATATATATCTTATTTATTTAGAATATATATACATATTTTAAATTAATAAGTAAATATATAAAATGATATATTAAATTATAATTTTAAAAATGGATAGGATATAATTTTATTTAAGGAAAATTTAAAAAAATATGTTAAATTTAATAATAATTTATGATTATTAATTCATAATTTTTAAATTAATAATATATATAAATATAATAAAAAGATATGAATTTATATATTTATATATATATATTCGAATATATATATATATTATTATTCAAAAATATATATATATATATATATATGTATCTTATAAATATATATATGATATAATATACATAATATTAAAAACGTCACCTTAGGTGACGATGTTTCCCTTTTTTTTTTTTTTAATAATATATTTATATATTATTATTACATATATATATATATCTTATTTATTTAGAATATATATACATATTTTAAATTAATAAGTAAATATATAAAATGATATATTAAATTATAATTTTAAAAATGGATAGGATATAATTTTATTTAAGGAAAATTTAAAAAAATATGTTAAATTTAATAATAATTTTTGATTATTAATTCATAATTTTTAAATTAATAATATATATAAATATAATAAAAAGATATGAATTTATATATTTATATATATATATATATATTCGAATATATATATATATATATTATTATTCAAAAATATATATATATATATATATGTATCTTATAAATATATATATGATATAATATACATAATATTAAAAACGTCACCTTAGGTGACGTTTTTTTAAAAACGTCACCTTAGGTGATGTTTCCTTTTTTTTTTTTTTAATAATATATTTATATATTATTATTACATATATATATATATCTTATTTATTTAGAATATATATACATATTTTAAATTAATAAGTAAATATATAAAATGATATATTAAATTGTAATTTTAAAAATGGATAGGATATAATTTTATTTAAGGAAAATTTAAAAAAATATGTTAAATTTAATAATAATTTTTGATTATTAATTCATAATTTTTAAATTAATAATATATATAAATATAATAAAAAGATATGAATTTATATATTTATATATATATATATTCGAATATATATATATTATTATTCAAAAATATATATATATATATATGTATCTTATAAATATATATATGATATAATATACATAATATTAAAAACGTCACCTTAGGTGACGATGTTTCCTTTTTTTTTTTTAATAATATATTTATATATTATTATTACATATATATATATCTTATTTATTTAGAATATATATACATATTTTAAATTAATAAGTAAATATATAAAATGATATATTAAATTATAATTTTAAAAATGGATAGGATATAATTTTATTTAAGGAAAATTTAAAAAAATATGTTAAATTTAATAATAATTTTTGATTATTAATTCATAATTTTTAAATTAATAATATATATAAATATAATAAAAAGATATGAATTTATATATTTATATATATATATTCGAATATATATATATATTATTATTCAAAAAAAAAAATATATATATATGTATCTTATAAATATATATATGATATAATATACATAATATTAAAAACGTCACCTTAGGTGACGATGTTTCCTTTTTTTTTTTTTAATAATATATTTATGTATTATTATTACATATATATATATCTTATTTATTTAGAATATATATACATATTTTAAATTAATAAGTAAATATATAAAATGATATATTAAATTATAATTTTAAAAATGGATAGGATATAATTTTATTTAAGGAAAATTTAAAAAAATATGTTAAATTTAATAATTATTTTTTATTATTATTTCATAATTTTTAAATTAATAATATATATAAATATAATAAAAAGATATGAATTTATATATTTATATATATATATATATTCGAATAGATATATATTATGAATAAATATATATATATATATATTAGATATAATATACATATGTAAAAACGTGTTCTCTGCAAAGGCTGCAATAATAATGTATTCAAGACAAATTTGTGCGGGGCAAAAGTCACGCCAAATTTAATGCAAGTTTGAAAAAGAAGAAAGCTGTTTTTCAAACATTGTCTTCTTCAATCACGTGAAAGCAAATAATGCATACCAAATTAATGCGACGGTGACGTGTTCAGATTTTTTTAATATATTATATATAGATATATATATATTATATTTATAAATATATAATATATATTCTGAATAAGTATATATATACGTGAAGACTCTCTGTTTTCTTTCACTCTCAACTTTAACTTCTCTGTTTTCTTTCACTCTCAATTTTAACTTCCTTCTCATCACGTCTTCTTATATACTCATCCATCAAGTTTCTCGTTCAACTAAGGTTAGTATATATATTTACTTTCATAACTGAATGTTTATTTGTTTTCGTATATACATTCATATGTGCATAATTTTCCATGTACTGTATGTTTTAACTTGTTATGATTTACGGACGGTTATGTTGACTAAGTACAAGTTCTTTAAATATTTAAAATATTATTATAGGATATTAACAAAAAATTAAATTTAAACACTATAATAACCCTTACAAATTATGTTTGATAGGTATGGCTTCAACATCAAGATCATCAGCATCAACTTCCACACGAGCCAATAGGAAAATCACATACAAGGTTTATAGGTCTATCGTTAAAAAATCTACAAGTTTCGTTCAATTAAGAATATGTAACCAACAAGTAAATGAAGAAGTAGAGGAATTGAGGATAAAAGATGTTGCTGCAAACGTGATTTCCAACATGCAAGACCAAGAAATACAGAAATTACGGCGACGTGTAAAGATGTGCCGAGATGATTTGGAATGGTCATCTAACCGTATTTCTGATTTATAAGGTCGTGCTAGGCAGCAAGAAGAAGTCTTAGGGAATGAAATAAACTTACTACGTGGTACTATAAGTAGTATGACAACGGAAAAAAATAATATAATAGAGTAGCTTGGGGCTAGAGACGGGCATATAAACGCCCTACAAAACGAGGTGAATGAGTTGCGTGCTCAATTGGATAATGAAAGACACCAAAATGATATTATCCAACAAGAGAGTACGGCTAACTTTAATCACGTGAATATGATGCGATCACGAATAGTAGATCTTATAGATGTCACCCCTGGCTTGAATATGTGGCAAGGTCCAATAGATAATGAAAATGTTGATATAGAAGAATTCGTGGATGATAATAATGTTGTAGAAAATGTACCCGAAAATGATCATTCGCAGAGTGATGTATATTCCTTGTAAATGTATATTGGTTGTGAAATTTAATGCATTATTTAACATGCTTTTCATACATATGTTGTTTGTTTCTTTAAATAATGTAATATTTATTTTATTTGTTCTTCATTTTTCTTTTGAATTCATTTATTCCACAGTGAAAAAGTACATATATATAAATATTTAGGGGAGGAATATTGGGATGAGCCTGATTTTCAGTTATTTCATGACACCACTTTAAGAAATATTTATCGCCGAGGAAGAAATCGAAGGTCGCGAATTCCGAATGAGATGGATTGGCCTCAAGCACGAGCTAGACAACATGCTAGGAGAAGACATGCTCGTCGACAAGGAGAAGGAACCAGTCAACAACCTCTTCGACATTCTCAAACATTGCAAGCACAAGAAACTCAACAAGCAAGCTCACAATCTGAAGATTTCTAATATCATGTACAAACCTTATGAAGATTTGTGTAATGTAAGTGATTATGTTAAAGAGAAAAAACCATGTTATATGTGGAGTTTCATGGTTTCATATATGTGTAATTTATTTTTGAATTTTTTTTACGTCACCTCAAAAAGAAACAAATATATATATAAGAATTATATATATATATATATATATATATATTATTGAAGTATCAAATATATATACATATATATGTCAATATCATTTACCTGCTTTCATTTACGTATGCTTTCTACATTTTTTTATACGTTAATATTAAATGAATACAAACGTCCCATCAACAGTTTTACTAACTTTATGCCCAAAAACCAAAAAAAAAAGAAAAAAAAACATAAGGGACCCAGGAAGAAACCATTATAAATATGTGTGTGCTGAATGATTTTACTTACCTACAATTATGGATCATCCCCTAGAATTCTCTCCTCTTCCTCCACAATCAAAATGTTATAACATGTTTGAAGCTCAGTTCTACTCAAACACCGACTGGACAAAGGAAATGGAGACCGTGCTTGTGGATACTCTTGTGAAGGACGTCGAAGCAGGTGATTGGGAAATTGGTAACCATAATAGCAACTGCTTGTTGAACGTAAGAAATGTGTTGAAGAACCAATTCAAGGAGCGTAACTTCTCTTACGTTGATGTGAAAAGGCGGGTTGATTTGCTACAATCGCGTCACTACACGTTCAAAAAAATGATAATGACGGCCGGAGTTCGTATGGTTGGTGAAAGACGATATATAAACCATAAAGACTATTGTTGGCGTTTATGGGTAATTTTCTCTATACTTTAAGCAATCATTTATTTTATTCATTGTAAATATATATTTCACGCTTTTATTACTTATTCTTACATTTATAGGATCGTGATCCCAAAATGACAAATACAATTGCATACCTAATGGATAATGAGCCATTCTTCGACCAACTTGAGAAGCTTTTCAATTTTGAAGATAATGATGTCGTCAGTGGACCATCTTCCTCAACTAGGCAATAAAATGAATTGGTTTAGCTATGATTGCTATTTCAAATGTTGGACTTTCATGAATATTGTAATAATAATATTGTATTAATTATTGTATAGAGTGATATATAGGTATCTTAAGTTTGTAAAAATTATGAAATAATTTAATAAATAAAGTTCATTATTATTATATAACATATATATAACACAACAACAAACTATTATACCGAATAAATATATAATTTTTTCATGTTAAATCAAAATTTTCAAAAGTAAATTATTATGATGTTACTTCATATATATATTTTATATATTTAGTTAATAAATAAAATTATATATATCAATATATAATATATAAAACAAATAAAAAAATGTCATCTTGCCGTTTTCTTAAAATCTAACGGTTATTCAATTATTTTTATTTACTTAATAAATAATATATATATATATATAAATATTCAATAAATATATTTAGAATATATATATATTTTATAAATACATATCTATATATAATAAAAAAATTAAAAATTGTTAACTTAATTGAAATTATGATTTAATATATATTTTTTCTTAATAAATAATTTACTTTTAAAATTTATAATTTAATATATATTCTTACTTAATAAATAAAAATATATATATATTCAAAATAAATTATATACATATTATAATAAAACGAAATAAAAAAAAACAATAAACGTCACCTAAGGTGACGTTTTTAAAAAACGTCACCTAAGGTGACGTTTTTAGTTATATAGATTATAGGTTGTATATACACATATATATATATTTATTTATAAAATATATATTTATAAATAATAATATATATAATATCCGAATATATATATAAATTTATATATTTGTATTATTATATATTTTTTAATTAATTTAAAAGATATTAATTAAAAATAAAAAATTATTATTTAATTTAATAAATATTTTTTTATATTATTATTATTACATATATTATTATTACTATATATATAATTTTTTTATATATTCACTTAATAAATAAAAATATATATATACATATTCAAAATATATATTCTTATTTATAAATAATAATTTTATAAATACATATATATATCATATATATTATAAAAATATATTTAAATATTTCTTTTATCTTAAATATATATATATATATATATATTTATTTATAAAATATATATTTATAAATAATAATATATATAAATTTATATATATTATTAATTTAAAAGATATGAATTAATAAAAAAATTTATTATTTAATTTAATAAATATTTCTGTATATTATTATTACATATATTATTATTATTATTATTATTATATATATTTTTTTATATATTCACTTATTAAATTTAAAAAAAAAATATATATATATACATATTTGAAATATATATATATATATATTACAGGTTATATATATATATGTATACATACATATATGTATATATATATATGTCGGTATCTATATATATATATATGCATGTATATCACATATATATATGATGTAATACATAACAAATGAAAGAACGTCACCTTAGGTGACGTTCTTTCATTTTAATTTAGAATCGTCACCTCCGGTGACGTTTTTTTGAAATAGCTGGTGACGTTTTACCTATTTTTAAAAACTGTTCGGAAACATGCCTATTTCGTAAATTTTTTTTTTTTTTTTTGCATTATTTTGAAAAAAAACCCTCTCTTTTTGTATTTAGTTTTATTATTTATTTATTTGGAGTAATTAAGTTTCTTTATTAATAAAAAAGGTAATTATATCATATATTTTTCTTTGCTTGTGCTGTGATAGTTGACGACCACGATGTATTATAATATATATATACACCCCATATTTAATTAAACATACCACGCGGCATATATTAAGAAATCAAATTGTAATAAAAGAAGCTAGAATGCGGGAAAATAATTTAGTAGACGCATTTTACTTCTTTTATAACAATTTTATATGTTAATTTCGAACTTGTTTAATATTATAAGATATTATAAATTTTTATGAAGTTAATTTACAAGTTAAATAAATAATAATTACACATCAAATGAACCATACACTCATTGTACAATAACAATTAATCAAATTGTATTAAAATGCTTGATTTATCATTAACTTTATCAATCGATATTGATATATGGTTATCTATCTCGTTCAGTTATGTCTCATACATATGCTTTGTTCTTTTAAGAAAAATAGAAAACACATCTTTTGTTCGATTCTAACTTATTTGTTAATTGTATTTTGGAGATTTTGATTCGATTTCAAAATCTAAATTATTCCACAAATTTATGTGTTTCAAAATTAGATTATATCAAGATGAATATACATCAATATTTGATACATGATTCAAAATCTAGATATTTTTTCGAATATTAATCAAATCACATAAATATGAAATTCAAAAAATATATGAAATCTAAAAAATATATGACTCAATTTTCTCGATTCATTTTATCAAACAAAAAATATATATATAATTAAAATAAATTTTTTAAATTTTATTTTTTTCGGCCTAAATTTCAACCATATGAATGTAAAATTATATATATATTTATGGAACTATTTTAAGATACATTATTAAAATTTAATTGAAGAGATTAATATCAACAATCTTCGGGATTCGCTCAGTTTCTGTTGTTCAACATAAATAAATTCGAATTTTAAAAATAATTTGTTAACTTATAATATATTTAAAATAAGAAATAAATTTGTTAGGGATGTGAAATCATTGTAATTTTATTATATTATGAGAAATTATTAACAATTTTCCTATAATTAAGCTATCAATTGTTTAAAATCACCCAATCACATGGATAAAATCTGATTTTGTCAAATATGAAATTAAATTTTCAACAATCTTACCATAATTCAAAATCATTTCTCATTTTTGTCTCTCTCTTCTTTCTATATATTTTATCAAAATTATTATTAAATATTTTAAGGTCTCTCTTTTTTGTTCTCCCTCATTTTGAAGTCTTTTGCGTTATCTGTTTTGAGAAAATAAATAGTAAGACATGTATGATAATAGGTGTCATATTTCAATAGTCACAAATGCCGACACTCTTCAAAATATTATTTTTAGGTTTATTTTATTTTTAGAATTTTTTATTCACTTGTTGCTTTCAATTTATCACAATCATATTTAATTTTCTTAACTATTTTTCTTTCTTATTTTTAAATGAAAAGTTCGTCCATCTCTTTCATGTTTTGTTTGATTATTTTTGTGATTTTCTGTTGAGATCTGCTAATTATTTCATCGTATAAGCACCGTGCGATTTTTCATTAGCTTTCAAAGTATTTGTTTCTATCAAATTTCAAATTTTTATAATATAATTACATTTAATTAGCAATTTACAAAATATTTTTATCCTTAATTTGACTATGTAATTGGCAAATTTTACGAGATCTGTACAAATATTTATTTTCTTTAATCTGCTGATATCGCTATTGTTTTAATTTAATTTGATTCAACCTTCTATAAATCGTGGATATCATGCTTATCAATTTGTGAATGAGACTAATTATAATAGAAGAAAAGACAAAATATAAAATTACAATAAATTTCTACTCATTATACACAAAAATAATCACTAAGTTACAAATCTACACCTTCTACTCATTATACACGACCTGTGCAATGCACAGGAATCCCACACTAGTTGAAATTAAAAAAACAATCAAGACATTAATCATGTACTATAATAAACAAAATAATAATTTATTATATTATTAATTTATTTCTAGTAATTGATTACTTGTATTATTGTGACGGAACATTTAAAAAAATAAGTGTTACGTAAAAAGATCAATAAAAATCTTATGTCAATATCTCATTATATCCTATAGCAATTAACTTTTATAATTTGTCCCAACCTAATTTTGATTTTAACATTATCGGAATTAAAAAAAAATATTCTATAAATAATTTTAGTTTCCTAATAACTTTTCCTTGGCACTATGGTTTCGGATTACTAAAGGCCAATGTAAATCATCCACGTGGCGAATATGGGATTTCATCTTTTCTTCTCTTGGGGACTCTGTGTACAATAATTCATTAATTTTCTTGGTTCCAATAGAACCACACCAATCTTATTACCAGCCACCAAGTTGCCAATTGTTAATTTTCTCTCTCTCTCTCTCTCACACACACACATACTGAAGACGGGTCGATAAGATCCATAGACCTCCAGTCCTGTCCATTGCTTCTCGTAAGAATCAAAAGGGCAAACATTCTTGAAAATTAGAGAAAATTACGACCATCTGTGCTATAAAAAGGCAAAAAAAGAAAAAAAAAATCCAAACTTTATATTTGTGTTGTATTTTTTTGCTCCACTCAAAATTTGCAAACTTACGCACAGCACAAAATCGAACGCCTATTCCTTGTACTGCAGTTAAACTTCCCACTTCTCCTCTGTCCGAAGGGAGAAGCTTCTCTGCTAGAAAAAACCCATTGACATTTTTCATATTTTTCCTTCGCCCAATCATTGAGAAGCTAATCTTTGTTGCTTCGAAACGGCTTTCTACTTGGTGGGTGTCGTGAGATGAGAAACTGCCCAAGTTTCTGAAGTGGGTTTCTGATTTTGGAGGCAATATTTCAGTTCTTGCATTTGTGGTGATAATCTGGGATGATGTCAGTGACATGTAATAACCTTGAGTTTGGGAGAACAAGGTTGGATTTTGCAGCATGTGGGTGCTCTTCCAATACCGCTAGCAATCGTGTCCTTATGAAAAATTGTGGAAAAAGGATGCTTAGGAATGCCAATTGGGGCTGCAAAGCCCGGAAATTGTGGTGTTTCCGGCGCGACGTCGGTCGGTGCCGCGTGTTCTCCACGAAGACTCCAGAAGCTTTTCTCAACGGTAAATTCTATTTTTGGGACTTCTATTTTGGCATGTTGTAATCTGAATCAACCTTGTGGTTCAAATTCTGGTCTCTGATTAGTAATTTGAAGCTAGCAAGATTGAGTCTAGAGTTTGTGACAGTTTGTTGACATTGACAGGGGTTGCAGCTGGTCCTCCTCCAGTTTTAGACTTGACAAAAGAGACAATGGACTCTTCTTCGTTGTCTAATATGTTTGAAGCAGTTGCAGAAGATCTGTTTACGCTGAACAAAAATCTACAGTCGGTGAGTTTCTTGAATTGTATTGCTCGTAGAAGCAGTTTTGTGTTCATTCTGCTGGGTTGTAGGCTCCGATGAATTGTTGTTTATATGGCTGTCTTTTGAGTTCTTATTTGAGAGGAGATTGGAAAGAGGAAATCCAATGGTGTGATATATTGATTAGATGCTTGAGATTGGATTGAAATGGATTTCATATTCTCTGAAATCACTTATAAGAAAGTTCAAATTTAAAGTGACGGATTTCAAATCCTTCAATCCAAATGCTACCTTAGAGTATCATTTGGGATACGTCATTCTTGCTACAAAGGGTTTACTTTGAGTGATGCAGTAAACAGTCCTAGATTATAGCACTGGTAAATATAGTTAATAGAGCAAATGCACTAATTAAAGACTCAAACAGATTGCAAACGACATTGCAAGTCGATAGCTTTATCTTGGTCATTGCAATCAGATGATATTACTGTTACTGTTCTAGGGGATTACACAATTGAGATAATTATGCACCTTTCCGAACTTTATAATGCCTATGTAACGTTCTGTGCTTATTAAAGTTTTATAAATATACAATATTTATCTTGCTGCTGCTCAGAACTTTCTGTTTTGTATTTGATTGTAAAATATGTTCTTGTTGGTAAAGAAGTTACAGTTTATATAAACTAAACTAATTTATGATGAACATCATTGTTAGATTGTTGGCTCGGAAAACCCTGTTTTGATGTCTGCTGCTGAGCAAATCTTTGAAGCTGGCGGGAAAAGGATGCGACCAGCTTTAGTTTTTCTAGTTTCAAGAGCGACTGCAGAGGTTGTTGGTTTAAAGTAAGCCATATGGAACACTATCTCTTTGTGTTTGTGTTTTTTTTTTTGTCTTATTTTTATTTGTTTTTGTCTCTATTGAGACTAGAATAATTTATTTATGTTATCTTGTTGATGGTTAAGGGATCTCACGAAGGAACATAGAATGTTGGCCGAGATCATTGAGATGATCCACACTGCAAGTTTGATTCATGATGATATAATAGATGAAAGTGACATGCGGAGAGGTTAGACTTCATAAATTCACATATTTCCTCATCAGATTCCTCTTAAGCTGTCATTTGAAACCTTGATCATCCGTCGAACTGTCTATTTCATTATTTTTTACACGCTTCATCCTTCTTTACGACACACAATAGAATGGGAAAATACATTTGTTTTCCATCAGCCTTATTCCCTGCTCGTATCAATTTGAAATAAGCATCTCACGACCTTTTTCAAATATTCACTGACAAATTGAAAAATTCGAGAACAGCACAATCTGGATTCAAATTACAGAAGAAAAAAAGAAAAAAGAAAAAAATAAAAATAAAAGGGTCTCGTTTGCCTTTGTTCTTCGACATAGCTTTTTGTATTAAATTTGAGCAACCTCCTTAACATATTACTCAGGAAAGGAAACTGTCCATCAGTTGTATGGAACAAGAGTGGCTGTACTGGCTGGGGATTTTATGTTTGCTCAATCCTCATGGCACCTGGCAAATCTTGAAAACTTTGAAGTTATAAAGCTTATCAGCCAGGTTTGTTGATCTTTCGCTCGTGAATTTTTCTTGCAGCCCAATGTAAATAAATTCTTTGGTAAACTAACATCTTTATTGAAATCAATAGTTTGATGCTGCTCGAATTGCAGGTCATTAAAGATTTTGCTAGCGGTGAAATAAAGCAGGCATCCACTTTGTTCGACTGTGATGTTGGATTAGACGAGTACTTGATCAAGAGTTACTACAAAACAGCCTCCTTAATCGCTGCTAGTGCCAAGGGGGCTGCCATTTTCAGTGGGGTCAGCAGCGACGTCAGTGAGCAGATGTACCAATACGGTAAGAATTTGGGGCTATCGTTTCAAGTTGTTGATGATATACTGGATTTCACTCAGTCGGCCCAACAACTGGGGAAACCTGCTGGGACTGACCTTGCAAAAGGAAATTTGACTGCCCCAGTCATATATGCACTCGAGAAAGAAGCTAAACTTAGAGATATTATTGAAAATGAATTTTCTGAGACGGGTTCTCTTGAGGAGGCTATTGAGATCGTCATGAACAGTGGGGGCATTGATAGGGCCCGTGAGTTGGCCCGAGAAATGGCGGATAAGGCTGTTCGGAATCTTCATTGCCTTCCACCGAGTGCCTTTAGACTAGCACTCGAACAGATGGTGAACTATAATTTGGAACGAATAAAATGATGAAGTCTTTTCATACACGTGAAGCAGCGTACCGTCTAATCAATTCTTGATCGAGTTAGGTTCGATCCACAATCAGGGTCTTCCACCTGGTGTAGCTGGTTTTGAGTAAAAGCTGCCAACAGAGAGCAGGATGTGGTTGCATATTTATAGTGTCTTGAACAATATTGCTGTGGCAAATATTGCATTGTATCAATATTGAGGTCATCTTTAAACAATGGCCAAATAGGAAACATTTAAATTCGATTCTTGTTATACGCTTTATTATTCATGCTGTGAAAAATAAATAATATCGAGCACGTCTTATGTTCTTACTTCACCAATATTGTATATATTAAAGTCAAGTGTGTTTGTTACTGTAATCTCTCCTGAATATCCCTCTTCGTCCCTTGTGAAAGATTATGCCTTTCAGCGAATACAGGATTCTTGTTATTTTATCTGGGATTAATTGTAATCGGTGAATGACTTTGGATTGAATCGCTAGTTTATTTATTTATAGAGAAGGTTTTCGGGATGTTGTTTGACTGACTTGAGCTCGACTTGAACTCGAGGGAGCTTTATTTTTTAGTTTACAAACTCACGCTCGACTCAGTTGTAAATGGTTCAAAATATGCGATTCAGTAAGACATATTCAATTGTGTATTAATAATAACAAAATAAACTAATGATGAAATACTAAAATGATGTAATCTCAACTATACTCAGTAAGATTTGCAACCCTATTGAGTTGGAATTGTTGAGATCCAGCCCGAACCCAACCCAAGTGCTTGTGCTCGACTCATTTAATTTTAGGTCAAGTGCAATTTTATTCAACTTGATTATGACTATAGTTGAATTTGGGTACAACATAATATGGTCCAAAATTTTACATGATCATTTGCATAAATCAGGATATTTGAGAATTTGTTTGGTTTAGACTTAAATTAGTCATCGGAAATTTAAATTTAAAATCTTGTGATTTTAAAATAAAGTTAAATAGTGAGAATCTTTGATTCTTTAGAGATCGTATATGATATAATTGTTATTTAGAAAATTGAGAATAAGTAAATAAATGAGTGTAGAACCTATAACTATATAAAAGTAAGACAGTTAGATTATCTGCCTAAATTAGTTTTTTTATTTTGTCTATCAGATTTTTTTTTTATTTTTTCACTATAATTTTCAAAGGCTTATAACTTTTTAATCCAACCCTATTTTTTATGAAAATATATATATCAAATTAATCATTTTCCAAAATCTTTGATTTGATATGCATATCTAAAAATAAAATGTTAATTTTTAAAGACTAAATATTTTTTCATAAATTAATTTGTGAAATATTTTAATATTTAAATATATATTTTTATATTGTGAGATATTTATATTTTAAATAATCTTTATTAAAAATATATTTTATATAAGTATGTATTTTATTTAAAAAATTATATTACTATTTTCATAAAAAAATATTACATTATTATTTTATAAATCGTGTAATGTAGAAGATAAATACTAGTAGGTGTACATGATAACATTATGGTACGATTACATTAAATTATAAAATTTAATTTTATAATTTAAAATAAATAGAAATTAAGTATTTTGACATTCAAAATTCTGTGGGGTGAAGCTTAAAAACAAACATAGCCTAAAGACTTTTGATTTCATATACTAAACAATATCTATTCAATGTAATTAAGGTAATTTTTATATGGTTTAACCTCGCATAAAAAATACTGTTAATATAAATAAACAGACCAACGGCCTTACGCGTGGGCTTGTATAGGAGTATGGGCTATGCAGGCTTGAGGCTTTTATGAGCACATAGGCTTGGGCTGCACCAGTTGGACTGATTTAATTTTCCTAGTCCAACACCGAGAGAAGGGTAAAAAGGACAATTTGTTGGCGTTTTCTCTTTCTATAAGTTCGAAGGTTTTAGGGTTTCTTATTCAATATGCCTTTGAGAGAACAGGGCGCGCCTTTCATCTGTGGCGTCCGTGTTCCGTTGCCGGCATACACTAATCCCCGGAGCTCTTTCCAGATCTCAACTGATTATGTCTCAATTGTTCTTTTGATCGTGGAAAGGCCGCACAATTATATTTGATGTATATCTTATTTTGGTGCTTCTTGTTGCTGGATTTTCATTTTTCGGTATGTGCTTTGGGGATTCGAAGGGCCGATCCAATGGGCTCTCACCGGAGATGTTTTAATGTGTGAGAGCTCTATTTCACCCGGCCTAGATTAAACTATTGACTGATTGTCAGGGCAGCTCAAGGCTTAACACGGTTTTCATTCGTGCTTGGTTACAGAACTGCCCTACATTTTTTTGTGGAGCTAGGAGCCTACGAGGTTTTTTTTCTGTTGATTTTTTCTGAGCTTGGTTTTATTTTTTAAATAGGTTATTTTTAATCTGGTGTAATTAGCATTGTGTTTGTAATGAATAACCATTTATCCTGTGTAATTATTGAAGTTTGTGTCTCTGCATTTGTTCAGAAAATGTATCAGCTACGCCGATCTCCCATGGCTGCAGAGCTTGCAGGAGAGAATCATTACATCGGCAAAAATATGTAGAAAATAGCTCACAAATTGGAGATATATCAGTTGTGTCTTTCATGATTATAGATTTTGTAAATTGCACTGACATTATTTTCCCTATATTTCCAGAATTCTTCTGCTTAGGGTTTTAATTGAGTTTATTTTTTTTTTAGCTCGACTTGCATGATTATTATAAATAGTTGTAATTTAATTAAAAATTTTGGACCTTATCTATTGTATATGTACATAATAAAACATTTAATGGTACAATAGTAAAACGTTCTGTGTTCAATGATGATTGATAAAGCTCCAGAGCCTGTGGAGTTGGATTATCTCAAAATTTTGAAGTTTGAACTTGACTCCATTAAACAATTGTTGTCAGTGACTTAGATTCAAAATCTAGCATTAGAGTCTACTTTATTAAATTTGAGTTGTTTGAATTGGATCTGATTGCTCAGAGCTATCTCCACTTGTTTACGCTCATATTTACACTTCTAGCCAACTTAAAACTGTTAAGAGTAATTGAAGTTGGCACAAAAATTAAATTATGTGTTCAACTATGGAAATGCATTAACTTTGTATTGTTTAATTTTAATTATGTATTTAAAAAAAATATTATTCATTTGTTATTGAAAAAAGAAATAATAAAATTTTAATCAACTAAATAATATTGTAAGTTAGATGGACTAGACACCTAATAGATAAGGGACTTCCTTTTAAAAAAACTACTTATATTGGACGAATTCCAATTTATTTTAACACAATATTACATTTAACTTTGTTTCTTTATATTAATTCATTTGTATTTATACTAGTTTTTCTTACAATACTGTTGCAAAATATTCTACCTATATTTGTCTTATAAAATTTGGTAGTTCAAAAACTCGATTTGTTGCAGAAGAAAATTTCTCACATATTAAGTAATTGGAAATTACTCTTATGCTCTTATTCAATCAATCATTTTTTCTTGATTTTTCTATTAAGTGATTTTTTTCTAAAACAGCACTCATTTTAAATCCTTGGAACCTACTGCTATATCATGTCTCCCAATTTCACCGTCTTCTTAGCGGCTCGAGTCGTCAATGGCGCCAGTGTATACATCCTTCGAACCTCGTTGATGATCATAGTTGCCTGTGTGTGTTTACAGTTAGTAAGCCTGTAATTGTGAAGGCAATATATCTTGTTGTAAAATTACAAGTATAATGTGTGTAATAAGTTCATTCTTGTGGTGATTATGTTTCGATATGTATGTTATCTTGGAGTGTTTGTTTGGGGTTTAACCCGAATAGGCTTTCAACTTTGCAATCTGTGCTACTATGTTTTTTCTAAAGCTTAAAAAGATGAAATTTAAAATTCTTATCTAATTATTTTTCGACCTATTTAAGCCCGAAAAACTCTTCTATAGACTCAAGAAAATCATACTGTTCTAACATGGCTGAGGCCTTTGAAAGTGGTGGGATCGTTCTTTCCAAAAACCCCGAAAACCACTTCTCGTGCGTGAGTTTGCCAGTCGGGATATTTGCTAAGCATCACCATGGCCCATACTAGCACGCTTGAAGTAGTTTCTGATCCAGCAAAGTAAAAAAACTTGCACTCATCAATTATATCATCAACACTTATTGATCCCTTTTTCTTATTTCCATGTTTTTCGCTTTCTTTAACATTGGCTTCTTTATACGTACTTCTGGATAAAGTCGTGGTAAAATGGAAGAATATGAGGTAGTAAATCGTCGGAAAAACTTATTGCTCTGAGCTGCTCCGCTTCAATGGCTGTGGTAAAGTCTTTGACGTCCCCATGAACGAGTTTGTATGGGTTCCTTTGCAAGCCCTGCTTCTGCAGAAACTTCTCCTGCTTCCTAGGCCTAAGCCAGACCTAGATATGGGCACGGTTTTGGTATGGAATCGGAACCGCCGGTCGTTCAAGCGTTGACCTAGTTCCGGTTCCAAACCAAAATCAAAACCATCTAACTCACGGTTCGGTTTCGGTTCCCTGCTTTCTGGAATCAGGAACCGTCGGTTTGAACCGAACCGTCAGGTTCCCAATTACGGTTCGAACCGGCAGTTCTAATCGACTGTTTGAAAATTCTATCCGTTGAAGATTAACGGCTGAGATAACTAGCCGTTGATCTCCAACAGCTGAGATCAGGTAACCGTTGGGGAACCGACGGTTCGAACTGGAACCGGCCTGTTCCAACCGATCTTTTGCTATTTTTTTCTATAAATACCTCCTTTCCCTACTCATTTTCTTTCACAAAATCTAATCTCTCTCAATCTCCCTGAATCTCTCTCAATCTCCCTGAATCTCTCTCAATCTCCCTCAATCTCTCCCGATTATCTTGTCATATTTCTCAATTTCCCTCAATATCTCTCAATTATCTTGTGATCTCTCTCAATCTCGCTCAATCTCTCCCAATTATCTTGTCATCTTTCTCAATCTCTCTCAATTATCTTTATCTTGTCATCTTTCTCAATCTCTCTAAATATGTCGAGCTCAAGCCAAAGAGGATGTGGAGGTAGATGATCATCTTCTTCATCTCAACAAGCAAAAGGAAAATTACCTATGCTGACGAGTACAAGTGTCGGAGCCGGATTACTACCACCATCTCCTTTGGCTCCAAGGTATCTTCATCTTGATGGTAAAGATATTGAAATTTCGATCGAGTGGCAAGAAGATTTTCAAGCTCAATTAGGTTTGTGTTTATTTTATAAGATATCTCTCTTAAATATTATTATATACTTTTTTATTTTAAATATCTCTCTCAGTTATCTTTGATTAATAATTTATTATGATTATCAATTTAGGTGCACAAAACGAATCAACCGATGAAGAATGTCTTCCAACTCAAGAGAGTCAAAGTCAAAGTACGCGACAAACTCAAAGTGGACGAGATGAGGCTCTAAGATCGGATATCTTTGTTGTTCACTTTAAAAAGAGATTTGCAAAATAATAAAGCAATTTGCAACTATTGTGAATTGGAATATGTTTTTCAAAAAGGAGGAGGTTATGGCACCTTCAAAAAACATTTGCAACGTCACCATCCAGACAAAGTCGGAAACGATCGGCGTCAAACACAAATACCTCGTGGAGGATTCACCGATGAATCACAAGGTACGACTTCTTATTTAAATATTCCGAACCAACAATGAGAAAATTTTATCAAAAATAGTTTGTGGCTTGTCTTTTCCTTTTAATACTGCTGAAAATGATTTGTTTAAAAATTATGTGTCACTATCACTAAACCATCAAGTGTCTGGTGTTACACGTAGAACATTAGTCCGTGATTTTGAAAAATTATAGGTGAATTTAAGTTGTCTTTAATTGATATATTTAATTCTTTACAACAAAAAGTTTCAATTTATGCGGATATATGGACGGATTATTGGAGAGAACATAGTCTTTTAGGACTTACTTGTTATTGAATAATTCATGCACAATGCAAAACAAATTACTTGCATATAGAGGCCGCAAATATTTCTAATAAAATTCATACTATTTTGCAAGAATATAATTTAGCTACAAAATTTTTTTCAATTTCATTTGACAATGCTAGTGCTAATACTGCGAGTTTGCTATTATTAGTTCAAAATTTTCAACCATCATTTAAGGATAAATTTTTTCATATTAGATGCATGTGTTATGTTTTAAATTTGTATGTACAAGATAGCATGGAACATTTTAAAGCACATATATGTCCTATTAGATTAACAATTGGACATTTAGCTAGACATGCAGCTTTATGCAAAAAATGGAGAAAATTTTGTAAATGATTTGGTATGAGTGCACCAAAAAAATCACTAAAAATGTGTCTATTCATTGGAATTCAACATATAAAATATTGAATTATTCTTATGAGGTTAGAAATGAATTATGTACATTTTTTTTTCACAAGAACAATTAGGCATTTCTTTATTTTTAAGTTCATGGGATACATGTGTTGAATTAATTTCTTTTTTGAAAGTTTTTAAAGATGCAACGGAAAAATTATCCGGATGTTACTATCCCACTTCTCCTTTAGTTATAGATCATTGTGTTAAAATTGCACTTATTTTACAATCATATTTAATGTTCTTATTTTTTTGTCATTTCGCTTTTGTTCTGAAATATCACTATTTAATTCCTAATTGTGAGTAGTAAAAAAAAGGGATTAGAAATTTGTCGAAGTCGATTATAAAACAAAAAAAATGGAAATCATTAAAATAAGAGGGAGAACATGCACTAGAGCACAAAAAGTATGCTCATTAAAACAAATCTTTGCAACATTAAAATAAATTAGAGTGCACTAGAGCTGGAGTCCGGAATGATGACAACAGACACTTCTTTCGGACTAGTAGCACTTGACGTCGGTTTCAGGGCGAGAGATTGCAGAGCTTCAAGAAAAATATCATAGACCTTAACTAGTGGTTCTCCTTCACGGATCATGTTTCTTAGTTCTTCATCATCGCAAACATTCAACAGCCTACGGAGCAGCGCCGTCAGCTCTTTCTTCATCAGATCGTGTTGATTCCGTGTGTTTAAATAGAGAGCCTCAAGACTTCTTGGGGATGGTGGAACGCTGCACTCTTTGGAGACAAGAGATTTTGTTGGTGTATTAATCATTTGGATTAAGAAGAAGGACAATGTATGGAAAATTGTTTACTACATGAATATTATTATGTTGACAATTTATAATGAAGATACCACAACCTTTCAATTTATGTGCACGGTTATTCAAGCAAATATGCAGCTCATGCATGGTTTAATGAGTTAAATCTGTCATCTAGTAATGATTAAAGTACTTTTGTAGATTTTTAGGGTGGCTGCAATGGAAGGTCATAGAGTTGGGTTTTAATTTATAAAATAAGACTATATTACATGAAAATCTATAAAATAAGAGTATATTACATGAAAATCTATAAAATAAAAGTATATTACATGAAAATCTATAAAATAAGGGTATATTACGTGATAATCTATAAAATAAGAGTATATTACATGAAAATCTATAAAATAAGAGTATATTATGTGAAAATCTATAAAATAAGAGTATATTACGTTATAATCTATAAAATAAGAGTATATTACATGAAAATCTATAAAATAAGAGTATATTACATGAAAATCTATAAAATAAGAGTATATTACACGAAAATCTATAAAATAAGAGTATATTACATGATAATCTATAAAATAAGAGTACATTACATGATAATCTATAAAATAAGAGTACATTACATGATAATCTATAAAATAAGAGTATATTACATGATAATCTATAAAATAAGAGTATATTACATGAAAATTTATAAAATAAGAGTATATTACATGAAAATCTATAAATTAAGAGAGTATTACATGATAATCTATAAAATAAGAGTATATTACATGAAAATCTATAAAATAAGACTACATTACATGAAAATCTATAAAATAAGATTAGATTACATGATAATCTATAAAATAAGAGTATATTACATGAAAATCTATAAAATAAGAGTATATTACATGAAAATCTATAAAATAAGAGTATATTACATGAAAATCAATAAAATAAAAGTATATTACATGAAAATCTATAAAATAAGAGTATATTACATGAAAATCTATAAAATAAGAATATATTACATGAAAATTTATAAAATAAGAGGATATTACATGAAAATCTATAAAATAAGAGTATATTACATGATAATCTATAAAATAAGAGTATATTACATGAAAATCTATAAAATAAGACTATATTACATGATAATCTATAAAAATAAGAGTATATTACATGTTAATATATAAATAAGAGTATATTAAATGATAATCTATAAAATAAGAGTATACTACATGATAATCTATAAAATGAGAGTATATTACATGAAAATCTATAAAATAAGAGTATATTACATGATAATCTATAAAATAAGACTATATTACATGATAATCTATAAAATAAGAGTATATTACATGAAAATCTATAAAATAAGAGTATATTATATGATAATCTATAAAATAAGAGTATATTAAATGATAATCTATAAAATAAGAGTATATTACATGATAATATATAAAATAAGACTATATTACATGATAATCTATAAAATAAGAGTATATTACATGAAAATCTATAAAATAAGAGTATATTACATGAAAATCTATAAAATAAGTGAATTTTATATGATAATCTATATAATAAGAGTGTATTATATTCTAATATATAGAATAAGAGTATATTATATGATAAGCTATATAATAAGAGTATATTATATTCTAATCTATATAATAAGAGTATATTATATTCTAATTTATAAAATAAGAGTATATTATATTCTAATCTATATAATAAGAGTATATTATATTATAATCTATAGAATAAGACTATATTATATTATAATCTATAGAATAAGATAATATTATATTCTACTATATAATAAGAGTATAATAAGTGATCAAATCTGCTAATCTATTGAAAGAATTCGTCTCTTCGTTTACGATGGATTACTGTGCTAATGAATTAGCCTTGGATTACTATGCAAATGACTACTTACAATAATTTCGTCTTTTCGTTTACCGTGACAACAACTGCATGGGGATGTCAAACATCACACCAGAATTAATGGAGATGTCATTCAAGATTGATCAAATATCTTCCTCACTTAATATAATATGTATTTCCTCACTTACACTACCTGCTGTATTTTCTCGTTCAAGAATTTTTCTCGTTCTTCATCTTATCTGTATTTTCTCTCTTACATCCCCAACCGCATCTAGAAAATGGTTGATATAGAACTTACAGATATGCTTGATCAAAGGCAGTGGGCCGAGAATGAGGAAAGAACGCTACTTCGCTTGCTGATGCGTTACAGCAGGAGAGTAGATGTTTCGAATCCTACGTTACTGCGGAGGATTATTATTACCGCTGCTCGGCTTCTGTCCGAAAGATTTGAGCATGAAATTCATGCAAAGGATGTTGTCAAAAAAATTTAGGAATGAAAAAACAGATACAGTTCCTTCCGCTGGAATCTTGCCAGGGTTCCGTGGAGGACCGGTCGTTGCGCATGTAGGAGCAAACTCCACTACATCAAATGTATGTGGTTTATATTTTTTTTCTTATATATTTTCCTTCGTGTTTTCTTACAGCCCGTTTATATTCCATTTGCTCAATTCGATCTTCTCTTTCGGATACGGGAAATGGACACCTTGGACTATCGCTGGATATTTTATAGTCTAACTCCAGAGGAAGGGGGTTTTCTTGGTAGATTAAGGTTTATTTTGTTGTTTGTTGTCTTTCTTTTTCCTTTTTTTTTTAGTTGAAGAAATTATGTAAATATTAATATTGTTTGATGTTTGCTTTTTTTTTTTTTCGTTTATATATTGGTTATTTATATGATAATATCATTTTTTTACAGTTTATATTTGGCGCATCTCAATTTTGTTTTTTTTGCAAAAAAAGACACATAATATGTAAATCTAGAACTATTCCAATCTTCCTTGCTTTTACTACGTTCATGCTGCATCAGTACAGACAATTGTTTTTTTTAAGGTGGTTTTATGTGGTTTTACAAATCTGACTTGAAATAAAGATGAAATTCGGTAAAAAATGAAAACCAAACACATAAAATGAAAACCAAAATGAGTTCAATACAATTTTTCTTAATGTATCCATTTGGGATCTATTAATACAAATCTGAAATTGGACTTCAGTGTGTAGGGTCATTGAGATCTATATTAATGCATCCTCTGCCAGAATTTATGTAGACCGAGCTCGTCCTTCCTCGTCCAGAATTAACCCTCCCACGCCTTCCTCTTGTACCTCTTCGACCACGATTTGCTTCAGTAGCTGAAATATAACGATTGGTCCTTGGCCTTCCACGAGGGCGACCAACTTCTGGATTCAATATTGCGGTACCTTCAAACGATTGATCCTCAGTTGTCCTTGCCGATACGCTATTAGCGTCTCCCATGTTAAGCAAATCACTCTTTATTTTAGCTAACTTTGTCTTCATAAAATCCATCTTCCCCAGACTACCCATGGCAGCATCAGTACACTCTTGAAAAATTCGTTCCACTTCTTGGAACTTCTTATAATCATCTGTCATGTGTGGATAACCTCCAGCAAAAAATATACTAGAGTATTGTCTATACACTTCCTTCCTCCATCTACCCAATAAATACCTTTCATTAATAGACAATATATCTTTCTTGCCCATTACTCTAAAAATATGAAAACAAAGGATCCGCGTGAATTCAAATTTCTTGCAATTGCAGAAAAGATAATCACCAGTAGGCCTATACTCCACATTATACGTGAACTCTTTCACAAAGAAGTCATTAATTATGTTTCTCTGAAGCACCTTGTATTTTTCAACTGCAAGATTTTCTTCAATTTCTTCGCCAACAATATGGCAATATAACATAAGTGTGATTTCATCTTGAACTTTTCGGAACATATTATTTGTATATGCCCTTCGGAATTGTCTCTCCCAAGGATATTATGTCAAACATTTCACCACTTTGCTTTTTGATTCATAATCAGCAATGAACTCTTTATGAATCTTATCCGCCGTTGCTACCTCATACTGTTCCACAAATTGCTTCAATGTACACCTCGAGTGAATGTATTCATCAAAATAAGCATGCATCCCCTCACTTCTTTGAGTTGAAACCATACCAGCCCAGAAAATGTGATTCCAATAAACAGGCACCCAACTTTCTTTTTCCTTGAACATATCTTGAAGCCAATCATTACTTTCAAGTCGATGATTTATCAAGAATTCAGCCCACTTCAACTCAAACGTCTCAATTGTAATACTATCATAAACTATCCTTTTGAATTTAATAATGGCTTTGGTTAATTCCGGAAGCCTTTTGAACTTTTGAGGTAGCTTATACAAGATGTGCCACAAGCAATATCGATGGATCGTGTTAGGCATTAATGACCTAATGACTATATTTATGCTCTCTTATTGATCTGTAATTACACATGTAGGATGAATGCCACCCATTGCTTCCAACCAGTTCGAAAAAAGCCACTTGAAAGATTCAGCGTCTTCGTGTGTAACCAACGCACATCCTAACAAGATTGATTGACCATGTTGATTTATGCCAACCATTGTTGCAAAAGGCATCTTATATCTGTGAGCTAGCATTAAAACCAACATATCAGGACAGAGTTCATGGTTGTGTTCTGCTACTATTTTTGAAACAATCCAAGTTCCATTATCTTGCTTGATGGCATTAATCCGAGCAGGACAACCTATTATTTTGGATTTTTTTAAGCTTTTGTTGTCGAGCCCTATAACATACCATAAGCGAGTATTTGTAATCTAAATCACCAACCTTGCGATTTGTTCTCTTTGTAACACAAAAACCTTTATGATTGGCATGGGCCTGGTAAGCTCTAAACAAGCTTTCAATGTCCAAATAAATCATACCTCGTTGAGGTCCAAGCTCAATATTATTCAACGATTGCGTGTTGTTGATTTCAGAATCCGCTATGTTGGTTTCACCTCTCGACGCATTTTGTGTATGGTTGGACGACTCATCATGGCTGGACATACTTTGGTCACTATCGGAACCAAAAATCTCATGCATAAAAGCTGATCTAATGGTGTTAATATTTGAACTCTCCATTGAATTAACTGGTGAAATGAAGGTTTGAAATGGACTGTTGAGTTGTTAGTTTAATATACCTCTTTCCTTCGATGATGTATATTCATCATTATTACATTTTGATATACGTATTTGTTGTGAGGCTCAAGAAAAAACATGTCTGGTCGAAAACCGAGAAAGAAGGAGGGAATATTAGAGAAGAAAATGTTATGGAGTCAAATTTACTAAAGGACGTAAAGATAATTTTATAAATATAATTATTATTTAAATTTAAATTTAATCAATTATGGCCGGCCAGATTCTGGCCATATAGCACGGTCTTTTTTTAAAATGTTCACATAAATATTAATGTGGATAGTCAAATCATCACGTGATCTTCATAAGAAACCCAATATTAGGTTATGAATTCATATTCATTTGTTGGTTTTAGCAAGAATCATTAATTGATAATATTGATGTGGCACGTTTTATTTTTTTGAACGCACCTAAGATACAAAGTATGATTTATTTATTAAATATAAAATATAAATTAATTCATTAAATCTGAAGATAATACAATTTTAAGATTATAAATAAATGTGAAAATTAGCATTAAATTAGAAAATTTAAAATTTCTAGAAGTTAGTATAAATTTTTGGGCCGTCAAAATGCCAAACTATTAATGTATATGAAGTTATGTAATACATAAATAATTGAATAAATATGAGCAGAAGTAGAGATGTCTGTTGTAGATGTAGCGTAGCTCGCTATTTCTATTTTTAGTCTTTTAATTAAAATTACGGCTGTACCACATATGAGAGACCAATTTCCAAATATATTTTCCCCTTTTACTTCTAACAAATATTCTTTGGGTCTAAAAGATCCTTCACCAGATGATTTCGATTTTGATTTGAATTTTTTTATAAACGCAATTTTTTTGTGAAATGGTTGCAATATTACTTATTTAACTATAAAGTATCACTATTTTTTTAAAATATATTACTCTTGATTAGTTATCTTAAAAATAGTAATAATTTATAATTAAACTAGTAATACTTTAAATTGTGTCACACGTGCAACCGTTTTACAGAAGACCTACTCTTTGATAAATTTATAAATCTCTTTATAAAAAAAGAGGATAATTTTATACATATTTGTTAATAAGTCTTGTTTTTTAATTTTTTTTATAAGAATTAGAGACATAAAGATGTATTTCATGCACTTTTAATTAATTAAAAATATCTCTAATTAATTCTTCTTCACTTCTCTTATAAGGATGCGGCTGTCACACCTTAAAATCCTCTAAATATACCTCATGTAATAAATATATTTTATTTATGATAATTATATTATTTTAATAAAAAAATAAACTTAAAAAAATTGTGTAGTGTCGAACACTACTTTAATTGTTTGGTAGGATGTTCTAAACGAGTTTTAGACCAACATATTTGTCTTTATTAGACAAATAAATTTTGAACGTGAACATATATGTTTGACAAATCTTGTTGAACACAAATATATATGTTCGATAGATCAAATTCAAATACATACGATCATGCATGCGACATAATCAAAAGAAAATATCAAAAAATAAAAAATATGAATATTCTAGTTCTCTTCTTTTTTTTTCTTCTTCTTCTTCTTCTTCTTCTTCTTCTTCTTTTTTTTTTGTTTTTTTCTAATTAAAATAGTATAATTATTATAAATGATATATATTTATTAACTAGGATGTATTTAGAGTGTTTGGAGGGGTGAATATCAGCACCCTTCTTATAATTGTGGTACTATCATAAATTTATCTTAAATTTGTTAATAAATAGAGTTAATCTTAATGAGTAATTTTAAAAATAAAATTATATTGTTTATAATAAAATTGAACTTCTGCAGTGCTAATTATTTTATAAGAGGCAGCGTGTTTGTTTATTTATTTATTTTTTAAATTTGAAATCAGTGTTTTATCTTGAAAAATGGGCAAAAATGATATGTTAGGATTAGACGTTTTGAGTTCCCATTTTTAGAGTCGTACGCTCGCAACTTGAATATGGATAGGGGGTGGCGATTCCGAGTAACTTGGCAATTCTATCATCATTCAACTCTTTTTTAATAGACAACGCGATCGAAATTGTTGATATGTCTTGAATCACACACAAAAATAAGGAGAATCAAGAGTAAATCTGGGAACAAATCTTAGAAAGATATGATGAAGATATAAGATATGCATATCCAGGACAAAGATATGCATATCACCAATTTCGGTATTTTAGATTTTCCTCAGTACTATATATATGGTCCTTGAGATCTGTAATCTGTAACACACATACCACATAATAAAATCCGTTCTCCTCTCTGCCCGTGGACGTAGCCAATTTATTGGTGAACCACGTAAATCTTGTGTCTTCTTTACGTTTCTTGTTTCTTGTTTATGCTCTATAATCCTATTCTGTCACAACAAACTGGTATCAGAGCCTGGTCATTTCGATCAGGGTATTTTCCGCACTGTTAGGGTTTTTGGAGCCGATCAAGAATGTCTGCTTTCAACGTAAAGGTTGACAAATTCACCGGGAGAAATAGTTTTGGCTTATGGCAGAACAAGATGCGATCTCTGCTGAAGCAGCAGGGTTTGTGGGCGCCGCTATCAGGAAAACCTAAATCTGAGGATGTAGATGAAGAAGAGTTGAATACCCTAGAAGAAAAGGCCCACTCGACTATCATGCTATGTCTGTCTGACGATGTTATCATCGAGGTTGCGGATCAGGAAACTGCCGATGGTCTCTGGAAGAAGTTAGAGAGTCTCTACATGACGAAGTCTCTAACCAACAAATTGCTTCTGAAGCAACGTCTGTTCCGTTTACGCAGCAAGGAAGATTCAAGTCAAGGTGGAGATTTCTGCACCTTGAATGAAGTCAGGCATGTTCCACAGATGACGAAAAATCTGATATCATTGAGTCTCCTTGACAGCAAGGGTTTCAGTTTCAAAGGTGAAGGTGGAGTTATGTATGTCTGTCAAGGTTCAAAGGTGGTTCTGACAGGCTTGAAACGTGGTACCTTATATTATCTGCGAGGTTCCACTGTGATAGGTTCTGCTGATGATCCTGCTGACATGTTCACCAAGCCGGTCCCGCATAGCAAGTTTCGACATTGTTTGGACTTGCTAAATGTCACAAGCTGTTAGATGCCCAAGGAGGGCAAATCTGAGGCAGAAAGGAGGAGTCTGTTCATCTGGCATTGTAATGATGCATCTGCAAGGAAGATTCAAGTCAAGGTGGAGATTTGTTGATATGTCTTGAATCACACACTTCGCAGAGCTATATATATCAAGGAAGAAAAGGCATGGCTAAAAATAAGGAGAATCAAGAGTAAATCTGGGAACAAATCTTAGAAAGATATGATGAAGATATAAGATATGCATATCCAGGACAAAGATATGCATATCACCAATTTCGGTGTTTTAGATTTTCCTCAGTACTATATATATGGTCCTTGAGATCTGTAATCTGTAACACACATACCACATATTAAAACCGTTCTCCTCTCTGCCCGTGGACGTAGCCAATTTATTGGTGAACTACGTAAATCTTGTGTCTTCTTTACGTTTCTTGTTTCTTGTTTATGCTCTATAATCCTATTCTGTCACAACAGAAATAATAGTTAAAAATGAATAGCCTAGATTCATTGGAACAGACACTTGAGATCAATCAAAATCTAGAACGAACGCTTCTAACAACTATATTTTTATTTATAAGAAAATAAGAATTGTAAAACTATAAAACCTGAATTAACAACATTAAAATTAGAATCAAAACAATCTAGAACTGGATTCGAATACAATTCTTACACCCACGTCGAGGAAAGAAGATTTTCGATGGTCAACGTTATGTACGATCTCCGCTCCATTACCAATGTTGGAAAATCACAATATTTCAATAATATTTAGCTAAAATAAATTAATGATATACTTTTAATTTAAAATTTCTTAAGCTTTGAACTTTACGATCCAAATAAAATTGTGTGACATAAGTCTTAAATTAATTTTAAATTACAAGTTTCAATTGTATGTTACTACTATATTTGAGCCTGCTGAAATATTAAGATATTATTAAGCCCATTATCTTGTGTTATTAATTAGTCCATACTTTAGATTATAGCTTATCTATTTTAAGCCCAAATATATTTTGGGCCCATATTTTAAGCCCAATAAACTAAACTCAAAACATTGAGCCCACTAGTTAGGATCAGCCGTATGTACTAGCATGATTGAGTGTTCTTGAGCCAAGTTACAGGCAGGACAATACATGCTTCTTCAGTATTGCATTTGAGAGAACACGGAACGCCCGTTAACTTTGGCGTTCATGTCCGTTGCCGGCATAAACCAACCGCCGGAGCCCTTCCCATATCTCAGCTGATTAAGTCTCAATTACTCTTTTGATCTTGGAAAGGTCTCAAAATGATATTGTGTTCTACTGTTTGATGTTTAAAATTGGGTTGATTCAATTTTTTTTTTTGTTGACGATGGTTTTTCATTTACCGGTATAAAATTTTGAGATGCGGTTGGCCGATCCAATGAGCTCTCGCCGCCAGAAATTGTTGAGTGTGGGAGCTCAATTTCACCCGGCCTACATTAACAATTGACTGAATTGCGGGGCAGCCTCAAGGTTTAACACGGTTTTTATTCGTGCTTTGATTCAGGGAAACTGCCCTACATTTTTAAGTAGAAATTTTGCTCTTATTCAGATATTCTATGCATTCATCACTCTCTCTCTCTCTCTCTGGGGAATTAAGAGTTTTTCAGCTGATTTTTCTATGTTTAAGCTATTAATCTTTTGTATATCTTGCACAATAAACTAAAGACATAGATCAAATGTAATTGGTCCTGGTCGGGCAGGATTAAGGCATCTATATGACTAACGAGGAAGCCTTATCATGTCCTTGATGGAGGTGTTCTTTGCTCAGTAGAGAAGCCCTGCCGCAGGTAATGTGTTAGCACTTTCCATTTCTAATGTGAAGCAGAAATGTGTAAATTTTTATTTTGAATTAACTAGAAATAAGCAAATCTGTTTCCGCCTCTATTCACCTCTTATAGAAAATGCATTTTTTATTAGCTCAACTTGCGTAAGAATTTGAAGTCTGTGCTCAACAATGTGATGATTTCAGGAAATCTTTGTCTTATGACATTCGTTATTTATTTTTCTTTTATTTAAAATGGTCTGTTCTTTACTACCACTCGAGAGCATCTCAGTTACAAACTCATTAGACTGCCAAAGTATTCCTATCTTATTAATTTTACACCATTTCTAGATCTGTAAGAGAGCTTCATTGGCCACATGGAGTAATGATGGCATTTCTGTCTTTCTTTTATTCTTCCTGCTTGAATCCTGACTTCAAATATGACATGAATGGGTTGACGATTATAGCTTATGCAAGATCATAGGAGCACCATACTGGGGTTGCAGTGTCAGAATCGGGAAGGGAGCATGCAGGTAAGAAGGGGACAACTCAAATGAGAAGTGCTGTAGTATCATTGCCAATGCCATTTTAGCCTCAATCATTGCAAAGTTTTGTCCAATGCAGACTCGTGGTCCCGAGCTGAATGGTATGAAGGAGAATTTGGACTTGGCTGCACTTGAAATTCCTTCCGAAAATCTATTGGGTTTGAATTCATTCACATCGTCGCCCCAAATCTTTGGGTCGTAATGCAGAAGGCCTATTAGCAGAGTCAACTGTACTCCTACTGGTAAGATCATGTTGCCTAGTTTCACTTTCTTTGTTGGGGCTCGAATAAGCAGTGGTGCTGGTGGATACATCCTCAAAACCTCGTAGAAAATCATAGTTACCTGTGTGTGTAGAGTTATTTAGCCTTATGAAGCCAAAATATGTTGTCCTAAGAACTTAAGTATGATGAATGTAATAAAGTCATGTGGTTGCGTCTTTACTTAGTATATTGGAACTTTTGTTGAAAAATAATTCTTCCTTTCATGTGTTATTTCTATAGACTTATGGAAGTCCAAATTAGGGGCTAAGAAAATCTTACAGTTTTGAGCTGGTTGAGACCATCAAATGTAGGTTCTTTCTGTCCGAAAACTTGCAAAACCTCTTCTCTAGCACGGGCTTGCCAATCCTGATATTTGCTAAGCATCACCATTGTCCATACCAGTAAATTTGAGGTTGTTTCTGATCCAGCAAAGTAGAATAGCTTGCACTCTTCAATTATATCTTCAATGCTTAATCCCATGTTCTGATTCCCTTGTTCTTGAATTTCTTTGACATTTGATTCCATTAATACCCCCAGTAGGTCATCATAGATGATCTGCCCCCTTTTCATTTCTGCTTCTCTTTGATTGATAATGCCTCTTAGCAGGGATTGAATTTCTCTGCTTATGGATTTCATTCTTCTATTTGCTTTTGTTGGAAGGTATCTGTTAACAGAATGTTAGTAAACTGGTTTGATTTTCTGTTGTATTCTGTTGCATCATTCATACAATGTGCACACACACTTCAAGACATTTCCAGATTGGAGATGAAATTTAGTGACGGAAAGCATTTGTCGCTAAATAAACAACAAAATAGAAATAAAATTATGACGGAAAGTTGTATAGAATCTTTTTACATAATTAGTGTCTGTTTAGTGACGAATCAGCAACCATTCTTAAACATGGGAACTCGGTCACTAAACTTAATCTTAGCAACCAACATGATAGAGATGTAATATTTTGTCTCAAATGCATCACTAGCTTCGTTCAGAGACGGATATTATATTATTAGAGATGAAATTTTCCGTCTCTCATTTGATTCTTTTCTTGTGTAGCCTTTATTTTAGCAAGGGATCTATGTGGAGATAATTCTTGCTAGTGCATATATCCATGTATGTATTTTTTATATTGAATTTATATAGACAGTATATACTGGTTAGTTTGTGTAGTTCATTGGCGTGGGAAGGTTTATGCATTTCGTACCTCCATCCTGGCATGAAATTAAACTGCAGCAGTTGCAAAACAAGCTTAACTTGTTCTTTCTGAAGGTCAAATATTCTCTTTCCTTGTTCATGACTACTGCCGAAAGCTGTCCTGGAAATCACATCACCTGATAAATCTTCAAGATAAGGCCATACATCAACTTCCAGCGACTCCCCACTACTGGAAAACAAGGCTTCCCATTTTCCCAGGATGTTCGAACAACTTAAAAACATTGCTGGTATCATTTTCTGCAAAGAGAAAGGATTATAAGTTGTAGCTCAGTCATTCAACATTAAATCATGATTAGTATTTTACTTTCAGCTTCTCCAGATGGAAAGCGGTGGCGATAATCTTTCTGTGTTTAGCCCATTTCTCATCTTCAAGAAACAGGAGTCCTCCAATAATTGTATCTCCAATTGGGTCCGGAAGAGGCTTCTGATAAACCCCAGGATTGTTAAGAACCTCCTTGATCATCTCTGGGTCAGCTATATTCAGCCTCGGTGATGGTCCAAACCACACGAAAGAACCAATACCTGATTTTGAATGTGAGAACACATCATGACATGAATCAAAAACAAAAGGTGATAATTTTTTGTCTTTACAACTTACCATACTTGTGAATTATGTTGTGGTAAAATGGAATGATATGAGGTGGTAAATCGTCGGAAAGACTCATTGTTTTGGGCTGCTCTGACTTCATGATTGTGATGAAGTCTTTCACGTCTCCAAGAAAGAGCCTGTATGGGTTCCCTTGGAGACCTTGCTTCCTCAGAAACTTCTCCAGCTTCCTGGGTCTAATCCAGACCCAATAAAGTAATTTCACGGCCAGTATCGTCAATACTAGTGTAAGAAGAGAAGCCATAATTGAGCTGAGTTTCACATCCATCTTTTATGATCGTAGTCCAAAAACTGTTGGATTTTGCTGAATGATTTGGATTTTATGATTTATTAGGCTGTGGTTGAAATTTCGATGTAACCACTAATGGAATCTTCTATGTTAAAATATAATTCTGGCTGAATCACCTATGGCGGCTAATTTGACCTGCTCTGTCTTGGAATAGCCTTTGCACATATTCTGCACATACACACACATATGTGTGTGTGTAGGTTTTCTGTTTGTTGGTGTTTCAATTTTATATTTAGAGTTAAGTGCTAATACTGCTCCAAAATGTACAGTTGATGCTTAAACAAAATGCCCAATTTTGTTTTGGGTTGAGTCATGGGTAAAGAACATTAGCCCATATAGAAACTGGATAAAAAAAGGTCACCTGTACGACCTTTTGAAATTTAACCACATTTTTTAAAATATTGTAATATAATATTTTTCTAATTTTTGCAATTTGATGATCGAATAAAATTTTCTTTGGAATTTTAATAATGTGACTCTCGAAAACTTGACACCTATTGTTTTCATGATGCATAGCGATAAGTCAAGAGAAAATATGACTTAATTTTTTTAAGTACAACAAAAATTGTGAGCTAATAATATAAATCTAGTACGTCATAAATTATGGATATTTTAAGTCAAAGTATTTTTATTAATACCACCATAACCTCTCTATGAATCATTACTATTTTTGAACAAAAATAATACTATATCGAAAAATTAAAAAATTCATGCGTTCAATTGCAATTAAAAAAAGATACGATTAAACTACAATAAGCCAAAAATAAAATAGTAATATTTGTAATTTGAGTTTGAAGGTGGTTAGCAACATGGGCTACACTAAATAATACACAATAACCCCCACTATAGCTTGTTTCTTCTTGCAGCAGTCCGTCTCCAAACATTTACAAATATGTAGGAAGCAACAAAAAACTAAGAACTTTCTCTCTCTCTCTCTCTCTACATATATATATATATATATGTATTTATATACATACATACATATATATTTATAATCCAATGTTTCTCACACATGTATACATAATGCAAATGAACCTTGTCTAGGACATGGATGGTCGCCCAACCCTACGCAAAATCAGTGGAGCACCATATTTGGGCGTCGTAGTCACAAGTGCAAAGGGCGAATGTGCATAAGAAGGCGACAACTCAAAGGAGAAGCGTTGGAGGATCATCGCCAAAATTATTTTTGCTTCAATCATCGCAAAGTTCTGGCCGATGCAGACCCGAGGGCCGGAACCGAACGGTATGAAGGATGATTGGATCTTGGCGGCATTAGAGACTCCTTCGGAGAACCTCTGAGGTTTGAAGTCTCTTGCATCGTCTCCCCAAATTTTGGGGTCGTAATGAAGTAGGCCTATTAATAGGGTGAGAACCACTCCTTTTGGGATTGTTAGGTTTTCTAGTTTCACTGTTTCTTTAGTGCTTCGGATTATGAGAGGTGCTGGTGCATATAGCCTGAGGACTTCTTGCAGGATCATGGTCACCTGTTATATGAACTTTGGCAATGATCAAATGCTCGCTGTGGATGTATGCTAATGTGTTCAACTATAATGTGTGCAAATTAGTTTTCTTATTTAAAATCTAAGAATGTGATTTTTGATGCGTTACACGTCAGCATTTGATAATTCTTAGTGAAATAAATATCGAATTCACCATGATTACTACGAGGAATAACAAAATTAAGAGTGAGACAGAGAGGTATGGTCCAAGAAGATCTTACAATTTTGAGTTGATGCAAGGCTTCAAAAGTTGGCTCTGAATTTCCAAAGACTCTACAAACTTCATCTCTAGCACGAGTTTGCCATTCGGGATGCTTGCATAGCAACACCATCGTCCACACGAGCAAACACGAGGTCGTCTCAGATCCAGCAAAGTAGAAGAGCTGGCACTCCTCAATCACATCCTCAATGCTCATTCCTTCATTCTTCTCATTTCCCTCTTCTTTACTGAATCTTGAATTAGATTCCATTAAGATTCCTAGCAAGTCTTCTCTACCATTGCCTTCTCCACTTTCCATTGCCTTCTGTCTTCTCTCGATCACACCCCTTAAAATTGATTCCATTTTCTGGGAGATTGCTTTCACTTTTCTGTTTGTTTTTGTTGGGAGATAGCTGCACTTGATAGCAATGATATTAGTTAGGGACCCTCGTTTTTTTCACCCTATTTTTTTTTTAAAGGTTATATGGTTCTTGTTCGCTACTTAAAATTTAATATTATTTTGTTGTTTTTATTAAGAATTAGGTAGTAAATGATTCATTATACTCTTATTGATCCATATGATCTCTCAACTATAAGGACAAATGCTCATGATACCACAAGTCTTATACGTGACCATCAGGTCTTATAGGACTCTATGATCACAAGTTTCGAGCCTTAAAAATAAACTTTTGTGAGTACCAAATGAGTGTAAATTAATCATTTGACTATCCCAAACAATAATTAATATATATATATATATTATGAAATAAGTCACATTATATCATGGAACAATAAGTCTTCTCCTAAAAAAATTATTGAATTTTCAAAACTCATCTTTTTAAAAGAATTTACTTTGTTGCCACTTTGATCGATTTGATTGATAAAAAATTTAATGACCCATGTTAAATCCTACCATGCAAATTGAACAATCTAGTTTCGAAGCTCCAAAGATTGAAATAGTTTTGATCGATTTGATTTATAAAAGACCTAACAACCCTTGTCAAATTCTACCAATACAAATTGGACAATGTAGTTTCGCAGCTTCAAAGATTGAAATAATTTTGATCGATTTGATTGCTAGAAGACCTAACATGCCGACTCCTTCAATCATAAGAGAAGAATCCTCCATAATTCAAGATGACGCATAGTACATCGTTCCTTTTATATATATATATATATATATATAGAGAGAGAGAGAGAGAGAGAGAGAATATTGTTTGACCTCCATCCAGGGATGATGAATAGCTGCAACAGCTGGAGAGTAAGCTTAATTTTCTCTCTCTGGAGCTTAAAGATCATTCTTCCTTCTTCATGGCTACTCCCGAACGCCGTCCGTGAAATGACGTCACCCGTTACATCTTCAAGGTACGGCCACACGTCAATTTCCGACCACCCTTCACTGCTACCTGCAACCATGGCTTCCCACTTGCTTATCATGTCCCAACAACTCGACCTCATCGCTGGCACCATGTTCTGCAAACCAAACGCATGATTGATTTATTATATATCAATGTATTTGTTACTTTTAATTTAACCAATAAAAATCGATAGAAGGAAATCTTAACTTTCGATATATGACTTTTTTGTAAACAAAATCTTGACTTTTTTTTTTTTGGAGGAAGATGGAGTTACCTTGAGCTTGTCGAGATGAAAAGCAGGATTAATAATCTTTCTGCGATGGGCCCATTTTTCTGCCTCAAGAGACGAAATACCACCTGCAAGAATCTTGGAGGGCCCAGTAAGGCCCTTCTCAAATACATCAAGGTTCCTCAGGATTTCCTTTATCATCTCAGGATCCGTGATGTTCAACCTCGGGTACGGCCCGAACCATATGAAAGAATTCGGGCCTGATTTTCCACGAATTTAATTCAACTTCAATATTATGCAACAAAAATTATTTTAAAGAAAAAAACGAATATATCTTACTACCATGCTTGGAAATAATCTGCTTGTAGTATGGGAATAAGTGTGGCGATATATCATCGGAGAGCTGGATTGATCTTTCTTGTTCTTCTCTGGTTATTCTGACAAACTCTTTGAGGTCTCCCAGGAAGGGCCTGTAAGAAGTCCCACTGAGACCTTGATTTCTTAGAATTTTTTCCAGGTTTCTTGGCCTGAACCAGACCCAATTCAGTAAATTTACTGCCCATTTAGTGAATGCAGCAGCCATGATAGAGATGAGAACTAAACCCCATCTTCCTTCCATTTCTTTTGGGAACTAAAATATGAAGGTATATTGTCTATATAAGTAGTGTTGTTTGGAGTCAAAACGCAATTGCAGGGATATGCATAATACTTGACCAAGGCTTAATCTCTCGTAATTTGTTCGTTAAAATATGGGGTGGGTAGTGATACCTGCATTCAACTGGACCTAGGGAATGTGTAATATGCAACATACCATACAGATAATATTGACCTATTTAACGAGTAATATGTAACATACTATATTAGATAATATTGACCTATTTAACGAATAATATGTAACATACTATATTAGATAATACTGACTATCTAAAGATATATGCTAATTAAATATTACAATATATTTCAATTTGTTACCTTTTATTTATTTGGTAGGAGTTATATTGCTATTAGAATTATAGATTTGAACTACTGGCATAATATATGTTGTCTTTATTTTATTAATCGGTGATTTAATATTTTGATACCAAAAATTGTGTTTTTTTAGGGTTTTTGTTCCCCATGTACTTCTTACCATGTTTCTACCGACATATTCAAAAACATAATTATAAATTCTTTTACATATTATATATTTTGTTAGTAGATCATACATAATGGCTACATATAATGTCCCCATTTTTGTTATTATAATCTAGAATTGTGCATGGTAAGGTAAGTTTTTGACACATTTAAGATTTTCAAAATTAATTATCATAGTACCAAATCTTAATGAAAGAATCCCCCATGCATATACATAAATAAAGAAATTAATATTTTCCATTAATCTTTAATAAAAAAAACACAATTATAAGAAGAATATATTGGAATTAAATCAAGAAAAAGTTATGACCCTAATCACTAATGTTGTACTAATATGAAGCATGAAATTCACAACACTAGACTCATTAAAAAATTAAATGATTTTAATCTATTATTTTTATTAAAATATTTTAGATTTTAATTATTTGCAGTATTACATAGTATTGTATTCCCTACGCATGCCTAAATTTAATTTAGTCGATAACACTAGAATGAATTCACCGCAATCCAGAAGTCATTCAAGTCCTTTTTTATCCAACATTTGTAGTTCAGTGATTTCGTCTCATTTTTTCGACAAAAATTAGATGGTTAACCTCAAATTTTATAAATTTCACCGCTAAAAAATAAAATAAAATAAATATTAATAAATTAATTAATTATTTTATATAAAAAGTAAACTCTTAATTTTGTAGGGTTACCGTCAAACATAAACTTCAATAAACTATACAACACCTTCGTCACTTAGCAACATTATTTAAATTGATTCAATCAATTTGATTGCATCTGATCCATATCATAGTTGACCTTTCAATGACAACGATGAGTCGTGCCGTGAAATAACATTTTCACCCCTTACCCCCCTTTATTGTCTTGGAATTAAAGTAATGAACATACAGCAATCATGTTAAGGGCATTTGAGTATTATAATATTTATTTAATTTTCACAACTTATTTATTGAGTTAATTGTTTCAACGATGCCTCTATCATTGTGAATTAAAAGGTGAAAAACTAATAATACCTTAATATTTTTATATTAAATAAAATACAAAGTTCAATCACGCTCGATAAGTAAAATTCGTTAAAACAGATGTTGAAATATCGAACTACTCAGCTCAACTTGTGTTTGACTTGATTAAAACTCCTTCAAACTTTACTTGATAAATAATTAAACAATCTCAATGCAATATTAAAAATCCATAATATTTTAAATATAATTGAATAATAGTATGTTTGACTCAACTCATTTGGAACCTTATTAAAGAATGGATTCATGGAAAATTCTGTTAATTTGTCATTATGAATTTAATATTCATCCTTTTTTATCGATCTAATAAAACAACAATTACAATTTTTATTTACACCGATAAATTCTAAAATTAAAAAAAATACTAATTAATGTATTTCAAATACGTAATTTACATTAATCTAGTAAAATATGGTAATATTGGACATATATATGCATTTTTATTTAGTATACCTAAAAAAAAACACAAATAAGTTGGTCCGTTCCGCAAAATTTACCTATACTACAAGTAGAGTCACAAGATGCGTTAATGCACAAAATTGAAAGTCCACAATTTTATTATCAAATAAAAAAAAAATTAAAAATTTGTATATTCTTAATTTTTATATCATTATTTATATAAAAATGAATTAATTTAATATCACATATAAAAACATTAATTCATATTAATAGCGACCATTTTATTAATGTAAAAAACATTCTATAATTTTTGTACGTACATTTTTTGTATTATGAAATGTTGAGTATATAGAAATGGTTTACAATTTTATGTAAAAAAAAATCACGACTCAATTAATTACAAAACGAACATATAAAAATCATATTTAGTCGGTCTAACATATATTATTTTGTAATATATTATTTTTTAAATCACTTATTTTGACAAAGCTCATATAAACACTCACCAATCAATGCGTGGAAAAATATGAAGGTTAATTTTTGTATGATCGTTGCACAAATCTAAATCTGTGTAATTTAACTGATTCAATCTAATATATATATATATATATATATATTTAAAAAAATTGCTCCTCCCAAAAATTTAATATTTTAATTTTTTTATTTATAAAATAAATTATTTTTATAATTATTTTAATTATAAAAGCATAACTATGTTTTTATGCAAATATGTTAGCTTTGTTCAAAGACCACCAATCAAATATTTTTTAGTGGAGGTAATTGTGGGTGTAAGCTCGAATTTCTAATCTGCATTAATTTAATGGCGATATAATTTTACTAGACTACTATATCAATTCAAACATTAGGTGAGTGGATCGGAGAAATTTGGTATTGTAAATCTTTAATTATAAAAAAAATTGAAATTATATGAATATCTATTTTTGGGGTTGTATAGGATACAGTTATTATTGTAAATTAGTAATTGATTCCGTACGATGCACGGCTAGTTATTTTTTATTAGTTATTTTTTTAATTTTTATGACTATTAATTTAGAGAATTTTAAATTTTTAAATTTAAAATTACAAGGTATTATACAAACAGAACTAAGAGTCTCAAGTTGAGACTCTGGATCACAATCCACATATTTCTTTATGGTTTAAGTTGAGAAATTATATATATATATTTTTTAAATTATGAAATGCTAAATTTGTTCAAAGAGCATAATTCTGTTTTAAATACATATTTTGTTTTGATGTATTAACTAATGATGCGTTCAATGATAGATACGGTGGATATTTGAGCACTATAAAAAATTATAAAAAAATATCAAAATATGATAGATATTTAAACATTACTATTTTATCGAACTAGTTTGCTAATTTTTTCTTGATATTGCTAGTATTTATTTTTTATTTTAGAAAGTGAAAGCAATTCTAAGCAAACGAAGATGAAAAAAATCCAAGAGTTACAATATAACTTATATTAACTTAAAAAAATTATTATTAATTATAGTGATTCATAATGGACTATTAAAAAAAACATCGTTATAAGTCATAAAGTATATATATAAATATATAATGCTAAAAACTAACTCATAAGACAAAATCATATAAATTCTACATATAAATATTAGTCAAATAAATATTTAATAACAAAAAAGAATGTTAAGACTTTATTGACCAACACAAAAAAAAAAGTTTTCTAGTGTTATATTCTAATATAATATGATTCTCATAATTTACATTCTAATATAATATGATTCTCTAAGATAATTGGATGGTTTTTTGGGATTAATAACAAAATCAAATTTTAGATTAGTGTTATATTCTCTATCAAATGAGATACTCCACAACATAATTGGCAATGTGTTATTTATTAAGTGTTGACTAAGTACAATATCTCCTTAATTTTAGGAACATCTATGTATTATTATAAAATTAATTTTTATTGTACATATGTTAAGGAGAAATTAAAAAACAATAAATTAGAGATATCTAAAGTCAGCTTAAGATCGGATGAATTTTTTTTTATATTTACAATATTATAGTAGATAATGAAAATATTATATACATATATATATATATATTAAGGAATAATAAATTTAAGTTTAGAGAAAATAATGAATGTAGAGAAGAAATATAGATTTACTAAAAATTTTGCTAATCTACTTAATTTTTTTCTTATCATCTTGTTGTAATAGAAGCCCAGACTGGTGTGATTTTTGTTGATCGAATTTGGTGTAGGTGTATTTGAACATGTTGTAATTATTTAGTCAAGGCAAGAGTTTGACTCTTTCTCCGTAAGACGAGATTGCCCTGTATTCAGTGCTCACAATCTACAACAATCGTTCCCAAGATACAACGACTAGGAACTTAAGGATTGTAGCACAACAATACCAAAAGTTATCGGTGAATTACTTGATACTCGGAACTTTCTTTAGACTTAGAGAGAGAATACTACAAATGCTATAATATTTTGTATGCAATTGTAGTGGAGTGAGTTGAATGAATGATTTGTGGATCTATTTATAATATTTGAAGAGATGTGGTGAAGAGGTGTGGTGTCCATTCATGAATAGAGGCTTTTTAGACCGAAGTGGTGTGAATCACACCCCTTGTGAATAGGGCCCTTTTTTGTGAGGAATTTGTGTGGATCACATCCCTTAGGCATTGGCTCAAACCTATTCGGCCTATCATATCCATTTGCAAAAGCACACACCCATTCGCACAAGCACACACCCAGTCTCGCATCCTCACATATTTTCTCTTCAATATTTTCATGTTTTAGTTGCCAACTTTCATCATTAATTTCTCATTAATCCAAAATTGGATTTGAGAAAATAAATACTCTAAAATTATCTATTCGGAATGTAGATTTTGATTTTGCAACTTATTTTCATTTATCTTCAATGGAACATCAAATTGATTTTGATCAAAGAATGGTCAACACCAAACTTTTTTCTAAGCCAATTTCCAACGATCCCCCACATGAATGAAATTAATGTATGTATGAAAGCAAACACCTAAAAAAGTCCGACGAACTTTTATTACATCGGGATAGGTAGTTTTTTGCTTTGAACCTTCCTTAGTAAGATGTTATCGGATTTACTCGCTGCTCAGTGAATGCGATGTCTTGAACTGATCAGCTTTTTGTGTAAACCAAGACAATAACATTTACATAATAACAATTCTAATATCTTTCAATTCTCACGTTGTGTCCAATTTAGCTCTAGACCATATCTTGGATCATAAGTAACTTTTTTTTTCCTTATTTGAAGCGGCAACCTTTTCCACTTATATAGGTGACCTCCTATAAAGGGTATCCTGCAATATTCCACCTAAAGGTATATAAATCATTAAAAGTATAAATACTTATACTTGCCACATGTCTGCAGATTCGTACTTGGGCAGCTGCGAGAATGAGGCACTAGATGGGTTCCAAATGCATAACTGAACCTTTCATAACTTAGTTGTCTCATTGAACCAAGTTTGTGGGATCTCCATTCATCATGGTTGAGTTACCACTATGAATGTTATTTAGTTTGTGGGTTTTAACCCCATTCTCCTTACTGCATTGTACAATAGATCTCGGTTAATGCCTTTTGTCAGTGGATCCACTATATTTTCCTTTGACTTCATGTAGTCGATGTAAATTATACCACCAGAGATAATTTGTCTGACAGTGTTGTGTCTCCTACGAATATGTCGAGATTTGCCATTGTACATACTACTTTTTGCTCTCTCGATTGCTGACATGCTGTCACAATGTATCATAACCGAAGGCACATGTTTTGTCCAACAAGGAATATCCTCTAGGAAATATCTAAGCCATTCAACTTCTTCGCTGGCCTTGTCAAGTGCAATAAACTCCGAATCCATTGTGGATCGAGCTATGCATGTTTGCTTAGAGGATTTTCAAGATACTGCTGCTCCACCTATTGTGAATACATATCCACTTGTGGACTTGGAGTCTTTTGTATGTGATATCCAGTTTGCATCACTGTATCATTCTAATACAGCTGGATATCTAGTATAAAGTATTACATGGTTCATTCTATGTTTCAAATATCTCAAAACTCTAGTCAATGCTATCCAATGATCTTTCCCTGGATTGCTCGTGAATCTACTGAGTTTACTAACTGAGTATGCAATGTCAGGGTGTGTATAATTAGTTAGGTACATTAAACTGCCAATGACCCTTGCATAGTTCAGTTGAGATACTGGGTCTTCTTTATTTTTAGCTAAGTGTAGACTTAGGTCAACATGTGGCTTAGCTGGAGGTAAGTCCAAAGCCTCGAATTTCTTTAGTATATTCTCAATGTAGTGAGATTGTGACAAGACAATTCCATCAGGCGTCTTATAAATCTTAATTCTTAGTATGACGACTGCTAGACCCAAATCTTTCATGTCAAAGTTGTTCTTTAACATGTTCTTAGTTTTCACTACTATATCATGGTTGCTTCCCATGATCAACATGTCGTCTACATATAGACAGACAATCACATAATCATCTGGTGTGCCCTTAATGTAAACACATTTGTTAGACTCATCTATCTTAAAGCCATTTGACAACATAGTTCTATCTAACTTCTCATGCCATTGTTTAGGGGCTTGTTTTAGGCCGTAAAATGACTTGACAAGTTTACATACTTTATGTTCTTATCCAGCTGCAACAAACCCTTTAGGTTATTCCATATATATCTCCTCTTCCAATTCTCCATTCACGAATGATGTTTTTACATCCATCTGATGTATTTCAAGGTTATACAATGCTATAATGCCTATGAGCACTCTAATGGATGTGATTCTTGTGACAGATGAGTACGTGTCAAAGAAATCATATATCATATCCTTCCGTTTGTTTGAACCCCTTGGCTACCAACCGAGCTTTGTACTTATCGATTGATCCATCAGCTTTGTACTTCTTTTTAAGGATCCATTTGCAACCTAGAGGTTTGTAACCCGGTGGAAGATCAACAATCTCCCAAGTATGATTTTGCATGATGGACTCAATCTCACCGTTAATAGCTTCTTTCCAGAGAGTAGCATCTGTACTAGACAATGTTTCTTGGATTGACCTAGGTTCACTTTGTAATATGTAAGTTCTTTTACTACGTCTAGGTTCCTCTACATCTTGCGGAGAACCTCGTACAACATCATAAGTTCTTTTGTTGAAACTTATATCTTTTCTTTCTTTGTTTGGAAAGATGTTTTCAAAGAATATCGCGTTCAATGATTTTATGGCCATTCCCTCATTTATGTTGGGAATTTCTGATTTGTGCACTATGTATCGATATACACAGCTATTGTGTGCATATCCAATGAAAATGGAATCAATAATCTTGGGTCCTATTTTTGCTTGTTTAGATTTCGGTACTTTGACATTTGCTAGGCACCCCCACACTTTAAGTTAATTGTAAGAAAGTTTCCTTCCTTTCTATAATTTATATGAAGTTTTGTCCTTTTTCTTGTGTGGTAACTTGTTGAGAATGTGATTAGCTGAAAGTAGGGCTTCCCCCACATGTTCTGGGGTAAGGCCCAGCTAATCAACATAGCATTCATCATCTCTTTCAGGGTTCTATTTTTGCGTTCAGCAACTCCATTTAACTGAGGTGAGTATGGGGCAATTGTTTGATGAATAATGACATGTTTATTGCAAAATTCTTCGAAGAGGACAACATATTCTCCACCTTTGTCACTTCGAATCACCTCTAGTTTGCACAAACTTCAAATCATATATGTCAGTGTGGATTAACTCTAGAGGGGTAGTATTTCTCCCCACTGAATGGAAAGGTGATTTGGCCATTTTTGCCTCAAAACAGACTTCACACTTGTTGTGTGAATCAAATTCCATTGCAAGTAGTAAATTTAAACTTACTAGCTTTCGTAATTTATTTAAATTTACATGTCCTAATCTATCATGCCATAAATTAGAACATTCAATCAAGTAAGAATAATTTATAACTTTATTATAATCAGGCCGCTTAATCTCGCGGTGTACAATTATTACATTCATCTTAAAGAGCCCTTTTTCTAAGTAGCTCTTTCCTACAAATTGACCACTTTTGGTCAGTACAAAGTTGTCAGCATCAAGTACTAGCCTAAATCCGGCTTTGCTTAACACGGAACTAGATACTAAATTTTTGTGAATGTCTGGGACATGCAGCATATCCACAAGCGTCAGCTCTTTGCCCGAGGTCATCTTCAACACTACTTTTCTTAGACCAACCACGTTGGAAGTTGCCGACTTACCCATGAACAACTTCCTGCGGTAATCGGGAGTGTAAGATGAAAATATTTTCTTTTCTGAGCAAATGTAGCGTGTAGCCCCAATATCCACCCACCACTCTCTCGGATTATCCTCCAAGTTGGCTTCAAATACAATAGTTGACAAGTTTAACTCAGACATTTCTAAAGGATCATATCTTTCCTCAGTCAGATGAGCCTGAATTTGATTGTCCTTTTTTGGTTTTAGATAATCTTTGGTCATATGACCGGGCTTGTCGCAATGTAACAGTTTCCTTTGATTTTTCCAACTTTCTTCTTCTTAGGCTCTAACTGCATCTGCTTATTTCCTGTCAGTTTTCTCCTCTTGTTAGGATTTGTTTCGGCAAAGTGCATTTTTGCTTCCATTGAAGCTCTATCGTTCTTAACTTCAAATTATCGATTGTCTTCCTCAATCCTTAGTCTCACGATCAGCTCCATTTCCTTTCTCTTGTGCTTGAGGTAGTTCTTGAATTCTTTCCACAGTGGCGATAACTTCTCAATGATGGCAGCTACTTGGAAAAATTCACTCAGTTGCATTCCTTCGGCATGTATGTCATGTAGAACTAGTTGCAACTCTCGTACTTGATCCAAGACGGTCTTTGAGTCTACCATCTTGAAATCTAAGAACCTTCCGACAATGAATTTTTTCATTCCGGCATCTTCTGTTTTGTATTTCTTTTCTAGAGAGTCCCACAATTCTTTTGTAGTTTTTACAACCGCATAGACGTTATACAAGGAGTCGTCTAGCCCATTTAGGATGTAGTTTCGGCACAGGAAATCACTATGATTCGAGGCTTCCAGTGTTGTCTCCTTTTGCACGTCGGTCTCTGTTTCTGAAACAGTTGGAGCATCTTCTTTCAGGAATCAAACTAGATTAAAAGTCGTTAGGTACAACAACATCTTTTGTTGCCACTGCTTGAACTCATTTCCATCAAATTTTGCTAGTCTTTCGGCGTGAACAGGTGTTGTTGGATCAGAACTTGAAGTCATGTTCAAATACACTAAATCTCTTCTTACGATTGTTGATCAAATTTGGTGTAGATGTATTTGAACATGTTGTAATTATTTAGTCGAGGCAAGAGTTTGACTCTTTCTCCATAAGACGAGATTGCCCCGTATTCAGTGCTCACGGTCTACAACAATCGTCCCCAAAATACAACGACTAGGAGCTTAAGGATTGCAACACAACAATACCAAAAGTTATCGACAAATTACTTGATATTCAGAACTTTCTTTAGACTTAGAGAAAGAATACAACAAATGCTAGAATGTTTTATATGCAATTGTAGTGGAGTGAGTTGAATGAATGATTTGGGGATCTATTTATAATATTTGAAGAGATGTGGTGAAGAGGTGTAGTGTACATTCATGAATAGAAGTCTTTTAGACCGAAGTGGTGTGAATCACACCCCTTGGTGAATAAGACCCTTTTTGGGATGAATTGGTGTGTATCACATCCCTTGGGCCTTGGCTCAAACCTATTCGGTCTATCATTCCCATTCGCCAAGCACACTCCTAGTCGCGCATCCTCACATCTTTTCTCTTCAATATATTCATGTTTTAGTTGCCAACTTTCAGCATTAATTTTTCATTAATCCAAAAATTTGGATTTGAAAAATTAAATACTCTAAAATTATCTATTCGGAACGTAGATTCTGATTTTGCAACTTTTCATTTATCTTCAATGGAACATCAAATGATATTGATCAAAGAACGGTCAACACCAGTCTTTTTTTCTAAGCCAATTGCCAATAATTTTTTTATTTTCAGTAGAAGATAAGAGAATAAATTTTGTTTTTTATTTTATTTTTATATATTACTACAATATCTTATTTTTGAAGGAAATAAAAAAATCATAATAATTGAGACAAAAGATGTATTTTCTTTTATATTACTACAATATATTAACACCATCAAATTACCAAATATATAGTATTTTCTTTTGAAATTAAGAAAATTGAATAAAGTATAGTATATAAATGTGAATATTTTTTATTATTGTATTTAATATAAAAATGCTACAAATTCATAATTGATTTGTTAAGTAATTATGGAGATATTTGAATTTTTTTATTAGTTTTGATAAAATTAGTAACATTATTAATATTAACAAATAAAAATATAAAAAATTAAAAAAAATGCTCATGGTCAGCAATACAACATTTTTTTTTAAATTTGTCTTTTTATTTGTGAAAGAAAAATGAGCAACAAAAAAATAATAATAACAACTATAGAAAGGGTTAGTTTATTATATATATATATATATATATATATGTGTGTGTGTGTGTGTGTGTGTGTTTTTGTGGTAGGATTAGTTTTATAGAAAGCATAAAGTCAATTCGAGCTATACCTAAGCCATCCTACATCAGAATCAACAAAATAAAAAACAAAAATGTTTTGACTCAATAATTAAATTTAATTCATGATAAATTTTAGGCAAAAATTTATGTGAAACTATTTCATGAAATGTATTTACTTAACATAAAATTAATTTTTTTTATAATTCTTTTTAAATTTTCACTTATATTCATTTAAAATATGAGTGAATTCTTGTACATCAGATCAGGTGCGTTATATATTCGATTTATCGTATTACTTGTTTATTTTAAAAATATTATTTATTTAGTGAAAAAGTATTATTACTATGTTTTAAGTAAAAAAATTAATAGTAATATTTTTTAAGTAAAACAAAAATATATTTTAATTAAACAAATAACACTATACATCATATTACACAGTGCATGCACATGAGTTTTTCGTTAAAATGTTGGATGTCTTTTAAGGCATTTGTGATTTATCCAGCAACTCAAAAAAAATCCATCCTTTTAGCAAACAGCAAACACTTGTTGTAGGGTGTCCTTATCTCCATTTATATGAGTCCCACAAATTTAGGGCAGCCCGGGGGATGGGGACGGCCATAAGCTTATCTCCTTTTCATTAAATCAGACAAATATTATATAATTTGGCTGCATCCGTCTCCATCTACTTAAATTGATGGGCCCTCTATTTCCATTGCAACAGTTTACTCATACATAATATAATAATAAATAATAATAAAATAAGATAAATTTAGGTGTCTCTGGTGGTTTTATAAAATGTCCCACTACCAATTTTTAATTTTTCCAACTTTGATTAGACATCATCTAAAAATTTTAAAATTAATTTAAATCTCATTCTATATTTCTCAAATAGTTATGAATTAGTACAATATTCGTAGGTTACGAGAGTTTTATTTAAAAACTTAAAATTAAAATTTGTAAATGATTTGACAAAGAAGCAATAGTATATATATAGTAGTTGCTATATTTTGCTCTTCTTCCACTACCCGTCAAGATTGCACATAATCGAAAAAATATTTGATATATTAATATTTAAAATTAAAAAAATTAAACATATACGTAAAACACAAAATTAAGAATACTCGAAGTATGCATAAACTTAGTAGTCTAGTGGCATAGCACATCAACATATAGAGTATATCAAGAGTTCAATTGCTATCAATTTGTGGCTCGAAAAAAAAAATATATATATATATATATATAACTAATTCTCTAGCTTGAGCTGATTATTGTTGCTAATGACCTACTCAAAATTGAAATGAATCTTGTACTTTTGGTCACCACAACATATTGTGTTATGCTTAAAAAATAACGTTGTTTTTATTTATGATCAAAATGATGTATTTTTAGACAAAATAACGTTATTTTGAAGACGCAACACAACATATTGTGATACCCCATATATTTTGAACTTCAATCATCAAAAAATATATTAGTGATCCAAATTGCAATTTTGAGTTAAAGTCATGTTGGAGTGTTAAATTTGAATTGATTTGGTTGAATTTAACTTAAATGAATTTGAAATCTTCATTTCAAAATTTTCTTGAATATGGTTGTGGTTTTCCAACATTTAGATTTCATGGAGTTTTTGTTTACTTATAAATCAATTTTACTAGCCCTTCATTCTACTCTCCTTCCTCGTGAGGGTACAATTCTCCTCTTTTTTTGGTATTAATACATATGTTAGGGTACTTGTCTTAACCAACCCATCACTTTATTAGTTTTTATGCATAGATTAGGGTTCGCGCCTCAAACCACATTACGTCTAATAAATAATTGGATGAGGTAAAAGTACCAATATGCAAATATTCAAAATTAACGATAAGATGGTATAAAATATTAAATAAAATCTTTAAACTTAAAATTGCTAATATTATAAAAGTTTCAAACGATAAGATAAATGAATATGGTAATTTTCACTACTTGTTGTCAAGCATAAATTATTTTTAAATAACCTAGGAATTCTTAAACATCACTTTTAAATTACGATAATTGCAATACATCTAATGTTGAATAGAAAAATTTGTGGAGTATGAGAGTTATTGTTCAATTTGGGAATTTGGTATAGTTTCATGTAGCCAATAGCCGAAGGAGATAATCATATCCCTAACAAAATTTTATCCTAAAACAAATTAGTTATAAAAAAAATAGCTCATTAGACATATAAACTAAACATGTGAAATTAAAATAGAAGAAGCAGCTCACTAGGCATATAAATTAAATACATGAAATCAATATATATTTTGGCAGTTATCCTTAATGTCCATGCATGGGTAAACGTAGTGAGCTTTAATGGGCATTTATTTCACACCATCCCTACCTAAGCCCATTAATAAGTAGCACTGTTGGAGCAATTTGATTCTCCTCCTGCTCAACCACTTTCAACACAACCATTACTTTCCCCAAAGAAAGAGCTTCTCAACACTTCCAAGATGGGTAAGCATGGCGAAATTCCGGCCGGTTCTGCGGTGGAGATGGGCAGGGATGTCGACGGCGAAATCGGGAGCCCCACCCTGCGCACGGCGGAGACGCTGCTGCGCGTCCTGCCGATGGCACTCTGCGTGGCGGCGCTCGTCATCATGCTCAAGGATTCCCAGAGTAACGACTATGGCTCCTTGTCCTATTCTGACCTGGGAGCCTTCAGGTACACATGTTTGCTATTTCATAGTATAATTTATACTTTTTATTTATTAATTTATTTTGGCTGACTTGCTCTTCCTTTTCTTTTTTAATTGTTGTACAGATATTTAGTACATGCAAGCGGCGTTTGCGCCGGTTATTCACTTTTGTCGGCGGTTGTCGCGGCGGTGCCACGGCCGTCCACCATGTCTCGGGCTTGGGCATTCTTTATCCTCGACCAGGTTTGTTCAAATGTTCAACTGTGGCTTTAAACAATCACGTGTATAATATGAGATCACCGTCCGAACAAAAATATAGATAAATTTGTTAACATAAGATTTTTGTGTAAACGTGTGAACATATAATAATAATTTTAATAACAATAATACTTAATCTGAAGATTAATTAAGTTGGAAGCTTTTGTTGGATTTTTATTCCAAATTTAAAATTCTTGTCGCATAATTGTATGTGACTGATGATCGTATTGATTAAAAATTTTCTTTTTCTAATTTCGTTAATAATGTGATCGCACCTTTTCATAAATAATATGAAATCAAATACATAATGACATTAACCATTGGGACGATAGTAAATGTAAAAAAATTCAATCTGAGAATAACGTATGCACAATTATCCAACGAGCACAAATTCATTAAACTTTGCTTATTAGAAAGTTAGAGAGAGAGAGAGGGTATTTTGATAACCAAACAAGTCCTGAAGATTATTTAATTTCTGAACCCTGCAGCTGCTGACATACATAATACTAGCTGCCGGAGCCATATCAACGGAGGTGGTGTTCCTGGCGTACAAAGGCGACGCGGCCACCACGTGGAGCGAGGCCTGCGGCTCGTTCGGCGGTTTCTGCCGCAAGGCGACGGCGTCTATAGCCATCACGTTCGTGGTAACCCTATGCTACGCCGGGCTTTCGCTCATCTCATCGTACCGGCTTTTCAGCAAATACGACGCACCAGTTGCCTACAGTGCTAACAAAGGGATTGAGGTTTCCACCTTCAACAGCTGATTGATCTGTGCCGTTGATCAAGACAGATGGACGGTTCCTGTGCAACAAATAAATGGTTGGAAATTCTGTGTCTTGTTGTCGTAATTTTGATAAATATGGTGTAGGATGGTTCACCAAATTACAATGAAGTTGGTTTCATTTCTGTGTGATTTGATGCAATCAGTCATCTCAACTGTTAATTGCACTGAAATAACGTCTCGTCCGAGATAACTTATAATTTTACTTTATCTTTTCAAAATTACACCTATTATAAATGAGTCTTGAAAATGAAAAAGAGTTATTAAGACCATAGATAAAGATACAATTTATTAAATAATAATAATAGGACTATTCCTAAAAATAAGTTTCAGATTTTGGAAAATAAAATGATAATTTTTGGACAATCCCGCAAGATAATGGTTAATTACAATTTGCAGCTCATACTACATGGTTAATTACAATTCGCAAGTTAGTACCCAAAAAAAAAAAAAAAAAAGATCGATAAATTACAATTTAAGAAATTTTTTCAGTCTAATTTTCAATCAAAAAATTTAAATTAAAATAATTAAAATTAGTGACTTATAACCTGACCAGAATGAAATATATAACCCATAATTTATCCCCTTTCACAAAATTTTGACCGCAATTAGATTGTGATTTAATCAACAATGTTTAACATTTTGGCTAAGGCGCTATTATTCATACTCCCAAAATTTTTAAATATACTCTATAATAATTATGATAAAATTAGACCTAAATAAGTTACTAAAATATATATATATATATATTTTTTTTTTTTCAATTCTTAACTGCAGAAATCTCTCTTTCTTCTTTCTTCAGATTCGGCTCCAAATTTGAAACCTTTCACAGTGCTCCAAATTTGAAACCTTTCACAGTGAAGGTCAAACTTAATAAGCAACACACACTTAACACTATTCTTTAAATGGTTTTTCCCCAAACTTGATTTTGTTAAGAATTTTGTGTACAAGGGTTCATATATATATATATAGACACACACACACACACACATATATATATACTCGTTCTATGTTTGCTCGTGTGATGGTCTTAATGAACAACTCCATGGAGTCCGTCACATTGAAACTTAAGTCACCCACATACAATAAAGTTGTCTGTGATTGGGCTGTTGTTGCTCTGCTAGGCGTTGTCATTACATTGGTGCCGAAGCCGCCGCATTCTGGTGCAGAACCTAAATTTATGACATTTTTTTAATTTCAGCAAAAAAATTTCCACCCTCCTTGTTATTACTGATCTAAGAAGAGGAAACTTTTTTTTTTCTTTTATTGAATTTATATGTAGAGAAGAGAGGGGGTGTATAAATTTAGTTTTTATTTTTTTATTTTTTTAATAAGAAGAGTACAAAAGGTATAAATAGAGTATATATAGTAAAATAAATAAAATTATTTAATGAGATATATTAGACTTCAGAATATTTTTAAAGATTCTGGGTATGAATAAACCACCCTTCGGCCAAACTAGCATCTCTCTTTACTACTTTATTATTATTATTATTAAGTTTTTGTGGGTAATTGGGCCTAATTGTAAGTATAGAAAGGGGCAAGATGGGTCCAAAGTGAATTCAGCGCCGACTTTGTATTTAATATTAAATTACCTTAGGAGAGGCCCATTACGGAGGGTCGTAGGGCCGTCTTAGTGTATTGCTTACTAGGCCGAGTACTGTGACCCAATTGTATCCGTAAGCCCATAGTTCTTGGCATATAACCCTAGATTTCTCCGCAAAATCAAATGAAACGGAAAGCATATTATTATTACTTTGTAGATTTTGATCAAATATACTAAAATACTACCCATTGTGAATTGACAATATTAAATCTCACACAGAAAATTAACAATACACTCACACACACACACACACACTCAATGCTCATTCATTATACCGAAAATCATTATTTTAATATCATATTCATTGACTAGATGGTCTTAAGCTCAGCAGAAAACAAGAATCTCCTCTACTATTTTAAGGAGCATTCCGAAATGATAGTTGTTGTCTAGCAGCAGCAGGAAAGACACTTGGTGTCGCTGTATGGATCTCTGGATTGGCACTAACGTGCTTCAAACTGGACAACTGCACCAGTAAATAAACAGATGTTACACAGCAGAATATAAGTTAAAAAGTATTGAGATCAAGTAAATGAGGTCAATAATAGAGATAGACAAAAAGTATGAGGTATAGCATGGATAGCATTATCTAAGTTACATCAAATGTAAAAATATTAACCATTTTGGCCGTAGAACAGCCCAATGTTTGTGCATTAAACCGAAAGCCTCTGCAAGACTTAAATGAGGAATCCTTTCCGTAGAAAAAGAACTAAAGAAATCACGGCTTACTGAGAATATAGCACTTTCCAGGTAGAGACAAAAGAAATTAATATCCCAGTGTGCAGGGATTCAGGCAAGTGAATAAGAAGGACAAAATATAAGCATTCAAAATAGAAGTTTGAATTGCACTTTCAATGTTGCATGTGGGATTCGCCATTGTTACTATCACTACAAACCAATTTGTGCATATAAACTTAAAGTGAATTCTATGAAACTTACCAGCTGCATTCAATTAGAAAACAAGTTTCTAAAAATACAATTGAAATAAAATTCCGGAATGAATGCTGGGATAGTAAGACAAGCCTCTAAGGTCTGCAGCCTTCTTCTCATATTGAGATGAATTCATTTTCAGATGCTAACAGACCGTATATAGACGCAAAACAAGAGGACAATTCACGAAAGATGTAGTTTAACAATTCCAAGCACTTCTATGTGCAACTAGGTCTGTATGATTTTCATTCAAATGGGTACAAAGTGGAAAAGTTGAGTGCTTTGCTTAGATTACAAGACAACAAAACCAGACTTGCAAATGTAACTGTACTCAATACTCTTATTTGATTACAAGAGATTGCATATTTAACTGTCCTGTCTACCACTGAACCAACCAAATAAGATATCATACAAAGTGCTTCACTACCTGGAATTGATCCAACTACAGAATAAACGTCCAAGCTATCACACAATGATTTGTGACTTAATACATTGAAGGTTAAAACCATGAATTGTGTGACTTTTTATTCTTTTTATCTAATCCTAGCAACGCAAAAATCTTCAAAGCTTTTAATCAGAGTAAATAAGATGTTTTCTTAATGAGGGCTACCACGTAAACATTCATCTGTTAGAGGCCATAGAAATCTATGTTTAGGAAAATCATGATTCTTAGTGCATTTTTCAATTAAATTGCCGTAAAAACTAATCAAGTAATCAATCAGTAAATAAAAATAGCAACTAAAGCAAACAGAAAACAGCACAGGGAACACAGAACAGGCGGTAAACAAAATGATCGGGGGAAAAAAAACGTAGATAAAATACTTTTGCGGGGGCGTTTCTTGTAGAGAACACCATAGGAGCAACGAGGGCACTGAATCGCAACACCAGGTTCTAGATTCAGCGTGCACTCATGAGCGCATTCTGCAAAACCCGAAATTCAATTCCACTATCAAACGTCAGGTGAAAGAAAAAAAACGAAGAAAATGAACATCAAATACGTAAAACACAGCAAGTTAGCGAAATCATAGATATGAATAGGCAGTACTAGAAATCGCTGTATTTTGTTGCAGGAATTAAGCACCTCCACAGACGTAGATCGCACGCCTCTGCACAGCAGGCTTCGGCTTAGGTTTAGAATCCATCGTCGGAATGCAATTTTAGTCGGCGGACAGAGAAACAGCCGTCCGAGATTTAACAATAGGGCCTTACTATATGCCCCGGTTGATTTAAAAAAAAAAAAAAAAAACACAGATTTATAGAATTGAGTATCTTATACATCAAATAATATTTTTTAAATAAGTTAATTATATATTATAAATAAATAAGTTATACTATTAAAAAATTAAATAAATTTAAGAATACAACTATTCATAACCTAAAATTTCTAAACATATCTCATAGTATTATGACAAAATTAAATATAAATAAATTAACTAAAATACCCTTATATATTTATATATTGATTCGCTTCACATTGAAATTCAAGTCACCCACATACAATGAGGTTGTCTGCGACTGCACTGTCGTTGTTCCATCATGTTCTTGTGCTGAACCTAAATTTTTGTTATTTTTCATTTTTATTTTTTGATTTTAGCAATAATCAGTTTCCTCTCTCCTTGATGTTACTAATCTAAGAAACAAAATTCTTTGTTGTTACTGATCTAAGAAACATAACATAAATATAAACAATGAGGAGGAAAGTGAAAAAAAAATTGTTTTTTTGCAGGTAAAAAAGGAAAAAATTTATGATAGTTTAAAGAGTAGAGAAATTGCAGAGAGGAATTTATTTTTGGCATTATAGTGACATATTTTGTCTTTTTATTTTTATTTTTTAATAAAAAAATATAATAAATATAAATAAAGTATATTTAGTAAAATAAAAATAATTATTAATTTTACATGAGATGTATTTAGACTTCAAGGTATGTTTAGAGATTTCGAAAGTATGAATAGCTGCACCCTAAATTAAATGTTGGCAAATAATAAATTTTAATAATAATATTTTTAAATAAATAAATACATAATATTTATGTTAAATAAATAATATTATAAATCAAAACATACACCGCGCCCAATGCAAAAAAAATGTATCCATAAAATTGTATACAGAGATTTTACCGAAAAAATATGATCTCAATATTTTTATGACCTATCGGTCTGAGAGACCGAATTATAAATTTATTAGTATTAATTATGAAGGTTTGTGTGGTATTTGCACAGTTGCACCTAAAGAATACAATTATTCTGAAATGACCTATTTCCAGCCTATTATTAGTGACCGCCCAAAGATCACGAAAGAATGCATTACTAAAAGAAATTCAAACACAATTCATCATAGCAAACATCTGAGGTCATATAAAACTGAAGGTAGAAGATTAGGTTGAAAGTGAAACTACCAAAACAAGAAATAGAAAAACTCATTATGAGGAATTTGCTCAAACAAATGCTTCCCAATGTATAATCTTAGAATCACAGTCTGAAAACTATAATCTCAGAATCACAGTCCGAAAACTTTGGAATGTTGCCAACTAGATACAGTTAATGACTAAACAAGCCAGCTTATCGCAAGGCGTTATTGAAAGCGGGGTCCGAAAATACGAGGGGAAAACAGTCAGGAAAATGAACATAAAGATTCTCTTAGTATCTTGATAATGGACCACGGCTAATGGAATTTTCAATTTACTCAATATAAGGTGAATTGCAACAAATAACATCAGGCAGTTGGTTTCATCAGAGCGCCCATTTCAGTTCTTCCCACGGCTTTTGTTGAAAGAGTGTCGTGCCAAGAGCTTCCGACCAGGAGTGTGATGATCATCCTGCAAGCAAAGCAAAGCCATGGTTTGTGGTTCAAAGTTGTGTAAAAGATTGAGAATAGTCTAAGGGATAACTGAGAGAATAAGAAATCTCAGATATGATTGTAGTGCATATTCCAAGAGAAATCAGTGTAAAATATTGAAAATAGTCTAGAGATATATCTGAGAGAATATAAAATCACATATATGATTGTAGTGCATATTCCAAGACAAATCAGAAATATAAGCATCGTTTTTCAAAATCGAAGTTAGGAGTTTCTTAGAAAGTTCCCCTCCAGCATGGGGAGATATGGATAATATATAACGATTCAATTGCTACTACTACTATTATAGTTATTAATGCTGGGAGCTTTCTTCTATATGATAAGCTTAAACTTTTATAGATGAGGTCATCATTCATCGTGGTATTGAAACCATGCCAAGCAAATGATCCTGGGTCGGTGGGTCCATATCTCACTGAAATCCCCTGTACAAGGCTTCAGTAGAAAATAATTGCTTGCAGAGAAATACCATCTCTTTAGAAGTTTAAAGCTTTTAGATGACACAGCCACCCCACATTCACTATAACTGTAATATTTTTTGCCAAAGCAAAATTTATTATCGGTATTAGCACTATAGCAAATAGGTGCAAGAATATAAAATATGATGAAAGAGGGGGAGAAAACTTTAATCATCAGGAGTGGTAAATATGGAAATACATAAATAAAAATGACCAAAACAATAGAAGGGCGAGATGGAGCAACATTCAGGCAATACAGCCTAGCTTTATTTTACAAGTCTCATGCAAGGAAAGATAACTTATACCCCCTATATTCACCAGATTTATCACATCAGTTGCATTAGCAGAAACCTAACAAAGGAATTTCAAATAAAATAAAAATTGCAAAACATAATAGCACTTAGAACACATTTAAGAGTATCGACACAAACCTTATACATGGAAGCTGCAGATTCAGACTCTACAGTTTGGACTGGAACCTGCCCTTGTGATTGGAAAGCGTCTAAAGCATCTAATGTCAGCTGCCAACCACAAAGCGCAACAGCACCAGCAGTTGAACCAGAGCCACTGCTGCTGCTACAGCCAGCTGCAGCAACATTACCATTCACCCAAGGACAGAAGTAGTTATGGTATTTAATTGGATCAAACTCCACTGCTTCATCATAATTGCTTCCACCATTAGGAGGCCCTAAAAATAGTTTGATATACAAAAGTACTTGTTTGAGTAGACTAATAAAAAAAAAAATGATATTCCCAAATACAGTGGGAATTGGTAAATGCTTAAATAGCTTATCATCAGTTAGACCTTAAGAAAGCCACCAATGATGCCTGAGGCAGAAGCTCATCATCAATTATAGAAATTACAGCACAATTGATCTGTGAGTCGAATTCATTATCAACGTGTTTTTTAACTTTTATGTGCTACAGTTAAACCATGAACTATGGTGATATAATAAGTATTACAAAAACATCAGATCATAATTCCATACAGCAGTTTAATTCAGTCATCAAAAGCAATAATTCACCTGAACCATTAGCAACTTGATAGCCCGATTCCACATAACCACAGTCATCAGTCGTCAGATCTTTGGCAGCCTGGGTCACCTCTTCCTTGGATACTTCAATGCCAGAACATAAAATGGCATTGCAAGAAAGTGAAGGATGGGGACTGTTCTCACGGTAGGTCGTCCGCATGTTGCTTGTCTTTTCACCACTTTCAACAGATTCTGCCTTAGTTGAACCCATAATTTTCGACCCACTATCTGCCCTTACTACAGATCGAGACATCAAATCTTGACTATCACCATGAGGATCCTCTCTATCCATTTCTTCAGGGACAAAATCACCCATCAACCCTGGATCAGGACCAAATTCACCTGTTTGACCTTGGTTGTCAGTTATCTCACCAATAGGTTCTACATCACCAACAACACTGTCAGCTCTGTAGATAGAGGCGCCAGTCCCATGAATTTCAGCTTCATGGCTAGCACCCATTCCAACACTTCCCCCACTAATTCCGAAGCTGGGGCCATCCCTCCCATGTGCAGTAGCAGTATCTGCGTTTACAACTTCTTCTTCATTTGTACTGCTAACACCAATTTCACCAGCACTTCGAACAACAGCTGGGCAAGTACTCTGCTGTGCTTGATTACTGAAGTTCAACTCTGATGTCTCATTTGGATCTGTGTTCTTGACTCCAGATGTTGAAGGCAAATGTACATCATCAAAATCTCCAGGATAATTCTCAACACTTTCCATTGAGTCATTATCTGCACCATGACACACAGTGTCCATTGCAATAACAGAGGATGCACGTGTTGAATCTCTGGTATCAGGGTTACCAAAAACTTGTTCAGGTCCCTGGTCAAATTCATCTTTATAAGCATCAATTCCCAGGTCGAAGCCAGATGGCCTGCTGGGACCAGCACCAGAAGAGTCTCTTCTATATGGTGACCGACGAAGTTCCACAGCATCAGAATCACGGGCACGTTTCAAAGGACCAGCAGAGTACTGTCCACCATCATCAACTTCATCACCATCACGATCGATTACAGTCCCTTCGACACTGTCTGCTTGTTGAACCAGTAATTGTGGCCTGTCAACTGTGCTTCCACCTTCCTCTAAGTTCCTTTTCCGGGAGCTAGGGCCGCGTGATTCATATGAAGCTGCACGATCACCAACCTCACTGCCGGAAGGCTGCCCAATTAATAAATCTCTTCCTCTATGCACATCTTGGTACTGTTCAGACATAACATGCATGTGCAACCGTGACGAGGACCCTCCAGCTGATATAGTAAGATTCAAGTCTACCCCAATATTCGAAAGTGACTTTCCTTCATCAGTTGCAGCTTCATCGTGGTCATCAGCCTGCTCCTTCTCCATACCATCCACAGCAACCCACCCACTTATGCCACTTGCTGCACTTATTCCACGTGTCAATACCATCTTCTTGCTAGTTTCGGGAACATCAGTGCTATTAGGAACAAAACCAGAGGGACGTGGGACGGTTAGGAAGTCCCATATTCTCACTGTCGCACCACATAAGCTGCAATCCAACAATGGTGATCTCGATACACTTTTAGAGTTGGTACCAATAACTTCATTCGTACTATAGTCCTTCTTTGTGGAAGAGGACAGTGCTTTCTTTCCGCGGCCAGGATCACGGGGAGGACCACGATATCTTGAAGGGCCAATCGAGCAACCATTCCTAGCAGATTGAGCAGAATGCTCTTCACAGTCCTGAACATTTGGAAGCCACCTGGGTTCCCATCCACAAAGGCTAATTAGCTTCTGAGCCTGCAATTTGATGGGACTTTCAGACAAGGGAAATATATAACTAAAATGTCTTTGAAACATATAAACATAAGACGCCATATATGTATTACACGAGAGTATGTGAGGAAGACATCATCTCTGGAGTTTTCAGTTCCTAATAATATTTCCAGCTTGATGCCAGATTCACTGCGTGCAAACTGAGACTGGGCCAGCAAACGATCAATTTCAGGGCCTCTGGAAATCCGAATTTGTTCAATTGCAGATGCAGACACAACAGGAAGGGAGGGAAACTGGAGCAGTCCATCACACCTATCCTTATAACCACCAACAAGAGCTGATGGTGGAGTCGGCGGGAACTGCACCAGACTTTCTGCACAGCAGTTTTCTATCCATGGACAGGTAATCCTATGTCCTTCATCAAGACTCTTGGCAAATTCTTCTCCAGCACCATCAGCTACCACAAAAAATAGAAAGTGAGGATGGGGATATGACCAATCAACAGCAACATGAGATAAACTAATGGAGGCTAATAGGTACAAATAATAAGGAACGGAAAGCAACAGCTGCATCAGGTATAATGCAATTAAAATATTAAAAATGTCAGAGAATTTTTTTTTTTAATATAGAAAGCTTCATCATTTCTTTTATATTTTTACTTGGAGATCAACAGAAGTTCAATAATCAATACAGCCCTTAGGGAATCATAGGTTCAAGGCTGCACCAATTGGATGCAATGAGTTGGCATTGCAGTCCGCAAGATGATAAGCATTAGCTATTGGCTGGGACTTCATGAATTGTTCACAAGTTCTGAAGAAAATAAAACATATGAATGGATAGACTTTAGCATTAAATCAACTTTCTCTGAAGGTATATAAACACATTGGTTGCCCAACAACCAACAAAATGATGCATCCCAGAACATCGAAGACATACGCATTAGCTAAAAACTTCCTAATTCACTAATCTTCTAGCTATATAGAGCATGTCGAAACTAACTAGCAGAAACAGATGCAAATTTCCCAGCCGGTTGTCTATTCAATTATGTTTATGCTTCTCAGATCTATAGGCATCAGGAAGTCTGCACCTTCAAAGTTAAAAAGATTTTGAGAATCGCCATGATTTACATATCAAGGAATTGGAGTGAGGGAATAATTGAAGGGGAAAGCAAATCAAGGAGAATCTATATAATGGAACTCCAATAGAACATCATGTTCCTTTAGCTCTGCCCTCTTTCGGCTAATTCTAAGAGCTGCTGACTTTGAATCTTCTTTTAAGTACATAAAGAGACATAACTGAGTTAAATCACAAAGGCACTAATGATACATCTTAACATTAAATTACTACCTAATAACTGCCTTTTTCAGAATTCAAGTCTTTAATTTGCCACCCAAGGTATTTAGTTGATGATACACTATTCCCATTTAGCGCGCTTTGTACACGTCTCCTTAAATGGGAATGTTAATCCCTGATAATAATTTATATTTGCAATGGGTTTCTGTGTAAAATTGACAATATGGCCAATTTAAAAAACGTGAGACATTTGAGAAAATAACCATCTTCTGAAACAAAATGATATACAACATATAAATATATAAACTTCTTCAAAAATTAATGCCTTAAAAATTACTAAATATTTGAGAGACACAAAAAATGTTTGGAGATAAAAGAGATTCTATTAAACTGTCACAGGAGTAACGTAATTGCAACAGAGAGCTGCTTATAATACAAAAAACATCTAATAACTATTCCATATTTTGTAAATACATTTCTTCTTTTATCTGTCATATATACAAATAAACTGGAGAAAACATAGGAGAGACTTCCAGTTATGAGTTATCCTAATTATCATCTACTGCTTAGAATCTCTTGAACTTTTCCTTTATGCCATACAAACTTAGAGAACTTTCCATTAAATAAATTGAAGAACACATGGAAAAAACATCAGTTAACCTAATCAAAAACTACCATTACGATTCACCTTCAGAAGGAGTCCAGGTAGTCGATGAAACAAACTTCAAAACTGCACCACAAGATTCACATTCAACTTTATCAACATCCACATTGACCCAGCCTTTTCTGGCACAGGCCAGGGAACTTGCAGCCTGAGTAAAAAAATTGCATCCAGATAAAGAGATAAGCATATAAACTGTACTTTGTTCACGGCCAATCCAGGCCCAAACAGAAAGCAACTGTAAACATAAAAAGACATTTAAATATATTTTGCACCGGAGCATCAAGATTAATCCAGCAAGCATTCTGTTCAATACATGTTTGCCTCTTCTTATATCATAATGATTAGCACTCTCACTATTTCTGTATACAATCCTACTTGCAATTGGAACTATTATTTCTGGCAAGCCTCAAAATATCAACCTCAGCAGCTCAGCCTTAATTGGAATTTTTCTGCAAAGGCCAGGAGCAATCACACATCCATGTCCTGCCCCAGGTCATCACCTCGAATGTCCTAAGGGGAATTTGGTAATCAAAGGGGAATTAGAATCGGAATGGGAATTATAGTAGTGGAAAATTATATGGAAATGCTTTGATTCTTCCCATTTATTGGGGGAATGGCTCATTCCTCACTTTTAGGATATATAAGTTACTGTGGGCTGAATAATGTCTCTGCATCAAAGCACACCTATCATTCCTTTCCCATTCCCCCTTCTAAACCCCCAACCACACACACCCTAAAATTCGAAAGCACTCATAGTTCTAATTTTTTTTTCTAACACCAGCCTAACTCCATTCTGATAACTCACTTTTACTACAGATATCTACCTGTGCGCATCCTCCAGAGAAGAAGGTAAGGTACACGTGAATATTTGGCCCAAGTGCAAACAAATATGAATCACATTTTCTCTGGGATTGTAATTTGACCACATAGTTTAAAGTGATGTAATAAAAGTGCTATGTTCTCCGTATTCAGATTCAATCTGGCCCAAAATCTGTAAATACTTATATTCAATATAGTTGATACCAGGGTTTAATCAACAAATAATTTAGTTAGGAGGAGAGATGACTACTATTATGTCAACCTGAAGACACAAATAGCATTCACTACAGAACTTTAACAGAGGAGAGCGATATCCAGCATGATCATCAGAAAATGAAAAGTAAATACAAACCTTAGGCTTTCCAAACCAATGAGCAGGTTTGAATGTTGAGAGACGCCTTAATAAATCACCCCTTTCCCAGGGCCTGCAGGAAGGCTGTGATGATCCAAGAGCAGAACCATCAGCATTAGTGCTTAATGATGCACGCATGGGCTGCGAACCAATCCGAGAAAGTGATCCCCCTTTTGAGCTCTGCCCTTGAGCAAACCACTCTGTGCTGCCAGCATTTATGGGTACAGCAGGAGATGATGCCCCAGCAGAACTGTCCAAAAGAGCAGAGATATAAATGCATGATTGCAGCTTAAGTTTACAGCGAGAAACACAGTATCATGCACCTTTCACCGATATAATAGAATCAATCTTTAAAAAACTGCATAATAAACTTTTTTTCTGTTGAAAGTTGACCATCTTTCTTCACTCCGTATTAACAGAATATTATATAAAGGCAAAATGCTCTAATGTTGAATGTAAAGCACAATAAAGAATATACTCTAAACACAAGACTTGAGGACAAGAGCTCTCCAAAAAATTATATGGACACTTGATGAAATCAGGCACTCAGTTCCAAATAGATATATAATCCCAAAAGATACTCTTCAAACTTCATACAAGGTCAAATCCCATATTCCCAACTGTATCCAAAGATATTTGTCAGACATTGTACCAGACCCATAACGTCCATTGTAATCTATTACCAAATATAAATAACTTGGAAACGAGTACCAGGAAACATATAAACCAAATCAATGGCATTTTACATCAGTTTCCGGGAAACTTTATGAGACCATCACTATCAACGGTTCAAAGAAATTTGAGCCAAAAGCTTTAATCTTTAGTATCCTAGAGAAAAGAACAAGTATTTACACTAGTACAAGTTATTTGTTCAAAGATCGCCGTAAAGCCCCAAGGCACTGTATGCCCTAATTTAGCAGCACCACACGCAAGAGGATAATTTCTTTACAAAAAAATAGTTCAAGCAAAAATTGACCCCGGAAAATACACACTCACGCAATAAATGCACAAATAACAGCCTCGTTAAGCATATCAGGCTAATTGAAATCGCAATTAGCGGGATTGTAACGTAATTTCACCTGGCAGCGGGAGTGGCGCTCGGAGGAGGGGAAGACGATCTGGGTGGCAATAACGGGTCCCGCGAGGAGCTTGCAGCTTCGTCCCTCATCGTCTCACTCTATTTCTCTCTAAACGTGAATATTTGTGTGCTGTGTATATGGGTTTACGTTGGCCCTCAGTTTCGCGTGTATTGGGCTCCCCCCCTCTCTCTCACTCTCTCTCTCTATCTCTAGTGACGGTGAGATTCCATTTGGTAATTGTGAAATAACAGAGTAAAAAGGAAAAGGAAAATTGAAACGGGAGGTAGGCACGTGAGACGGGCGTGACCTTTTTGTTGATTTATGGGTAGTTTGGACCTTTCATTATCTGGAGCCGCATTTTCAGAACAGCTTTGACCGTCGCGTTTGCAATTAGTGCAGCGATTTTAGTCCCGTCGGCGAGAGGCACGCGATGTGGAATGAGTAATAGATTATAATCCTATATTTAATTCAGTATTTTATTTTATATTTTAAAATAATTATTATACAATGACTGCATTTACATTGTAGGATAAGTCTGGATTTAGACATTGTAAGATTGTAAAAAGACAATTATCCCGAATATTCGAAATAAACACATTTTTCGAAAAAATAAGGAATTAATTGGCTGATATGATATCCCTTCATTTGAGGTGGGATATCTTATCCCTCTTGAAAAAATGACAAAACTACCCCCTCAAACCTCAAACCCTATTTTCATTTCTCCTTCCTTTCCTCTTTATTATTATTGTTGTTGTTTAAATTTTTATTTTTCTGTTTTTTTAATTTTATTTTGTATTAGGAAGCCGCCTAATATGGCTGGCTAGATCATAGTATGGCTATTCATATTCCTACTAACATGGATCCAGATCTATTAATGATTCTGGAAACATGATTAAAATCAAATAACTAAAATCAATGGTAGGATTTGTGAGGTTTGAATCAGGTTTGAGTTAACTTAAGGTGTATAAGCCGACTTCGTGCCCTTGTTGCCGTAATGCCGAGTGAAGGCGCAGGCGTTTGTGGGGTTTTTCTTGTCAGCTTATATTACTAAGGGGGTCCTCAGTAAAAGTCATGTATTCAGTAAAAGAAGTTGTTTGTTCCTCACATGTCTATTGTTGATCTTAGTCTGTTTGATTTGGGTTATGCCCGTCCTGGGTCCTGAATGGTATCAGAGCCATGGAAGTAGAAATATGCTTTAGTTTCATCTATGATCTAACACTTTCAGTCCTTATGAATATATTTCATAAGAAACCTTCTATTAAAAACAGTAGAATTGAGGAATACGATATTCCTGAAAATTTAGATTTATTGAATAAATGGACTATTCCTAAGATAAAACCAAATCTGGTTTATGAATTGTGAACTTTTGAGAAATTAGGTCTCAAACAAGTGGTTAAAACTACTGAGTCTGCTATATCTCTTAATGATAAAGAGATGACTATTCGTCTCTTAAATGAAAGAGATATTCAACCATTTATGGATACTCATAATTTTATTCATATATGATGCATTCAAATTGCATTTAGACCTTTAACTTTAGAAGGTTTACCAGAAATGTTCATGGCAACTCTCAAAGATGCTAGAAATCTGGATTTTACCCATTAATGGGAATGATTCAATCTAGTCTGGCACATGGTCCAGTCTATTTTGATGTTTATCCAAATCTTTCAGTTTCATTAACTGACAAGAATATTTTGGATACTTTGACATTAAATGTCTGTACAGAAAATTATAACTATGTTATAGGAACAGAAGTTATATGTATCTGTTATCGTACTTATTTTAAACCTTTATATACTCTAAATTCTATGTGTAAAAGAGTAGATGAAAAGTCTAATAAGACTATTTTGATTGAAACAAATTTTGGAAAATCTAATATTACTACTCGAAGAGCCATTAAATGGGAAGAAATTAAATTCCCAGAGCATTGGACTCTTACACAGGCTATGCCTAAAATTCCTGTTGTTAATAATAGATTACAACAGATTATACAGAATAATGAAGGTTCAGTGCAAATTAAATTTGCTCCTGAACAAAGGAAGTTAATATCTTCCTCGAGATTATTATCTAGATCTCAATCTAATCATACTTTTATTTCTCCTCTTCAATATGATGTGGAAATTCCACAAACTTGTAGAGCATCAACATCTTCTTATTTTCAAGAGGATGATAAATCTCAAGAAGATCATAATGAAGAAATTATTATTGATAAAAATAAAATTTTACATAGTAATGTTTATAACATTAAAGATACGGATACTGTATCTCAAATGAATTTTACGATTTAATTATGAATAATACATTCAAATTAGATTTTTCTAAAGGATCTGCTTTGAGAAGGCAGATTAATACAGAATTTAATTTACCCAAATGGGAACCATTTAGAAAATGGTATTTTAAAGGTTTTACTAAAAAAGAATATGATTTCTGTGTTCACAGTTTTTATGAGTTCTGTGAAGAAAAAAATAAAATTATTTATTTTGTTCCTTGATTTTTCAAAACCTTTATTACTGATTATATTTCAGTAATGGAAAGAAGTTATAAACTTTCAAATGGACAGATTCAAAAATATGTTTTTCCTCCACAACAAACTTTTCAAATTGAAAAGAATGATAAGTCTTTTAATTTTACAGCTTTTTCAAAGATATTTGAAACAGATATGCTTCCTATTACTACGAAGCATATAAATCAATTGATTGAAAACCAGAATTTTACAAATCTTTATTTAACTATTCTTGGTGAAGAAATGATATCTCTTCATGATAGAGTTGAAAAAATTATTTCAGCTATTAATCAGATAAAACCTGATGTACATATTGAAAAGAAGAAAGAAGTAGATATTTCTTCTATTGCTTCTTCTTCTATTCAATCTCCTCCTTTGATAAAGGATTTTAAACTTAAATCTTCTGTTTCCGATTTGGAAAAATTATTACAAGAAAAGTTTAAAAATTTGAATATTTCAGCCTTAAATGATGAAGAAAAATTTTCTCCTTCTACCTCTTTTGTTAATAATACAGAAGAAGTTAATAAAATGAAATTGGCTGACAGACCCACACAAAGTAGGTACTATTATAATAGACCTTCTCCTGCTGATGTTCTGCTGGAAGAACAAGAATATTTTCTTTCCAATAATTATAATGGAAAAAGTATTTATGAATGGAATTTAGATGGGTGTACTGATAGGCACATCTATAATCTAGCACACCGTATGATGATGTATAGTACTGTGTGTAAAGTATCTGGTAATTCAGATAGAAACATTGCTATTATGATAGTTGCAGGTTTTACTGGCCAACTTAAAGATTGGTGGGATAATTATTTGTCCCAAGAACAAAAAGATTCTATTTTTAATTCTGTTAAAAATGAGAATAATAATTTAGTTGAGAATGCAATATATTCACTGGTTCTCACAATTATTGATCATTTTACAGGTAAGTTTACTGATAATGGAGATAATATTAGAACTCTTCTCAGTAATCTTAAATGTAAAACATTATCTGATTTTAGATGGTACAAATATACTTTCTTAACTCGTATTTTTGAACTTGCTGACTGTAATAATAGTCATTGGAAAGCCAAATTTATAGATGGCCTTCCTAGTCTTTTTGCTGAAAGAGTTCGCAGAATTCTTAGGCGAGATAAGGTTTCTATACCTTATGAAGAATATAATTATGATAATTTAATATCAACTTGTGTACAAGAAGGTTTAGCCTTATGTAATGAGTTGAAATTAAATAACCAGATTAGAAAGCAAAATTTGCTTGAGAAAAAACAACTTGGCCTATTTTGTGGTCAATTTGGTATGGAAATTCCTCATAAAGGGAAGAAACGTCCTTCTAAAGATGTTAGAGAAGGAAAACTTTCTAAAAGAAAGAAAGGATATTATTCTGAGAGAAAAAGAGAATTGAAAAATTCTAGATCATCTTTTTATAAAAAAGATAAAAGAAATAAAAAAGCATTTTCTATTATATGTAGAAAATGCAAAAAACCTGGTCATTATGCTAACCAGTGTTGGGCTAAAGATAAAATTAAAGCTCTTGATATTGATGATGATTTAAAAGAAAAATATGTAAAATTGTTTTAGATTTTGACAATAATAAATCAGAAAATACAGATACTGATTATTCAAAATCAGATGATTCTGAAGAACTTCAAATTCTTGATAATGAATCTTTATTATCAGAAAGTGAAGATTGTGAAGCATGTATACAAGGACAACCTTGTATTCGTCCTTTACAAGAAATCAGTAATACTGATAATAATGATGAATTTTATAAACTTATGTCTCAATTTCAAGATCTTAATTTAAGTGTCTTGACTAATGATAATATATTAGAATTTCTTAAAAGGATTAAGGATCATACTTTAAGAACTAATATTATTGATCAATTGGAAGATATTCCATCCACTAGTAATACTAGTCAAACTGTTTCTCAGAATACTGAGAATTCATACTCCATGTCCGAAGTTAATAAGCTTCTTAGACAGAAGTATGAAAAACAAAATCCTATTTCTACTCAGGATTTAGTTAATGAGATTGATAATCTTAAAAATGAAATAAAAAATCTTTATAAGATAAATGATAATTTTCATCAAAGACTTTCTTTATTAGAAGGTAATAAAGAAAAAGAGAATGATAATATTCTTGATGATTCTATTGAGCATTTTATGCCATTAGAAAAAAATTATCTTTCTACTATTTCTATGATGATATCTCAAAAGTGGTATACTAAAATCACTCTTATTATTAAAAATCATAAAATGAATTTTATTGCTATGATTGATAGTGGTGCTGATTTAAATGTCATACAGGAAGGATTAATTCCTACTAGGTATTTTCATAAAACCACTCATTCACTTTCACATGCTGGAGGTGAACGTCTTGATATTAGTTTCAAAATTCCAAAAGCTTATATTTGCAAAGATAATTGTTGTATTTCAACAAGTTTTCTTCTTGCAAAAGATATTTCAAGCCAACTTATATTAGGCTTACCTTTTATCTATAAAATTTATCCATTAATTATTGTTAATGAAAAAGGGTTAACTGGAACTTTTGAAGGAAAACCCATAACGTTTGATTTTATTACAAAACCTGTTAATAAAGTTCTAAATGAACTACAAGAACTGATTGAAAGAAAAACCTTTCAAATAAATTATTTAAAAGAAGAAGTGAGTTTTCTAACTATTGAAGAAAAACTCAAAAATCCTAAATTACAGGAAAAGATAAAACTTATTAATAATAAGTTTTCAGTTGATATTTGTAATGATTTACCAAATGCTTTTTGGGATAGAAAAAAGCATATTATTTCTCTTCCTTATGAAGAAGACTTTAAAGAAAAGGATATTCCTACTAAGGCAAGACCTTGTCAAATGAATTCTGAATATTTAGAGTTATGTAAAAAAGAAATTGATTCTCTTTTACAAAAGAAATTAATAACTTCTTCAAAATCTCCTTGGTCATGTACTGCATTTTATGTTAATAAGCATTCTGAGCAGGAACGAGGTGTTCCTAGACTTGTTATTAACTATAAACCTCTTAATAAGGTTTTAAAATGGATTAAACATCCTATTCCAAACAAGAAGGATCTTCTTGATAGGCTAGTTAATGCATTAGTCTTTTCTAAATTTGATTTAAAATCTGAATTTTGGCAAATTCAGGTTAATAAATCTGATAGGTATAAAACTGCATTCAATGTTCCATTTGGACATTATGAATGGACAGTTATGCCATTTGGATTAAAAAATGCTCCTTCAGAATTTCAACAAATTATGAATGATATTTTTAATCCATTTAGCAATTTTATCATCGTTTATATTGATGATATTCTTGTCTTTTCTAAAGACATTGAAACACACTTTAAACATTTAAATATGTTTAAAGAAATTGTAATAAAAAATGGCCTTGTTATTTCAAAGCCAAAAATGATTTTATTTCAATCTAGTATTAGATTTCTTGGTCATATTATTGATAAAGGAAATATTATTCCTATTCAAAGAAGTATTGAGTTTGGAAATAAATTTCCAGATATTATTACTGATAAAACTCAATTACAGAGATTTTTAGGAAGCTTAAATTATATTTCTTCCTATATAAAAAATCTTAATGAAGATACTGCTATCTTATATGATAGATTAAAAAAGAATCCTAAACCTTGGAATGAAAATCATACCAAGGCTGTAAAAAGGATAAAGGAGAAGGTTAAAAACCTTCCATGTCTTATGTTAGCAAATCCCTTATGGGAAAAAATTGTTGAAACTGATGCTTCTGATATTGGTTATGGAGAAATCCTTAAACAGGTTGATCCCCATAAAAAACAAGAATATCTTGTTCGGTTTTATTCTGGGAAATGGAATAATTCTCAGAAAAATTATTCAATAGTGGCTAAAGAAATTCTTGCCATTGTTAAATGTGTTTTAAAATTTCAAAATGATTTATATAATCAGAAATTTATTATTAAAACTGATTGTAATTCTGCAAAATTTATGTTTCAAAAAGATTTTAAACATGATGTTTCAAAGCAGATGTTTGCCAGATGGCAATCTCATCTTGCTCCATTTGATTTTGATATTGTTTATAAAAAAGACATTGATAATTATTTGCCTGATTTCTTAACTCGTGAATATTTGCAGGAATGAGTTATCCTGATAGAGGAGCATCTTCCTCTCATAGAGGAAGAGGAGGAAGGGGTTATAACCCTCAATCCAGAAAAATTGTGCAATATGGCAAACAAAAGCTTGTTGCTCAAAATATTGCAAATATTGGAGGTAATACTTCTGATCTTGATATAGAGTTTCAAGAATTCTTGAAACAGAAACAAAAACAGAAAGAGAGTGATATCTCTCCTGAGGAAACTCAGACTTCTTATGCTAATATAGCAAAAGAAGATGATTTTGAAAAAATGTTTGTCGAAAATTCTGATCGACAACTTATTCTTCTAATAGAAGAAAGAGATATTCAATGGGCTAATAGTCCTTGGACTATAATGGAAATATATCTTTCTAACACGTCATATGTGTATGGGTCTTACAAACAAAGAGGTTTCTATGAAAATCTCCTTATCTCCACTAATAGTGTTGAGATCAATCATTTCTCCTCTGGAGAAAGAGGAAAAGATTATAACTTTTCCAAAATGATTATTAAAAAGATTATATCTTTTGAAGAATGGGGTATATCTCCATTAGCAGAAAAAGAATTCTTTTATGAGCTTAATAAGCAAACTTTTAAATTCAATTACTTCGATTATATTGAAGCATTTGAAAAAACTCTCTTATATGAGAACAAGAGGCATAAACACTCTTGGTTTATAAAAGTTTGTGAAATTATATTTCATAAACCAATTCCAAATTGGTTCTTTACTTGGTGGAGAACTTTTGGACCTTCGGCAAAAATTTTGCCAGACCTTTTTCATGGTCTAATGAAAGACTGGATATCAGTCTCTCCTGTTATACAGGGAAAAACTGAAAATTTCATTGAAGGGAAGACTACTTGTTATTTCTTTATTGAATTTGGAATTCCATGGATATGGAAATGGACACCAATAGTAGGTTATACCAGCTATGGTGCACCTTGTTTATGGCGTATCAGCCAATGTAAATTCTGGGATAAAATGATGAGAATGGACCCAGAAACCGGGAAATTATACTCGGAGGAAACATTTGATAAAATCATTGAAAATATCAAAGCTTATAAGCAAGATCTTACAGAAAAAGAAAAAGAAAAAGAAGAGGATAATATAAGTCCTTTTAAAATTCTTACCCAGAAATATGCTGGGATTCTTTCACAGAAACAGATGATTGAATTATTTGTTTCTGAAATGAAAAAAGATATTTCTAAAAATCTTTGTTCAGATTCAAGATCTGATACCTCAATGAGGTCTAATCTAGTGAAAACCAATTCACTAGTATTCTACAAGATTCACAGGATCCAGAGGATGATATTCCAGACCCGGCTTTATTTGAAGCCCTTGAAGAGCTTAAAGACTCCTTTACTACAGAGAAAAAATGAATATGGATCATTATTTAAATTGTCCCAGATGTTTCTGTTTCTATCAATGGAAACATATTATTGATGATATCTGGAAGCAATGCAGAAAGTAATCTCTTTCTCTTCTTGCTCAAGAATTTAGCAGTGAAGAACAACTTGATCAAAATTGTGCAAAAGTTGTTAGAATTCATAGTCATGCTTGGAAGATGAGGAATTCCAAGATATCAAATTCAAGAGGTGTATGGAAAAATATTCCTCTACACCTTCATGTTTTTCTCAATCTTTCCTTTTGGGTTTTTGGAAGCTCAGATTTCATAATATTGGAATTAAAAGAGAACATATCTCTCCAGAAAATTCCGATTCAGAAGATTGTTGAAGAAGAAGTATCAATAGTGACATATTAGTCACCAGACAAGGATTTGGACATATTTGTCATCTTCTGCTTTTATAAAGCAGCTTAACTTTTCTTTTTTTACTTTTGTAAAGTTTTTACTATTCATTTTTAATTTTGGAATCCAGGGTTTCATGTTCGGCTCTTCCTTTTCTATAAATAGGTTGTTTTCTTTTCATTGGAGGCACAATGGTGTTTACCGCCTCTCTTTTCTCTCTCTCCAACCATTCTCTCCCTTTGTAATTACCAAGCCTCAAGATTAATAAAATTATTCTGAGCACATTATAAGTGTAAGTTATTTAAATTTTTTTTTTCTGTTTTTTAATTTTATTTTGTATTAGGAAGCCGCCTAATATGGCTGGCTAGATCATAGTGTTAGATCATAGTATGACTATTCATATTCCTACTAACATGGATCCAGATCTATTAATGATTCTGGAAACATGATTAAAATCAAATAACTAAAATCAATGGTAGGATTTGTGAGGTTTGAATTAGGTTTGAGTTAACTTAAGGTGTATAAGCCGACTTCGTGCCCTTGTTGCCGTAATGCCGAGTGAAGGCGCAGGCGTTTGTGGGGTTTTTCTTGTCAGCTTATATTACTAAGGGGTCCTCAGTAAAAGTCTTGTATTCAGTAAAAGAAGTTGTTTGTTCCTTACATGTCTATTGTTGATCTTAGTCTGTTTGATTTGGGTTATTAATATTGTTATTCTTATAATAATAGTAATAATTATTATTATATTACACTGTTATTGTTATTATTATTATTATTATTATCTTTATTATTAATAATATTTTATTAATAATATTTTTATTATTATTATTACTCTTATTATTATGATTATTGTAATTTTTTATTATTACTGTTATTATTCTTATTATTATAATTATTATAATTATTGCTGTTACTATTATTATTATTATTATTATTATTATTATTATTATTATTGTTATTATTATCATTATCGTTATTATCATTATTATCGTTATTATGATTGTTATTACGATTATTATTAATATTTTATTGTTATCATTATTATTGTTGTTGTTATATTATTATTATTATTATTATTAAATTTAAAAACTTTCAAAAGTAATTAAAGCAAAACCAATGAAGAAAGATGATATTTGTGAGTTTATCGCTGTTGTCATTATTATTATTATTATTATTATTATTATTATTATTATTATCTTTATTATTATTAATATTTCTATTATTATAATTATTCTTATTATTTATATTATTGTAATTTTTTATTTTTTATTTTATTATTCTTATTATTATAACTATTTTAATTATTGTTGTTATTATTCTTATTACTACTATTATTATTATTATTATTATTATTATTATTGTTGTTGTTATCATTATCATTATCATTATCATTATCATTATCGTTATTATCATTATTATCGTTATAATTATTATTATTACGATTATTATTATTATTATTACGATTATTATTAATATTTTCTGCACGACTGCGAAGGTCGAGAGAAAATAAAACCGACCTTGCCCTAATTCACACGACGTCGTCTTGAGGTGGGGCTGAGGAGATTTAAACAAATTTCAGGGGTATAAATGTCAATTCAATTTAATTCATCAATATAATACATGTATGTAAATGATGGATATGATAACGAATCATATCCATCAATCAAAGTAAAAGTAGGATAGGATTAAGAAATATTCATAATTTTACACCTCATATCCAATCCTATCCTATATGCCCTAATCCTTATTTACCATAGTAAACGCAGCCAATATGTATATATATAATAAAATTATTAACTAATATATATTATATATTAAATATTTTAAAATAAAAAATTGAACATTGAAAAAAATAGAGGGTAGTAGTTTGGTCGGAGCATTTTACTGTAAATATTGCTTTTAAAATAATTGGAAATTCTTCAACAAAAACATTGTGATATTAGATGTTCTAAGAACTAAGCATGCCTTAAACGAGGTGTGGTATTTGCCTCATGGATGTATTCATAAATATTGGGTATATTTTCCTTACCTATTAACTTATATTGTTATGTCTTTTGAGGGAGTTGTAGGAATTATCTCTTTAATTAATATCAATTACATTTATGATATTAATTGATGTGGTCAACATGTTTTTATATTAAAGAAAATGAAATGATTTATTGATTTATAATTTTTGTCTTAGAGGAAGGAAATAATTTGTGGATTCAAAATCATTTCCATGAAATAAAAAATCAATCACCCACTTAATTTTGGAAGAGTGAATAATATCTGTGATGGTTAGATATTATATAAGAAGATTCTCTCGGTTGAAGGTCCCTATGCTTCCTTTTCAAAAGTTCAATACACCGTCTAAGAAGAAAATCAAAAGTTCAATACACCATCTAAGAAGAGAAGAAAAGCCTAGAAGCACTGTACAACCGAAAGACTGTAATTGACGGATAGCAATGGTTGAAGGTATGCCCCTCGATTCAATTTCCGCTACTACAGATTTAAGTATGTTTTGATATGTAGGCATGCTTGAAGTTGTTTCTTACATTTGGTATTGGGATTCGAAATTTTATGTATTGTACGTTCATATAAATCTATGTTTTCTGTTAAATTACATGAAATATGTGTGAAGGCCTTTGACCAATGTGCTATTCTACATTCTAAATTTGATTCTTGTAACTCTGGGCTAAAATTCTAGTACTTAGCCATCTAGGGTACTAAAACAAATAAACAGACAGATTATTTGAGATATATTTTGTTAATATGTTCATGCTTTTGTATTTGTAATTTTAGATTCTTATGCATACAATTATGTTATAGTTTTAATTAAATGAAGTATTATTGATTGATAAAGAACTTATTATGAAATTGCATATTATGTAATATTTTTTGTGGTAATATAAACATCATATTTGGATGTTATGTGACATGTAATTTTAATTAATTAGGGAATAGCCACACCATCCTTAATTAGTTAAGATTATATATTAAGTTTTAAAAGTTACATTGAGAAATAACATCAATTGTGATTAATCGTATGAAATGTGATGAATTATCCTATATAAATTTTGTTGCACTTTATATTATTAATTATGATAAAATTTCAAATTATATTTTATAATTTACCCTCGGGATTGGAAAATAACATGTAATTTGATAGTTTTATTATATATGTAAAGTGAATCTAATTGAAAGACTTTAGCCCAAAGGCAAGTTTTATATCACTAGATTCATGTTTTACATTGGTACGACATGTTATATGGTTTCGATAGCTTCAATTTTTATGAAATGAGTATGTTTTTTTGTTTGTTTATTGCAACGATGCAACTTGTTAATTTCTCTAATATGAAATGTGCTGTTCCTCAGCCAAATGGGGATAATTATAAAGTTTGGAAGGAAAGAGTTCTCCTTCATTTGGGATGGATGGACATTGACTATGCTATCAAGAAAGACGAGCCCCCTGCTATAACTGAGAAAAGCACCCTAGAACAAGAGGACCTATCGCCATGATTCATGTTTTTTGCTTCCAATATTGCAAACATAGAAACATATAGACCAAGTGGGAGAATGTAGGAATTATCTCCTTAATTAATACCAATTACATTTATGATATTAATTGATATGGTCAACATGTTTCTATATTGAAGAAAAGAAAATGATTTGTTGATTTATTATTTCTGTTTTAGAGGAAGGAAATAATTTGTGGATTCAAAATCCTTTCCATGAAATAAGAAATGAATCACCCACTTGGAAGAGTGAATAATATAAAAATAGACATATACTATATAAGAGGATTCTCCCGGTTGAAGGTCCCTACGCTTTCTTTTCAAAAGTTCAATACACCATCTAAAAAGAGATGAAAAGCCTAAAAGCAAACCGAAACACTGTAATTGATGGATAGCAATGGCTGGAGATATGCCCCTCGATTCAATTTCCGTTGCTATAGATTTAAGTATGACATATATGTTTTGATATGTAGACATGCTTAAATCTGAATTTTTTTTTTTTGTCTTACAGGAGTTCGTAGTTTGATTCATTTAATGATGATATGGTCAATTAGGGTTTGCATTGTTTGACACACAATATTTATGAAGCAATACTTATTGATATTTTTATGGGGTTGTCTATACTGAATGTTAAAAGATCTTATTAGCATGTTCTAGTATCAAATTACTAGTTATTTATTAGTGTGATTGTGTTTAAAATGTATTGTTGTCTAAATAGTGTTGGATGTGATTTTTTACTTTGATGTTTTTATTGTTATATAGCGGACGCAATCATTAAAGACCGCATGATATTCTTCTTGCAACAAAAGCTTTTAGAATTTGTTTTTTGATTTATAGGTTTTGCGAGAAATAAAATTAGAAGTTATTTATCATGATTAATGTGTGTTGTGATTAATTTGTGCATTTTCTAACTTTCTTTGGGTGGTTCAGTCAATAATCGAGCTCTAAATTATTATCAATCTCAAAGTTATGTGTCATAAAAATGATTTCCTTGCTTTCATTGAGGGTTTTGATTTAAGAATTAAGTTATAAACTTGTCCATTATTAGGCATTTTAAATTGAATGGGGTCAAACGTGACTCAACTTTTTGTGGATTATTAAATTTTAAATAGCTTCTATATGCAATAAGGCAAGTCAATAGCATCAATGAACATCCTACAATACTAAAAGTGGACATTATAAGAGAAAAACATATCTGGTGAAACAATGAAAAACTCAAATACATTTGACCGAAGGAACTTATGTATCATTTGTATTTATTAAACAAATGAGTGTAATCTGCAACAATTTGTTCTTCAGAATTTTGACAAATTTATACAGACTCGATTTTTTTCTTAAAAAGTACAAAAAAATTCAATCCTGGGCTATTTTATAATTATTTGTTTAGAAATAAACTACGGTTGAAAAACTATTTCTATACCAAAAAAATCTAATGTTGAGTGAGTTGTACCAATTTTAATGTTATGATATTTTGCACATTTTACATACTACCAAATTTGCCCGCAAATAATGCGGGGAATGACAATTTTGATGTGATTAGGTGCCCCTATCATTGTTAGAAAATTTTAAGTGTGTTGGCAAAGTAAGGCCATGTTTTCCTAGTGATATGGCAATTTATGATGATTGCATAAATAGCACCTTTAATCCATCTCCAATAATTAGGAAGCACTCGTATAGGGAAAGGATGTAAAAAAAAAATGATATTCTATGTTTACATGTCAAATTCGTAGGGAACGAAAGTTAAATTTACGTTATATATAGATTTTGTTGGGTTGGATCAACCCAACTATATGAATCTATACATGCATAATTACATCACAAAAAAGTCACTCAAAAAAGTTGAGATCCCCGATTGATTATAAGGAATGAGCAATTGATATTTTTATAATACTTGTCGTTGAAAATAAAAGAGTTAATTATAACAAAATTTTCAATTTTTAGATTAATAATCATTTACAATTGAATTGTAACATGCACTTACATCACATATTGATTTTCTTTTAATTCGGTGCACAATGACCGATTTTGGGCCCAAACATCACAAGGAGCCTCAAATTTGTATTTTAACCTATACTGATATGTACATATATTCTTTAAATCATAATTTGATCTAAATCACACAATTTTTTTAGCTTAATAAAAAACGATGTCATTTTAATAAATAAGGCTAAAAAAATCAACTTATTTACTGTGTATAGCAATGCCGGTCAAAATAAAATTCTAGCTCAACATGAGGAGTTGAAGCTCAATACCGACCTGTGCACATTGAATTAAAAGAAAACATATTCTATATTACTTTCAAAAAATATGTACCGACTATGGTTCTAAATTTATACTAGAATTGACTATAGAAAAGGTAACATTTACCTTCCAAACCAATTCATTTTTAGTGCAGCACATGAAATCAAACCCCATTCAAAAGTACTCTTTCCACTCCATTTTTATTTAAGAAGATAGTAGTGTGAAACTCTGCGTGATGCATTCAAGTTAATTTTATATTATTTATTATTAGAAATATATTATTTATTATTAAAATATTAGAAACAAATAATTATAATTAATATATGAATTTATAATTTTCATTGCTCATAAAATATTATCAAATTTAAATAATTAATATATTTTGTTATACATATTTTTTATGCCATTAATGATAAAATATTTTAATAAAAATATTGATATATTTTTATTTATATACCAACAAACCTGCTCCAAATATGAATATTATCTTATAATTTAAAAGATTCAAATCTTCCAAATATATTTAGTCCAAATCTAAATTTTATTGAATAAAGTTAATAAATTTATTTTTCATATATGCAAAATTGAAAACCACATTTGGGCCAAAAAACGAAAAATAAAAAACACTCATTTACTATTCTATAATATATATAAGATAGACATATGTTGTAAAATATAAAAGATCAATATGAATATTAAAAAACGAAGAAGATAGGTAACAACAAAATTAAATATGATTATACAAATATTTTTATATTATTATAATCTTTATCGATACTATACCCATTTATACTAATATAATAATGAATTAGTCTAAAATAAAAATTTCAGTTCATTTTCAATTTCTTCAAAAAAAAAGAAATATTTTGAAAAATGATATGTCACATTTTGACAAGTTGATTATTTTCCTTTTTATTTTGAGAATATTTTTTCAATTTGTTAAAAATACAAATAGTTTCTTTATTTCTAGTCCACTTTTTATATATAATATATTAAATTAATTATCTTTTCACGATTTTTAATTTACAATCATACTGTCTATATTAAAATTAGACATCAAATGCAAAAAGATATAACAATTTTTGGTTGTTTATTTAGGAATATATTTTGATATTTATTATGTATTGTATTATTTGTATTTGATATGCAAATAAATATTAACTAATAGTTCTATTATTGAAAATATTAAATAAACAAATTTTTAATTTTGGAATAGAGGAAATATATATTTTTACACAATAATATACTTTTTACATATTTTTGTTAGTAAAAATAAATATTTTAGATATTTTAAATATTTATTATTTTAAAATTATATTTTAAATATATTTTATTTTATTCTTTAAATATCATTACATAACAATAATACTATATGATAAAGAGTTTTATGAAATGCATCTAAAATTTAATATATGACATAAATGATACATATTTATGTCTTATCACAAGCCTGACGTCATATGTAGTGAGAAAAAGGTGTATGTCATATTAATTTTTGATTTTACTTTTATAATTTTTAATTTAGTTCAATCTATATTTAATTTTATCAAAATTTATAAAAAATTGAAAATAAATTAAATTAAATTGTTAGATAAAAAATATTATTAAAGAAAACCAAAATTAATGAATATAAATAGAATATTTCCCAAGAAATTATAGTGGAGGGGGAAGTAAAGAAAATAACAGGGAAATGGATACACAAGTTTGGGTGAAGCCTTATCATGCAAATAACAACATTTGACAGGCGGAGAAATAGCCACACAAGCATTACCCAACCCAAACCACAACACATTTTTCGAGTTTCTGTCTCTCTGAGCCACTCGGTTCCCATTCTCTCAAATTCCCTCTCTTTATCAATCTAAACTGCTGGGGGAAACGTAAAGATAAAGCAAAAGAAAAGCTCATTCTTGAACGAAGGAATCACGACATTGCGGAGGTATTGCTAATAATCTCTTCTCATATATATGCAATTTAGTGTTTTTCTGGACTGGGTTTCTCTCAGTTTCCTGAAAGTGTCACACGCTATGTTAATTGATGGATTTCTGCAGGTGGGACTGAATATATTGGTGAATTGTAGTGATTGAATTTGTATTTTGTTTATAGGGAATTGGAAGTATCGCGTTACAGGTAAAAGGCTCTGTGTTCGCGGGATACTTCTGGAATGGTGCAGGATATATAAGCATTGAGCATGGCTTCGTTAGCTTCCCTAGCTAATTTGGGAAGCATGAATATGATTTCTTTTGGTAATTTTGATGGGTCTGTTTGTTTAGTTAGGAGCATCACTGTTAATAGAAATGGGAGTAGTTTTAGAAGGTCTTGGAGTGGCAAGAGGTGGAGTTATGTCGGAGTTTGTAGATATTCTGTAACAACTGATTACATTTCGGAACAAGGGACTTCGGTGTCTCTTGATTCTACGTATGGAGGTACTAAAGAAAATGATAGTGATACATTTCTGAAGGCAGCTCCCAAGCCCGTTTTGAAATCAGGATCTAAGCCCCAACCCCTTCTCAATATGAATTCGGGTGAATCAAAACTGTCAGACAATGGGAAGACGAGTGATACAGAGGAAGAGAGAAATAAGGTGATTGAGTCACTAGGAGAGGTATTGGAGAAGGCAGAGAAGCTAGAGACAAGCAAGAAACCTAGTGTGTCTGTAAATAAACCCTCAACGAGTGAAATAGAGAACCAAAAGAATGGCAAACCAGGTAACTCTGTCGAAAAATCAAATCGCAAGCCTAAAGCAACTAAAAGTGTTTGGCGTAAGGGTAATCCAGTTGCTACTGTGCCAAAAATTGAGAAGGAACCTTCTAGACAGGAACCTAGAACAGATGGAGGGGTGGCTAGCTCTCAGCCTGCTGCTCCACTCAGAACTCCCCAACCACCAGTGAAAATTCAACCAAAATTACAAATGAAACCATCTGTAGCTCCCCCGCCTTCTATAAAGAAGCCTGTCATCTTGAAGGATGTAAATGCAGCATCAAAGACAGCTGTCTCCGATGAAACTGATTCAGGCCCAAAGCCTAAACGCAAGCCAATTCTAATTGACAAGTTCGCCTCTAAGAAACCAGTGGTTGATCCTATGATTGCTCAAGCTGTTATAGCACCGACAAAACCAGCAAAGAGCCCTGCACCTGGTAAATTAAGGGAAGACTTCAGAAAGAAGGGTGGCCCATCAGGTGGACTTCGTAGGCGCAAGTTTGATGATGGTATTGCTGATGAGGATACAGCTGAACTTGATCTTTCTATCCCTGGTGCTGCAAATGCCAGAAAAGGAAGAAAATGGTCCAAAGCGAGTCGGAAGGCTGCCAGGCTTCAGGCAGCCAAAGATGCAGCACCCGTTAGAGTGGAAATCATGGAAGTTGGGGAAGATGGTATGTTGACTGAGGAGTTGGCCTACAACTTAGCCATCAGTGAAGGTGAAATTCTCGGCTCTTTGTACTCTAGGGGGATCAAGCCCGATGGTGTTCAAAAGCTGAGCCAAGACATGGTCAAGATGGTCTGCAAAGAGTATGGTGTGGAAGTCATTGATGCTGTCTCTTTTGGGGTGGAAGAAATGGCAAAAAAGAAGGATATTCTAGATGAAGATGACTTGGATAAACTAGAGGATAGACCTCCTGTGCTAACCATAATGGGCCATGTCGACCATGGAAAGGTCAGCAACACCCTTTCTCAATTTAATCTATGTATAAATAGACTATTCCATCTGTTCAAGCTCCACCTTACTAGATTGTATCTAATTGCAGACAACACTTTTGGATTACATACGAAAGAGCAAGGTATGCATGGGCACTCAAGTCTTCTCACTATGTGCAACTCCTTGTGTTTAACCGTTATAGGTTAAAAGATATAGTTGCCTTGAAACTGAAGTTTGACTCTCATGTTCATTAGGTGGCGGCATCTGAAGCAGGTGGTATCACCCAAGGAATAGGTGCTTATAAAGTTCAAGTACCTGTTGATGGAAAGCTGCAAACATGTGTTTTTCTTGATACTCCTGGACATGAGGTAACTTTCTTGCTTATGCTTTTTCTTTCATTTTGTCTTTATTCAGCTCTCATGCTTTAGTAAAAGCATCATAGCATCTCTCTTGGGAACTTATTTGCCTTATATTTTTAGATTTCCATTCTTACTTGAAAATATTTCCATAGGCTTTTGGAGCTATGAGAGCACGTGGAGCGAGAGTGACAGACATTGCTGTCATTGTTGTTGCAGCTGATGATGGGATCAGACCTCAAACAAGCGAGGCTATTGCCCATGCCAAAGCAGCAGGAGTACCAATTATTGTAGCTATAAATAAGGTATTTAGATACTAGTGGTGCTGATCAATTTCTTTTCCTGTTGATTATTGAGGAGATTTTGATTGCATTTCTTTTATCCCATCATTGTAGATCGATAAGGATGGAGCAAATCCAGATCGAGTCATGCAAGATCTTTCATCAACTGGTTTGATGCCTGAAGAATGGGGCGGCGATATCCCAATGGTTAAGGTGACAAAACTGAAACCTCGTAATTCTATTCTCATTCCCATTATAAAATAAGAAAAGAAAAGGAGAAAAAAGAAGCCACATAATGCTAAAGTTATTATTAAATGGTCTATACAGATAAGTGCTCTCAAAGGGGAGAATGTTGATGACCTGCTGGAAACCATCATGCTTGTTGCTGAGGTAACTTAATACATTTTTTTGGGCAGAGAATGTTCTGGCTCCCAGATTTTCGAATCAAGTACTATTATGAATTTTGACATGATCTACTGCATGCATCTCCGCAAGCTCCTGCAACGATGACATGTTAGCATGAAATGGCAGACATTCCATACACATTGGAATACTATCTCTTGCTTTCACTCAATTTTTTGATTTAATGAGTTATTAGATTCTATAGAGGGAAAATTATTATATTTTAATTTTTGATAAATTGGAGAATAATTATCTGCAAACAATTATTTGCATTGGTTCATGTGTCTTTGTTGGTTCTGAATTTATTTTATGTTTTTCCCTAGTTACAAGAACTGAAGGCTAATCCGAATAGGAATGCAAAAGGAACAGTTATTGAAGCTGGTCTTGATAAGTCCAGGGGACCCATAGCTACATTCATTGTGCAAAATGGAACCCTTAAAAGAGGAGATATAGTAGTCTGTGGTGAAGCTTTTGGAAAGGTTTGTCTTTTAATTGAAAATCTTGGAGGAACTGGTTAGTTCTTTGCTGATGTTCTGGACTTCTTCATTTGCGATTTCAGGTGCGGGCTTTATTTGATGATAAAGGAAAACGGGTTGATGAAGCCAGGCCTTCTATGCCAGTACAGGTATATAAATGCACATTATAAGCCTCATAGGGATACAATATTCATGTTCATTACAGTATATTTGGTACTTAGATTGGGATTCCTTGCCTTAAGAGCTCTAGTAGCGTGAATGTTGAATCTTTCTCTTTCCACAAAGATATTCTTTTCTTTTTCCTTCCTCCTTGCCTTTCTTTCTTTTTCGTTTTTCCTGTTAAATATTATGTTCTGTTGCTAATTTAACTCTTCCCTCACATCACTACTTCATTTGTCCAAACTTCTCTTTGAGTAGAATTTGGACAGTAAAACTATACAAGGAACCACTCAAATTTCTTGTAAGAAAAAAGTCGAACATCATTTAAGAACCTCCATGCCATAGAAGATGTATCTCATGCTTTTGGATTTGTGGTGGAATGGAATTGTGTATTGAATGTATTTTAACTTCCAGGTTGATGGACTCGATTTAGTAGCTAAAGCTTCCTATGCACACGTTTCAGTTTCTTGGTAATTAAACTGCATGATTTGGCAGGTCATTGGATTAAATAACGTTCCTTTAGCTGGTGATGAGTTTGAGGTTATTGATTCACTTGATGAAGCTCGAGAAAAGGCAGAGTCACGGGCAGAATATTTGAGAAATGAACGTATTACGGAAAAAGCTGGGGATGGACAGATAACACTTTCTTCTTTAGCTTCTGCTGTTTCATCTGGAAAGAATGCTGGATTAGATCTGCACCAGCTTAATATTATACTGAAAGTTGATGTTCAGGTACACCTTTCCGCATTCTTTGGAACCTAGCATATATTTTTAAAGTCCTATAAGGTGCATAGTGAAGATGCAATGGCTTTGTATAGTGTGAGAACTGCTAATTCTGTTGCAAAACATTATCAACTAAAGTTTGGGATCTTTTCCTTGATAATACATGATTTTAGAAAATTGAAGTTTGAAGTGTACGTTAAAACTATGTTATGTAATTCATGTTTAACTGTTGTGCTCTTTGGATTCTAGGAGTGTGAGCATATTGCATGCTAACTTTATCAAGTTGCGTTGATACTCAAATGCATTTAATTTCCAATCCAGTGCTTGAAAAGGCGTAAGGCGCCCCGAGGCGCCAGACCCCTTTCACTGCCTAGGCGCCAGGCGTGAGGCGTGAGGCGAAGCGCTCGCCTCACTCAAGCGAGGCGCCCAACATAAAAAAAAAACATGTACATATATATAAACACATTTAACCATAATAAAAACATAATACATTCATCAAAACATGATCCAAAACATTAAATATAGAAGTTCAAGACATAATAATTAAGCATAATCACTAAGGCAAGGCACTATCATCATTCATCATGTCAAATTGTGGATTATCATCGGATTTGTATCCATCCACATCTTCTTCTTCTGCCTCATCTGAATCCCCTCCCATATCTTCCCATTCATCTTCCTCATCCACAAGTCCAAAAGAACTAGATCTAGATGATGACGTTTTTGAAGTCTTTGAAGTTGTTGCCCTTCTATTGATTATACAAAAAAATAATTTCTGTATGAATTAAATGCAAATCCTTATTATTTTTGGCATCTTAATTCTCAAATACCAGTAACGCCTATAATTCTGCCACGTAATACGGATATGTAAGAATATATTCCACTGTGTGTTTGATACTTACAGTGTTGTGCTCCTACAAATATAGAAATATATTTTATCATAATACATACATTTCATTTCTTTCACAAAAACCTGTTTCTGCTTGTTCGAGCTTCTGCTGCCGGTTTCCGGTCGCCGGCGGGAGGGTCGCCGGAGGGAGGGGTCGCCGGTGGGAGCGGTCGCCGGTAGGGGGGTTGCGGTCGCCGGCGAGGAAGAAATAGAATGGGTTATAATGTTATATGGGTGCAGGGGGATCTGCTGCTGCTGCTCTCTATCTCTCGTGGGTTATGGTAAGTTAGGGTTAGGGTTGGGTGGGATTCGTGGGAACATATTTAATTTAAAAAAAAAAATTAAAAAAAAAAAAAAAAGAATAACAGATGGGGGCGAGGCGCGCCTAAGCGCCGCCTGCGCCTCACCGTGAGGCGCCTGAGGCGAGCGCCTAGGCGGCGCCTCGCCCAAGGTCGCTTCGCCTCAACCCCATAAGGTGACATTGCCGGAATGTTGGCGGCTCGCCTAGGCGCGCTTTTTCAAGCACTGTTCCAATCTAAAGACAACCCACTTGTCAAAAGTTTTACCCCTTTCATATGGAGGTTGGATAACCCAATCATTCTATTAGAGCTAAAAACATAATGACCAAACCTTTCATTCTTACACGTGTAATTTTTATAGGTTGGTATCATCCTCGGGCTTTATCAATACATAAACATTCATAGTTTTTCCGCAACAATACAGCTTCATAAAAGCACTATCTATAAATGCATTACATGCTTGTGTTCACCATAGATTAAACTTTGCTGTTTCTTAAGCTTTTAAAGGGATGACTAATATCACTAATCTCCCAAGTAGTTACGGTTGATATTTAATGATAGTCAGAAAGAACAATAATAAATAATGTTCACGATTTTTTCAGAGGCCTCACTACAAAAAAAAAAAAAAAAAAAAAAAAAAAAACAAGAAGAAAAAAGAGAAAGAATTGAAGATCTTATTATCTTTATATGACAACCATTTCATAAACTTCTTTATTGGAGACTTATATTTTTTAGTACATTTGAGATGCTAAGTTGTAGTGAGTAAAAGATAGAATCTTTTTCATTGTCATTGACATTTATGAACATAGATTTTGGAATAATATTTGGCTACTAATTGACATGAATATTTGGTTGTTAGTAGTGTTCTTTAGTAGGTTAATACTTCAAGTCATCGACAGATAGGCTTGATGATCTAGACTTCCTTTTATTGAAATGGATATAATTTCTAGGATTTTATATCACATCTTTTTCTGGAAAGATGCTAATATTCTAAATGAAGGTAATTAGTTTTGTTTTTTTCATGATTTTGTAAGGTCTCTAGATTTTTGACTTTCCTAGGATTATGGTAGTCATTTGTTGGTTGCTCAATTGTCTGGTTCTCTAGTTGATGCAGATTTACTTCAACTACAGAATTTCATTTCACTGTGAGAGCCCTTGAGTTAGACCAACTGTCCGGAAACTAAAATGCAATGCATCTCTAAGCAAATCGAGTATTTGCAGTGATAAAATTATGATGATTGTACATGTTGATACATCTAAATTCAACAGTGTCCTATGACCTGAAATTAATTAATATTCATTAATTGCCAGGGATCAATTGAGGCTGTCAGACAAGCTCTGCTGGTGCTTCCTCAAGCTAACATCAGTCTGAAGTTCCTACTGCAAGCAACTGGTGATGTGAACAACAGTGATGTTGACCTTGCAGTTGCAAGTAAAGCCATTATTTTTGGCTTTAATGTCAAAACGCCTGGTTCAGTCAAGACGCATGCTGATAACAAAGGTGTTGAAATTCGGCTGTATAAAGTTATTTATGAACTTATTGATGATGTACGAAATGCAATGGAGGGACTACTGGATCCAGTCGAGGTAAGATTCTTTGGTTTTTGTGTTTTGGATCATGTGTGAACTAGTTTAAAACGACAAAAATCCATGTTTGAGTATAAATTGTCTTGGTTTCAAAGGAAATGAAACAATATATTAGTTAGCTTATCTATTTCAGTGCAGAAAACACTTTATAAAAAAATAGTGTCATTACAAAGAAAATTATTTTGGGTATCCTCTCTTTATTTTAGTAAATCTATTATGATCTCTATATTTCAAAATTTCCCTGCACAGCTGGAGTTCAGTTGACAAACTTGGGTATGAAGATATCGTAAGTGTAACAGGATAATAAAATATCATATGCTCTTCTTCTTGGAGAGCTGCTGCCTTCTGTCTTCTATAGGATTTATCAAAAAGATCATTGACTTATCCCCTGAAATTAGTTTCTGAGTCTCACAAGAGCAAGTTATGGCTAAATGTTAATACTTAGTTCTAATGGTTCCCGTACACCTTTGCTATAATTGTTGCAGATGTTTAATATAGTGTGGCTACTTTTTTCGTTTTTGCAGGAACAAGTGCCCATAGGTTTGGCAGAAGTAAGGGCTGTATTTAGTAGTGGTAGTGGGCGTGTTGCTGGATGCATGGTAACAGAGGGAAAACTAGTCAAAGAATGTGGAATTCGTGTGCTTAGAAAAGGCAAAGAAGTTCATGTTGGTGTGCTTGGTTCCTTAAAACGGGTCAAGGAGATTGTGAAAGAGGTGATTTCTGAATATTCATGTCCTTTTCCACTAGAAAAATTTAAATACCTCCAATGACTAGTGGCCAATTTTTCTAACACATGGAAAAGGAATGCTCGAATACCTTCTTTTTCATCCTTTAATACTTGCCATGAACCCTTGATGTTCTGATATGCATACCTGCTGTTGTTTATTCTCATTAATATGTGAAATTTAATGCCAATGAATGTGAACCTAGCTTTCTCTGTTACATGCTTCCAAATTTAGGGGGGCGTGAAAAAATTGTATTTGGATATCTATCGGACCATTTGTATTCTTTTTTTGGTCAGCCAAGAAGTGAGATTGCAAGTGGAGGTTTTTTTCCCCTCACTTGTTGGTTTCTCTTGGGGTTAGTTCAGTTGGTTGGGAGGTGACACAGCTGCAACCACTCCTGATGTCTCCTGGGCCCAGGGGTTGGGGCATGCGTGGTTACGCACGAGTTTGTCAGCTGTGGGTGTGGTTGAGTTCTAGGTAACCAAAAAAAAAAAAAGTCACTGAATGAGGTGATGACAGAAACTTGCTTTAGTAACACATAGTAGCTCAATTCTATGTATATGCATGAGAAGAGTAGAAAGGCACAAAAATCTGCAAGAACATAGCTCATAATTTAGCTTCTCTTAATTTGTTGCTGGCACTTGAGTTTGGTTGCATCATCGTCTTCCTTCTTGGTCCCATCCTCAAGTTATAGGTTTAAATCTTGTAGGAGAACAGTGATTTTTCTTGTATGTGAGAAAGCAATAACCAACAGAAAAGGTCCACACCATCATCCATTTAAAGTCCTGCATTTCTGTCAGTGCTGTTTACCATAATGCTAGGTTTTTATAAACATTATTGTTGAAAACTGATATTGCTGTCTCAAACTGTTATCATGCTGAATAATTGATTATTCATACTGATATCACTGAATCTAGATTATGATTGTGCCGAATTATTAACATTTGAACTTTTCTCCCCTAAGCTTCTGTGATGGCTATTTTCCTGTTACAGTGTTTTATTTATTTATTTATTCTCGTTTAGACCTTTTTGTACAACTTTGGAAATAGGAGCGATTGAATGGATTAACCCCCCCCCTCCGCCCGCCCAGTAGAGAAGGCTAGATATTAAATCTCCTAATAAAATAACCTAGAATCCATTATGGAAAATAGGTTGACTTGGATTCCCTTGTGGAAAGGTGCAATCAAATTCAACTTGAAAATAGTTAACGGGAACCCACATATATATTGTTTAAACTTTAAATTGGTTCTGCCCTACTACACATTCTTAATAGGCTCTCATATTACTGTGTTTCTCTTACAATCAGATTTTCCTTTTATGTAAGTTTCCTTTTTTAATGCATCCCATATTCTTATCTCCTATCATCCTTTTTACCGTATTTCACAATGGAACAGGTAAATGCTGGACTAGAGTGTGGAGTTGGCAGTGATGAATTTGATGATTGGGAGGAAGGCGACACTATTGAGGCATTTAACACAGTGCAAAAGAAAAGAACACTCGAAGAGGCATCAGCCTCCATGTCAGCAGCACTGGAGGAACTGAGGAATTAGGAATACAACTGTAAAGAAGACATCAATCAACGTCTATTTCTTAAGCGGGCTGAAAATTCTCAACTAACACACTGCTTCAACCAAATTCCAAGACACAACTGGTCCATTTTGGGAATGAGTACTATATTAGTACCCTGCATCCCCATCCCAGATGCTATGATGCAAAGACCTGCAGATTAGCCCCTGTTGTATGCTATTTCTTTGTAAATAGTTATGTATATCAGATACCGAGCTCTATTTTGTTCAGAGCGACAGGTTGAGCATTCATTTAAGTTCATAAAATTCAATGAGTATGATACATGTTAAAAGAGGGGCTGAAGGAAAAAAAAAAGAAGAGAGAAATCAGATGTTCTAACACGAATATTTGTATTAAGATTAATCTGAGAATTCAATAACCAGTTCTATTTATGGAATTTGAGTTGCTCTTTTCTTCATGTAGAATTTTGTATCTATCGGCATTACCTGAAACATACCTCCCACAATCTATGCTCTCTTCTGCATTTTCTTCTTCGAATTATATGGTACTTTCTTCTCTTCCTACTGTTGTTGAATCTGTCTGATTGATTTTTACATCTGCTCGGGGCTGAAATTTTGATCTCCAACAAAGCAGTCCTTTTGTAATTTATAACTTGTGCGGTAGTTGAAATTCAGTTAGGCTGAATGTTTGGACACAGGCTAACAGCAGAAGGTAAATTGTTGAATTCATGAGTATAGAGGCAGCTTTTAATCTAATTTTGTTGTCACTTAATGTTCTGAGATTTTAATTATTTATATTTTTTAATTGCAGAATTTTTTTCTCATGATTTCATCCACAGAGTGCAGTCAGTGGTTGCATCTTGAAGGAGAAATGCGTAAGCAGTAAGTCAAGCTTTCTTCCACGAATAGTGTCCTGCATTTTGATCTCCTTGTCACAGAGAGAAACATGGCTATACAGGTCCTATCTTTGAACCTGATTTTTGGAATTTTAGCCATTATGTGTGCGCGCGCCTGTATCCATTGAAAGTTCGAGCAGTAAGAATGAGTTCAGAAATTTCCTGAATAAGACATAAAACAAGAAACTATCATATCGTGGTACTTAGGCATACTTTTGCTGATTTGGGTGAGAACAAGAAGTCATATTCTGACAAGCCTGGTCTATACGTAGTTGCTCTGAACATCGCATTCCACAGCCTTCTACTTTTTGTATTGATTGCATAAAGTTAGTAAAAACCACACACACCTGTACCTCAGGCAGAATATTCTTGATGGGGGACCATTAACTTGATAAGTTCTCGTCTGCCTAGTTTCTGGTTATGCTTAATCCTTGGTAACCCGTTGCACTTCCATATGCATATAATTATCGTACGATACAGATTTACTGTAATCATTGGGGTAACGGAGGTGTACACGTTATTCTTCTTGCATCGTAGTTTGCCAAGTTTCATCGTTGGGAAATAAATTTCAGCATGTGAGTGAATGGTGGCAGGTCAATTTCTGAAGGAAGCTTCTTGCAAGAAGGTGTAGGGAAATTAAGATAGTGGTCGTGAACCATCTTTTGATATGAAGCAAACCCGGTTCCTGCGTAACTTTCGCTAAAAGGGCGTTTTGTCTTTCTTTCGGAACTGACGTATGCCATATGCAGCATACCAGTGACTCTCGTTGCTCCACCACCTCCTGTGATGACCGGGGTATTTGAGCTTCGTCCAACTAATTCTGAGAGAAGGCGATCTTCCTTCTTTCATTCACTTAAATTTGGATGTATCGTTCATTCTTGGATCAGGCTTGTAGCTCACTAAAAAAACTGATAATATATCTTAACAAAATCGAGGGTATCTGTAGGTTAATTTTATAAAATGTTTTAAGTTTTTAGCACTACGATTCTTAAAAAATGAAGTTTGTATAATAATTAATTAAAATTTAATTTATGTAATATTAAATTATTTATGATGTAACCTCTAAGAAATTTTTAAACAAATATAGTCTGCAAAATAATTAATAGAAATTTAATTTATGTAATTTTAAATTATTTATGATGTAACCTAGTAGTCACACTAAATGTTTCTGCAAATTAATTTTTAAAATTTTAAGTTTATTAATTTTTTTTTTAAAAATTGTGATGTTATCCCTAGAAAAAAAAAAGAAAATTCGTAAAGTAATTTATAAAAACTTAAAGTTTGTAATTTTAGATAATCTGTGATGCAATCCCACGAGAAATATGATTGTAAATTTATTTTATAAATATTGAGGTTTTACTGTTTTTTTTATTAAATTGAGATTTTAAAAATAGAGTTTGCAAAATATTTGATAAAAAGTTTATTTGTTTTTTATTTTAAATAATTTGTCATCCAACCCTTAATAAAATAGGTAGAGAAATTTGCCTTAAGTTATTTTTAGAAATTTTGAGTTTTCATTAATTAAAAAAAAAAATTATAGGGTGTAGATATTCGTACCCCAAAATTTCTAAATATATCCCATAATAATTATGACAAAATTAGATATTAATAAATTGACTAAAATAGCCTTATATATTTATATATTTTTTATTTTATTTATATTATTAACGGCAGAAATCCCGCATTATTTTCTTCTTCTTCTTCTCAATGTTTCTTCAATACAGAGAAGTTGGAATTGCAGATTTATGACTTTCTTGAGATTGGGTTCCTAATCTGAAACATTTTCTTCTCCATGTTTCTTCAATACAGAAAAGTTGAAATTGCAGATTTATGGCTTTATTGAAATTCGACTCAAAATCTGAAACTTTTTCTTCTTCATGTTTCTTCAATACAGAGAAGTTGAAATTGCAGATGGCTTTCTTAAGATTCGACTCCAAATTTGAAACTTTTTCTTCTTCATGTTTCTTCAATACAGAGAAGTTGAAATTGCAGATTTATGACTTTCTTGAGATTCAGCTCCAAATTTAAAACATTTCACCGCCAAAGGCCAAACTTGATAAGGTACATACACTTAACACTATTCTTTAAATGGTTTTTCCCATCTTTAAATGGTTTTTCCTAAACTTGATTTTGTTAAGAATTTTGTGTATAAGGGTTCATACACACACACACACACATATATATATATATACTTGCTGTATGTGGGCACGTCTGATGGTTTTAATCAGCAACTCAATAGAGTCTAGGGGTTGGGTTTAGAGGGTTGGATGATGTCTCTAGGGCTTTTGAGATCCAAGCGTGGTGGAAATTCATAACCTTGAGTAATAGTTGGTGCAAGTATTTTAAGGAGAAATATTGTAAAGAAAATCATCTTTTGATGGTGGATTTGGAAGCTAAACAGTTTCATTTTTGGAGAAGAATGTTAAAGGGCAGGAGTTGGTTGAACAAAATTTATATTGGAGGTTGGGGAAGGGAAGACTATCCTTTTGGTTTGATAATTGATGTGAATTTTGACGTTTATGTCAATATGCAAACTTTTTTAATTGTGGCTAAATTTTGGTATCTTGATGCATGATTTGTCTTCAATGTCTTCTTTTACTTCCTTGCCATACTATTAGTGACACCCTTAAACTTTTTATTTGTTTTGACTCGTTGAACATATGCGTTTGAAAATTGAACACTAATGACATGTTTTCGTTTTCTTCTGCTTGGAATGCATTGAGATGTCATAAGCCAGTAATGGCTTGAAAATCTATGAGGTGACCTAAATCCCTCATTAAGAGTCAGACCACCTTTTTTTGGAGATTGCATAACAATTTTCTTCCTCTTGATTGCAATCTCACTCGTAAGGGATTTGAGGTAGTGTCCATCTACCCCACTTTGTTTCAATAATTTTGAAAATAGAGATCATGTTTTTATTAATTGCCAGGTGTCCAAACATGTTTGTGATCATTTCTCTTCTATTTTTCAGTTTAACATACCGACTAGTTGTTCATTGACTCAGTTGCTTTATTTGTGGTTTATTAAGGTAGGAAACAATAACTACATTTGCACTATTTTGGTTCTTCTTATATAGCAAATTAAATAATATAAGAAGTACTCTTTACAAAATCCAGTCCATGGTAATGAGAAGACTTTGTGAAATTTCAGATGCCTCTTTGTTACCGATTTAATTTTGGAAAGAGTATATGCATGTGGCTCAAATGTGGGGATTCCCCATTCTTTGTTATAGGTAAGCTAACCGTATTTTGGTTAGTTAGCATCTCCTAAATAATGATTTCATTAAATTGAATATTGAGGGGG